>CM029273.1:7065679-7665679 GCA_016920895.1 Vaccinium myrtillus | reverse complement strand
CTGGAGGACTTTTGATTGCTACTTTTGGAAATGCAACGGAACTGATAATATCGATTCATGCAATGACAAGTGGCATGATAAGTGTTGTTCAACAGTCACTTTTGGGCTCAATTCTGTCAAACATGTTGCTGGTGCTTGGATGTGCATTTTTTAGTGGTGGAATCGTCCATTCAGATAAGGAACAAGTGTTTAACAAGGCAGGTTAACTTCCATTCCCATTCCCATTCCCATTCCCATTATCGTATTTCTTTTGTCTGTGCAACAGGGCTGGTGTATAGCTTCTTTTGCATCCTCGCACGAGTGTCCTTAAATTTTATTTACTAAACAGTAGGATCTGTGTTCAAATCATTTTGCCAGGCAAATGCTGAGATTAATACGGGGTTGCTCTTGGTGGCAGTTATGGGCCTCTTATTCCCAGCTGTGCTACACTTTACACACACTGAATTGAATTTCGGGAAGTCTGAGTTGGCCCTTTCAAGGTTCAGCAGCTGTGTTATGCTTGTGGCATATGTTAGCCTCTCTTTGTTTCCAACTAAACGGCCAGAGGAATCTCTCTGTCCCGGTTAATGAGGTTGAACTTTTGTTTATGCTTTTCCGGCTACATGGTTTTTTTTTTCTTCTCCATAGGACCATAGGACGTTTTTCCCATGTTTGGATTTGGTTTTAGATGTTAAATATATTACAATCATTTCCTTTGGTGTCATCTATTAGTCGTTCTCCTGTAGGTTCAGTGTAGAATATTGTCAAACTATTGAACTATTAGATGTTTTGTTCACAACTTTTTTGACCTTTTGTTTGCATGAAGATTATATAACATGATTATTATCGTGTAGAGGCAGGAAAAGCTTTACAAGTTTTTCCGCAGTTTAAAGGTAGTGTGGAAACTTTACTTCCAACCCAAAAGCTTAAGCTGTGTGAGAAACTTTACTTCCAACCCAAAAGCATTTAAGCTTAAGCTTAAGGTAGAGAACCGTGTTACAACATTATATTTGGGTGATCACTCATTCCATTCCCTGCAATTGGGATTGTATTTTTCCCAGACCAATGCAAGTGTTTGAGGTCTATCACGTGTAGCCTCTTTTTTAGAATACCGTAGGGTTTTCTTTGTACATCTCAACATTAGGGACAGGTTGTTTGTCCCAGACAAATGAGTTTTACTGACAAATGGTTTTGACAGTCAGAATACCTTTTTCTTTGTGGGAATCATAATATGGCTTTTAATCAGATTGAGAATAAAACCTCACAGAGTACATAGTTCATGCCATGGAGGTACTCTTGCTCTCGTGATCCTAGTTTCAAGTATTTGTCCAGGAAAAATTAGTAAAACTTCAACTTCTGGAAAAGGCATCCTCTGAAGAGAAATGATTTGACTCAAACAAATGGTTTCTAGACATCTTATATGTTGAACATATATCTCTCATGGTGGTTCAGGCTGATGGCAGTTCGGATGATAAAGAATGAGATCACTCGATGGGAATCATCTAATCTTTCATATATTGAAATGGCTTTTAAGTTCCACCTCCAAATTTTGTCAATTTGGAAGTTCTTCTTGAATCAGAGTTAAATATTGAAATTAGCTCATAATTTTGACAATACTTATTTTGAGATGAAATTGCTCATGATCCTAGTTTCAATATTTAGTCACAAAGATCTTTTCTTGTATTTATTTTTATACGGGCGTTTTTGCAGGTTAAAAAGTTGCATTGGATATCCAGTAGCATTTAGAGGTGAACTCAATTCATGGGAATGCAGCAGAGCATGCAAGTGCAGTTATGTTTCATGAAAACAAGCTTGTGAGTGTTTTCTTTTCAGTTGGGCATTCATTTAACCACTCAGTATACTATTCATCTTATGAGTCTCCCCATTTGTCATGATTAGGACATGTCCTTGGGAGTGGCAAAAGGCATCCTCTGAAACACACTTCCTCATCTTTTGCTTTGTCCATGACATCTTATTGGTGGCCTGTCTTAAGTATAGCCCACTTTAAGTTCCTCCCGAAGAATGCATCAACTTGATCATCTCTCTCTCTCTCTCTCATATGCATCTATCTTTCATATATTGAAATACTTAAAGTTCCACCTCCAAATTTTGTCAATTTGGAAGTTCTTCTTGAATTAGTTAAAAGATTGAAATTAGCTCATATTTTGACAATACTTGTAGTATGCACGACAAAGAGATCTTTTCTTGTATTTATTTTTATCTGGGCGTTCTTTTGTTGGTTAAAATTTCAGGGGGCGTCTGTTGCATTGGATATCCCAGTAGCATTTATAAGCGTGATCGTGCTCCCAATTGTTGGGAATGCAGCAGAGCATGCAAGTGCAGTTATGTTTGCCATGAAAGACAAGCTTGTGAGTGTTTTCACTTTTCAGTTGGGCTTTTCATAACCACTCAGTATACTATTCATCTTACTGAGTCTCCCTGTCGTGTAGGACATGTCCTTGGGAGTGGCAATAGGATCCGCAACACAGATATCCATGTTTGGGGTAGGCACTGAACATTTTATGGCTTCATAGGTACCTATAGCTCTTGTTGCAATATGCATTCCTTTGCATTTACCCCTTGCGACTCACTATGCCAGCTTCTAATCATGGGTGCAGAGGTTTTAGAGCTGCATATTTGGTATTATTTTTTTCTGTCTTCAAGTAAAATTGACTAAGCTTCAATTTTTCACCTGCATATCAACTACCTTGCCAGGTACTATGAATAATTGTTTGGTTCTATTTCTTCCACCCAATAAAAGGAGGTTTTCAGTCTCTCATGCCGTATGAGAGTTGTCCTCATTTCAATCTTTGGTTAGCTTCATTAATTGCCTTTCCAGTTTTCAGTTCTGATAAAGCCTAAACTGATTGGGTAATTGCATTAATGTAAAATTTTTTGTTTCCCATTCTTGTCTCAACCAAAGTATCTTTGGATTTTCTAAACTCCAGTGCTATTGAAGGTGCTAGTTAGATTTGGTTTTTTTGCAAAGCGTGTGAAGTCTTGACAAACTAGAACTTAATTCTTCTTGTTAGAACTTGTCCATGTTGGTAATTATAACCTCCAAATTTAGTATATGAACCTGGATGGCCTCTCGCCTCCGAAAACCTAGCTATGATACCATGCTAAAACATCCTACTCAAAACCAATTGACAATGTGTGGAGAGGCCGCCTAGGTTCATATACTAGCTTTGGAGGTTATAATTAACTAATGTGGGACAAACTCTAACACTTCTCAAAGTGGTTGTTGACTTGTTCTTGATTTTTTCATTCTTTTACTTGATCCTTTTCAATTTTGGAAGAACTAAGAGCAATAGAGCATCGGTAACAGTTGGTGCTTAGCGCTGCTTGTGTTCTTTATTTGCTTCCATTTTGGCTCTTTACAATTTTGAAAGCTTTCCATCTGCTTGAACTAATTGTACCTTATTGCATTCAGTGCTTCATCAATGAATGCTATAGTCTACGTTTGCATTACCTCTTAACATCGTAGATTTACCTCTTAACGCCTTTTCTTTCTCCTGCTTTGCACACAGATCCCGTTTTGTGTGGTTTGTGGATGGGTCTTAGGCCTTCCAATGGACTTAAATTTTCAGCTCTTTGAGACAGCCACTCTTTTCATGACAGTTCTAATTGTAGCCTTCATGCTGCAGGTTTGTCCATTCAGATAGATGTTTTTTCAGAACTTCCCTTTCACTTGTATTTTCATTTGTCGTTGCTTGGTGAGTTTTCTTCTCATATTGTTCAACAGTTCATTCTATTGTAATTCCTCATTGTGCTTGCAGGAGGGGACTTCTAATTACTTTAAAGGACTGATGCTCGTCCTCTGCTATATTATAGTCGCTGCAAGTTATTTCGTACATACAGATCCTGATTCCACACGTGAGTCTCTACTCCTTTCCCCATATACTGGAAGAATGATTGCATATATTTGTAGAATTGGCATTTGTTTACTTTTAATGCCTTCATTTTACGCGTTCCATATGTCAAAGTTTGTGAAAGTAGACTGTACTAGAGGTGTATGTTTTCTAACACAAGTCCATATGGACATTCTTGCCCATATTCGCCAGTACGTTTAGTTTTCATCTGTAAATCAATTTGTAACCAGATGCTTGAGGAGGGCATATGTGATGTCATTTAGAGAAAGTGCTTCCATTTGGCATTGTCCAGTATTAGAAATGTCATCGTTTTCTTTTCTTACTTTTTGCTGATCCTTTACCTCCTTACATTACATCAATCGTTCAATTCATGACTAAATGCAACATCATTACCATCGTTATCATGATCCTCTTTATGCCACCGAATGCTAAAAGACTATTGTGTCTGAGATTCGTCCTTTGTTTTCTTGTTTATACTTTTGGGGTGAGATTGTTTGACAGTCCGGGCATGTCATTTTTAGGGGATACGCCCAAGACATAGATGAGGAAGAGCAGAAACTTAATAATGTTGACCAGGAGAAGCTCAAGGGATTGTCCTGTGAGAGATGAACCCTCCGAAAACCTGTTGATCAGTTGAACTGTTAAAATTTGAGCTCCGGTATTATGATTACGTGGTTTCGGAAACGGTTCATGCCTTTTCTCTTAGCTTTTTGTATATTTTCAATAAAAGGGTTTTAATGTAGCTCCAGGGGTATAAGAGTCCAGTGTTTATAAAAGATTGAGGTGGTAAGAGTAGTATATTTCAATAAAGGGTTTTAAGGTAGCTCCTGGAAGTATAAGAGTCCAGTGTTTATAAAAGATTGAGTTTTTGAAGAAATGAATTTAAAGAATATGTTTAATATTATAGAAATCTTAAAAATAAATACCGGGAATATATATATATCTTTTCTTATCGGACTCAGGATTGAAGGAAAATTCCATTTTTTACAATTTTTAAAAATTGTTTTTGGTTCCTTCCCGGTATTTGTTTTGTTTTCCCATCCGAAACTTCTTGAAAAACAATCGAACACATTAGACAGTTCGGATCGTCAAAAAATTTTAAAAGCGGAGGAGATCAAACCTTTATATTTTATAGAGTCCAAGGTTTTTTCCACCTCCATGATCCAACGTCAATTTCCAAAAATAAGCTCAAAAAAATCAATTTTTTCTTAAATTCATAGGAAAAAAACTTCGGAAAGGTTGATCCAGCCTTTTGTTAAAATCTGCCAAATATATAGCGTTTTTTAAAAACAAAAATCCTTCGGATATTTTTTTGAAGAACATGGACCTTGAACACCATTGTCCTCGAAATTTTCTTAAAAATAATTTGCAAACAAAAAATATTCAAAATTTTCTTATTTTGGAGGTGTGGACAAAAAAGTTTTCTATATATATTATACCAGTTCCTTACCTTAAAAATATACATAAAAACACACGATTTTTTACGGGCCCCCCTGACTATCGGCCGTTGATCTTATTTAACGCAATAAATATTTTTAATGTATTGAATATATCTAATGAATTTTTTTCTTGAAATTTGTACCAAGAAGCACTTTGATTTTTCAATTACGAAGTAAGATAGTTATCCCTGAAGGAAAAATACTAGAAAAGTAGATTTTATGGAGAACCGTATGTTTAAACCATCGGTTTTGATATATCTATCAAATAACCAGTTTGCTATATATTTATCTCAATTCAAAACCCGACGGATTTCAGTTTCTATATCTTTTTTTTTTTTGAACTGGCAGTTTGCTATATCCACTCTTGGCTTTTTGGGTTTTTTTAGCGGAATTTTGTTTTCATTTGAAAAAAAAGTAAAAAGTTAGAATGTTTAGAAGACTTGTTTTTTCATTGAGAGAGGAACGTTAAGAATATTTTCCCCCTTAAAATTTTTTCCCTAGCGAAATAGCAAAAGAAATGATTCCCTCCTATCCCATCAAATCTTTTTTTTTGAAAGGTTTGGGAAGTCTCCTTCTTCCATCATCAAAAACCAAATTGGGTTAAAATTCCATTGGTTTCATTGACAATGCATGTGTGTACTTCTTAATGAAGTAAAAGAAAGCTCAGTTTGAAGAGGATTTGACTAGCACTTGCCTAGTCCATCCAACACTGAGAATCCATGAGCGGATCGGTGGGTTCTCCTCGATTTTTATCCAAAAGCTTTTTACCAACCCCTCCATTTTTCATATTTATTGGCCGGGGAACTCCATTTTTTAGGGTAACAAAATGGAGGGCTGCCATTTACAACCCAGTGGAGGAAATCTAGGGTTTGACATGGGTGTTTTTTGTGATTTGAGATCCGTGGATTAACGGATTCCCCCATGGAACGGATTCCCCAAAATTGTTTAAATAAGTTCGAGGGTCGTCCATGGATTTTATAAAAGAAGGGGATAAAATGATTTGAGGGGGTTAAATCAATTTATATATTTATAATATCGGGATAAATTTTAGATTTCTCCTGGGACCTTTGATAAAATGTCCAATGTGTTTAAAACGTGTTTTAAGAGATTCCAGAAATCATCAAAAAAAAAAAAAAATGATTACATTTAAAAGCATAAACTTTTCTCTATTGAAAGCACTTTTCCACAAACTTTTATCTCCGTAACTTTAACGCAATAAAATAATGTATTTAATTATCTAATGAATTTTTTTCTAGAAATTTTAAAAGGACAAAACTTTGCTTTTTATCTATTAACTTTTCAAAGTTATCGACTTTTTAGGGACAAAAAATGTGAAGTTAAAAATTAGAAAAGTAGAGGGAGTATAATTAAATGGAATATTATTCTTAATTTTCTATACCCAAAGGTGAATGTGAATAATTCCAAAAAAAGTGATTTTTTTGTTGCAAATTTTTTGGAAAATGAGCAGTCAATTGTTCGGTTTGTGGAAGGTGTTTTGAAGACTTTTGAAATCTTACAAAAGGGCTTGATATTTAGGAACGTAAATAAATTTAAATTTTGGTGGAAAGCTTCTTGAATTGAATATTTCTTTTTTTGACTTGGTGTTGTTTATTAAAAAAAAGAAATGAATTTGTTCCAAAAGTCATGAGAAGAAATATTTTAATTTTATTTTGTAATTTATACTTTCAGTTTGCTATATCCATTTTTTGGATTTTTGCGGATTTTTTTTTTTTTTTTTGAATCATCTTTTATTTGACCAAATTTTTTAAAACCCAAAAAAGTAAAAAAAGGCAGGACCATGGAGGCCTAGTTTTCAAAGGAGGAAATTTTAGAATTTGGACTTTTGAAAAAAGAAAATTTTGCGATGATTTTGAGTGTGGTTTGAAAATTCCGTCCTTTTTAAAGAGGGATTTCACTCTCTCCTTTGAAAAGAAATGGGTAAAAGTTTGTACAATTTCATTTTGCCCTTCCCTAGTTGTGGGTAAAGAGTTAATGGAGATGATTGAGGATCTTTTCTTTGAAATGGGTAAAAGATTTGATGTGAAAAGTGTAAAGTGGAGGAAAAGTTGATTGAAAGGTCTAATCTATGATTTTTTGGTTCCAATAAGTTGTGCTTCTTCTCAAAAAGCGGAGGAGTAATAATTAGAAGATGTGTAATAAGAGCTCTAGTTTGAAGAAATTGGAATAATGATTGGAAAAATGGTGGGATAAATGGCTGATTTTTAGAGATGAGCTTTTGTATCGACCGTTAGAATGTTTTGAACTTGTTTTTCATTAGGAAAATGAATATGTTTCTGTTTTCCAAAAAAGCAAAAGAAATGAATAGTCATCAAATTTACTTTCAAGTTTCAACTTGACTAATAAAACCAAATTCTAAAATTGCTTTGAAATAGTCATCAATGTGAGAAAGCCGGCCGGCCTGTTTTTTCACTAAATCAAACCTAGCTATTTTATTGAGATTATACTAAGTAGCGGTAGTAGTACACTAATAATATCCATAATTCTAAAAAATTATATATCATATTTATATATAGATATTAAAATGGGGGAGGGCTGGGCACTGCCCGGCCCCTAGATAGCTCCGCCAATGATACCATGCTCTCTCTCTCTCAAATGTGTTGAATCTTTTGAACTAAAATCTAGAGATATAGAGAGATGGCAAGGTATTTGATAATTGCTGGTAATGATTCCAGAGCAGGTTTGGATAAATATTGGTATGGGGCCACCTTCTTTCTATGCATGATTGTTATGTCGGTTTCCATCATTTCTATGGTCATCTTCGCTTTTGTTAAGTCCTCTACCGCCAAAACAAGCAAGAAAAGTCATGGTGGTGATGGCGGTGGCGGCCACGGCCACGCCGGTGGAGGTTTTGGTGGAGGCCATGGATATGGTGGAGATGGAGGTTGCAGCCGTGGCGGAGCTGGAAGTTGATGTATAAGTTTGTGTTAATCAGGTTTGGACCGCGAAGAACCAGCTTGAGGGTCACTCCCTCTCCAAAATTTCAAAAAATCATCTTTTGTTATTGTAGTAGTCTTCACAAAAATGTATCACTTTATATAGGTTCATTTTAATTTCTCAATTCCTTCCGGAAAAAATGTATTCTCCGTCGCCCTACTATTAATTTGCATATTTCGTTATCGAACAATGTTAGTTACTTCGTAAATTTGTGTTGGCTTTGATTTAAAATTTCGGCACGTTTTGACCTTTGGTTACCTACAATAATAAAGAAGGTTTACCAGACGAAAAACCTATGGGTACCGACCCATAGGCACATAAAACATACAGAGCATGCTCGGGGACCCACTTTTGGGTCCCACACGAGTGATCCGAACCATTCATTATTCTTAGAACATTTTTCCGAGAAGTCCCACAAAAATTCAGCTCAATCGGACGGTTAGAAGTGGTTGAACCAAAGTCCCACCGTTTTAAAAATCTTTTGATTGAAACGGTGGGACTTTGGTTCAACCAGATTTTTTATTGAAACGGTGGGACTTTGGTTCAACAACTTCTAACCATCCAATTGAGCTGAATTTTTGTGGGGTCCCTCGGAAAAATGTTCTAAGAATAATGAATGATTCGGATCACTCGTGTGGGACCCAAAAGTGGATCCCCAAGCATGCTCTGTACGTTTTCTGTGCATATAGTTCTGTACATGTAACAAGGTCCTTTACCAAACAGAATTCGTAGAGAGAGTCACAGTTGCTTAGTCTTCCAATTATGTTTTCGTATAGTTTACTCATGTTTTAAGAAAAATATTATAATACATTCTTATTTGAATCTGCACGTTATATTCTCTTAATAAAAACATTTTAGCATATAGGGAGTAGGTACAATAAAAAAGTTTTTGAACGGTTAACGTGAAATTTGGACTAAATTAAATAATTATTTTTTTTAAGATAGTGGTTTATCAAAATGTTGGGGCGAAGCTATAGGGATAGGTGTGGCACGTTCCACCCCAGGCCACTTTGGAAAATAGGAGTATATATAGGGCGGCTTCAAGATTTTGATTCAGCGATGTCAAAAAATACATATATATATATTGAACTTTTGCTAATATTATATTGAACTTTCCTTAATATTAATTATATTGGGTTCTAATCGAATAAACAATAAATTGATTGGGCTAGACTTATTTTGTTTTGTTGTCCTGTAACATTTAATTAGACTTTCATTTATTTTAACTTTGCACGAGTGAGCTAGCGCTGACAATAGTAAAAAAAATTTAATTTATGTCTACAAAAAATATATTTTTCAATGCATTTTTTGAACCCAGTGATCTCGTTTGACATCACTGGACAAAGGCTGGAGTTGCCCCTTATTATAGTATTTTTCTTGCTGAGAACCGGCTAACACACAAGCACTTTTCAACACTCTCCTACATGTGTGTACGTCTTCCGTTTTGGAGTCCACGGTACAATACACCCAAACTCATCTAATGACTATTTTGAGTGAAAATTATCAAAACTAGGCTTTGTAACATGAATTGAAGACAATCCAATCCTCCTTGCGCATACTTTTGCTTATATGAATTGAAAACTGCATTAAAATTTGATTTAGTATTAACTTAATTAAATGATTCTTGATATTTGAAGGAATGTCGAGTTGCATTGTAATATACTATGGGTGAAATATTAGGGTGTCAAAAAAGAATTTCATCTTAAAAAAAGACGACTAAACCATTAGTATAGGCGAGCAATATACTCCTGATCTTAAGCTGGTAGTCAATGCCGGCCCGAATTCATCATCCTATATATGATTAACAATAATAGAACGTTACCCCAACTGATACACATAACCATAGTGTCACCATAATTTATAATCACTGCATGCTGCATATGGTAACTAATTAACTATAGACTTGATAATTGCGGGTGATGATTCCCAAGCAGGTCTGAATAAATATTGGTATGGGGCCACCTTCTTTCTATGCATGATTGTTACGTCCGTTTCCATTATTAATTTCTATGGTCATCTTCGCTTTTGTTAAGTCCTCCACCACCAAAACACGCAAGAAACGCCATGGTGGTGATGGCACTGGCGGCCACGGCCATGGTGGCGGAGGTTTTGGTGGAGGCCACGGCCATGGTGGAGGTGGAGGTGGAGGTGGAGGTGGAAGTTGATGTATAAGTTTGTGTTATTCAGGCTGGACCGCAAAGAACCAACTTGAGGGTTACTGCCTCTCCAAAATTTCAACTAAGATTTTGATAGAGCTAAGATGCCACTAGATGATGGTGACAGTCCCCGAAAATGAAATATCAACTTCTGAATAATTTTTAAGTTGACATTAAGCTTAAAAAATCACATTCTGTGGTTGCTGTAAAAAATTGCCAAAACAAGAAAACCGGCCACTTTTTGTCTCTCTGTGGCTATATTTCGGGGCGAGAGAGAGAGAGAGAGAGAGAGAGAGAGATGGCAAGGTACTTGAGAATTAATGGTCTTGATCATCATCTGCATCATGGGTCTGGTGCCACCTTCTATTTTTCCATGATTGTTTTCTCAGTCTCCATCATTTCTATGGTTATCTTCTCTTGTGGTATGTCCTCTAGCGCCCAAAGACGCAAGAAACGTCGTGGTGGTGATGGTGATGTTGGTGGCGGCGCTAGCTATGGAGGCCACGGCCACCACCACAGCGGCGGTGGAGGTTGTGGTGGCGGCCACGGCCACGGAGGCGGCGGCGGCGGAGGCTGTGGTGGCGGCGGAGGCTGTGGTGGCGGTGGAGGTGGGCATTGATTTATGAGCTTGTGTTACTAGCTGCCTCTACAAAGTTTCTGAAAAGTCATCTACTATTATTGTAATCTTTGATGAAATGTTGCGAGTTATATATATAGGTTGGGTAACCTAAATTATTCTCCGTCACCATATTATTAATCTGAAATGCATGATTCGTCATTGAATAAGGTTGTAGATCAATTCTGGTTTGCTCGGCCTCTTTGGCGATAATCATCGAAGGCATGGTTTCTGGCTTCTTGGACTTAGAGTAGCGCGGTGGAGACGGTGTGCAGTGGTCTGGTTGGCGGCAAGGTAATAACGGGATGATCGAAGAAGGGTTTTTTTTTCTTCTGCTATTTGTTTTCTGTCCCAGCTGGGTTTCCCCCAGTCCGGCGGCTCTCTGGTCCCGGTCTGTTTTCTCAGATCCGGTGGGTTGCGGTGGTGGGTAAATAATCTACTTTTTTTAGTTTTTTTGGAACCTCAGTGTTTTGGTTCTAGATTTCATCTATGCTTATTGGTTGTATGATTTGAGCTAGTTTGTCCATTTGGATTCTCTACTACTAGATCTGGACCGGTCTCTAATTCCTACACCTAGTGTTGGTCTGCTTTGTCAGAAAGTGCCCGGAGTCGGTCGCCTCTATGCGTTTGCCATGCTCTTTGTCTAGATTTTAGTAGTTTTGGTTCTTTTCTGCTTTTGCGATGAAATCTTGTAAGTGCCGGATGGCTTTCTCATGAATGAGATATTGCTCTGATTATCAAAAAAAGGTTGTAGATCAATTACTATAAAATTTGTGTTGGTTTTAATTTTACAGATTTTGGCCCGTTTGGTTACCTTCAATGAATAAGCATGGGTTACCATTGGTAACTTACCAAACAGGATTCACACGGTACACGGAGGGTTACCAAAAGCATTCTACCGCCTACTTACTTGTTGAGAGTCCAATTTTAAATCGGAGCAAAACTCCATATGGATCGACCCCAAAGAGTTAATAGCACTCAAGAGATTTCGAATGTGAGACCGTAGGAGTAAATAGTAAGTCCCAAATTATGGAAAAAAATTCAATACCAAGCGGGTACCATGTAGTGTCTGCTCGCGCACATCCGGCAGTAAAATATGCAACGGACAGTCCGGATTCAAAGTGCTGGATGGATTTAAAAAAATGTAAAAAAGAAAATAAAAAATGTGTTTCAATCCGGGCCGTCCATTGCATTTGTGGATGGTAAGATGTGCGTGAGTGGGCACCACATCACCCGTGCCCGTTTGGCGCTGAAAAATTCCTCCAAATATTGACCACCATGAAACCCCGGTTTACCAAGCATTCAAGTTCCACCATTTCAACATGTCTAAAATTACCCATATTTTCAAATTACCATCGAACCTGGGGAGGACTTAATATATATTGCGAACCAGGGGAGGATTCAGTACATATTGCCAACAAAAACACCAACTCCGAAGATGGGATGTGTTGGTGGCTATCAGGACCTTTGGTGGTGGTGGCCGAAGATGTTTTGCACTTGGCTTAGGGTTAGGTTTAGGGTTTGGGCCTTGTCCAATTTTTTGGGCTAGGTTCATTTGTGCTTTAATGCAATATATGGGTTTGTAGGCCTTCGGGTTGTATTGTCAATGTTTTATCAGGGCTTTTAGGCCCACGGGTGTTAGGGCTTTGACATTTGGGTGCTCCAACCTTTGGTTGAATCTTGTTTCTCTCGCTTGAAGTAACTTTTGTCGAGCTTTTTAATAAAATTTTGTTGCCGATCAAAAAAAAAAAAAAAACACCAACTCCGAGTAAAATCTAGGTAAGAGTGAAATTTCAAATTTGATGGAAGTACAAGAAGTTATTCAGCAATGGGAATTCAGAAGGATCCCCCTTATTAATTTCCCTAGACACCTTCGAAAATTTTGTCCAAGAAACCTCCAGGTAAGCAGAAATAGAGGAAAAAATTCTTAAAAGTTGACAAAGTCTAAGCTTCACATGACAGAAGTCCTACTTTTCAACTGATTAATTTTCGTGTCAACAGAAAGACCAAAACAACGTGTGAAACTTAAAATCTTTGGCTTCAAGAAAACTGAGGAAATATCCATGAAAATCACACACACAGCACGAACACTATATATAGCAAGTTCAAATTTGTTTGCAAGGTATTGAATCAAATATCTGAACTGAAGTATAGCCAGAGAGAGAGAGATGGCAAGGTACTTGGATATTGTTGTGGGGAGTAGTGGTTCAGCAAAAGGTCATGATCTTCTGGTTCACGGCTCCGGGGCCACCTTCTACCTCCTCTGCATGATTGTTATTTCTGTTTCCATCATTTCTATGGTCATCTTTGCCTGCTCCTCTAGCCCCGAGACACCCGAAGAAAAACGTAAGAAACGCAAGGACGGTGGAGGGCCACCAGATTGTGGTGATTGTAGTTGTTTCGGTGACTGCGGTGGCGGCGGTGGTGATGGTGGTGACGGAGGTGGAGGAGCTTGCGGTGGCGGTGCTGGTTGTGGGGGAGGAGGAGGTGGTGGTTGTGGCGGTGGCGGTGGAGGTTGCTGATTGGGTTGGTGTAGGTGCATATGTTTGGTGTTCTAGAAAAAAATTGATTGTGCGAAAGTATAGGATTTTCTCCAATTAGGTCTTGCAGTGATTGTACAACCCAATTCTGATGGTGGAGATTAGTCTAGCCACATTTACGTGACACTACTATTGAATGAGATACACCACACAAATCATATTGTGATTTTTCGTAGTGTAGTACTATAAGGCGTCACGTCAGGTAATATCTTAATTGGTGTCACTAACGTAATCAGTTGTATTCGTAAAATTTGCAAATTTATCTACAAATGAAGTTACCTAGATATGCAGTTTCTCTTGTTTTATGTATTCACTAGTTTCTTTTAATGACTGATAATCTTATGAGGATGATCCATAGCTAGAGACTTTGCTTATGCATCAATACTCTTATGAAGATCTGTTGGAAATAACACAGTGGCAATTTCGAATTCCAAAGAACAAATTCATTCGATATAATCATATATGAACAGATTACAATGAAACAGAAATAAACTAAATATGAAATACATAATTGAAATTGAGATACAAATAGTGGATTGAAAAAGCCGAGTCGTGTGTAACACACTCTCCTTAACAAAGATGCGCCGCCTACCGTGGGTGTTGTAGGTTGAACCGACGTCTTCGTCCCAGGATACAACGGCTAGAACCATTGCCGACAGAACACCTCTATCGACTGCCTTGCGAACTGAAGCTAACGCCTGCCTCTCTCTCTCAATAACGATTTTTGGAATATGATGTGAAACACGAATTTCTGATATCTCAACCAAATACAAAGCTGCCCTTGTTATAGGTGGAAAATGAGCTGAAGGCTTGATGACGAGATTAATGGGGGAGCCTCCCCATTCAATACGAAATTGAAATCCCCAAATAAAATCAGCAGATTTTGAAACTCCTCTCACAAATGCTGCAATTGATTTTGAGGAGGAAAAACTGCCACGGGAATTAGTATGTCATCAATCCTCCTCATGGAGGGGTGTAACTCACGTATTAACCAGCGTTAATTGCATCACGTGTTTGAATCCGTTGGGTGGTCTCGGTTGCCTCGGGAGACCCTCCGAATGCCCCGGTTTCATTCACAAAATTCTCCAACAAGATCATCTACATGCTTCCTAAAAAAAAAAAAATTGGTCATCATCAAATTAAAGCACAACATTACTGTTTTTGGGTTTTCTTGGTGGAACGGTCATTCTGTATCAAACACTTGCCTCAGGTGCATTGAACTTTAAACGCAAGATATTTGAACCAAACAAGAAAAAATACCAGTCAAGATACCAATCACCCGTAATTAAATTCTTAGCTCACAAGTTTCACTTTTTTGGTCTTTAATTGTTCGTTGTGTTCTGCAGACATTGCACCTTTCCCCCAATTTTTTTCCATACCCTCCTTATTTTTCTTGGGGAAATAGCTCAAAAATGGAAGTAGGGGCAATTATTTGCAAACTCATGATGTACTTTTCCGGAATTAGAAAAACATGATAAGGAGGAAAACATTTGCAAATACATGGAAAGACAAATAACATTTTACCCAAATACCCTTCACTTGTAAGATTTCTCAAACAAAACACCCAATCCTTCCAAAACCCAAAATCACGTTCTCTCCATCGTCTCAAACAAAACGAAATTTTTTCAAACCCTTTCTGCGGTCGTCTGCGGCGAGGTAGCCGATCTTTTTGTGGTGGAAGCGAGGGGAGGAGGTGCATGTCTAATACTATTACTTTTCCATCACAAAACTGATCAAGTCTTCTCTGTTGATATCGTAAAGAACTTAGGGCTCGTTTGGATGAAGTATTATGGAGAGGGATGAGGCAATCAGGGGGGATAAGGGGATGATGTGATGTTTAGCCCATGGTTTGGAAACAAAAAACACACCCGCACTAAATAGCCGCGGGCTAAATAGTCAGGGAGAAGCTGCACTAAATAAAAGTAGGGGGAGGGGTGCTTATATTTAGTCGGGGGGATATACCACCCCATTTTACCTCCCTACCCCCCATGCAATTCCTTCGGATCAAAAAATAAAGTACTTCCACGCATAAATATTTATTTTTTTAGCATCAAATTAGACTACTAATAGAGATCTTTAATTCTATAAAAAGAAAAGGTTTAAAAAAATTTACATTGGTCGCTTATTGGCTTGTTGAGTTACTTTGCAATTTCCTTTGGATAAAAAAATAAAATACATCCGCTTATAATTTTTTATTTATTTTTCCATCAAATTATACTAGTATTAGAGATCTTTCATTCGCTACAAAAAATAAAAGAAAAGCATAAAAAATTACTTAATATGATTCATAACGTTGGGTTACAAAACCTAAATGAAAAGCATAAAAAATTACTCACTCACTGACTTTAACGTTGGGTTCATACAACTATGATTTATAAAAAATTACTTAATACGATTTATAAAAAAATTACAAGATAATTTTTTAGTTTTAATTCTAAAAATTGATGAATAGATGATTCTTAATTTATACCATAAAAGAATATTGTAATGAATTACTTAATAGTATAATTTATAACACAACAATTAATTTTGGTATTTATATAATTATAAAATACATAAGCTAATATATGCATTACCAAGGGCAATAAAGTCTTTTGACATGATTTTTACATCATCCACCCTCCTTATGCCCCATTTTTCATCCCTCATCCAAACCATGGACTATTTAATCACCCATTCTTAAAAGTCACATCAATGTGGGTCCACCCTTTTTATTTAATCCCTCTGACTATTTTATCTCCCCTTACTATTTAATCCCTCTAAAACCAATACTCCATCCAAACGGGTCGTTAAAGTACTATTGATTGTTTTGCCTTCACTTTTTACCAGCTTAAGTCAAGTTGCAGCACGAAAAGAAACAAATGAATCTATTCAAGACAAATTACAGTAACAAATTACAAAAGAACAAACCTCTCTCTCTCTCTCTCTCTCTCTCTCTCTCTCTCTCTCCGCACAACAAGGTTCAACAAGGGTGGCACTACTTCGAATCGGAAGTAATTGGAATTGTTGATTTTGGTCTATGCAAAAAAGAGAGATTAAGGTGGAAATTAAAGAGCAAACCACTCTGCAGTTCTTTTTGGAAGTTTAAAGCATCTTAGATAGTATCTTACCACGCACACGCACACAAGGTGTTTGGTTAAATGTCTCAAAGAAGATGTACTTTCTTTTCATTCTCAGGGACCAACTCGGGTGCAATTAATTTTTTGAAGAGTGTAACCACATTCCATGAATAGTGCAACATAGACGTAGGAACGGTGCAAGAATAAGAATATATTTCCAGAAAGTTTGACTTGACAACACACTGCACCCCGTTTGGACCAACTCGAGTGCTATTAATTTTGTGAAGAGTGCAACATAGATGTAGGAACGGTGCAAGGAGAAGAATATATTTCCAGAAAGTGTGACTTGACAACACACTGCAACCCCGTTTGGACCAACTCGGGTGCAATTATTTTTTTGAAGAGTGCAACCACATTCCATGAATGGTGCAACACAGACGTAGGAACGGTGCAAGGAGAAGAATATATTTCCAGAAAGTGTAACCTTGTCACACACTGCAACCCTGTTTGGACCAACTCGGGTGCAATTAATTTTTTGAATAGTGCAACCACATTCCATGAATGGTGCAACGCAGACATAGGAACGGTGCAACACATGCGTAGGAGGAGGGCGAGTGAGGGGGTTGGTTTAAGGGGGGTTTTTTAGACAAGGGTATTTCGGTCCACACAAAAATTGGTACCATGTATGTGCAATTAAAATTTTCCTTTTCATGTTGGGAGCAATTTCAGGAAAAGTACATCATGAGTTTGCAAATAGTTGCCCCTACTTCCATTTTTGAGCAATTTTCCCATTTTTCTTTTCTATTCTTCATATTCTTTGGGGGTATTGTATACTTTTGCTCATCTAAACATTTTGCTGACTTTTCATATTTCTTTTTTGCTTTGTAGGAGTAATTGTTGATATGCATCTGTATATTAGTAGCTAATTGGTGTGTTTCCTTTATGAAAAATTGGTGTTGTCATCTTTCTTTATAATCCACTGGGTAGTGAATAACACCAGATTGCTTGAATGGACAAGCCAAAAATCCCCCCCAAACCTTATGCGCTGTGGGCTAGAACATGGATACAGATTGCCGTGTGGGCATGCCGAAGTAGTGCCAAGACAGCCGGAGATTTTGTGAACTTGAGATTTTGTGTCACGCACCTTGACTTACCTAGTTCAATTTTCGTTTGTCTCCCTAACGGATCTTTAACAGAGGGGGAATCTGTAGCTACAAACTAAACCAGAGCGGAGGCTATTGTCATTTTTTTAACCTGTGGGGAGGTATTTGCTGTTTTCATAAACCTCAGGGGAGCTCAGTGTAATGTAAGCTTTTTTTAATCGGATAAGAACAAAAAGTACTTCAAAACGACGTCATAGATGAGCTTTTTCCTGCACTCCGATTTCTATATATATATATATATACACACCGGTGATCCTGTCAAGGATCCCGGATTGAAGCTTTTTCGGTGTTTTGAGGCTTTTAAAAATTGTTTTTGCAAAATCCGATCCGTCCAATGTGTTCAAAAGGTGTTTTCCAATACAGTTTTTGTGAAAAAATGCTTGGATCAAGCCCTTTCCGGTATTTTTTTTTTGAAGATTTCCCGCGTGGACCTTGGAAAACACCTTTTGAACACATTGGACGGTTCGGATCGTGAAAATTTGATCCGAAACTATGAATCCCGGATCCGGGAGCCCGGACTAGATAAGGACTATATATATATATATATATATATATATATATAGAGAGAGAGAGAGAGAGAGAGTACCGAGACACTCACTCCTCCACACACTCACTCCTCTACTCAGTAGTCAGTACTCACTCCACCGTTTCGAAAAATGGAACGAGCCCAAGGTTTCTTCACCAATCCTTTCTTCTACAGTAACTTATACAGTTTGATTTTTCATCATTTGCTCTTCTTTTTCAGCGCATGCGTTGGCGGCGGCGGCGAGGCTCCCTCCCAAGAACCCTTATGACCTAGTTGATGCCTACTATTACACACTCACTCAAGAAGAAGAATATAGGCTCACCGGACTGGATGCTCGGCATTCTCAACTGGTTGGTGATGAGAAAACTATCCAAGATGCAGCTGAGTCAGCTCTAACCAGTCAGGGTTCGATGGTGCAAGTAAGCCGATTCTCAATGAGAACATAAAGTAGCATACGTTAGCGATTCCAACACGGTGAGATGAGGGTAGAGGACGTCATCTTGGGAAACGAATATAGTTTTCTTGGTTTGTAGTAGCTGCCCTTTATGTTCTAATTGAGAATTGGCTTACTTGCACCATCGAACCCAGATCGGTTAGAGCCGACTCTCATTTCGGATAGTTTTCTCCTCGCCACCGGTTGAGATTGCCGAGCATCCATCCGGCGAGCATATCTTTTTCGCTTGAGTGAGTGTGTAATAGTAGGCATCAACTAGGTCATAAAAGTTCTTGGGAGGGGGCCGCGCCGAAAATGAAGAGCCGCCGCCGCGCGCCTAGAAGATTTTTGGTGAAGAAACTTGGGCTTGCCATTTTTGAAAATGAAGAGCAAATGATGAAAACCAAACTGTATAAGTCATTTTAAAAAAACTGTAGAAGAAAGGATTGGTGAAGAAACCTTGGGCTTTCCATTTTCCATTTTTGTTAAAAACGGTGGAGTGAGTGAGTGATGCAGCCCTTCCGGGTAGAGAGGATGAGTAGGAGGAGTATGCATTTTGGAACATTGATATATATATATATATATATATATAGAAATCGGAGTGCAGGAAAAAACTCATCTACGACGTCGTTTTGAAGTACTTTTTGTTCTTATCCGATTAAAAAAAGCGTACATTACACTAAGCTTCCCTGAGGTTTATGATAACAACAGTTACCTCAACTCAGGTTTAAAAAATGACAATAGCCTGCCCTCTGGTTTAGTTTGTAGCTACAAATTCCCCCTCCGTTAAAGATCTGTTAGGGAGACAAACAAAAATTTCTAATGGAGTCAGCAATTACGTCCCGATGTGTGCTTGTCATCGGGTAATCGTTGGAAATAATACCCGATGCATGCTTGTTGCCGGGCATTTGATGGAAATACGTCCCGATGTGTGATTGTCATTGGGTAATCGAGGGAAATAATACCCGTTGTGTGCTTATCATCGAGCAATCGCTAGTAACATGACCCGATGGGTGCTTGTTGCGGGGTAATTGATCGAAATATGACCCAGTTCCATTTTGATTCTTTCAAATTCCTTGTAGAACAAATAAATGTTGACACGACCTACTTGTTTGAAGAAGCACAACCAGATGTTAATAGATGAAGGCAAGTAAGTGTTGCACATCCTCTAGTGTGAGAAGCATAAAGAACATTGGAAGCTGCATTACCCCATCAAGCTCTGACATAGTTTGGGCCAACTTTTGGTATTCACTTGGATTTGAAACAACATCTGGATCAGCCAGCTTGACGTACAGTACATACTAAAATGTGGGTAAATTTCATTTAACTCCCCTGAGGTTTCTAACAAATACAGAGACCTCCCATATACTTTCTAAAATTTCACTGCCTCCCTTAATTTTTAAATTAATTGTCACTTACCTCCCTTGCCGTTACTTTAAGGCTAACGGCGTTAACTTTTTGCGGGGGAGAGAAGATTAGGAGAGAGAACAAAAAAGATTAAGAGAGAAAAAAAGATTAGGAAAGAAAAAGATTTGAAATATAGGAGAGAGATTGATATAAATTAGGAAAGATTTCGATAGTGAACTATTTTGAAAATTAGGAAAGAAAAAGGGTAGTTTATTGATTAACAATAATGACATGAAAGGTAATGTATACATCTCAGCTACAATAACCCCATTAAAGTTCGAAATTTCTTGGCTTTTTTCACAAGACTTATATATAACTCGGTAAACAACAAACTATAACTGTTTGAAATTATAGCGCATCATTAGACATCTTATTAAACATTGAGAATTCATTCGTACAAGCCTTGTGAAACACATCACACTATCAAGCCTCGAGTCCCCCATCATAAGAACGTAAAATCAATTAAAATCTAATCAATATTTTTCAGTTACAAAAATAATAAGAAACTTTTATCCCTTCAATCTGCAAATCTTCTTACTTTGGTTCTTAAAGTAACTTTTCTTAAATTTGTATCTTAATTCTTTCATTACCCTCAGTGTACCACAGTTGCAAGCTGCCATTTATATCCTTAACTGCAAATGAAAATGATATGTTTGCACCTTTTATATCACCCATAACCAAGAAAAATGCCATATTTAAGCGAAAAATATATGGGTACAGAAGTTTTGCACAGAAAATGTACAAATGTTTGTAGTTGGGCCCACTCCAGATCCCACGTGATGATCGGAGTCATTCATGTTTTTTAAAATAATATTTACTTGGACCCTGTAAAAAATCAGCTCAATTAGATATCGGTAATTTATCTAGTTTTTGGTTCAAAACAAATAACTGGATAAACAGATGGACCATTTACCGATATCTGATTAAGCTGAATTTTTCCAGAGTACAATGAAATAATATTTTAAAGAACATGAACGCCTCCGATCATCCGTGTGGAACTAGGAAAAGTCCCAAATCAACTAATTAGTACATTTTATGTACAAAAATTTCTTTACCCCTAGCATTGTCCATATTTAAGCCTACAAATTTCCGTAGTACACCTTTACACTACAGGGTCTCCGGGTCGGATTCGGGGATCCCGTAGTGCATCTCCACACTACAGGATTATAGGGCGGCCAAAACTGCATCGTTTTGGGTGTGCAAAGGTTTAGAATCACAACATTTTCTCTCTCTTGGCATTATGTCAAGTTTAACATTAATGTTTTTATGTTTTTGTGGGCCTTTTAAAAATCTAGAAAATTGTTTGTGACTTTAAATTTGCACAGGACAACACTAAAATTCATCTATTTTGTAGAAATACTAGTTTTTACAAAGTGTCTTTAGGCACGGACATTTGCTAGTACTATTATAGGTGTATTTTTGTGAGAAGCCCCCTGAATATAACAAGTGGCATAATTTAGAATTTCTAAACACAATTGGCAATTTACAGATCTTGACTCTTATCCTTATACATTGTAACCCCTTCTCATCTCGAACGGGCATTAGTTTTACAACACCGAAAGAAGCCAAAAAATTAAGAAGTTTAAAAATGTATTTAATTGTAGACTTTTTGTTTTGAGAACCAGGTTTTAGGGGGGAAAAACTTCTACTCCTAAAATAAAAATAAAAACCACCCCAATCTAAAATAAAACTTTTATGTTCACGTATATAAGAAAAAACAAAAATCAAATTTGATTTTGATTTTGATTTTGAAGAAAATAAACACCCACTTAAAAATGCTCACATTTTGGAATTCGACAAATAAAACTAGGTTAAAATGACATAGTTTTGAGGGATTAAGTAGTGGTGTTCTCTTTACACACCAAAACGACGTAGTTTTGGCCGCCCTACAACCGCGTAGTGCGGAGGCGCACTACGGGATCCCCGGATCCCTCCAGGTCAGACTTGAATGGTAGGAGCCGCACCTTTAAGTATCAGAGCGTGCACAAATATGTGCGTCACTATCATTGTACTCTAAAGCAATTGCTTTTCTTCTACTCCCTGCAGTTAGGGAAATCTATCTTTTTGGCGGGACGGTGGGTCCCCTCCAATCAAATACATTTTACAGCTTCAGGATAGTGCTGTTAGAACTACTAACAGGAAGACGAGCAATAGACAAAACAAGGCCAAAGAGTGAGTAGAACCTCGTCGATTGGTCCAAGCCTTACTTGACAAGTAGCAGGAGATTGATATTCTCCGGTGACCACACTGAATCAGATTGCATAATAGGAAAAAGACTCATCGATCTTCTTGCATCGTCGGAACTCTTCTTCCCTTCCAACTTTATCGCAAAATCTCCAAGTTGCCGGTGGTGGCCTTTGAAGCTTGGAGGTTTTCTGATGAAGTCGGCAAAGAAGCCCCCTCCAGAGTTGCTGATCTGCTCTTTTGGGCTTGGCTTACGATGGGCTGAGAGCTTAAAAATGGGTAGGGCTCACAATGGGAGCTTTGTAAGATGCGCTTCAACAAAGGTCCAATGTTTTTAACCAAGTTGAAGCCCATCGTACACAGCTCCCATTGTGAGCCTAGCCCATTTCTAAGCTCTCAACCCATTATAAGCCGAACCCAAAACATCACATCAGCAACTCTGGAGGGGGCTTCTTTGCCGACTTCATCGGAAAACCTCCAAGCTTCAAAGGCCACCACTGGCAGCTTGGAGATTTTGCCATAAAATCGAAAGGGAAGAAGAGCTCCAACTATGCAGGAAGACGGGTCTTCTCCAATCATGCGATCTGATTCAATGTGGTCACCGAAAACAACCACTTCCCTCCAGTTTTCCGATTTGATTCAGTATGGTCACCAAAAACAATCACTTCCCTCTAGGGCCGTAAATGAACTGAGCCGTTCGCAAACTATTTGAGACTCGGTTCGGTAAGAGCTCGTTCGAGTTCGATAAGTCTATTAAACGAACTAAACCTGAACCTCAATGTTAGGCTCGTGCCATAAATGAGCCGAACTAGAACCTTAGTGTATTCGGCTTAGTTAGGTTCGGGAACCCAGGGTCAAAATGTAATTAATAATACTTAGGGGTCTACTTGTAAATATTTTATAGTTGAGGGATTCATATATAATTTATTAATTTTTTTATCCATAATATCTAGTATTCTCCATACGATTAGTGCTAGATTATCATAACCTTGAACGGGTTCATTTTCCTTCATAGCTAGATTATCAAAGTCTCTCTAGAGTGTTTGAAGTTTAATGGAGATATCATAACCTTTTTATTCATCTTTTAATGTCTCTCATACTTCCTTTGAATTTTTTGTATCCAAAATTCTTGAAAAGATCAATTTACTTACCCCACGTTGAATGTTGAGTAGAGCCAATGCATCTCTCTTCTTTTTCTCCTTCAACTTCTTCCCTTCTTCCGCCCAAGTTGTTTCTTCTTCGTCATTTTCCGGTATCCGCTTTCAACAAGATCCCACAATTCTTGTGAGATGAATAAAGTTTTCTTTTGAATGCGTCAACATTCATAGTTCTCTTCCTCAAATATAGGGATAAGAGTTTGTGCATAGTTGAAAGTGAAGGAGTTGGCTTCCATGGTGGATGATAAGAGAGTAAGGAGGACAAGGATGTATTTGGGGTTCCTTCTCTGATACCAAAATTGTTGGGGTGCAAGATTGGATTGAGGAAAAGTTAGACAAGGAAAGTGGGAGTTGTTAGTAAAGGAGGGGTGTAAGATGTGATAAAGGCTTTTGAAAGGAAGACGAAGTTGATTGCCTTTTACAGGTCATAAAAGGATTACATAGTGAGCTCAATTTATAGACCTTCAACCGACCTTAGTAAGTCTAGAATAGTCTAAGTCTAGAACACTCTAGTTTTGCACGAGTTGCACATGTGCTAATTCTAAAAATCTTCCAAAAACATTTATTACACTTTACACACTTCGAGATATTTTTGCTTAGATATTTTTAACACATTTTGCATAACTCTAGAAGATTACAAAATATTTTTTTAGCATCTAATTTGTATTTGGTATAGTCATTCTAGCGCTAGTTAACCTACATTGTTATTTGAGAGTTGGCCAACATTGGAACTTGAATTTGAGTCATGGTTTACACAAATAAGATGACTAATATACAGGATTCTTTAGGAAGCGTGTGTTGGAGTTTGTGCCTTGAATAGACATTCGAATAATACACAAAAGTTTGTCGCGAGCATTTCGCATATATAACCTGCACTGGTTGAACAACTACGATTTGTTCCTCTGTTTGGAGACAAAAGGATGAGTAATAGTAATTTCCATTGGAGGCACCACCACATGATCCCCACGAAGAGTCTGATCTCCTTCAGCATATGTCCAGACTGCAAAATAGAAAGCACTGAAAGAGTAAGGTCCTCACCCATCGTAGCCCAGTTTTGTTGAAAAGCCAGCCACAATTCCGTCTGGACCCGGAGACTTATTACCACCCTTTTGGAACAAAGCAACTCGCACTTGATCCGCAGAAAATTCTTGATTCAAACCCATCTTTTGCTCCTATGTAAAACGCTGCTCCATGGTTGATAAGATATTGAAATTTGTTGCCACCAATTCCTCCAGGGACAGGAGAAACGGGAGTGGTCAACACCTGGTGGTGTAGAAGATGCGAGGGCGTGCCAGGAGATATGAATCTCCGAGAGAGTGTGTAAATGCGCCTGAAACTTAACTAATTTCTTTCAAGCAATTGCACAACTTGAATAAAAGAGGAATCTAAAGTTACAACGGTTCGTGGGCCTTTGAGCAAGGACTTCCACAATTGAAGAACAACTACGGTTTACATAGAAGAGGAGGAAGAAGAAGAAGAAAGAACGGGGAAGAGGTAGAAGATAGACATAGATAGAAGAAAGAGGGATCGATCGACTAACTGAGAGTTAGGAGATAAACTAAATTTAATTGCTGCTATGAGCTATGTTGGTGCTTGGACCTCTGCAATGTTGCACAAAGGTTTGTATTTATGGCCTCTGGATCCGAATGTAACTTCCAAATGTAACTGCCCATGATCTCTTGCCATAACGCCAATGTCTTGCATCCATTTCGGAATCTTCTTGAAAATGCACGAGGAGATGACATGTGTCCTTTAATTGGCCGAAAATAACTACCCATGTTCTCAATGCAATTAACACATGTTAATTTCGGCCCTTATCAACTTGTTTTAGATAGAAAACCACTTCCCTATAATTAAGGTAACAAACTTATCTCCTAAATTATAGATAATTCGGCCATTAAAATAAATCTGAATTACATAGAAAATAATTTCCAACCACCTTATTCGCCACGTGTAAATTTTAAAATTTATGGTACAAACATAAACAGACGAGAAGATCCCTCCGGAGCCTCCTCAGACCATCCTCACCAACCTTAAACAGATTATGGAAGTGACTTTCCACCTCCCTTCGAATGCTGGTCGGATCAGTCAACACCACTCCATCCGCAGTAGTAAGAAAGGTAAGTCTTTTCTTCTTAGAGTGCAAAGTCGCGGCCATATGAAAAAAACTGAGTGTTTCGGTCCCCTAGCTTCAACCACTTTTCCTTGGACCGTTGAGCCCAATAAGCTTCTTGTGGAGAAAGAAGCTCGTCAAGCTGTTGCGCAAAGATTGGTCTTTCTCCACATCCCGAGTATGAGCAATAGCCTGCTGGACCAAATGCAACTCCTCTTGGACATTTTTAATCTTGTTTTGTAAACCCTGATGAGAAGCTTGCTCCAATTACGTAGATACCGCAATAACACCTCTTGTTTCCGCTTAAGAATGAACATAGGAGAACCCAGGAACGGAACCTTCCACACCCTCTGAGTAATGGTATTGGCTATGTCAGAATTCAGCCAAGCAGTTCAAACCTTTTGATCCGACATTCCGATAGCCATTAACAAAAGCCCAGTTTGAATGTTTGAATCCAAAATAATTGGATGAACATCACATCGCAGATAATGGTGGGAACAAGCTTGTAGTGAGATTCCTCGACAAGTAGGAGCCCCAGTTGGGGATCATGCCACAAGGTTTGATAGTTGGGTTGGTGTAAAATTTAGGATGAGCTCCACGCTGAAGGAGATGGAGAAGTGGAGCGATATTCCTTTGTCAATTAAAGCCAACCCAGCATCTGCCTCATCGGGTGGCATCAACAACAGAAATAGAATCATTCTTAATGAAGCTCAAGCCATCTGGGCAGTGAATAAACTAATCGGGATAGGATATGATGGAGAAGAAGAAGAGGTAATTAGTAAA
The DNA here is from genome assembly GCA_016920895.1 of Vaccinium myrtillus. Taxonomy (NCBI): domain Eukaryota; kingdom Viridiplantae; phylum Streptophyta; class Magnoliopsida; order Ericales; family Ericaceae; genus Vaccinium; species Vaccinium myrtillus. The sequence continues at coordinate 7,639,297 of CM029273.1, read as the reverse complement.
ATAGATGATTGGAAGCCCAAAATAAAGATAGGGCTGCTTGTCAACTCTAATTTCCATGCAAAAGGTAGTGTCCAGGTTATAATTTTCTGAAGTACGAAGATTATGTCCTAGAACATCAGAGGCCTAAGTAAACAGGAGAAGAGGGGAAGAATCAAGAAACTTCTTAAGGAAAAAAGAGTGGACATGGTGTTTTTTCAAGAAAGTAAACAAGGTGCCATCACAAATGAATTCATCAAATCTATCTGGTGGGTGGAATAGTTCGAATTCTTGGATGCTAAAGCTTCAGGAACTGCAGCGGGTTTGTTGAGAATACGGAACCCAAAATCTTTCAATTTGACGGAAACCTGTGGCACAAGGAACTTCATCATTATGGAAGGTATTTTCAATCTCTCTTTCCCTTTTGTTCTTGTTAATGTGTACTGCCCTTGATGTATAACGGATAGGAGAAAAGTTTGGGCGGTCCTCTTAAATTTGAAACCAAATTTTCTTGATCCTTGTTTGGGGGGTGTGCTAAGTGAGGTTAGAAAGGTCTCCTGAAAGGCAGTGGTATGTTTTGTGTGAAATTGGACTGGTGGGGGGTCTCATGGATCAAGATGATTTGGGACTGCATTCCATTTGCAGTTTTATGGTCCTTATGGAAGTTGAGAAATGATGGATCTTATTAAACTGAGAGTGGCCCTTTGGGTGAAATCAAAGTGGGAGAATTCAGACTACTCTGTCAATGATCTTATCTACAAATTATGGAGCATTTTGGAAGTCTTATAGCTTTAACCAAGAAAAGATCATCGCATTGATGAGCGGGTGTTTCTGATTCTTACCCAATGTTTTATTTTACTATGCAAATGAAGAAGACAAAGGGAAATCAGGTCACCAAAACCATTATATAGTGTGGGTTGACAATTGGGGTCTGAATCAGAGATTATTGAAGACTTTGGCCAACCGGTAGCTGATAAAATTCAGAAGAAGTTAGTCTTGTTCTTCAGATGAGATATTTATCCAAAGGTAATCGTAGCTAAATCCAGTATTTTCTTTGCAAAATATCAACTCAATTAGATATGCGTAAGTGAGTGATCCAAATTTTAAGTTTTCATTCAGAATCCAGTATTTATTGGAGACACTCCAAAAATTATTTATTGAACGGTTTGGATCATTCGTGTAGAACCTAAAAGTGGATCCCACAAGTCGTCGGCACATTTTATGTACCGATCGGATCTGTACCCTTTGGTTTTTCGCGAAACAATAGTCCATAACAATAACGAAAATTGCTCATCAATGAACACATGCAAGAATAATGGACAAGTAATTAACTCTACTCTGTTCACAGAAAATGGACGAGGGAAAGGGAGGAAAACCCGAAGAAGTGAATCACTCGAGTCATTCGTTTAAATGAACACATCCAAATTAGAAGAAGACTACAAACACCAAAAGATGTTAACCCTTAGAAGTGACAAAAAGGAGTAAAATAGAAGAAAGAATTCAGTCAATTGATAACTAATAGTCTCCACCGCCAGGATGTGGTTTACGTCTCGACAAGCAGAATCAAAAAGTAAAAGATATTATATCAATTTACCAGTTGATCGTGTAGCCCCTTCTATAGGAGTGAGGTTCTGGGTTCGACTCCTATGGAGAGGAGGTCAGTCCTTATAGTTTACTACTAACATTTAACAGATATACTGATGTATATCGAATGACAAAAAAAAAAAAAAACCTGAGAAAAGTTCAAAAATGACAAAAGCAATCCAAATAATCCGATCCTGTTTGATTATATATATTAACGAACCAACCATGTGTGTTAGTAAAAGTAGATTGAGGTTTGTAAACGGATTTTGTAAAATAATGTCATGAGCCGTTTTATGTCACGAGTCTTGTTATGTGATAAGTAATGGAGTACAATATTTTTTTTGAATGGCAAAAAAAGATTTTATCCAAGATTTTTTGTGATAAGTAATACAATATATGTCTTGAACCATGACATTATCCAAAACTAGGAGTTTGGCATGGCATATGAGATCATAGAGTATGGGAATATAATTTAGGAGAACATAGGGTATATCTTGAGCCATGGTAATTAGATGTCATGAGCCATGGTATATCTTGAGCGGACTTGGGGTGGGTGCTGCACAGCTTTGTGCAGTGCAGCGTCCTGTGCGGGGACTGGCGTCGCCGTGTCAGTGTCGGTCAGACGATTGGAGACATTAACCGCATAGATGTCGTCGAGTACTACAAGTGTACCAAAAATTAGCACGATTGAATATCATCGGAACATTATTATCTTGAAATGCATGATTCCGAATGTATATGTCACTAATATCCGCACTTAGGTGTTTTACAACCTTTTTATATAGTGTCATTATGCCACGTCATGTGTATAGGGTATTGGGGTATGTCATTATGCCACGTCATGCATATAGGGTATTTGGTAGTTGCTTTATTTTACTAATGAGTATCAGATTCCCGTAGTACTACGTTGTCTCAGCATTCCACGCTGGGTGCAGAGAAAGCCGAGATACCCTACGATGACTGTGGAGAACACCGAAGCTGAAGAAATGGTGAAGCCATGAATCTATGAGTAGTTTTGATGACTTGACATTTCTCACTATTTTGAACCCTGCACTAAATTTCCAACTGGAAAACTTATTGATACATTTCGGGTTGTAATATTGTAGTATTTCATTTCCAACTCTATCTTTATAATTTAAATGTTTAAGTTTATTCCTCATTTTTGTCAAATCTTTTGTGCGTAGCAATAAAAGGGTGCTTGTTTTTGATAAACTGGTCGAAAACATTCAAACCCGATTTGCTTTTTCGACCCAAGCAAATTTTGTGCTGAAAGAGTACACAGTTGAGGACTTTAATCCGAATCGTTCGATAATTTTTTTAGTGTCCATGAAAAAAATTAGCTTAATAATTTGATATGCACAAGTGGGTGATCCAATATTTCATTTTTTCGTCCAGTATTCATAATCCTAACTTCTAAATAAAAAAATGAAGTATTAAATCACTAACTTGCACATATCTAATTGAGCTGTTTTTTTACATGGACACTCAAAAAATTATTTTAAAATTATTAAACAATTCGACTTATTTATGTGATATCCAAAAGTGGATCTCACGGCCGCTATGTACATTTTCAGTACAATCCCCTTCGTTACGTAGCGCCGTCAAGCATGATTGACGCTCGTGTTGTGCGTGATAATAAAAGGGTGGCCCAACAACTTAGCAGCAGTCCATCTCTTGGCCGGATCCCTCTGCAAACAACAGGCGATGAAGTCCCTCAACTCCCTGGACGCCGTGGGCGGTGCTTCCGGGGGCTGCGACATGCAAATTGCGCACATGAGAGCCCATTCACCTGGCCTTGCCACCGCAAACGGAAACCGACCCAGATACAACTCCAATATGCTTACCCCAAAGCTCCAGATGTCTCCGGCGTAGCCATCGTACATTCCGTGATTGGTATCGGTATCGATTCGCTCCGGACTCATGTACGCAATTGTCTGTGCTAATATCCTGGATACACCAAAATCGGCTATCCTGACCTGTTTTCTGGAATTGATTAAGAGGTTTGAGGGTTTTATATCCCAATGAACGATTTTCCGGCGGTGGAGGTAGAAGAGGCCGGAAAGGATCTGACGGGAGAGATCGGCGAGGGAAGGCTCGTGGTGGATGTGGGTCCCGTCGAATGAGCCGCCGTCCATGTATTCGAGGAGGACTTGGATCTCGCCGCTGTGATCGAACGTGTCGTAGGCATCGTGGCATTTGACGACGTTAGGGTGGTCGACGTCACGGAGGATCTCGATCTCACGGGATATCTGGTTTCTGACGGTGTCTTCTGATGGGAAATAATAATCTTCGTGGTTTACGTAGATGGTTTTGAGGGCGTAGAGCTTTCCGGTTGGGCGGTGGATGACTTTGTAAACTGTGCCGCCGCCGCCGCCGATTCTGCTGAGTCTTTCCAGAGAAGAGAAATTCAGCGGTGGTGTAGGACTGTCGGTGGAGACTGGTGGCTGATTGCCCGGCCTCATGACTCGGCGCTTACCCTTTCTGTATTTCTGCTAATTGTTGGTTTCGTCGTTAGCCTCTCTCTTATAAATTTGTCTTATTGACAGTAGTTAGTAGACGGGGGCATATAATATGTGATCCTGCTAGAGTGCTAGGCGTACAAATTTTTTTTTTACATGAAAAGTACAAATTAATTGATTTCCGACTATTTTGTATTTCACACGAATTGTCAGAACCGTTCATGTTTTTGAAAATAATGTTTAGTGGTACGCCGTAGCAGATAAGCTCAATCAGATATCGGTAAATGCTCCATCGATTTATTCAGTTTTTTGGTGCAGAATAAAAAACTGCAAAAATTGGATAAACTGATGGAACAATTACTAATATTCGATTGAGCTTATTTTTTTACGAGGCATTTCTAAAAATTATTTTGAAAAATATGAACGGATCCTGATAATTCATGTGGGACCCGAAATAATCCCAAATCAATTAATTTGTACCATTTGTGTACAAAAGACTTCTGTACGCATATGGTTATTAATATATTATGCATGAAATATATAACCAGGCAAATGACATCAAACTACCAGTTCTTCTCTTGTACCAAACAAATATGCACGTCCAGATATGAATTCAAATCTTCAACCAATTGTGGCTCTAGAAATTTATAGCAGGGTGTTAAGAGATTACGGTAACTATATTAGCTCAATTAATTGACAATACACACACAAAATTTCATATAGTAGTATAAGTATAAACATAACAGTAAAAAAGCATACCCTCAACCCGAAAACAATTTCTATTAGTACACAAAATGAGAAACTAAATGAAGATGCTCTGGTTTTGAGAGAGCGAGTGTTTTTGAAGCGAAGCTTGTGAGGGTAAGTTTATCCACATTAGACGAGAATTTTTTTTGGGTTGTAAGGTGATGATCATAACCCTTCATTCTAGTTTAAATTGATATCCGATTGAACTTAATCTTTGTATAATCTCATAATAAATTAATTTGAATAAAATAAACGGTTGCGATCAAAATTCATTGTGTAGAGTGTTCAAAATTAATTGGATAAGGTGTTGAATATAATGAGCAAACCTAATTACCTTCTACAAATTGTATCGCCGCCTACAGCCCGATTCCAAGTCAAATGTGGCAACTAACTTATTCTAGATATCTAGAATAATCGTAACAAAGACCTTGACTAATCAATTGGCTCAATCCACAAAACAAACATAATCTTGCCTTTCTAATATTCTCCACATCAGGAATAAAAAATTGGCTCACAATAAACATACAAACAAACAAAACAAACATATATAATCTTGCACTTTCAATACACTTTCACATATTTCTATACATTTTTCACACATTTCAATACTTTTTCTCGTTAGCATTTTCCATAAAAAAATAGTTAGTCTTGGAAAAGTGACCATTTATGCACACAAGCAAAACCTCTGCTCTTGAAAATAAAAATGAGTTAGTCTTGGAAAAGTGACCATTTATGCACACAAGCAAAACCTCTGCTCTTGAAAATTCATTATTCCTTGAAAATTCCAAAACCCGTGCATCGACTTCTCACCTTTTCCCCAATTAAAGCAAGAGACAGTTCTGACACACAGAAAAATTCTTTCCTCAGAGAGAACCCAAAATAAGTTTGTTTCCCAAGCACAATAAGGCCTCATTTGGGTGAATTGAAAAAACTGGTTTTTTGGTTTTTTTGGTTTTGTTCTTATTCAAATTTTTTTTGCATTTGTTAGTTTTCGGCCGATTTGTTGTGGTTTCTTGGCTCCTCTCTACGTGAGAAATCTAAAAAGTATAAAATTATTAGTCAAACTTAAAGTTTTGTGAATAAAGACGAAAAATAAACCAAAATGGTTTTTTTAGCCAAAGAACCCCTAAGCCGAACATTTCTGACCAGGTCCCCTGTTTGTAGGGGTTGAGGCCGTTGGATCACACATAAATTTTTAAAATATAAAAATAAAATGTAGCATCTAACGGCCCAACTCCTAAACAGAGGAACAGGGGGTTTTGAAACCCCAAAAATGATAGTACCTTTTGAGACTACGTGTCATTTTCTACAGTTTATATTTTTAAATGTGAATCTCAAAAAATAGGCATTATTGATGTTGTTTGATAAATCTTAATTAGTTCTGTTATACAAAGTTTTCAAAATTATAAAAAATATTACAAACTAAAATATATAAGTCATTGAAAATAGGACCCAGTCCCAGAAGGGACTATCATTGTGGGAGGGAGGGAGTACGAATTAGGATTGAACTTGAAAAGAGAATATAATAGGATTGAACTTGCAAAACATCAATTTGTTTGCCAGGATTGGTCGAGGTGCGCGAAAGCTGGTCCAGATACCTAGTTATAAAAAAAAACATCAATTTGTTGAATTAAATACTGGCCAAAGGGATGGCCCAGATCGGACAACATGCATGCTGTCCCCAAAGGGATAACATGCACCCGGGATTCCAAAAAGTAATGTTAGTTTTTCCCGTGAATACCAATCGTTTCGTACTCGAACGCGTAAAACACATTAAATAGAATAACTTTTTTTGGGTAAATAGAATAACTTTACCTACGAATAAATCCCAAAAGACAAGAAAACATGGTATCAGTTCTGACGATCACAAAACAAATTACTGGCCGAGTCGTGCACGGCTGACCAAGGCCGAAGCCAATCATCAATTAGCAAAGCAAAAATCCTGTGAGTACGCACACCTGTGTACGTCAAATGCAAGGACAGTACATCTTAACCATTCAAAATCATTTTCGATGGTCTGAATGTTAAATACTCTTTGACAGGTTAGTTAACTCTTACCGGTCAAAGAGTTTTTAAAATCCGGATCGTCGATTTGTTGAAATGAACAGTTAAGATGCGTTCGTGCATATGGTGTACGCGTACCGGACTGTTAGCAAAGTCTATGGTAAAGTCAAGAATATTAATCAGTAGCTATCACCATGACACAAAACTATCGAAGTTATTAGCCAAGCCAATCAACAAACTCTTTACTGTTCGGAAAAGCAATGTGAAAAATTCAATTTGATCTTTGGAATACAGCAAAATCACCTCCTGATGTGAATTAATAATGCAATTCATCTCCTCGTGAATAAAATTATCTCTTCCTGCACATTTGAGCCAATGCAAATACCATGAGACGCATAATAACCCCTGCGCGCCAAACGAGCCACGACTGCCTATTACTTATGTTACGATTCTGTACATCAACCTGTTCAAGCAATCACAACAAGAACTTCTACCAACAAAAGTTAGAATGCAAAAGGGCAGATCCAATATCACTTTCCCGAACACAAACAAAAAATCTGTTTTTGAAAACTGTTTGTGCTCCCAAATAAAACCGGCAAATCTCTTTTACTTCCCCAAGGAATGCTCAGTGACAAACCTCTCAATTGTCACCGTCTGGCCTCTCTTGCTACCACGGTAGCACCTAGTGTGGTCAGCACCAATCGTGTTCGGGTAACGAAGCTTACACTCATTCACATTGGTTCATCCTGCAATGCCCTGGGCCTTTTGCTCTTCTAACGTAAAAGGTGGCCGGCCATTCGTCAAGGCCCAGGAATCCGCTGGACATCTCAGCGGCGGGATTGGATACCCACATCCGATCGAAGTTCCATTTTAGTCCCCCCCTAACCCTAACATAAAGGGGAGCTCTTTAGGGAGCGAGCATTAGAGAGATGTTTTGACAGAAACTAGAGAGAGAGGATGCCGGTGGGATCTCCGGCGAGGATAGAGAGCAGCACTTCACAACGTTCCGAAACAACCATTACCAGTTCCAGAAGGAGGTCTACAGAACATGACATTTCTATTAGCACCGCAAAACCATTACCCCTTCCAACCACCATCCATTCTTCCCATCCAGTCGACCATTCCCAACCTTCATTTCCATACAACCAGCCTTCCAAACCGCAACTTCCAAACCCTCCAACCATCCCTTCCTTTAAGGATGCAGTCCTCTCTTTAGCCCCACAGGGCCTTGTGGTTGAACAGGAACAAGAGATTCTTCAACTCTATTGGTAATGTACACTCCCCGCTCATTTCCGTTTCGGACTGCCTTGCTAGGATTCTGGAATGGATGATGGTAAGGCACAAGGCACAAGGCTGAGAGTTCTCGAGGGTTGTCAACCCAATACTTTGGTTGGTCGCCTTCGTCATCGGGTTTTAAACTCAATGTGGATGGAGCTAGAAATAGTGAGGGCCTTGCAACTGCAGGGGGTCTTATTCGGGACATTCACGGTAATTGGGTTAAGAGTTTTCAACGAAAAATTGGTTACACCTAGCAATGGAAGCTGAGGTTTGGGCTCTTAGAGATGGTTTACATTTGGCAAAGGATCTTGATATAGTGGGTCTTGAAGTGGAAATGGATGCAGAACAAGTGGTGTCTCTATTTGGTTGTCAACAGTTAAACCATCACCCTCTCAATGCTATTATTTGTGATTGCAGGTCACTGATAGAGACGTGCCAAGCTAGTTTGCATCATGTTTGGAGAGAAGTTAATCGGAGTGCGGACATCCTTGCCAAGAACTCCTTTTCTTTATGTCATTTTAATTATGTTGCTTTAGCGGAACCTCCGTTGTTTCTGGCTCGTCAATTAGCCGATGATTCTGTAGGGGTTAAATACCCCAGGACTGTTTATGTTTAGTTTTCTATAATATCGTCTTTTACCAAAAAAAAAAAAGGGGAGCTCTTTCTAGGTGGGTCGCTTCGCGCAAGACATTGCTTAGGGTTTTTGAAAACTGTTTGTGCTCCCAAATAAAACCAGCAAATCTCTTTTACTTCCCCAGACGAAACATGAGGTCAAGATCAGTTGTTAGAATCAACACTCTAATCAACTGATCTTGACCAATTCTCCGATTAGTAATTACAAAAAATTGTATAACTAATATGGATGTATGCAGAAGGGCAAATATGTATAACTAATATGGATATATGTAGAAGGGCAAATAAATCTTTTGACATCTTCCACACAAACTTAATTCCCATTTTTACAAAACTAGTTTTAGCACCTCGTGCTACGCGAGAGACTGTGCTCATTGATTTTGATCTCATTGATTTGGCATCAATCTTATTTAGGAGAAAGAAAATAATTCATTTATTTGATAGGCAATACAGAAACGAACAAAACAAAGGGGTACCTTTTAAGTTTGCATAGTAGGACCTGGGGTACCTCTCTGTAACGACCCTAATTTTTGCTAAATAAAAATTTCGTTTATAAAATGGATTTTTTCTAATAAATTTCTTAAAATTATTTTGGGAAATACTAAATTGGGCCAATAATTATTTTCTTTGTGCTAGAATATATGTGTGTGTATAACTAGCACTTAAAACCCTCTTAGTAGGTTTTCTTACCATCCAAATATTTTTAGGTGCATGTGCTTCATTAATGTGGGATTTCCTAGAAACTCTTGCACATGGGGGGGAGAGAGAGAGAGAGAGAGAGAGAGGCAACATATAGAGAGGGGAAGGGTGCCCAATTTTGCTCTAAAGTTGCCCAAGGTTCTTTCCTTAAAGCCTAGTTTGACATGCACATGCATTGTGCTTGAATATGAGCACATGCTACAAGCCTATGTCTACACTAGACTAGAAAACTTGGTCTCCAAGGTCCCATGAAACATGATTCCATGTTTTAAGGAAGAATATTCTTCCTACTAAGCCTATAGAAGCTAGCCCTAGCTAGCACATGCATATTATGTGTATAAGCTCCTAAAAACACCCCATAACAAAGGTGACCATGCAAAAACCTACACAACAAGAGGCCTATTTTTCTCCCACACCACCACCCCACGTTACTTCCCAATTACTTCCCCAATATTCCTTAACTTGCAAGCATATAGCCTAGGACCTAGCCTACACTATAGAGTAGAAGTTGCACCCAACTTGGTACAATCCCATGTGCCCATTATTGAGCACATTTACTTCCTCTTTGAGAGGAGTGTGGTCGACCAACTTAAGGGAGGGAGAGAGAGAGCTGACCAAACTTCATAGAAAGTGTCTACTTTTAAAACCTAGAGTATGCCTAAGACTTGTGCTCCAAGGCCTAGGATTCTAAGTACTACCTAGAGGTTTTGTTCTTCCTACTTGGTACCTAGACATGTGCTCATTTATTGAGCACATTCAAAGCCACATGGGGGAAGTGTCGGCCAAGAAAAGAGAGGGAGAGGGGCCGAACAATTTATATAGAGTGAGGGAGTTCATTTGTGTGTATATATAGCCCATGCACTCATGCAAAGTACCTTTAAGCCTTTATAACTTTGTGCTTTCTTTCTCTAAGTTCCACTCTACACCCATAGAATAAACTCTATTACTCCCTAATTAGCTTCCTACTAAACTCAATTAGTAGGAAAGTTGGTTGATTAGAGAAGCCCTCACACTTACCGGAAAGGATTGTTTGTCGGCTTCCGGCTAACACCCGGAATTTAAGGTAGCTTACTCTACCTAACTTCTAATTAGTGATTTCTAATTCAATAAGAGGTTTCTAATTAGTTTTCTATATTATATTTAGTAGCTTGTTTAAGCAAAATCATGCATGTATTATGGTTAATTAGTGGTTACTTAGTTTCTAAGAAATTTAGTGAGAGGATTTCTTGTTAAAAAGATAAAAAGGGATTCTAATTAGCTTCATGCAATTAGTGCTTGGTTTCATGAGATTAAACTAGTTTAAAGTTGATTAGAAGAAATTAGAAGATAAAATTTCAATATGGTATATTAGAAAGATTCTAGTTAAATTATTTAAGTTTCTTGGAAGTACTAACTAGTTTGGGTGGGATACCAACTTAATTTACTAATTTAATGGTTCTTCCTAAAATTAGTAGGTTGATCATTTCTAGAAATGGTTTATTTTTTGCTAACAAAGTTTTTTTTAACATGATTCAATAGTTTTATTTTTGGAAAAAACTAGAAGTTTTAAAAAAAATAAATAGAATAAAGTATGTGGGTGAATTTTTTCCAACATCAATTATTTTCTAGAAATTTTCTACTAAAGAGTTGGTAGAAATATTTCTTTTAAAATGTGTGTTGTGCTAAAAGATTTGTTTTATAAAAAGTTGTGTTAAGTTTTCTTGAAAAAGAAAGTTTCTTAAAGTTTTAAAAGTATTTTTAGAAAAAGATAGACTTTCTAAAAAGTAAGTTTTAATTGTTTATTTAAATTCTTGGTGTGAAAATTTTATGGTAAAGTTGTGTTAAAACCTTTGGTCATAACTTTCTAAAAAAAAAGTCATTTTGCAAGAAATTGCAAGAAACAGAAAGTTTCTAGAAAATTAGAAAGTATCTTTTTAGAAAAGGTAGATTTTCTAAAAACTAAGATTTTTATTACTTGTTTAAATTTTTTTTTGGTAAGAAAGTTTTATGACAAAAGTGGTCAAATCTTTTGGACATGAGAGTTCTAGAAAAAAATGTCTTTTTAAAGAAATTGCTAGAAAAAAGAAGTTTATTAATTTTATTTCTTTTAGAGAAGAAATAAGTGGAGTTTTAAAAGAAAAAGAAAGAAATTGGATTTTTTGTTAGAAAATAGAATTTATGAAGAAATTATATTATTTTTTAGGAAGTGGGTGCATTAAAGTGCATAATTTCATGTGGGAATATTTTCTTAGAGAAACAATATTATTTTTTTTGGGAAAGGTTGGTGCAATAAAGTGCATAATTTTATGTGGTATTTTTCAAGAGAGAAAAACAAGATTTTTGGAGAAAAGATTTTTGGAAAATATTGCATGAGCATTATTTTTGAGCATGTGACATTGAGCACGTACACATTACGTTACGACACAGTAAATGAGAAAATTTAAATAGTTGTTGATGAGAAAATAATGATGAGAATGAAAATGAATTTTGAAATGAGAAATGAAATTTTCGGAAAATGAAATGAAATGTGATGAAATGGGATTTGTGCCACCTCAAGTTCCACGGGGAGAACTTGGAGGAATGGGTTTGATGCGGTAGTGCAGCAAAAGCACCACCCCAAGTTCCGCGGGGAGAACTTCGAGGATTGGGCTAAGCATGCACAACACACGGTGAACGAACCATGCAAACAAGCTGTTAAGTTCGGTGATGCAAGGTGGCCGGGACTGTGTCGTGTGAGTTGCGAGGTGGGCGAACCATGTAAACAGGCTGTTAAGTTCGGTGATGCACGACAACCGGGGCCTCGAGCGGAAAGGTTGGTACCGCCAACTGAAAGGAGACGTAAGCGAACCAATAACTTTCGAGTGGCGTGAGATGTTTGACTTGGATGAAATTTGAAGAATGACGCAGCGGAATTCACGAGAAACTAGTTGCGTACTAGTTCAAACGAAAATAGGTCTCGAATCCACGAGGTTCTTGAATCCACGAGGTTCTTGAATCCACAAGAAGAAAGAGAAATAACTCTGAATTATATTTGATTAAAAGCTAAATATGCCCATAGGCTACATCCTTATTTGTACTAGTAGAAGTCCTAATTAAAAGAAAATTACTTAGAGTGGCGACCAAGCAAAGTATTACTTGGAAACCTAGACTATAAGAAAAGGGAAATAAAATCAAATCTTACCAAAACTAAATTAAAAACGTGCAAAACAGGCAGTACAAATAAAATCTCCTAATACTAATCGTAAATAAAAATTATTACTAAAATAATGTTTCCATAAATAATAGGGGTGTATATCTTGTCCTGCATCATTCTCCTTTTCTTCAAAAGAACTCGTCCTCGAGTTCTCGTTAGGAACCTGCCATCTTCCATGCCAAATAAATAAATACTTGGAGTACTTCAATCGCTTGATTTCCTTCCAAAAAAGTTCCACACCAAAAATTACTTCCAATGATATCTTCTCAGCATGTTTCAATTGATTGATAAGATCCAATAGATGAATATTGGGAATCCAATCATATCGCTGCACTCCAAGAAAATCAACATCAACTTGACTTTGTGGGTTCTCTTGATTTTGTACCAGTTTGTCAATTGTTGACACGTCAATGAGCGACTCATTTAGAAAGGCCGGCTTGCTCATATAGCCATTACATAAGGTGGCATCATTGATCACCTCTTGTGAAAAATTGTGTCGGTCCTCAACAACTTGATCACCAACAACAATATCAATTTTTTGCTTATCACCCAAATCTGTATCGATTTGCTCTTCATTAACTTCAATCACGATATTCTCGTTGCCGCTATTGCTGATCTCAACTTGCTCTTTACCATCAACTTGAATTACCTCTTCTTTAACAGCTTCTTCAACAACATCGACAGATGTGTGAATTGTATGTTACTGTGTTGGCCCATATTTTTCTTCCAAAAGTTGCTCATAATTCCATGGTAAAAATCTCTCAATCATAAGTCTTTTGATTCTTGACCATGCGCGAATACGACGCTTTCCCAATCGTTCTCTCTTATCTTGCATATCTAACCACCATCGTAGTGCTCGCCCTGTAAGTTTTGCCAACAAATATTTCCACCTTATTTCAGACGGCATTCTCACATATTCAAAGAAATCATCATTATCTAAAATCCAATCTAAATATCTTCAAAATACTCATAACCACTTAATTTAGGCAAATTATCATAAGACCTGAAATCTGGTTCTGATTCCTCACTATCAACACAGTTAGTTGGGTGTCTCCCAACTACAATCTGGGTACCGAGCTGGCGTTGGGCAAATCCCACCGCGCTTTCCCAAACCTGGTTAAGAGGACGGCGTTGGGAAACTCCCTCCGCGCGATTCTCTACAACCCTCCCTGGTCTTTGGTCGACGTGAAGAGTCAGCAGCCGCAGCGATTCACGGATTTCCGTCATGATACTTGTCTGTTGTTCTTCCACCATCTTCCTCGGATCAGCAAACCTTTAAGCAACGTCAAAGGGTGTGTCATCTACTTTGTTTCGTGACATCGAGCCAAGAAAAACCCGCTCTGATACCACTTGACACAGCGGAATTCACGAGAAACTAGTTGCGTACTAGTTCAAACGAAAATAGGTCTCGAATCCACGAGGTTCTTGAATCCACAAGAAGAAAGAGAAATAACTCTGAATTATATTTGATTAAAAGCTAAATATGCCCATAGGCTACATCCTTATTTATACTAGTAGAAGTCCTAATTAAAAGGAAATTACTTAGAGTGGCGACCAAGCAAAGTATTACTTGGAAACCTAGACTATAAGAAAAGGGAAATAAAATCAAATCTTACCAAAACTAAATTAAAAACGTGCAAAACAGACAGCACAAATAAAATCTCCTAATACTAATCGTAAATAAAAATTATTACTAAAATAATGTTTGCATAAATAATAGGGGGTGTATATCTTGTCCTGCATCAAAGAAGAATGCCGAAAAATGGGAGATTGATACAAGACACTATTTTGAAAAACTGATACGAGTTATTGTTTTTGAGACACTGAAATGAATTACTTTTACTGCGCATGTTTACTCTGATCCGTATGGACACGCACAGTGCATTTCATGGTTTTACCGTTAACAAGTCTGCATTACTGTTCTTGAGCTTATTGTTCTAGAATTGCTAGTTAGAGATTGGGTAGTGTAGTCTACTGGGCGTTATCGCTCACGGTGTTGCACTTGTGTAACCCTAGCATAATACCACGATGTTGCTCTGCGACTCTGACGTATTATGCTAGACTATAGAGATACACAGGAGGACTACCATAGCTTGAAGGCGTATGGAGCAGAGCAGGATACCGTCGGGACGGACGGATGTGCAATGGAGTAGAGAAACCTAATCAACCTTGTAGAGAATTATTGTATTTGGTAGGAAGATTTATGTAATCCCTTTTGGGATACTGTTGTAAAATCCTACTTATTATTTATGTATTCATTATTAACAAAGCCAAATTTTGGGGGCGTTACACTCTCTCGGTCCTAGAGCGGTATACATGAATTGAAATCCAACAAACCGCAACAATTTTATGGAGTAGCTCGTTTAGAATTGATTCTCTCATGGAAGATGGAATCAGGTATACTTGGTCGGATATGCTTTTCATAAATCTTGTGTAATACAACTTCTGCCGCCAACATCCCATCACTAAACTCCTGTATATATGTAGTGCAAGGGTAGTTTCATTTTTTTTTTTTTGTGAATGGCAAAAAAGGATTTTATTAATCAAATGTAATGTTTACAAGAGATTAAAAGGGCGAGCAAGCAAAAACCATAACAAGAAGAGTGTAACATTCATTTGCCATTCGACCTAGAGAGAGCATGGTTGGCAAGAGATCAACCGAGCCTGGAAAAAACAAGATGATAGAACAAAAAACCCAAGGGCAAGTCTGATATTCAGACCTGATCCAAAGCATCAAAATATAAAAGCCTACAAGTCTTCCAAATATCATCCATAATCTACAGAGCATGAATGCCCCCAATCTGTAGATCTGATGACCAACTTTAAAAAATTATGATCAACACTTCAGAGCCAAACTGCTATAACTTTGGCCAAGCGAGATCAAACTGCAGCATGTGATGACAGCACTTTGAAATTCATATCAAATATAGAAGCAGCAGAGATGGGAACTGCATAACCTTGAACAATCTGAATTGCTTCACAAGTGTCGTTGCACTAAGTTCAACTAAGACAGCAGCGTATAATGTTAGCATAGTTAGGTACATTCCAAAATAGCAGCAACGGAGAATAGCAGTTTGTGGTGTCAGCATAGTACAATACATTCTAAAGTAGCAGCAACATGAATGGTAATTGTTAGGACCTGAAAGACCCTGAACTCGACTGGACTCAAACTAGGTTCTAATGAGCACCAGGACTCAACTTCTCAACTGGACACCAGACACAACTGACTGACCAACACATCCAAGAAAATAGACTCGGAGAAAAAGACTCAATGAACCCCAAAAAACCTTACTAAGCCTAACCAAAACCCATGAAAAATCTGAGTACCAGCCATCCCTTAACTCTTAACTCACCAAGCCCAAAGCCAATTGAAACGACGCACCTGTCACGAGATGATGATACAACGAGGGCAAAAGATATACTCCTATGAAGAAGAAAAGATAGATCTGAATAAGGAAATTCCCATAACCAAACAACTGTTATGCATACTCCACATTACTTTGTTGGCTTGTTTGGGTAGATGTTTTGGTGCTCTCTAAAATCTTCTAAACCAAAAATGAGTTCTCACAAACCAATGGTAAGCATATGGTTCATTGAACTTAAAACGCATTTTGACATAAATCAAATCATTTTCACTTGAGCTGTAATAATTGTTGAAATACCCAAGGCTTTCCCAGTCTCAATTTCGCTAACACATGGAAAGTAGCCCTAAGGAGCGCTATTCCCCCAAGGGGCTATCTTCCTAGGGTACATAAAGAAGAAGAATTTCATGTATACCATAAATCAAAGAGAAAGGTGCTAAAATCAGATGGCAATGGCGTTGTTTTCTTTTATAGCTACCTTGCACTGAAAGCAGATGTAATAGTACATGCGATTCCACCTCCAAATAAGCTCTCTTGTAGAAACACTCCACAAATTAGTTTCCTCTTTTCCCTTCAAATTTTTTTTTTTTGGTCAGGCCTATCAAATAAATTGATCAAAGAAGCTAACACACTGCAATTTGGTTTTGTGTGACTACTCACTTTCATATTGATCGGCCAACGCACAACATAACCACACCGTACTTTAAGATTGGTTTCTTACATAACCGATGTTATATAACCGAAGACAATTGAATTATGTAGAATACAGAACCCTTTTCATGAGATGGGTCTAAAGGTACCAGAAGGCAAGATCTTTTCTTACATAACCGATGTTATATAACCAGGCGTGGTTTGGCTAAATCCAAAAAATTGGTTTTTTTGGTTTTGTCCTTTTCAAAAAAATTGTATTTGTTAGTTTTCGGTCGTTTTTTTGTGATTTCTTAGTTTGTCTCGATCAGATAAATCTAAAAAATATAAAATTATTAGTCAAATTTAAAGTTTTGTTAGTTTTGTGTTTTGTTTAGTGCTTTATCTTAGAGCATCCTCATTTGGCTCCCCACTTTAACTTTTGGGTTAAAGTGGAGAGCCAAATCCCCAAAAACCCACCAAAATCAGTCTCTCTACTCTCACTCCTCAAATCATTTTTGCTACAGTACCGCACCAAATTTGGTGCGACACTGTTCACGCACCACTTATTTTTTTATTGTTCACGCACAGTGTCATCTCGGAAAATCTGTTCACGCTAAGCAATCCCTGACAAAACCTACTGGACAGTTTGATTGTTCATGCACACAGTTGTACTTTTACTCCTCCCCAGGCGGGGAGGTTAATAGTTTAAGGAAATTATTATTATTTTTAATAGATTTGAGGGAAATAGTTTAATATAGTAAAGTTAAAATAGAAAGTCTGATTTTGTGAGTTTTTGATAAAGTGACTTGCTAATTTATAAAAGGTGTTTTTAAAATTAAATTTGGTGAAAATTTTGGTACTCCGGATAAGGATGCTCTTATTCCAGTCAATTTTAGACCAACAACGGTTCAAATGCCAAGGCAAACTGGTGTAAAAGAGCAATGTTGGCAGCGATTTGACCCAACACTGGAGAATACTGTGTGAATAGTTGGAAGAAAAATACTTTTAATGCGTGATTTATGAATTTTAAAGATATTTAATTGACAATAATGTATATCACATGGTAATAGAAGAGGAGAAATGATTTTGGCACTCTATTATTTTGATAAATACATAACAAATTTTGTTTTTTAGTTTTAAAGTTACTCAAATCAAATCTATATATCACACTAAATATTAAAATCCAGATAAAAAAAAAACACTAAATATTAAAATCTTTAGAGGGTATTTGTAAAAAAGAGTGCAAAAATCAATTAACTAGGAATGTTTTATTGCCCCCAAAAGAAAGTTAAAGATAAAAAAAAAATATCATGATTTTCCTGCTGATTAGTAAAAAATACAAGAAACTTTTAGATAGGAGCAATGCTACGTACACACCACTAAAAAATGGTGGACCTCAATGTGGGACCCACCCCTTGTGAGGGTTCTGTATTTGAGGCTTCGGGGGATGGTGATGTACTGCACCATGTAGTGCGTTTTTCTGTCATTCATTTTGACAATGTACGGCTCGAATTTAATCCGAGCAATGAATTGAATCCAACGGTTGGTTATTTGAATTAAATCTTATCCGTGCATTGTCGAAATGGACGACGAATGATACACACTATACCGTGCAGTGCATCTATTTAATCAAGAGGGGTGTCTGAAACTTGTGTATTTTAACATTTTCCTTTGACATTCACTTCCTCTCTTTGCAACGAAACGGGTTAGAGCATCTCCAACACAAGCTCTCATCTCTAAAATGAGGAGTGAAAGTGACATATTAAGGGGAGATTTTGTAATTTATGTCCTCTTTTTCTCAAAAAATTGTACTGTTTGGAGGGACTCATCTACTTTTTTGTCACATCTACTCCCTAAATTTAATCTTGTAGAGGTGTGATAAAATGACATTGTTTTCTCAATGGATTAAATCTAGAGTTGATAAGAGGGTGTTTGGCCCCTTGTTTTTCAACTTCTCAACTTCTCTTTTTCTCTTTTTGGTTGTTTGGCTACACCTCTCAAAACACATTCTACCAGAAACTGTTTTTTCATTTCTAACATTCTGAGCCAGAAACCAAAAATAGGTCTTGGGCTCCTTTTCCATTTCTCCTTTTCCCATTTTCAGTTTTTCCTTTTTCGTTTCCCATTCTACCCCTTACACCCCCTTCAGTTGTTCTTTTCCCCACGTCCAAAATTTATCCTTTTCCTTTTTCGTTTCCCCACAGGCCACAGGCTCCTTTTTCGTTTCTTTTCCCCACAACCATTACACAAACACATTTCTCCTTTTTCGTTTCTAACAACTGGAATGAGTTATGAATCCATTTTTTGATATTTTACTGTAACAATATTGGATAAAAAAAATGTATTTTCAAAATTGGATGGGTCCCATTTAGAAAAATATTTCCCAATTAGAATTTTAAAAAAATGCTAAAAACAATATTCGTGTACATTTTTATAACATAATTAATAATAAGGGCAAAATGGTAAAAAAGCAATCCATAACTCATTTTCATCAATCTTCTCCCAAACACTACTACTTTGCAAAATGCATTCTGTACATTTCTCCCAAACACTCCTCCCAGATTCAAAACTTATTCTGGCCATAATCCAAAAAGCCAAAAAGCCAAAAAGTCAAAAATGAAAAGCTGAAAAGTAGGCTTCCAAACACCCCCTAAAAATGTTTTGTAAGATAAAATCTAGTGATCATAATATCTAGTTTTGCTAAAATTCGTTAAAAATGTTAGATTTTATTCAAGAACAAGCCTAATTGGAATTCAATTCAGTGGTTGTGGGGCTCAGAATTGACAGGACATTGGCCCAACGCCCCCAACCGTACATTATAAAAAAAAAAAAATCTGAATCATTGATACTCTCTATGCAAACTCAAATTTGCTATACGTATTACGTAATGACTAATGCACCGATTTACACACTGATCCAACGTGGAATGCGGGGCCCCAGCGGGAAATTCAAAATTGGAAGTTCAAAAATTTGAAAAAAAAATCAGCGGCAAATTTAAGCCCCTTCCCTCTACAATCGTTTCTCTCTCTACCCTTCCATTCCTCACCAGTCACCACCATTCCGTTTCTCTCTCTCACTCCACCATTGCGGCTCTCTCTCTCTCTCTCTCTCTCTCTCTCTCTCTCTCTCTCTCTCTCTCTCTCTCTCTCAAACCACCGATCCTCCACCACCAACGCTAGATCTCCACCACCAGCGCTACCCCCCTCTCGCTGTACTACCACCACCACTGGCGCGAAACCTCTCTTTATCACCAAGCGATCTTGACCACGAACGTCGCACCACTACCGATACCGCCTCCCTCTCTCTCGACCTCTCGTCCCAAACCACCTCAACACACCACCACCGACTACTCTCTCACAGGTTCTGTTCTCTGAAATTAGGGCATTTTTTCCCTCTTAATGTACCGAACAAACTTAGGGGTTTTTTTCCCCTCTCCCTTAAATTAGGGTATCTGATTGTAAAATTAAGGCCTTTTAAATTAGGGTGTTGTTTAAATTTCATCCAATTAGGAAAAATTTTCCCTCTCTCTTAATGTACAGAACAAAGCTAGGGTTTTTTTTTCCCCTCTCCTTTAAATTAGGGTATTTGATCTAGGGTAAACAGGTGAAAGATAGGGAACCTAATTCGGTCCTTGTCTTATTCCGCTGAATACAAGTTGAAACACATTTCCTTTGCTACTTTTATTGATATCCATCTTCTTTTTTCTTGAATATTGATTGTTTATGCTTTATAGACTGTGTTAATAATATGGGGCTTCACAGTTATAAATGAGGAGTTTAGTTGGTAGAGTTACAGAGGAGTTGGCATACTGACTATTTTTGTTTCTTAATAACACGCAAATTAGTTTTTGCTGTGCGTATGAAATTGGGTTAATGTTTGGATTGATGGATACAGATACCGAGATACGTATGATTAAAATAGGGAATTATAGGGTAGTGCTAATGCCAAAACTCATGCTTGTACTCATTTATGCATTAGACTTTTGGCACAATCAAAAATAGTTTTGGCAATATCAATACCCGAATGATATAATATGTATGCTTGTTGTATAATGTAAGATATGTAAGTGTTTTGATAAATGGATCAAAAAAAAAAAAAAAAAACTGACATAATAGTTGTATGACATATTTTGCGAGTGTTATTTTTTTCACCAACCATTTGTCATGAAAACCCAGAGCAACTTGCTACACTACTCTATCCTCCATCCAAGTTCTAGTTGTATTACTGAATTAATCCCAAAATTAAACAAGCATGATAAAGAATGAATAAGAGAAAATCAAAAGCAGTCACACTAACTACAAAAATCCAAAATGTATACTCCATAAAGTACTAATACACCGAATACATACCCATCAAATTTCTACCGAAATTTCTAACTCTTTTCATGTATTTTGAAAATCAAATGCAAATATAAGGAGAGGGATGTGAGGGAGAGAAACTTGTGAGAGAAGAGATCATCGGTGGTGGTGGTGGAGTCTGTAGGTTGTGGCGGTGGAGTTCGATCCTTCGTCGGTGGCAGTGGTGGAGTCTCATTGTCTGTAGGTAGTGGCGGTGGAGTCTGATCATCCGTTGGTCGCGGTGGTGGACTCCAATCGTCCATTGGTGGTGGTTTGGGAGGAGAGAGAGTGGGGAGCACCGGTGGGTTTTGAAGCAGGAGTGATACAGGGAAGGCATAGTGAAACAGAGAGAGAAAGAATCGTAGAGAGGAAGTTTTGGAAAGGATGGAGAGAGAAATCTGTAGAGGGTCCAAATTTCCCGCCTATTTGGGGCCCAATTTTTGAACTTCCAATTTTGAATGGCCCATTAGGGCCCAGCATTCCACGTTGGATCAGTGTGTAAATCGGTGCATTGGTCATTACGTATAGCAAATTTGATGCAAACGAGTGGTCACATTTGTGAGACTCAATAAGGAAGTTGATTGGACCACCGGTGTTGTGGGGTTAATCAGAAGTCGAGAGTCCCGTCAAGATGCAGCTGTGATCTACTGTATATATTACTACTACAATATTCTAGCTCAAAACTGTCCATAATCTTCTCCTTGATTTTCGATTCTCTCGTTCTACTATCTAGGAGTATATTTAAGTTGTGCAGTATTCTCTGTATCTATCCCTCAATTACTCATGAATAAAATTTCTCCAAAGTAATTCTCTCTCTCTCTCTCTCTCTCTCTCTCTCCATACACAGAATTGCCGTCTCAATTCTCTCCCTCCCACTCAATCTTCTCCTTCAACCGAGACCGAGTGAAGAGGCTGTTTCCGGTTACCACCTCGGAGAATTTGAAGAAAGTGATTTTTTTTCTCATTTCGGTGACCAATATTGGAGGCATGTTTCCGGTTAGTATGGATCGGATCGGAGAATTAATGGGAGGTCGTCGTCGTTTCCTTCTGGTTACCACCTCGGTGAAATGTTTTCGGTGAATATGAATCGGATTGGAGAAATGTTTCCGGCGAGTATGAATTGGATCGGTTATTAGATGGAAGTCGTCGTCGTTTCCTTTCGGTTACCATGTCGCAAAAATGTTTCCGGTGAATATGAATCAGATTAGAGAATTGGAGTGAAATCGTCAATTCCAGAGTCGGTGATCGTTCTGTTCTTTTGGGCTCTCTGTTCTTTTTGGGCTCGGTTTTTAGAAATGGGCCGGCTCACTGGCAATGGAGCTGAGACTTCAGAAATGGGCGGGCTTTCAATTTGGTCTGTGTTTACGGTCAAAATAAGTCCGACCCGCCTCAGTTACCCTCAAAATAAGTTCGACCTGCCCCAATTATCTTAAGCCATCTCCTGGCAACGGTCCGCAACTTTCAGTACGGAAGAAAAACAATGGTCAGCAATTTTCAATACGAATAAAAAACACAAGAAATACTAGACCTTCAAACCCTAAACCCCAGCCTCTAAAAACTCTAAACCCAACTCTCTAAAAACCCTGAACCCAACTCTCTAAAAACCCTGACCCCACCCTCTTCCTCTCAATTATTGCAAGAGAAAATTCTTCCTAGGGTTTTTTAGAGGTTTTCTTACCCTGTCCTACATGCGAACGTTAACCCCCATTCCCCTAATCTGGTCAGATCTAGGGTTTTAGCAACAAGTTCATTCTTCAACAGCCATCCCCAAGGCTTGAGTTCATTACCCAAAAAGAAGCCAAAGAAAGACGAGAAGCTAGAGGAGCTGGAAAATCTGAAAAACCAGAGAGAAGATGAGAAAAAGAAGGTGATAAGCTAGAACATGAACATTATGAAGAATTATAAGCTAAGGAAGGAGAGGCATTATCCTTATGAAGGCGAGATCCGGAGCTTTACTACTCGAGACAACAACCTGTATGATCTTTCATTTACCTCTTTTTAATTGATAGTTTGCGGTTTTTTTTTTTTTTTTTCCATTTCATTTGAAAATTTGATTTGCTGTAGTGTTATTTAAAGTCTTGTTTTTTCTGGTTTTGTTTTCAATGATTAAAAACATTGAGGTTAGTTCTGGATCGAGCCACCAATGCCCACGTACGAGGTATAAAATTCGGTTAGCTGGGGTTAGCTATCATTATAGGTGGGTGCTTGAGAAAGTGAAGGCTCGGTTTCCGGGCGGCAAATTTTTTGATGTTCAGATCTTAGCAGTTGACATTGCTACAGTTTAGCCATCTTCCGCATACCACCGGAAATGATCAAATCAACGAATTTTGTTTCCCCTCACAGTAGTGAATCTTTAAATCCAGGACACCGCCTTTTTCTCATAGGAAGTCCCGGTCTTTCTTTCTGCCTTAAAACTGGTATCTATTCAATATTGAGAAGCCTTACCCAGTTGGAAGTTGCTGAAGTGCCTGATGCCTTTATTAAGGGGACGTCAGGTGCCTTTTGATAAATTCGTTACGGCAATTACCAATTAGATGGCTGGAAGGGTCCTTTTCTATCTCCAAGTCCTCTTCTTCAAATTCATTCCTAATGCTACCATCTGCAAGATTATGGTGACAAGTACTAGTAGTAACCAAAAAAACATTGCAGAAGTTGAATACTAATATTTTTTGGAGGGAATCATTACCTTGACCGTAAACGAGATTGTGCCTCCAACCTTCTTGCTAGCCTCCGAAGCAATCAATTCCGTAGGAACTGCCAATGCAGCCATAACACCCGCACCATCGGCTATATCATCAGCTAGTCCAACGAATAGTACAACTACAACATGGCCATCTTCGTCAAAGATAGGGGAACCCGACGTTCCCTTAATAAAGGCATCATCCACTTCAGCAACTTCCAACTGGGTAAGGCTTCTCAATGTTGAATAGATACCAGTTTTAAGGCAGAAAGGAAGACTGGGACTTCTTATGAAAAAGAGGCGTTGTCCTGGATTTAAAGGTTCAATACTATGAGGGGAAACAAAATTCGTTGATTTGATCATTTCCGGTGGTATGCGGTAGATGGCTAAATCTGTAGCAGTGTCAACTGCTAAGATCTGAACATCAAAAAATTTGCCGCCCGGAAACTGAGCCTTCACTTTCTCAAGCACCCACCTATGACGATAGCTACCCCCACCTAACCAAATTTTATACCTCGTACAGATCACGTGGGCATTGGTGGCTTGATCCAGAACTAACCTCAATGTTTTTAATCAATGAAAACAAAACCAGAAAAAACAAGACTTTAAATAACACTCTAGCAAATCAAAATTTCAAATGAAATGAAAAAAAAAAAAACACAAACTAAAAATTAAAAAGAGGTAAATGAAAAATCATACCTGTTGCTGTCTCGAGTAGTAAAGCTCCGGATATCTCCTTCATAAGGAGAGAATGCCTTTCCTTCCTCAGCTTATAATTTTTCATAATGTTCATGTTCTGGTTTATCATCTTCTTTTTCTCATCTTCTCTTTGGTTTTTCAGATTTTCCAGCTCCTTCTCTAGCTTCTCGTCTTTCTTTGGCTTCTTTTTGGGTAATGGACTCAAAGCCTTGGGGATGGCTATTGAAGAATGAACTTGTTGCTAAAACCCTAGATCTGACTAGATTAGGGGAATGGGGGTTAACGTGTAGGAAAGCTTCTAAAAAACCCTAGGAAGAATTTTCTCTTGCAGTGATTAAGAGGAGGAGGGGGGTTTAGGGTTTGAAGGTCTAATATTTCTTGTGTTTTTGATTCGTATTGAAAATTGCTGACCGTTGTTTTTCTTTCGTACTGAAAGATTACGGACTGTTGCCAGGAGATGGCTAAAGGTAACTGGGGCAGGTCGGACTTATTTTGGGGGTAATTGAGGCGGGTCAGACTTATTTTGACCGTAAACATAGACCACATTGAAAGCCAGCCCATTTCTGAACTATAAACTCCACTGTTAGTGAGCCGGCCCATTTCTGAAAGCCGAGCCCAAAATGAACAAAGAGCCCAAAAGAACAGATCGATCACTGACTCTGGAATCGACGATTTCACTCCAATTCTCCAATTCTATTCAAATTCATCAGAAACATTTCTCCGATGTGGTAACCGGAAGGAAACGATGACGACTTCCCTCTAATAACCGATCCGATTCATACTCACCGGAAACATTTCTCTGATCCGATTCATATTCACCGGAAACATTTTGCCGAGGTTCTTAAAGGTGAAGCTGCAGAGCGTGCTCTGGTGCTACCAGTTGCTGCTGGTGTCTGTCGGTCTCTTGCTTGCTTATCTTTACTTAAAGGTAATCTTTTGAAACGTGGTAGGTCACATATTTCTTCTGTGTTGAGTTTTGAGATTCTTGCGTGGGGGTTTGTCTGTTTTGCACTTTTCTTAGTTGAATAATAGTTCAATTATTTTTTCGATGATGAACTGGCCTATTCTTTTGTAGATCGTAAAGCATCTGCTGTATTCTCTGGAATTGTTGTACGTTCAAATGGTATAGTTGCAACTTCCGCTGATTGTTTGAGACATCTCAAAGGCAACGAATATGAGGTGATGTCTCTTTGATTTCAGAATTCATTTATGCTTTCAAATTATAGCCAAGCATAAGTCGCGGCTCGCCTTGTGATTATTGCACTCTTAATTTGAATTGAGTTAGGGAAACCAAACTTGTACAATACCCCTTTGTTGATGCAGGATTGCGAGTAGTTTGTGTGTTAAATTGATATGCAATTGATCCTCCTAATAATATTCACGACATTAGGAGATCAGATCACTAACAAAAAAATCAACTTACATTCTCGATCTCTTATTAGCACTCAACAAATTGGTTATTTTACTAATTTTTTGCGTTCCAGAATCTTATAGAATGATAGTCTTTTGTTAATGTAAATGGTTTTCAGAATGAGACCTTAGATGTCAATACTAGGTCTAGGCACACTTAAAAATTTGAGGAATAAAATCATGTTAATAACCCAAAATTAATGTCATAGTTTTGCATTGGAATTTTTTTTTTTAATCAAAAACTTTTTTGGGGTTAGGGAGAAAAAAAAAAAATGTGAAAAACGAAAAACATTTAGTAGATTTGCAACAAAGGTGCCCATGGTTTTGGACAGGGAGTCTATGATATTGGACAGTGGTGACATTCCTTGGCGATTTTGACTTCTTTTTTCAGTGCGTAGTATTTGAAAGCAGAGTGGGCGGATACAAAACTGAATCAACTCTTGTCATGGTTGAGTTTTCTGCGCGAGTGGTTAAATAAGTGGTTTGTTGATTGACATCTTTAACCTCAGCTATAATTAAGTGAAATAGTTAGATTTGGGAAAAAATTGTAGGTATTGCCATTTATAACCTTAGCAGCTATAATTAATTGAGCTTTTTTAAGAATTGTAGTTAGATTTGAACGAAAATCCGGCTGGCTTAAAAAAAACTAGAGCTTAAATGAAAGAGGTTTTTTTTTTTTGACCTTCTCTATCACATTGTTTGGTCTTCTTTTCTCCGTTTCTCTTGTCTTTTCTGTCTTAGATAATTTCTTTCCTTGCTCATGCGTTTTGTTTTCCTCTCTTCTTTTTTCTTTTGCTATTTTAATCTTATTGAGGTTAGAACAAGAAGGCACTTATTATCTTCGTTTAAACTTTTTTTTCCCCATTTTTTCTGCCTTCGTGGATGTGGCCTGGTTTGTTTACTTGTCCGTAGTTTTGCGAGAACTGTTTCCAAGAGAGGTGTGCGGAAAGTAATAGAAATTTTTTTATCAAAAAGAATGTTTTCTTGCAGGTGTTCATTTGAAGGGAGAATTACTTTTATATATATAATGGAATTATGGTGGTTCAATTGTATACTTCTTGAGGATTAAGATACCTGCAAATCTTCATTCCTTTGCTGGACAAGTCTCGAAGTGGGGAACTTAAAGACTTACTCCTCTCATTTTCTTGCTTACGGAACGGGCAAAAATTTGGAGTCCAGATTACTTTTTGGTGGTGGTGTTTATTTTTTTGCATGTCAAGCTTCTGGACAGTCCAGCGACATATATATGTTCTGTGATTCATGTTTTTTTTTTTGGTAAATGAAATATTTATACAAACCAAACAACCCGGCTTACAACGTGGGAAAATCCCAAGCAAAAGCAATACAACTAAACAAAGAACAACCAAACATGGTCAAAGGATAAAGCAACCAAGAAGACTCAACTTCTAAACATTCTATGGGGTAGATTCCATTGGCTACACATCCAAAGGTTTTCTTGAGAGCTGGGAACCTGCCTCCAAGAGTACCTCACATTTTATTCCACAATTGCAAGGACCATACTAGAATCTTTGAAGCATCCCCCGAAAATTCTAGCATTCCTTTCCAGCCATATATAATACAAGGCAGTAGCAAGGAACAATTTGAACAACACATAGCGCGAAAAGATTTGCCTTTACAATGATCACAAGCCCATATCAGCTCCACATCCCATTGTCTAGCCCCTCTTTGGTTCATAAACTTACCCAACACTGCATTCCATATCTGCTTGGAAAAGCTGCAATCACAAAATAGATGTTGCAAGGATTCCTCATGTTGAGAACAGAGAACACACACAGCATCTATAGCCATCCCCCACCTTCTTAGTCTGTCTTTAGTTGCTAACGTGCCCCTACAAGATAACCAACTTATAAAAGGCCCACTTGCGAACACTCTGGGAGAACCATCCAAGTTTGAGTTGATTGCAGATTGGTGTCAAGGTTCTGGGTTGTACAGACACATCCAAGGGTGTCTTGTTGCATACTGATTTTCTTTCCAAAATAGCTTTTGTGAAGATTTCATGTCTTCATCAAGCACGAGTGCCAAAATGGGATGAGTTGGGCTCCTCTGTGTGAAGGAGATAAAGTGGTGGGCACGGGCTGTAATTGGGTGCGTGGTGATTGGGCGAATACCAAACCTCTTTATTCTCTTGGTTTGTTCAGGTATTGGAAGTGTATTTATCCATCTTGGAGTTTTCATTCATATACTTGCAAGCGTGTAGCCTTTCATGTACTTGAAACTAAACAATACTTAGTTTTTATGTTGGCTTAGGCTGCATGATGATTGGTAACCATCAGTTACTGGATTACTTCTTAAGCTGATATATGGTGTGAAGTAACAAGTTTAGATGTCTTTTGCATGTCATATGTTGCTAGTCTCATCATTATGAACAGGCCTGCCTAGCCTGAGACAGTTATTACGTATTATATCGGCCAGTTCACATAATGAAAGTGCATCTCTGCTTTGTGCCAGTATTTAGATGTCTTGTGTTTACATGGTCTTGGTTTTGTGTAATCTTTTCCACCCTTGCCTCTTTGAAGTAAAACAACATATGGAACTTGCTACACAAGTGAAGTGAGTTTTTTTTAACACTATCATTTGCTTTCTAATCATGCTTTTCTTATTATAATCTCTCTTTCCTTAGTTCCATTGAAGATGACAAGGAAAAAACAGTCTCACAAAGCAAGGATATCTGGGCGGCTGATAAATGCATCATGTTGTAGTGAAAAAGTACTCTCTCTCTCTCTCTCTCTCTCCCCCGTTTTTTTAGCTGAGATGACTGCTATCTTTGCCGTGTTCATTCAACTCTGGTGCTGTATTTGAATTTCATATCAAGGATTTGGGGAAAGGAAAGATAAGTACGGGCAAAAGTTGGACGATCTAACGGGTTTCAACGGTTAGATTCTTCAAGTCTTCCATTTCCTTTTCCCTTCCCAAATCCTTAAACCAAAAGGAACCTTAAGGAATCTATGATCGGGATGAAACTTGTCTTGTTTGAGATGTGAGAACGAGTTAGTTGGTAAGAGTTCTTAATAGCTACACTGCCAGGTTTCTTTATGAATGAAGTTTGATAATTCGAAAAGTAACTTGTACACTATGAGTGTATCTGATGTAGGTAATGTGGTGTTGGATGACTGGTTTCAAAACAATACGTAGAGTATTAATCAAATGCTGTTATCGTAATTTGGAAGTGACGTTAAAGATAAGATGAAGAATTTAATTCTCTATTTCCTTACAAAGGGCAAGTTGCGTTGTTTTCTCTACTGGATCACGTGTGTGGTACCTTTTTTAGTCTGAAAGTATTTATAGATTTCTCAAGAAGCTCTCTTTTGATTCTTTGGAGATTATTGGGTAAGATTGGTAGTTAAATTAATCGGCTCTAATCCCCAAGACAAAGTTCCTTAGTTGGCAACATTTTGTTGTCATCATGGTTTAAGAAATGGGCTGCAACCATTATGCAACGCCGTTGTGTGTAGGTTTGGGTCACCCTGGTATCTGTTACGGCCACTATAACAGTGAATGAATTTCACAACCAAAGTGGCTTCAAACTATAGCGAAAATAGGTCATATGTTGGGTTGATGATTAGAAAAATAAAGGAAACTCACCAAAAACTATTTTGAACCCCCCAATAAATGTTATTTTGAAATAAAAACATTCGCGTCAATAAGTTTTTCCAACACCGCACACAAAATATTTGCGACTCCGATTACCGCTTCTGTTATACTACGGCCTTTACACCCCGAAACAAATTTACTGCCACTGCTACCGTTATGGCAACCACTACTGCTTTTTCGAACTATGGCTGTAATGTGCTGGGTATGTGTTCTAAATTGGTTTGTTTATTTGCTCCTACTCTTTCCCTTTATCTAGAGCTGTATTTATGCAAACCGCGCGACATTCTCGTTGTCTTTACACGTGTCACTGTGATGTAGGCTGGTATTCGAGGAGCTATCGTCAGTGTGTATGGAGAAGTTCTTGGTGTCATTCACAAGGGACGTGGCTGCCAAGTTATAGCCACGCCAATTGAGGATGTTTTGAAGTGTTTGGAGTACTTCGAGAAACATGGGTTCTTCGAGAAACATGGGTACGATATATGGTTTGCCTCTAATCCATTGGGTTGCACAAAATATCTAAAGAAATATATTTGTTGCTTTCTCTTTTCTGACACCTTTATCTGTGTGGTTACTTGTGTTACCATAATAAGCCAGCATTGGTAGATGTCTGCAACTATGATGTAATTGTATGGTCCATCAGTTTCCTTGTGTATCGGTGTTATTACATCGTCGGTTTATATATTATCCTTGTTAGATAACTTGCCCTGAGCATTTATGATATAGTTGTTATCCATGCATGCCTCTATTTTTGCCCAGTTATGCATAAATTTGAGGAAAATCAGATATGGTGTTTCCTTCATTGGGTCTGAAGTCTCCTTTTGATTAAAGTGAAAATCGGATATGCAAGCCTCCGTAAACACAGAATGCATATTATGCATTTGCAGCATTCATATAATAGTCCATACGATTTGTTATGGAAATGCAGTGCTAACATAACTGCCATATGATCTTCAGGGAACAAGCTAAAGATATGGAGGGTTGATGTTTTTGATTTTGATCGGATGGTTACCAGGCTTTTTCGGTAAAGGAGTTTCTTCCTAGACTCCATAAGCTGCTGTTAGATTTTGCCCTGGTGTGTATTTAAACTCAATACAGTGTCGTTTTTTTTTTCTTAAATTCGAATCTGGTATGTTGTGACTTGCAGATTATCCTGTGATGTGTTACTAAAAGTAAATTAAATTCATCCAAGGCTTGTTGGTTTGAATTGTTATTTTGATTCGCATTCTGAATTCTGTAGCACAGGGAACATGCTGGAGCGAAGTGTCGTGTGTGTGGCAAAAATAGAACTTCATTAATAAGAGCAAAGATACATCATAGTTCAGTTTCCCAGAGGAAAAAGTGAATCAAAGTGTATTCTGCTATAGATGTGCCAT
Organism: Vaccinium myrtillus; assembly: GCA_016920895.1. NCBI lineage: Eukaryota > Viridiplantae > Streptophyta > Magnoliopsida > Ericales > Ericaceae > Vaccinium > Vaccinium myrtillus. Next base: position 7,608,642 of record CM029273.1, on the reverse strand, counting down.
TGCGATTAAGATTATGGATAGTAAAATGAGCAAACTTTTCAGCTAGGTAATTGCGATCTGCACAAGCTTTTGATAATTTCGAACACACGTCACTTTTTGAAGTACAGTGAGAAGTTTCGAACTTTCCATGAATAACGCAACATAAATCAAGATTGAAAAGTTACTAATTACACGGGAAAGCAACATGTACAAAACCTCTGAATTAACAACCAAGTATTTAAATTCACAAAAAGGCAATTTGATTTAACATGTGACAATGCATTGGACCTTTTGCTCATTTTACATTATGGGTTATGCATTCAGTTGTTCAACTCAAAGTGGAACGCCCCCCTTACACTCTACTGAGTCCTGACAGAGACCGAAAGCGTGAATGGAAGGGTGTCTCTTAACCCTCCCAGGAAGCTAACAAAAGGAAAAGACCAATGGATTCAAGTGTATGACGGAATGTGTGGCTCACTCACACCAGGCAGGTCCAAAAATGCGTTGTTTGCCTATTGAATAAAGCCTCCTACGGTCTCAAACAAGTGGGAAAATTCTTATATATACGATTCACAAAAGGCACTGCAATCTTTCTAAAATGCTCGCGCAAATTGCTTAATCTGTTGCTTCTTGCTTTCTAGCTGGAGCTAAGTGGCCCGTGAAGGTTAAATCACACTTGTGTTAAGCTAGCAGAAGCAGAGTAGTCAACTCAGAAAGGCAAAAGAGAAGCAGCTAGTGAAAAGTGGCTTCGAGCTAGATTCAAGGACACCGTAATGCATTAAACAAATTGTTACATATGGAATAAAATAAGATGCATTACAAATTGAGGATTTAATTGCATTATTGGTCTCCAAAGTATTAGCAAAGTATCAATTTGGTCGTCATTATAAAAATGGTGTCTATTTAGTCCCAAATGTTTAACATCTGTGTTTAAATGGTCCCCATACCAGACGCCCTCCCATTCTTCCTTTGAACATGGGTTATTTTTTCCATCAAATCGGCACTTTGGGTTTCATGATTGGTCTCCAAAGTATTAGCGAAGCGTCAATTTGGTCTTTAATATGAAAATTATGTCTATTTAGTCCCCAATGTTTTACATTCCTGTTTAAATGGTCCCAAGACCAAACACTGGTGGAGGGAAACCCTCTAGCCAAACATGACCCTCCCTATTTACCCGCCAAAATTGACCATCCCTCCTTATTCATGTGTGTGTGTCTACAGCCCCCCAACCCAAAAAACAAGAAATGGTGGAGCCTGTGTAATTTGAAAGAAAAAATAGAAAATTGGATCGAGCATTTACACATATCAGATTGAGCTGCTTTTTTGTGGACCCACTCAGTTTATTTTTTTAAATTATTGAACAGCTCGGATCCTCCATACGGGACCCAGAGTGGGCCCCGCGTGCCCGTCGGTACCTATAGTAGCGTTGTTAAAATTAACAGCGAATCACAAAGTTGACTTTGTCGTGTATTTTGTAAATCCCAGCACAAATCATAGCACTTGAAAAAGAGAATTGTCCTAGGTAACTCTAGGAAGAAGGAATAGGGAGAAATTTAAAAATTTGACAAGTAAGATTCCAACAAAAGAAATGATCAGTCACAGAAAACGGATATCAATTCCTCAATAATTTCTAAGTCTCTTTTTTGTCATCGGCCAGAAATAATTTGCCTTTTTTCCCGTTTGCTAAAATGGGAATTCCATAAAATCAATGGGTTGATTTTAGCAAAATGAGGAAACCATTTGCTAAAATCAACCCATTTCCATTAGCTAAAATGGGTTGATTTTATGGGATTCTCAATTTAGCAAATAGAAAACAAGGCAAGTGCTTGACCGAAATCCTATACCTAATTTAATGGGTTGCCCCAAGCGTAGGGCGGAGACCGGTGTAGCACAATACCCGGTAAGACCGGAATCGAATCCACAGAGAAGGTGGAAAGTGCTTACTAAGTACTCGGGTTGCTAAGTTTAAACACGGCTCTTAGGTAGCCACCCTTGTGATTTGATTGGTGAAATTACCTAAACTAAGAGAATTTGATTTTACTCAAATTAATTAAAAGGAAGTACGGTCGTAGGGTTCATAACACGGTGACCAGGTCCGGATATTTCATGCTCCATTCGTTGTTTCCAAGAAAATGTTTGATTTTAGAGAGAAAAGGTTATCCCGAAAGATGCGAATCCTCGCGGTCGCCATTGCCCATGTACAACGAAGAACAAGTTTTGGTCCCCCGTTCCTCGCGTTACATGGGCTCCAACGAAGCTCGGATTCGTCCGACGGAAGCTCTTTAATAACCTAAAATTGCTTTTTTCCATTATTGATTGTAAAAATCAGAGCAAGAACAAATCCATCCCTGGCCACGGCGTGTTAATCACGCCGCGACCATACTTATGAATCTACTCACTCATATTGAAACGAACAGATAACATAATTTTGAAATAAAACATGCTATTCAACTTGAATATGGATTAAACAAAGATTCGAATCTCAGAACACGGACAAACTCCCGCGAACTGAGATTAATGTAAATAAATAGAAACGTTACCGAAGCAATGCGAGAATCAGCGAACAATCTTCCAAAACTCAATGGAACAAGCTCCGGAAAGTAATAACTTCAAAGGAAAAACGGCTGCGAAATTAGAAGAAAATTAATGCTAAGTTCGAACCCTAATTCGGCCTCAAAACGAGGTATTTATGTCCCTCGAAGTCAACACACGTGGCAAAGTCAAATGGCTGAGTTAGGACCCTCGGTATCGATACAGGAGAAGTCCTGTATCGATACCCAAACACTCTGTTCGCGTATGATGCCCACGGTATCGATACAGAATAATCCCTGTATCGATACCGACTCCTCTAAAATGCTTTTGGCTTGTTTGCTCGTCCTTGCTTGGGTCCCACCGGTTCCCAACATGCCCGGTTGCCTTGTTTCCACTTTACGTGCTCCTCCGGCCCGTTTCCTACAAAACAAACACAACAATGCCAAAACAAAAGACAACACTGCATCAAGTGGAAAATGGAATAAATCGCGCCTCTAATGCGCTAATTCGCCCTACTTAGGCGCTTATATCTGTGACATTGCGCGCCTATCAGCAAACTAAAATTAAACCACATATCTGAAGTCGCTGTCAAATAGTCAATGTAAGAAAACCAGCCACGTGTAGTGACGGGTTGATGTAGGGGGAGTTTGGGAGCCTCATTTTCAGCTTTTCATTTTCAACTTTTTGACTTTCTGACTTTTTAGATTATGATTAGAATGTAATTTGAATTTGGGAGAAGTGTTTGGGAGAAATGTGCAGAATGCATTTTGTAACAGGAGTAGTGTTTGAGAGATATGTCCAAAATACATTTTGTGGGTATTTTTGCTAATGAAAATGAGAAAAGTGAAAAATGAGAAGTGGAAAAGCTCCTCACCACGTCTTTTTCATTTCTCTTCTCTAAAGTTTAAAATGGAAAACTCATTTTAGGAGAAGTCATTTTGGCCCAAGTCACCCAAACATCCAAAACTCAAAAATGTGAATGAAAAGTGAAAAAATGGCTCCCAAACACCCTTGTAGTCTCTCTGTCCATTTTTAAGTGTGTAGTTTCGTAATTTCAATTTATGAAAGAGACATAATTGTTACACATTTCACATTAACTTTTACCTCCATTTTCTAAAGCTATTCTTTATTTTTCCACATTAACTTTTCACCCATTAACTTTTTAAAAGAACAAAATAATAATTGTACAAATTTTTACACATTAACTTTTCAAAATGGACACTTATTAAGAGACAACCCAAAATAGAATACTAGACTGTTATTTAGGAAAAATTTTTGAAAAGCAAAAGGAATATATTAATCAAGTGAGAGAGTACAAAATATATAGGGCATTGATACCGGCATCACAATGAAAGTGAGCATTCCAACTATCTTGGCACCCAACGCTCTCGACAATTACACACCATGCAATCCCCCAAAAGGGGTGTGGATAAAAAGAGGTCACAAAAGACTATTAGTTAGGAGTGAGGGAGAGGGAGTAACATTTGTTGATTGCATCATATTGCAGTGGCTTGAACCAAAACAAATACTGGGCCTAGTAAACGGTCCGCTCAAAGTACAGGGCCAGTGGGCCAAACAAATCACGCTTGGGCTGATACGCTGATATAGGCGTGAGGGTCTGATGCGCGTGAGCCCAAATCCGTGGGATAGTGGCAGCAAGGCCTAGAGCCGGGCCAGGTTGGTGTAGGTCCGACTCGGTCGATGACAAGATGGATCCACGAAAATGTCGGGTGGAGCAGCATGGCCACGTGACACTCAGAGCATCATGCTAACGTCAATCCTAAGGGCGGTTAGGATGACGTCACGAGGCATGTGTGTAGCACATAATAAAATTCAAGAAAGTTACCCCGTTCCTATCCACAAAAAAGGTATGTCCTTTTCCTCTTTTAAATTGAGACAAAGTCAAGCATCGAAGTGCCATCCTGCTAAGTACGTACAGTCGGTTCGATCGGCGCTAACGTGTGGTTCATCTTGCACACCATGGTCACCAGAATTGCAGAGCCTATCGTAGGCACTTAGAAGACCGCCTAAGTTAGAAAGATGAAATGATCAAGTCCATCTAAGAGGAAGTGTTGAAGCTCCGAACAAAAGTCCACGGCCACCGTCATTTAGCACACGAAAACATAGTGTATGAAAACGGATGAGAGCAGTGGCGGATTCAGGAATTCCACCCAGGGGGTCACTTTTGGCCTTGTGAAAAATTCAAGCCGTTCAATAACCTTGGAATGATTTTTCAATTGCCTTATAAAAAATCAGATCAATTGAATAATTATATGTACTTGATTGAATCCTTTAATTTTTCATTCAGAATTTAAGACCCTAAGTTCAAAATGAATTTTAAAGACAAGTTTGATAATTGTGTGTCAGGTGTTCCAGTGACCTGAATCATAGATATTGTACAGCTTGTTGCAAAAGAATTTATATAATAAAATTATTTTGATCTAACATGTACGGTTATCAAAACGCAAAGATAATTTTAAAAATGTGAATTGAATTGATACCTATCATTGTCGGATCGATGAAAAGAAAATTTTCTATCAATACTCTTCTCAATAAGACTTACGGTTCAGATCATGATGAAATCGAGCATACATTTATCAAACTATTCTCCAAAATTCATTCAAGCTTAAGATCCTAAATTTTGAATGAAAACTCAAAAGATTTTATCAACTACCAATAATTATCCCGATTGAGTTGATTTTTTACAAGCGCAATCGAACAGTTATCTCAAGGCTATTGAATGACCCAGATTTTTCACAAACTCCAAAAAATAAAAAAAAAGATTTCTGAAATTTCAGGGGGTCACATGACCCCTTGTGCCCCATAAGCATCCGCCCCTAGATGAGAGAATCTAGTGATGTTGTATTAAGCGATTACGTAAAATTCTTATGTTTTTTTTTTGTAAGTAATTCTTGTGTTTTACTTTTTGCATTTACGTATTTCACAAATATTTTTTTATGTATGTTATGTCATATTCATGTCGTGCGATGCATAGGGATTATTATTGCTTTATTTTAAAGAATGTTTGATGCTCATGAAAACTACATTGCGCTGATATTCCACGCCAGGTGCAGATGAAGGCTGAATTACGCTACAGAGCTGTAGCGGAGACCGCGGAGAACACGGAAGCTGAAGAAATGGTGGAGCCATGCATCCATGAGTAGTGTAACTCTTTTGTACTGTACTAAATTACCAATTTACCGATAAATTTTGGGTATTAATATTGCGATTCAAATTCCTAACTCTATTTTTATAGTTTAGACGTTTATGCTTAATACGTATTCTGTTATATCTTTTTAATACCAAATTGAATTTTCGGGCCAGGTGTTACAACTTTTTAGATTTCGGTAGGTCGTTTTGCTTTGGCTTAAAAGCCAAAAACTGGATTATTGGATTATTCATTTTGTCTTTATTCAATTTTTTTTGCATTTATAGTTTTGCGTCAAGATTTTGTGGTTTCTGGATTCCTCTCGTCGAGACGAATCCAAAGAGTATAAAATTGTGATCAAAACTCAATTTTTTTTGAATAAAGCCAAAATAGGTGGATTATTGGGTCAATAATCCACGTATTTTGGCTTTATTCAAAAAAATTTGAGTTTTGACTATAATTTTATACTTGTTAGATTCGTCTCATTGAGAGGAATCCAGAAACCACAAAATCTTGACGCAAAACTAACAAATGCAAATTTTTTTTAAATAAAGACAAAACGAATAATCCAATAATCCAGTTTTGACTTTTAAGCCAAAACAGCTAGTGTGCTTTTTCTATGGGTATTTACTTTTACGGATATTCTATATAATATTGACAAGTTGAGATTCCAAGAGTAACAAATGGAAAGTCACTGAAAATGAATATCAACTTCGAAACAATTCTGATATTAACATTAAGCTAAAAAAACCACATTCTGTGGTTGCTGTCAAAATTGTCAATGAAAGAAAACCAGCCACTTGCACTTTGATATACTATCTATGGAACTATTTATAGTATGTTCTCTTTGTCTCTCGATCTCTCTGTGGCTAGATGGGTTGATTTTATGGAATTTTCATTTTAGTAAATGGAAAACAGGGCAAGCTAAAATTAAACCACATATCTGAAGTTGCTGTCAAATAGTCAATGTAAGAAAACCGGCCACATATAGTGACGTGTTGATAGACTCCCTCTGTCTATTTTTAAATGTGTAGTTTCCTAATTCCAATTTATTAAAGAGACGTAATTATTACACATTTCATATCAACTTTTATCTCAATTTTCCAAACCTATGCTCTATTTATTTTTTATATAAAGAGTTGATATTTAGTTTCGTAATTCCAATTTAGTAGGTTCACATGGATATTTATTTTTTTATATAAAGAGTTGATTGTTGCTCAGAGAGAAGTAATAAGACGATATCAATACAATAGATATTTTTTTTTGTCTTGATTTTCCGAATTTTTATCGTAAATAGTGTGTGTGTTCAAATATTTGTGAATATGGTGTTCAACAATGGCTATATATTAAACTAAAAATAAATTTTTTTAAATGTATTTCTAAACACAAATTTTTATGGAGGGGGAGCCGCCTCTGCCTTTCCCGACGGAAACTAGGGCTGGACGAATGATTTTCATGATTCATCTTGAATTTTCCTTTTCAATTAAACTCACTTACCTTTTCTTCCATATAGGCGACGACGGTGACAATGACAGTGACGGTGACAATGCCGGTGTAGAAGTCGAAGTCGATATTGAAGTCGGAGGTCATGCAGCCGCAGGTCGCAGAGGTCACCAAGGTCACGGAGGTCGAGGTGGAATTTGATGCCCTTGTGTTGTTCAAGGACTCCGAAACTCTCCAAATTAAAACTTCAAAATGTATACTATATATATTGTTATTGTAATCTTGGTAAAGAGTTATATAGGTCTGTTATGCTAAATTATATGGAAAATGTATTCTCCGTTACCATAATATTTATGTGAAACGTAATATTGTCATTGTATATAAACGTTAGCCAATTTGTAAACTTGCATCGGCTTTAATAACCCATCTCTCAACTCAATCTCTTTTTGTAATTATGGATGATTTGTCAACTATACATATCGGAAAAAATATCTAATACATTGACCCTTTAGCTTACGAGCTATGAGCTAGTCCTCTTAGGCACCAAACTTGTCATGAATGAAAACATCTCAGCACGGCCGGCCCTAACGTTTGGGTTGCCCTAGCCGACCCTGATTTTGGTTGCCCATTTGTTCTTAAGTCAAAAAAATAAGATAACATACGAGTTAGGATAAAAAATCAAGTTTACATTGGACTTAGCTTGAATAACTTCAAAAAAATCATAATCAAAATGTTATCCCTGTTACAGTGATATACGATGAGCAAGATCCGATTCAAAGAAAACTTCTCATTGTATGAAGCAAACTCCCAATATTGGCCCCCCTACATCTTCAAGAGTTCTTTTTAAAAAATTATAAAAAAAATAAAAATAAAAATAAAACAACAAGGATACAAAGATAAACGTAAACAGATATAATTGTAAGAGTTTGTTATAAAGAAAATAAATTTCCTTTATATTTTAACTATGACTTGTATGAAAAGACAATAATAAACCATGTTAGCTCACTCATCTTTTTAATTTTCTATCATTAAATTTTTTTTAAATCAATATAAGAAAATATCACTTCTACGTTGTTGTTGTGTTTGTCAAATGTAAATTTTTTAACAAAGTGTAATTAAGTAGTGTGATTTTTTTTTTAAATTGTGGATTTGGGCAGGAAAAAAATAAAAAACAAAGAGACAAAAGGGAAAGAAAAACTTCGAAAGATTCCAAAGTCAAAAAATTTGTTGCACGAGGAATTGAACTCAGGTTGTCACGGAAAAAAGGCAATAGCCATCAACCATTGAGGCAACTAAACACTTTATGTCATACATGGAAGCTTAAATATATTTATATATAAACTTTTATTATTTATTTATTTTTGGGTTGCCCTGGCCCAAGTGGGTTGCCGCCTGGAGGCTTGCTGGGCTTACCCCTGGGCCGGCCCTACATCTCAGCAACATGTTTGACATGGTTTTCTAGGAAGTAGTCCATTCCCTTTCTAGTCATGAGCACTCCTATTAGCGGTATAATAGCAGGTCTTCATTGACTGTATACACTACGGATTGGATTGGTGGTTCTATAGAAATCCATAAACTGAACCAAATTTAATGGTTCAAAAGAATTGAGAACCAATTAATCTACGTATGGTCGGTTCGGCACTAACGTGTGGTTCATCTTCCACTCCGTTGTCACTGGCATTCCAGAGCCTATCTGAGGCACTTAGAAGACCGCCTAGATTAGAAAAATGAAATGATCAAGTCCATCTAAGAGGAAGTGTTGAAGCTCCGAACAAAAGTCCACGTACGGCCACCGCCCTTTAGCGTCGCGTTTCTGGCAGATCAAACGGGCAGCGAGATTAAAACCCGACACCAGAGTGAGGACAATGCCACATGGAGGTAGGCTAAGCATAGTGTATGAGACCATAATGTATAGGAACACAGTGTAAAGAATACCAGGTATTGGCAATATGATATCATGAGCCATGGTCTTGAGTCATGCCATGTTTTGAGCCGTGACATTGTCCTAACAATTGAGTATGTGATGCACTAAGCCGACTTTTTGAGCTTTTTTAGTTGATGTATGTGAGGAGAATATCTTATCTCGTAAAGCGTGAAAAACCAAAATGTGTCAATAATCAGTTTAACAGATAGGGTAAGAATTGGCATAGGAAAACATAGCGTGTGAGAATATAATGGATGAGAGCATCAAGTGATGTTTTATTAAGCGATTACATAAAATTCTCATGTGTTACTTTCTGCTCTCACGTATTTCACAACTTTTTTTTATGTATGTAATGTCATATTCATGTCGTGTCATGCATAGGGATTATTGGGTAGTTGCTTTATTTTAAAGAGTGTGACACTCATGAAAACTACGTTGCAGTTGACATACGTCAAGTGCAGATGGAGACTGGATTTCCTATGACGCTGCAGTTAGCGGAGATCGTGGAGAACACTGAAGCTGAAGAAATGGTGGAGTCATGGATCCATGAGTAGTGCAACTCTTTTGTAGCACTGTACTAAATTACCAATTGGAAACTTAACCGATACATTTTGGGTTTTAATATTGCTATTCCAATTCCTAACTCTGCTTTAATTTATAGCTTAGACATTTATGCTTATTCCATATTTTGCTCTATCTTTTTACTAACAAATCAAATTTTCAGGGCGTTACAATTTTTAAAATCTTGGTAGGTTGTTTTAGACGTCTTTTCTGTGTTAATGGATTGTTAATATTTGTATGCTTATCGAATAATTGATCTTAAAACATGTGTACTTTCGAGGGGTATTTTGGCCTATTAAACTTAAAACATGCGTACTTTTGCTGATATTCAAAATAATATTGACAAGTTTGAGATTCCAAGATAGTAAGAAATGGAAAGTCACCTGAAAACGAATATCAACCTCGAAACAATTTTGAGCTAAAAAACTACATACTGTGGTTGCTGTCAAATTGTCAATGCAAGTAAACCAGCCACGTGTACTTTGATATACTACCTGTGGAACTATTTATATTATGTTCTCTCTCTCTCTCTCTGGCTCGATTTCAGTTCAGAAGATTCAATAAGTTTCAGAGAGAGAAAGAGGGAGAGATATGGTAAGATACTTGAAAAATGGTCATGATCGTCAGCTGGCAAATTGGTCATGGGGCACCACCTTCTATTTTTCCATTATTGTTTTCTCAGTCTTCATCATTTCCATGGCCATCTTCGTTTGTGGTAAGTCCAGTGCTGGTACTTCACTATCCATATGACAATATCTTCAACTAGCACATCGTTATAACACTTAGGCACCTTTTCCGGCGGAACTATGGCCGGACCAATGATTTTAATGATACATTCTGGATTTTTTTTTCTTCAATTAACTTCCCCTACCATCTCTTCAGTATAGGAGACGACGGTGACAGTGATGGTGATGACGTTGTCGTAGATATCCAAGTCAAAGGTCGTAGAGGTCACGGAGGTATCAAGGTGGAATTTGTTGTATTGTTCAAGAAGGACCGCGAAGAAACTGCCTTTCCAAAACTTCGAAAAGTCTTCTATTGTTATTGTATCTTGATAAAGTGTTTGTGAAAGTATATTGACATTCTTGCCCATGTTCGCCAGTACGTTTAGTTTTCATCTGTAAATCACTTTGTAACCAGATGCTTGAGGCGGGCATATGTCATGTCATTTAGAGAGAAAGTGCTTCCATTTGGCATTGTCCAGTATTAGAAATGTCATCGCTTTCTTTTCGTATTTTTGCTGATCCTTTACCTCCTTACATAACATCAATCGTTCAATTCATGACTACACGCGACATCATTACCATCGTTATCATGATCCTCTTTATGCCACTGAATGGTAAAAGACGTACTATTGTGTCTGAGATTCGTCCTTGTTTTCTTGTTTACAATTTTGGGGTGAGATTGTTTGACACTTCGGGCATGTCAGTTTTAGGGGATGCGCCCAAGACATAGATGAGGAAGAGCAGAAACTTCCTAATGTTGACCAGGGTAAGCTCAAGGGATTGTCCTGTGAGAGATGAACCCTCCGAAAACCTGTTGATCAGTTGAGGGCCAAGAATTCATGAAGCTGAACTGCTAGAACTTGAGCTCCGGGTATTATGCTGTGCGTGTTTCGGAAATTGGTTCATGCCTTTTCTCTTAGCTTATATATATTTATTCAATAAAGGGATTTAAGGTAGCTCCTGGGTGTATATAGAGTCCAGGGTTTATGAAAGATTGAGTTGGTAATAGCAGGAATAAAAAAAAACATTAGTATGATATACAGTATGTGAAACTTCGACTTTAGTACTGTTGCTGTATCTTTTCATGGCCATTCTGCTACTTAATTTGTCAAGTCCTAGGGAGTGCAAATTTTTGGTGCAAAACTTCAAAAATCTGAAATCTCGACATAAATTTTGGCGATGCACAATAGATATATCTTCTGGGGTATATTACAAAGTCAATGCGTCAATTGTTAAAAAGACAGTATTTACCTCTACCAGCGAGCCGGGTTAAAAACGAATTTACTTTTTAGGAACAAAGAAGCATGATCAATGATGATATTTTGTTTTGCATTTGCTCTTACAGTAAACAACTGAAGATCTTTGTGAACTTGAATAGCAAACGGAACAGTACTCTGTTTGGCAGCATAGAGAGAGGATTAAGAGAGTAATATTTCACAGATATTCTGCATTGGTCCAAGGACTTGTACGCACCCAATAGAGTGGATGATATCTTTACGAGGTCGGCCTAAATTTTACCAAGCTATCTGAATGTCTTGGTGAGCAAAATCAGAGAAGTCACAAAATACTATGAACAATAATGGTACGCTTACACCCTTTGGGTTACACCATCCGTATACACCCTACCCTGATGCTTGACGCGTATCCCCTCTCTCTCCCTAACTTGAAAAAAGTTTGAAACTGACAAAAGCAATCCAAATTAATCTAATCGATTTTATCTCAATCAAACGGGTGTTGTACACCATATCATATCCTATAATTCTAGGTACCTAGAATGAGTACCTAGAATTTGATATTCTGGATACTTTCTAGGTACCCATTCTGAGCATGTAGCAGTGCTCTATCATATCAGAATCGGGTCGCATTGCTAGTATAAATTTAGCAGCAAATACAAAGTGACTTTGTCTTTTTTTTTTAAAATCCCAACACAAACATAGATCTTGAAAAAGTTGAAAAGGGGGAAGTTAATTAGACATCATGCATCAATAATATCCTTATGGTTACATCCTATAGAGTTTGAATATTTATGATTACATTCTGTCTATTAAATAATATTCAAAAGGCCCTTTATCCATATGTAAACCCTATGTATTTCCTATAACATATTAACCGATTTGAGAAACTTTAAAGTCTTGAAAAACATCCCAAAATCTTCCCAAAAATTTCCTTTAATTCATTCACATACGAATTATCTTTGGCAATTCAAAAACCTTTCCCATTCTCTCATATACCAATTATCTCAGGCGGTCACAAAGAATCCATCCAAAATTCCATCCAATATGGAAAAAAAAAAACATGGGAACATGATTTATTGGTTAACCCATTTTATTGTACTGAATCCATCAACACGGTGCATCAATGAACCATGTTCGGACAAAAAAATATGGAAACATGGTTGATTTATTTATCATGAATACTATATTGATTTATCATGTTTATTATGTGAAATCACCGAAGTGGTAAAACAATAAACCATATTCACTATTTGTAAATAATCCTTTTTTAAAGGATACTTGAACTTGTTTGATTAATTTACCATTTTTTCACCAAAGTGGTAAATCAATAAACTATATTCAATATTATTTAACTTTCCTTTATGAATTTGGCCCGCGCAACGTCTCCCTTAAAAAGATTTTTAGGATCTTTCTTTATGTTTTCATCCTAAATTCTTCATCCCAAAATTTTTTACCCTATAGGCAAAGAATTTTAGGATGAAAACACAAAGAATTTATGATGAAATCATAAAGAAAAATCATGGTTAAATTTTGTTAAGGGAGCCACTTGCGCAAGCCAATTTCATAAAGGGAAGTTAAATAATAGTGAATATGGTTTATTATTTTACCACTTTGGTGAAAAATGATTAATTAATTAATCATGTTCACGTGTCCTTTAAAACAGGGCTATTTACACAGTGAATATGGTTTATCATTTTACCACTTTGTTGATTTCACATAATAAACATGATAATCATAGCTAAATTTTTTAAAGGAGCAGCGCATTCACGGGCCAAATTCATAAAGAAAAGTGAAATAAAAGGTTTTTGATTAGGTGGTTTGAACATTATATTTAGTGAGGAAATGGAATTGTTTGATAATTAATGGAAGAGAGAATCTCGAAAATTATGGTAACAGGATGCCTAATAAAGGGAATAATGAACCAATTATGGAGGATTAGCTCATGACGTAAAATAGGATTATTAACTCCCCAGATTTCTTGGTCTAATAATTAGTAGTATAATAATATATTATTAGTATAAAAATATATATTACTAAAATACTTAATGCACAATGGCCTGATTATCTATTTTCAGGGTGAAATCATAAGTATTCAAACTCTATATGATGGAATCGTAATGATATTATTGATGTAGAATGTCTAATTAAAATTCTCTTTTGAAAATTGTGTTACATGTATTTTTGAACAATAAAAGACAAATCTTGGAGTGCGGTTATTAAAAAAATGGAGTGTTACAATCATTTCAAAAAATATTTTTCCAAGTACGGCCCATTCTGCTAAGGGCTTTTTGAGGTTTTTTTAATATTTTTTTTTGATGTATTATGAGAGTGATTTGTTTCGAAAGCTCAATAAGCCAAAAAAGTAAAAGAAAAAAGAAAAACACTTTAGCGGGGCATTAACTCAAAGTAGGTAAATTATTATTTTTTGGGGAATTGATATTGACACTCCTCTTTTTTCTATTGACACTCCCTTTTTTTGTCTTTATATACAAAGTGCAAGAGTAATTTTACCTAATTGAGACAAAAAAGGGAGTGCCAATAAAGAAAGGGGAGTGCCAATATCAATTCCCATTTTTTGTAGGATGATAGTATCACTTTTTGGTAGGACCTATGCATTTCAACCAAAATAAATGAGGGTTTTGTTCACCCTCTTTCTCCCCTTCCCTAGCGGCTCGGTCCCTTTTCCGGTGGATCCCCTCTCCTCCCTCCATGGTTGCAGGATAATTGAGACTTTCTTCCTCAAATGTGAAGATCTCCCACTCTCTCCGTCACGGATCTAAAAATAGAATTGGGTTACCTGATCTGTGTTCGCGCTCTTGGTTCTGATCAGCTCCGGCGACGGATCCATTTGCTTCTTTTCAGCAGTAGTGGTGGCTTGTAGTAGCGGCGTCTGTGACGGGAACGGAGCTCCAGTTTGAAGAGATTTTCCTCCTCCCATAAACCCATCCATGAGCGGATCAGTGGATTCTTCCAGAACGATTGATTTTTTTTTTTTGGCGGGGGCTTTTGTACCGGACCGTTATTTCTTAAAAAAAGCAAAAGAAATGAATAGTCATCGAAAACGTATTTCAATATCAATTACTTTCAAGTTTCAACTTGACCTGAGCTAAAACGAAATTCTATAATTGCTTTGAAATAGTCATCAATGTCAGAAAGACAGCCGGCCTCTTTTTTTTTTTTTACTAAATCAAACCTATTTTAATAAGATTATAAGTACGAGTATTACACTAATAATATTCATAATAAAAAAATTTGATATTATATTTATAGATATTTTAAAATTGGGGGAGGTGGAGGTTGCGGTAGTGCCGGAGGTGGTGGTGGTTGGAGGTGGAGGTTGCGGTAGTGCCGGAGGTGGTGGTGGAGGTTGAGGTGGAGGTGGAGGTGAGGTGGAGGTGTGTGGAGGTGGAGGTGGTGGTGGAGGTGGAGGTGGAGGTGGAGGTGGAGGAGGGAGGTGGAGGTGGAGGAGGTTGATGTAGTATAAGTTTGTGTTATTCAAGTTGGACGGCAAAGAACCAGCTCGAGGGTCAGTGCGTCTCCAAAAATTCTAAAAATCTTCTATTATTATTGTAGTAGTCTTGATGAAATGTTCCACTTTACGAAAATGTTATAAAGTTCAATTTTTGGGAAAATGTTATAATAGTTTGTGTTATTGCCAAGTTGCAAAACTGACCAACCGCCGATCTCCTCTCTCTCTCTCTCGCCGACGATGACAATCGATTATTATGACGATGATGATTCGACGCAGCAGATATGTATTTTTTTTTTTTTCGATCTTCTTTTTTTTTTTTTGAAATAATCTATTGTAGTGTTTAAGATCTGGTTTTCTTGGTATTGTAAATTATAATCTCTCATTTTCTTTTTTTTGCTAATTTTTGGTTCACCGATAATTTTTCAAAATGTTTGAGCTCTGTTTTTTTTTTTTTTTTTTTTTTTTTTTATGTACCGGCCGAGACACCGATACGTCTAGGGTATCGGCCGAGACAGGGTGCGATTTTTCTTCACACCGAGATATCAGCCTGTATCCGTATCGGAAGCCCCAAATACCGGTACGTATCGGCCGATACGAGATGTCTCGGCCGATATTTAAATCTATGGGAGAGAGTCAGAGAGAGAATAAGGAGAAGAAAACAACGAAGCAGACGAAGAAACGAAGAAAGGAATAAAGGAGCTGCCCGCTGCCCATTGTTGGCTGAGAAGAACAAATTGGCGGACGAAAGTGCCCGCCAAACTGCCCCCTCTTCGTCCTTATTATGTATTGGTAAGATACCTGTGGATTGCATCAAACTGCACTGGCCTAAACCAAAACAAATCGGATATTGGGTCTAGGCCGGAAACAGTGCGACCAAAGTTCGGCGCGAGTGGGCCAAACAGTTCACACTTGGGCTGACACGCTGGTATGGGCGTGAGGGCCGGCATGATGCGCATGTGCCCAACCCAAACCTGTGGGATAGCGATAGCAAAGCCTAGAGCCGGGCCCGGTTGGTTTAGGTCTGACCCGGATGACGACAAGATGGTTGGAGCAGCTTGGCCACGTAGAATACGACCATGTGGCACTCGGTGTATCATGCATAACTTTAATCCTAAGCACAGTTAGGGTCCGTTCACGAGGCATGTACCTAGCACATGATTAATTGGAGCCCAAGTACACTCTTTCTGTATATGGTTATAGAACAAAATCCTAGAAAGGTAAGTCGTTACTATTTACAAAAGAGCAACGTACTTTTCCTTTTTCAAGTTTTTTTTTCTTATCAGCAAAAAGAGGTATAATTAACTCGATAGGGGAACCTCGAGCATCTAATAAAAGATTGGATGAAAGATTATGGGTGAAGTCCAAAACACCAAAGGGCTAAGCCCAAACAAGCGAAACCCACATCAAAAAAATTCTAAGCCCAAACCCAACCCATCCGCCGCTGCCCCAAAACTAGAATGCTGACCATCAATCGACAGCCACCATTGCCACCTCCAGAAACTCTCGAAAGCTCTGATTAGACACCCCAAACCGAAATCTGAGCATCTAACATTCATCGGCAGACATCAACATCAACACCTCCATCACAGACATTAACACCACAACTCCATCGCAGCCTCCATCGAGAAGAAAAGCCGCCTCCAGAACTTGCAAGAACATATCCCAACGGCTCTGATAGGAAGCCCAAGCCTCCGACACTCATCAGCAACAACAGCAACTCAACAAGAGAAACAAAGGAGAAGGGTGACCTAGTGAACCACGAGAAGACCATCGCAATGAAAAACATCAACAACCAAGGCTGTTCATTGCCGTTAATGAAGCCCAAAACCAGCAACATCCAACAGTTGAAGCCGACGGACTAACCACTACCCCAACGCAATTGAAAACGGAAAAGGAAAGCGCAGAGGAAAGGAGAGGAGGAAGGAGGAAGATAAGAATGGACTAGAGAGAGGAGAATAGGGGATCGCCGGAGGAAGGAAGGGGGGAGGCAAACTTGGGCTCAAAATGCCTTCCAACTGTGTACGGTCACTTTGCCACTCACTGGTTGTTCATCTTGCAGGCCCAACTACGTAAATCATAAAGTGTTAGAGTGCTGACAATCTTCAGTAGTGGTCTAACTCGGGGGTGTAGGGGGCAGAGCCCCCATACCGGACTGCAGCGAAAATGATATTTTTGGACCTTGGTGTGTAATTTCAACCATAAGGCCTGACTTATTTATTTAGCAGTTTGTTAATATTTAAGGTTATCAATTTACAGAGAAAAACAGAGAGAGACGAGAGAAAACGCAGATCTCAGAGAGATTGCGAGAATACTTGTACTCTTATTTTCAATTTCATAGTGGAATGGTACGACTCCTGTGGTTTTTCCTCACGTTGAGATTTTCAATGTATATCTCGTGTCTCGTTTTTCCTTTTTTCCACTACGCACGTCTTTTTGGTGTCGATTTCCTAACATAAAGTCCATCTAAGAGGAAATGTTGAAGCTCCGAAGCGTCCGAACAAAAAGTACACGCCCACCGGGCTTTAGCAGGCCGTTTTGATTATTTCTCCATGTAGAGTATACACTATACAGAAGCAGTAAGTGAACAATGCAGGCTAACAAAGCTAAAGTTTTTAGTTTTTAGTTTTTTACCCCTGACATTCAAAATGTACCAATCGATAATATTCTCCAACTGACCATCAAAACCATAAACCAAATTCCTATCCATTCAATGCCCTCCAACTAATGAGGAATATACTCACTACAAGGTGTAGTGAGCAGACGGACATCCAAAGTCATTCCCCAACCTCTAAGCTAGTCTTTGATACCTTAGCCTTTGTTGGATAGCCAGTCATCCAAAGTCATTCCCCAACCTCTAAGCTAGTCTTTGGTACCTTAGCCTTTGTTGGATAGCCAGTGATGTAGGAGAAATACGTGAAGATTTTTTGTTCTTATTTTTATTATTCTAGAATTAGATCTTGAGTAGGAAATTTCTTTTTAGCTTTAGAATTATCTTGTTTCCTCACAAGTTGATTTTATTTTCCTATTTTATTAGGATTCTAGATCTACAAGAATTAAATTTAAATTAAGTGATGTAGGACAAGATTCGCAAAGATTTTCTATTCTTATTTCAGGAATTGGATCCTCTCCGATCGTACTTTTGGACTGAAGGAAATAGTCTAACTTTAGACCGTTCATTGCTGCAATCGGTGGTTTGGACAGGCCAAATTGCAACTGTTCCCTCCAATCCAAAAGTAAAGTTTATGAGTTCCTTTAATGCCCACTTGTTTTGGCATATTTTTATTACCTTTTTAGGTAGAGCTATTAATCTTGTTATTCTTTTTTATTTTCCTTCTTCATAATTTCTTGATTAGCACGAATTTACCTAGTTTGATTCTTACCAAATTTAGGATTTCTCTATTTATAAATAGGGTTGTAAGCCGAAAGATAAATGATGTTTTTATTCACTCATTCTATAAAATTCAGAGTATGTTGTCTTTATTTTCCTTGCGCGCAAGGTGTTTATATTTCCTTGTGACTTCAAGAGCCCGTCTATCAGAATAATATCTAACTTTGTTCTTCCACTACAACGCTACATCAGCCAGCCCTAAAAAAAAAATAAACGACCACCTAGGTACATTGAAACCAATCCAAATGATCTTATGCCCCTAATTGGAGCCTTATTCCTGATTGCATCCCAGGCAGAGTGAGCAATGTAATTGCCACTAGAATGTGGAAGCCATCTAACAGAATTTCCAAAAGGAAGGTCAGGCCGCAACATATTTGGGGGAGTGTCAGCCATAAGCTTTTGTTACTCTATTCAATATAGGAATTTTATATTAGTCATTGATTTCATTTAGTTTCGTCACCAAAATCAAATCCTGGATCCGCTTGAAAACCTGGTCTAGTCATTGCCAAGAAAAAATTGGAAACACATCCGGAAAGAAATCACAACAAAAATCCTAGCTCTCTTTTGAAAAAATCGTCCAATAGAAGAAATAGGGGAGAAAATAAAAAATTTGACAAGTTAAGATTCCAACAGAAGATATGGAGAGTCACCAAAAATGAATATGAACTTTGAGGTAATTTTGTTAACATTAAGCTAAAAAACCACATTATGTTGCTGTCAAATTGTCAATGCAATATGCAAGAAAACAGACCACTTGCAGTTTGATATAATACCTGTGGAACTATATATTCGATTTCCATTCAGAAGATTCAATACATTTCAGAGAGAGAGAGAGAGAGAGAGAAAGAGAGAGAGAGAGATGACAAGATACTTGAAAATTAATGGTCTTGTTCATCATATTGATCATGGGTCTGGCTACACCTTCTATTTCTCCATGATGGTTTTCTCAGCCTTCATAATTTCTATGGTTATCTTCGCTTGTGGTAAGTCCTTCAATGCCAAAAGACGCAACCAATGTTGTGTTGCTGGTAGTGGCGGTGGTGTTTTTGATGGTTATGTCAAATATTATGGTAGCGGACACAAGGAAAGTGGTGGTGGTAATGACGGAGATGATGATGGCGAACGCAAGAAACTGTTGGAATAACGTAGGAACCTTGGAATTAGAATAAATTAAGAATCTCGAGATTGGTGGAATCATGAGTTTTAGTCTTTGGATTCTGGATTTGTTTCTTACTTTGTTGTTTCCATGATTCTTATTTGCTTTCTTGTTTAAACATTGATAGTATAAATATATGTGGATATCTGTCATTGAAGGTGAGCTAATTGTATATAAATCCTCAAACGCTCAACCAACCTCTCTACCCCTTCAATGTGAGTTCATGCTCCCTCTCAATGATACTTTTTCATCTTCAATTGCGTGATTTGTTTCTATGTTTTCTCCTTTTTTGTTTATCTCTGTTTGGGGCTGCTGGCGTTACTTCAATATATAGCAATATTTTGTTCTCGATTTTGATGATGTGGTAAGGATGTCTGTCCTTTTTATTCCTGTTTGCACCATCGCTATTGTTTCGGTAGCAATACTCTGTTCATTGTTTCACTGATTTGGTAAGCGATTTCTGTCCTTTTTCTCTGTTGTGGCTGCCTGTGTTGTTTCAATTCCAAAATTTTTAGTTCTGTCACAACTTCGGCTATCTTTTGGTATGTCGTTTTTGTACCAAAAAATATAATTTATAAAACAGAGAATTAACTATTATTTCACAGTGGTTAAGTCCGAAATCGTCCACGGAGAGTAAAAAACTAAGTTGCGGCACTTTCAATTAATTTCTATTTTAATTTTGAGAACAAGAGAAATCTGGTTTTGAATTGATTAAGCTAAAATTAACTAGAAAGCGATTAAAGTTTAAAAACAAGTGAGAGAAAGAACTAGGGTTTCCGATTCAACCTCCCCTCATAGTATAATTGCGGCAAAATTTAGAGTTTTATTCAACATATAACTAGATCACCGTTAGGGTAGCAATTCCTAGCGATAATCCCCAAAAGTATAATCAAGACTCGTACTCCGTATAGACTATCTCAACACGGCACGGATCGTCTCATCGGACCTAACGGGCGGCACAACCCGTCTCACGTCGTACAATCTATCTCTGAAACTATCCTGAAACATTGAAAACGGTTGCACAATGGTATTCGATATCATATATACAAACATCATATGAAGATTGGAAGAATAAAAACTTTCATAAAAATAATGAATCATCCAAGTTGCACAACTGATGTTGGATATAAGACCTTAAAAATCTATACAGTCATATTATCGGGGAGATATTCTCGTTACCCTAACCAAAGCAATTAGCCGACCATAGATGTTTTTCTTCCGGCCGCCGTCATGGACTCACAGCCGCGAGCCCTATTATGCGTCCAGCTTCCCAAGATATCCAAACCCTCTCGCTGGCCTCCCTTTTATAATGCTCACGTCCAAGATATACAAGGGCCGGACAATTTCTTCTCTTCCAAGATTGTAATGAGTGGGCCCCTTCAATGCAAAACTTCCTTTCCAAATATATGCCGTGAGTTCCTATTAAGGAAGGGAGCTGATTTTGGGGCTTCCTTTTTTTATGCAAGCACTCCAAAATTTAATGAAGTTACAAAACTACTCTTTTCAAAATATAAAAGTTACTGGAGGCACTCCACCCCAAAATTGCCTCCTCATTTACTTGAGGCACTCCTAACGGAAATATGAACCAAAACCTCTCTCGGTTGGCAGCGGATCCTCTGTCTGAAGCTGCATGTCCAACACCTCTGTCACACGCCCTTAATGCTGCCATGTCGCCCATATTTCCCTCCATTAAACCCACCAACTCTGTTAATGGCATTGTTAACTCAAGGCCATTGTTACTTTTTTTTTTTGGTTTTGCATTAATATCCTTTGGATAAAAAAAATAAAGTATTTCCACGTATAATTTTTTATTTTTGTTTGCACCAAATTAAAATTCTAGTAGAGATCTTTCTTTTGATGCGCAAAAATTTAAAAAATTATATACGAAAGTATTTTACATTGTTGGTTTATTGAGTTGGCTTTGTACTATCCTTTGGATAAAAAAATAAAGTAAATCCGCGCATAATTTTTTATTTTCTTTTACACCAAAATAAACTATCAAAAGAGATTTTTAATTCGATTCGAAAAAATTTTAAAAAATTTGTACGAAAGTATTTTACATTGCTGGCTTGTTGGGTTTAAATTAATATTTCATACAAAAAATTTCAATTTTTTAGCAACGAAAAAAAAAATTATGCGCGCAATTACTTTATTTTTTGATCCGAAAGATATTGCAACGCCAACAACGTAAAATACTTTCGTATACATTTTTTCAAATTTTTTCCCACCGAATTAAAGATCTCTATTAGTAATTTAATTTGGTAAAAAAGAAAATAAATTTTTTTGCGCGAAAGTACTTTATTTTTTTATCCGAAAGATATTGCAAAGTTGCTCAACAAGCCAACAATGTAAAATACGGCCCAAATCTCTCTCTTTCTCTCTCTCTCTCTCTCTCTCTCTCTCTCTCTCTCTCTCTCTTAATCCAGGTTGTCCGAAAAGTGTTTTGGACGGCTGAGATGTGCGCTCAGGCACCACGTAGGATGGTGCCCGCTCGGCACTGAAAAACTCCTCTTTAACAGAGGAGGAAAAGGAGAAGAGTAAAATTTTTTTGGAGCGCCTAAAGTAAATTATAGAACTTGCAAAAGGGTAGTTTTGGAAAACCACTGTAGCTTGGAGCCCCTCCATCAATTTTTGGAGTGCGATTATCAATTCCCTTAAGGAATTGTCCAATTATTTCTCTTAGAGCATCTCCACTCCTACACCAAATTTTTACTCAAATTTGAGAAAAAATTTGGTCAAAACCTTGATTTGATACCAACCCTTCCAATGGGAAACCACCATTTTTACCAAATTCTAGTTAAAATTTTGTCAAAAACAGTTTTTTTTTTCATTTTGGCTCCAAAACTTTCCCACCATTTTGTAAAAACATTTTTTTTTTTCATTTTGCCTCCACTGAAAACAGTGAACAAATTTCTCATCTTCGTCACCTTCCTCATCTGCCGAAACAATGAAACAAGGAGCAAATAGTACATTGATTTGAACAAAAAGAGGGGTTGCAAATTTGGTGAAGGATTTGGTGTTGAGCAAATTTGGTGAAAAATTTGAGCAAATTTGGTGTTGAGCAAATTTGGTGAAGGAGTGGAGTGGGTTTTTGGGTGATTTTTACTCAAATTAAATTTGGTGAAATATTTGGTCCAAGAGTGGAGATGCTCTTAGATATTACCAATCAAAACAAAGTCCTATTGGACCCAATTTCCTCTGGAGCAGCTGGCCTATTATTTTTACATCTCCACTAATAAGTGGTTGACCCGGCAAAACAATCTCGTATTATGGGCCCATCTCTTAAATAAATAAAATTAAACGGCTTAGCTTCAAATATCATCAACAGGCTCCCTGAATCCTGAAATAAGAATTAGAGTATCAAACTATAAATAATACAACAAGTATGACTTAGGGAGCGTAAACGGGTACATTTATGCACTTATCATCTTTGTCGATATCGATTCCCATCTGTTGGTGATTGGATTGTTGGAGTGACTCAAAATTTGCCATTATAATTGCTTTGGATCCAGTGATTCATGAGTGGTCCTTCTCTCATTTGTTTCTTTAGCAGAACAACAGATTGCAGATCATGTTTCACTAAATTCGACGTCCCACCACTCAATTGCCAAGCTGGATTTAATTGATATCCTCGCACCAGAGACAATCTGTTGGAATAAATTAGGAATCTTGAAATTAGAATAAAGGGACAGTTAATTTACCATCCCAAACAAATAAAATCCTTAGGATCCCATCCCATGGGATTTGAATGTTTTTGATATCATCTTGAGTTTTAAATAGTACCGAAATAGCCCTTTTATAATATTTTGCCACATTATATTTAAAACAATAAATTCTATGAAAATATGGCAGTTACAAATCATCCCAAAAAAACTCCCCAACAAACTTTACCCATTTCCTTCTTTTCCGTTTAAATTCTTTACCTTCCCCTTTACCCAGGTCAGTTTTTTCCGTCCCAAACCCCACCCCTTATCCATCCCCAACCCCACCACAACCAATTCATCGTCCCACATTTTTCTGCATAACTCATTCTAATCTTCCGTCCCACATTTTTCGGGGCAACAGAGTCATCCAAAAACCATCCCAGAATCGATCCCAACCGAAATCTCCCAAAAATTCCTAATTTCACCGTACCAAGCTTCATCCACGAACTAGAGAAAGGCTAATTCGCCATCCTACACTCAGAAATTTTCGAAACGCACCATCCCATTAGCATTGGTGGTGTCGTGGTGGTTGTCACGAGGTCCTGCACGGCGGAAAAGACCGACGATCATCCCAAACTCTTTACCTTTCCGGCGGCAGCAGTGGTTGTAATCGGTGAGGAATCCTAATCGGTGGCGAATCTTAGTCGGCTGCGTCACTGGTCCCAAAACGAAGTTTCTTCCACGAACACATACATGGCCCGTAAGTTTTCTACCCGGTTTTTTAGTCATCCATGTTATTTGTGGGTTTGATGAAAACCTTGATTAATATGTATTATATGGATTTTGGAGAGTAAAGTTGTTGTTAAACATGGATCAAAGTCTTCTTCCGACCATAAATCGTTTATGGTGTTTTGATGTTTGCTAAACTGTAGTGTTTTCTAGAAACCCAATTAGTTGGTTTTGATGGTGTGAGATAATACAATGTAGATTTGGGGAACATTGAGACATGTATGTTGTACCCTATTATTCAGGATTTCACAGGGTAATCTTGTGGTTTATTAGTACAAAATAGTGTTCCAAATAATTTAGGTTTGTATTTGAAAATGGTGAATCGGTTAAACATGCATATTGAACAAATTTTAAATAGTGATGGTTTATTGATTCGCCATGATTTCAAAGGATTGTGGAAGTTAAATATGGGGTTTTTGAAAAATTAGTAATGGTATAACGAAATTCCATGTTTTAAATGTCAGATGAACATCAGATTGGTTGTCCAAGTTATGGGAATATGGATTATAGTTTTACCATTTTCGTGGGTATTTTCGATGGGTGTAAATCTAGAATGCATGTTAAGTGTTTGATGAAATGCTCCTATAGACAACAGTGGGATGAGATTTGCCCGAATTTCATGGTATGTTGGGATGCCATTTTCTTGTGCCAAATTTTGTTATTGCCTTATTGTTTTGGTTAATTTTATTGTGTAGTGATGCCATTGATACGTTGGGATGCCATCTTTCCTTGGAATCTTAGTTGTTACTGCCTTATTGTTGGAATGCCGTTGGTGGTTTTGGTATGGTGAACCGGTGAACCGGTGAACCATGTCCACTGTTAGGGAAAACCAGACTTTGAAAAAAATAGATTATTTGTCATGATTGTTTGAGGATTATTGTCCATTTTTGCATATCTTCGTCCACATGATAGCATGTTTTGAAGTTTCTAAATTAACATGGTCTATAAATATCTAATGTTTGAAACTTTTTTTTTGGTCTACCACAATTTAGGTCCTAGTTTGTTCTTCATGGTTTGTTCCCCTTCGATCACTGCCTCACTTTTTAACTTCATGTATTGTTATATTGTTAAGTTACACAAATCATGAGTTAAGAGTACGAGATTATGAGTTGTATAGCCCGTGATTGACTGTTGACATTCATTTTTTGTTATAGTCTCGACTGTGGGATTATAGTATGCTACATAATCCGACAATACTTCCGGAATGAAACCGTGGAAACCAAGTTACCGAAGGCGGAATGCCGTAAGTTGCGTGTAGACATTATCCATGCTTTTATAAATGATGAGACGAACTCTTGGAGCCCACAACAAAACTTGGAGGATGCAGAGCACGAGGCACAAAAGGATACAGAGCACACAGTTGGAGCTGCGAAGTAGACCAAAAACAGGATGACAAACGAAAGAAGAAATGAGTCCTGACGATGATTTTAATAGTTGTTGCTTCTATGACCAAAGTAGAACTTAGTTTTTAAATTTTTGGGCTTGGTAGCATCAAGTTTATGGTGAACAGTTGTTAACTTGTTTTAAGTGCTTTGTGGTGGTTGTCATTTTTGGGATAGGAACTTGTTGTTTACATGTATTAAGTTCTTGGTGAATGGTCGAATTAGAATTGTTTAGTTTGAAATTCAAAAATTCCTCAAGTTATGGAAAGGGGAACAACCTATATTCAAACAAGAAGAAAAGAAATGATAATGGAATGTAATCCTGTTGATTGCTTGGCCGGATTTATAGGAGATTTGATTACCACTAAAATAGGACCTGACGATTTGCAGGATCATAATTATAATTACATAATATTCTAATATTACATAATATACTACTCCCTCCGTCCCTTTTTAAGTGTTGACATTTCCATTTTGGGTTGTCCCTTAATAAGTGTGTGTTTTGAAAAGTTAATGGGTAAAAGTTTATAGAATTATCATTTTGCCCTTTTGAAAAGTTAGTGGGTAAAAAGTTAATGGATAAGGGTGAAGGATAATTTTGGAAAGTGGAGGTAAAAGTTGATGTGAAAAGTGAAAAAGTTGATGTGAAAGGTGTAATGATGATGTTTTTTTAATAAGTTGGATTTACGAAGCAACACATTTAAAAAGGGACGGAGGGAGTAATAAAATACATAATATGGGCATAATTGTCCAAATTCAAATTACATGATGAAATCATAAAGATTCAAAAGCCATAGGGTGACATCCTAAGAATATTATTGAAAAAGGATGACTAATTAAATTTCTCTAGATTAAGAATCCTGTAATTCTCAATTCTTACATCTTTGACTTTGGCCCACTTGTCTTGGGTTTGATTTGTTTCCTTATTTGACTGTTTTCCTTAGGCTTTGTTTGGTTGTTGAGAAAAGAAATAGAAAGGAAGGGAAAATTAAAAAAATTTCCCTTTCCCTATTTTGTTGATGATGTAGGGAGAGAGGAAAAATAAAAGGGAAAAGAGAGAAAAGGGAAGGGAAGAGAGAGGAAAATTCCAGATCTAGAGAAGAAAAAGAAAAAGGAAAAAAAGTTTGCTGACATGCCTTTGCTGTCATTAAAATGTCCATTTTTGGGGTTGCTAATAGATTCCTGCTCTCTGGTGTGTGTATAAACAGTAAAATTTAAGTTTAAAAGTTATTTAAAATAACCTTTAATGCTATTTTCTTTTCATTTTCCTTTGGAAACCAAACAAGAGAAAATTCATTTCAATAACTTTCCTTCCATTTTCTTTAGATAACCAAACAAAGAAAAATCCTTAACTTTCCTCTTTATTTTCCTCCAAATTATTTTCTCTTCTTTTCCACTTCTTTTCCCAACTTCCAAACAAAGCCTAATTCATAGGAGTATTTCGTTTCTTGTTCAGACATGGATATATTATGCGCATTATTGCAGTCCCAGGGAATTTGCTTCGGGTCATGACCCGCTCCCGACCCACAATAGGAAAAATTTTATTTAAAATCTCGAGAAGGGTATATCAAGAAAAGAGAAGGAGATCAACATAGAGCGAGGGAGCATGAAAACATAACCCACAGTTACATGAAAACAGAGTTAAAAGAAGAAAAGCATCCAACAAGTAAGTTGGATGCATGCAGCACACAGAAACAAAGAAAATACAGATCAAGCCAAAATCAATCATTCCCTAAAATCTTGATTATCCTACTCCCCTCAATGCATCTCTTGAAGTCTTCAATCGCGTAGTCCACAATAATTGATGATATTGCTCCAAATCCTCCAAGAGAAACTGCAGTGTAGCAAGAGATGGTCTGATGATTCTTGAGGTGCGTCACAGAATATCCAGCCATTATTCTCGAAGATAATATCCCTAGCTAGAACTGATCTAGAAGCTATCATCGTTTGGGCAGCCATCCAAACAAAAATATCCACCACTGGGGTTGAGAGAGGTTTTTCCAATTGAGTTAAGTCTGTTGTTTGGTTCATAGAATCATATCTGAGTTCTTCCCATTTGGAATACGCTGGCCTAACAAATAATGTATGTTTTCCTTCCCAAATCCATTGCAACTAGGGGAGTAATCGGTTTGGATCGGTCTAGTTTGTGGCATTTTCCCAGATCAAACCGAAACCAAATAATTTGACATTCTGTTTGGATTGATTTGTTGTTATTCGATTTGATTGGTTTATCTTGGTTTTATCGGTTTTAATCGAAAATGTTAATTGGGCCTGGATCATTAGATTTTTTTTCAATAATTGGGCAAAATGGTTACAAACTTGGATTAAAAGGCTTTACGATAAGTAGGAGTAAATTGAATATGTAGAATGTAAATTTAGTGGCAATGGAAGGGCTCATGTAAAAAGAATGAGGATTCAAGATCAAGAGATACCACATAATGATCATTTTAGGTATTTCGGTTCTGTTATTATCAAATATGGAGATATTGCACATAATGATCATTTTAGGTATTTAAGTTCTGTTATTTTTAAGCGTATAAGTAAAAAAATCACCTCATTCGGATATCGGCAAGGGGTCAACCGGTATTTGTCCCTAAATTTGACTAGATAAAAACTGAATGATTCGATCAACTAGATGAAGCCTTTACCAATATTTAAACGAGTTGATTTTTTTACTGATACTCTTACAAACATGTTTTTAAACATATTGAATGGCTTCGATTATTAGCGTGGGACTCCAATCAATGCCGTGTCATATATTGTGTCAAATGTTGTATCCCCAAATCCGCCCAAAACTTGAGGGAAATGGCTACAATACACACCCCTTATTTAGGTGTACCATATGCACCTATTGTACGGTCCAGATTGTGCCACCTCATTGACAATCGTAACATTTTTTAGTTTTTCGTAACTTTTCAGCAATATGATTCATAACATTTTGATGTGTCTCGTAACTTTTATAAAAAAATTCGTAACTTTTACAAAACATTCGTAACTTTTATAGGGGTGTGTATGATACACACCCAAATAAGGGGTGTGTATTGTAGCATTTTCCAAACTTGAGACATGCATATCTTTATGAATATTCCACATAACAATTGTATATAATAGTGATTGGTTTCTTTTAGTTTCGTTACTTACATAATCAAATCCTGCTTCCGCTAATCCGCTTCTCGTCATTTTACCAAGTACGAAGGAAGTATAAAAAAAAAATTAAGAAACCCTCCTTTCATAATTTCATTTTACCAAGTACTCGGTGTTTATTTGATTGAAGTTGAAGTGGAATTTGGATGATGCATGCGTTTTAGGAATGGATTTACTTCCGTGTCATCTTTTGGTGGATTTGTTTGCTGTTATTAATTTTTGTGCTTTGATCTCAACTGCATCAGAACCCTAGATCCTATACTGTAAAGCCTGAAATTCAACAAGTTGAACAATTCAAGCCAGATTACGTTTAGAGTGAGTGCATGTGAAAAAATCAGGTCAAAAGAAGGTTTTTTTGTTTGTTAAAAAACCAAGGTTATCTTTGGTTTTTAAAATGATCAGAGCCGCTCAACTTATTTAAAATACTCCTATGTCTTTTAAGGATCTTGGTAAAAAAATCAACTCAACGGATATCGATATCGAATCTTCACTCAATTTCTCGCTATAAAATTGAGCAAAAAACTAATCAAGCCTATATTGATTATGTCCGACCAAGCTGATTTTTTACAAGGATCTGTAAAAGAATATTTTAAACAAATTGAGCGGCTACAATTATTTATGCGGAATCCAGAGGAAAGCTCCACACAACGTGGTGTACATTTTGTGTACACTAAATGGTGTACCCATAGATTTTAGTTACAAATGGCACATACTATTTTCGAAAAATTCCTTCTTTTTTTCTTCATTTTTTTTTGTTTGAAAAATATAAATCTAATTGGAGTATAGGGTATACAGATAGGGGTTACAAATGGCACATACTAGTTCCGAAAAATTCCTTCTTTTTTTCTTCAAAAGTTTTTTTGTGCACGACAACAAATATAAATCTAATAGTAGTATAGCATATACGTATAGTGTTTTTTTTATAAAAAAAAAAAATCATCAGAAAAAATGTACATCTCAGGGTAGTTAAAAGATGATTGAAATAACCTCGGTCTTTTTCCAAGTGGGAGATGTTGGAATGCGTGGCCAAATAGCCCTCAATATTTTGTACACCTCATTGTTTTGAACCCAGGACCTCTAGGTAAGGATTTCTTACCTCTTGCCACTAGACCAACAACAATGACCTGTACACCAACAATGCTATGGGTACACCTAACTTGCACCCCACATGCACACCAAGGTGATGTCGCAGACAAGGAGAAGCCCAATGTGTGGCCCACCTGAAATCATTGGGCTTCTCCTTGTCTGTCACATCACCTTGGTGTGAATGTAGGGTGCAAATTAGGTGTACCCATATCATTTTTTATTTGTACACCTCATTGTTAATTTTGTTTGTTTTATTTATTATTGTCTAATTGTTTACATATAAAATTAACAAATCCAATAATTAATTGACACGTAGCCAAAAATGACAAATGTTGGCAAAAGCTTGTTGCTTTGACCAACCAGGTGACTAAAATTAAGACGCGTCCCAAGCGTAGGACTCTCGATCAGTGTAGCACAATATCCGGAAGTACCGGAGTCGAACCACAGAGACGACAAACAGTGTTTGACTTAAACGTGTGAAAGTGCAGTTTTAACTGGCTCTTAGGTAGCCACCCCTTGAATTGATGAAATTGATTAACTAATTACTAAGCTAATTTAGTTGAATGCGAATTAATAAAGAGAGCACAGCTGAGGGAACCCGGCGTCCGCAACTAGTCTAACCGATATTTACTCGGGCCACAATCCTCTTTTTACTGATTTTAGAATTCCAGAAAGGTTTTCCAACAAATGCGCACCACCTGTCACCAGATTCCGTGCGCATTCGAATTCTGGTAATGCCTGGGTTTGTTTGTTAGAAAAGTTCCTTGATCCCAAAATTATTTGAAAGTTGAGTTAATTCGGCCCCGAGGTGAAATATTGATTAGTCTAGACGTAGGCGCCTTCACCCCGCAGCCGCGCTCAAGGCGACTACTCGCTCATGATTATAAGAATTGCAAAAATCAAATTAAACCTAGATCTAAACATGCTTGATTTATAAAATATAAAAACGATAGCTAATGATACCGTAGATTGCAAGGAAAGAATTGAACTTGATTATCAATACGCGGTACCAATCCACAAGCAGAAATTCTGGAAAAATAAACTTGAATGTAGAACGATGAATGAAGAAAGCTCTAAAAACTGTAGCCGCCAAACTCCAAAGTGCAGAAAATTATAAAGATTCGAACCCTAATTTATGATCAGAAAAACGTTTATATAGTAGTCACCCTTAAAATACATCAAAACGCCATCGTTTGACTTCCCGTAAGCCTTCGGTATCGATACGGCTGAGACTAGTATCGATACCGATCTGTTATGTTTGACTTGTTGACTCCGTAAGCCGTAGGTATCGATACGGATGTGAGGGGTATCGATACTAAACCTTCTGGAACGAAAATTGCCCCCTTATAACCAATTGGTATCGATACGGCTGTGAGGAGTATCGATACTGAGCTCCTTCGGCCTAACACTTCAAAATCCATCTTCCAAGCCTCGTTTCCCGCGTCTCCACTTCAAGTCATGCATACACACACAAGCCAAATGCCATTATACCTGGAAACTCACAGAAATACCAAGAACACCACTGTGCACGCATTAAACGGAAAATAACCATTAAACCGCACGTCTAACGCGCTAACTCCCCCTACTTAGGCGCTTATATTTACAATATTGCGCGCCTATCACTTGTCAATGAAAATACACTGGATTAACGAAATGCAACGATGTCGTTTTGTTTCTCAAGTTGAAAAGTAGTTATTGGCAGTTGCGGGCCATTGCCACTATGAAGATAGACTTCGAAGCCATGATTCTATTTACCAAATACAAGAAGCCCATGTGTAAACTTGAGAAACAAGGCAATTAGCGGTTAGAACACGTGGAGTGTATCTCGAAAAGCAGTTATCTCCTTAACGTGTAATCATTTAGGTTAGTATAAGTAACCGTGCAGATTCAAGTTAAAGCTTTTGGAAGAAGATTGAAGAATTCAAATTCAGGCGTTGAAAGGTGGAAGAAACTGCCAATTCAAACAAAGGAGTTCGAAGCAAGCCAATTTCAAATTTAATTGAGCGGGAAGATCAAGCTGTAAGCATCGTCTATAAAAAGAAGAAATTGAAGAGTGAAAAGCCCCCGGACAAATCTTCAACAAACAGCTATCAAACAAAATGATGCTTGGTTTGTTCATTGGCAAGTAGTGTAGGATTTCGAACTCAGTTCGAAGTAGATTAGGAAGTAGATTAGGATAAATCTCGATTGTTCTTGTAACAATCATCTCTTCGAAGTTCTTGTTGTATTTGAAGTTGAAGGCAATTTCGAAGTAAGTTTATCTTTGATTTATCAATCGAAGTATCTTGTTTCTTTGTTGTACTTTAATTTCCTAAGTATATTGGTTTATATTTCTTCACTAATAAAGAAAAATCCTCTTAATTGAGGTAATTGAACCAGTAAAAACACAATCGACTGATTAGATTTGGTTTTCCAAAGTTAATCTGAGGGAGGAAATTGAAAACTCTCTCTGGCACGCTCGCACTCAATAATTTTTTATTGCAAAAGAAGTAAAAGAACCAAACACATTTTTTGGCACGCCCGGTGGGACAACCTGAAAGTGTTGAATGGCTCCAAAACTTAGGAAGCAAACAGATGATTCTCAAACTGGCCAAACGCTAGAAGACGAGAATAATGTTAATCCTAGAGAGAATGAACAGGTTGGAGGACTTCTAACAGGTCCAAAAACCCGTATTGGTCAAGATGCAAATATTGGGATTGGCCAAAATTCTCGTATGGACACTAGGAATAACAAGACAATGCAAATTGATGACCCAAAGAATCCAGAAATCGAAGGAAGTGTGTTATCTAACCAATTTGCTGAAATGATTGCTACATTTAAAGAATTGGCTCAAACCCAGAAACTTATGTTTCAAAAACTAGAAGAACAGTCAAATTCTAGGAATGAACATGTGCCTTTATTTGAAAAAGATAAAGGAGAGGCTAGTTGTAGCAAACATAAATCTAGGCCGGAAAAAGAGCCTATTAATGTGGATGAAATACCAGAATCTTGATACAAACCTGCAAAGATTTATGATTTCCAAACTCCCAAGTCTAAGAAAATGTTCAAGCAAACCACTAAAATCCCTTTCGAACATAGTTTCAATGGTGTAGGTGGAGACAAAGGTTTTAAAAATGATGATTATTGGTTTGAAGAAAACAATTATTCCACAGGAAACCATTTTATTGATGGAGCTAATTCAAGAAGGCCTAATCCAGATATTGGAGTTCCTAAGTATCCAGGGGTACCAGAAATGAAGGGTACATTCGAATCATCTTTATGAACCTTGTGCAAGGCAAGAAGGAGATTACAAACAGTCTCAACCTGTTGATGTCTTTTCGATAGATTTCCAGGAGATCATATGGCTAGAAATGTGAATTGGGAACCTCCTCTGAACCCAAGGGTTCATTTTGGAGGAAACCCCACTCTTCGAAATGAAATACTTGGCCTTATGCAAGAAGTTTATGGACCTCTAAACCGGGGGGTACAAACTCATGTATATAGAAAACCCTATCCAGAATGGATAGATAGACAATTTAAAGTCCCTAGGGGATTTAAGATCCCAGATTTTTCACTCTTTCATGGGGATGGGAAACAATCAACAACTGAACACAGTGCTAGATTTACTGCTCAATGTAAGAAATTGGGTAATAATGGGTTCATTAAGTTGAAATTATTCTCTAATTCTTTGACAGGAATTGCCTTCGAATGGTATTCTAATCTGACACCTGAGTCAGTTCCAAATTGGCAAAGGATGGAAGAATTATTCCATGCACAGTTTTCCAAACTGAGCCTGAAGTCACCATGGCTGACTTAGCACGGCTGAGACAAAAACCTGATGAAAAGGCTGCTCAATTTATTTCTAGGTTCAAAAGGGCTAGAAACAAATGCAAACTTCAATTACCAGAGGTTGAGTTTGTCAGAATAGCACAAGATGGCCTAAGTAGAGAACTTAGAAAGAAGTTCGATTCTACTGAATTTAAGGATTTGGTTGATCTAACTTATAAAGCATCTAGATATGAATCTTTGCTAAAAGAAGATGTTGATAGGAATAATTCTTCCTATTTAATTTATTATAAGGATCCTACTTATGAAATCGATGCTGCTGAAATTATTGAACATGATCCTTGTGTGTGTGAAAATCTGGTTCGAAAAGATTCTTCTATAGCACCTAGGAATAATAAGAAAGCAACCAACAAAGTATATTCCTTTGATGTTTCTAAATCAGATGAGATTTTTTATTATCTTTTAAAGAAAAAATTTATCAAACTTCTTGAGAATGTTAAACTTCCAACTTTGGAAGAAATAAAAGGAAAGAATTATTGTAAATGTCATGCTTCTTGGACTCATTCGACTAAGAACTGTAATGTTTTCCGTGATAGGATTCAAGAGTAGATCAAGAAAGGAAGGATCATGTTTCCAAAAAAGGCTATGGGAATAGATACTGATCCATTTCCAAAGATTGAAGAAGTAACTGCTAACACCAATGTACCAACATCTTTGGCCAAAACTGTTCAGGAAGTGTGGCAGAACAAGCAGGTGCATGTTGAAATAAATTCTGTGCAATTTGGTAAAGGAAGGCCAAGAGGTGGCCAACTTCGAAATGATTCTTACAGAAATAACAAACCAAAGTATGCACCAGAGAGTTCATCTCAAAAGGGATTCAAGCAGTCTCATCTTCCTATGCTTGAAGCTTCCTTTTTAGAGTGCTTATGCATGGAGTGTAGAGCCAATTACTTGGTTTTTAAGGACTTTGGATTGACAAGGGGTTGATTTTTTTCCAAAAAGGATGGAAAGAAAGGCATTGGATAATTGTAGGAACTAAAGTAATTTTATTCATTGCATTCAAGTACTTAAATAGGGGAGTACATGAACTAAACGTGGAGAAAATTAAGGAA
Source organism: Vaccinium myrtillus (assembly GCA_016920895.1). NCBI lineage: Eukaryota > Viridiplantae > Streptophyta > Magnoliopsida > Ericales > Ericaceae > Vaccinium > Vaccinium myrtillus. The sequence goes on along the minus strand of CM029273.1, from coordinate 7,574,156 downwards.
CTAACTGATAATAATGGGAGAAACCAACTGATAATGGAAGCACACAAATAGGAACAGACTCCTATGGACTTGCTCAGCTAACTAACTTCTACTAGGTACTAACAAACTCCTAAATAGTAGGATAAAACAAAGGGACTTAGGGGGGTGCTGTGCATGGGATGCACAGCACCGTGCTGTGCAGCCCCACGGCGGGCCGCGCCGGCATTTTTTTGATGATCGGAGACATTCACCACGTAGACCTCGTCGAATACTACAAGTGTAAAAAAAATCAATTCGATCGGATATCTTTAAGTACGTCATCGGAACACAAATACTTTGAAAACAAATGGAACACAAATGGACACAAACACTGGATCAAAATCACTTTTTCATGTTATTTGTGTGCCGATGAGGCACTTAAAGATATCCGATCGAGTTGATCTTTGACAGACTTGTAGTATTCGACGAGGTCTACGCGGTGAACGTCTCCGATCGTCAAAAAAATGCCGGCGCGGCGGCGCCGTGGGGATGCACAGCACGGTGCTGTGCATTGGGATGCACAGCACCCCCCAGGTTCCAAAACAAAGACTCAAAGACTTATATATTCAAACTTAAATTAAACTCCTAACAGTTATCACGTAACACGGTCTCCCAATAGGAGGGGCGATTATATAGATATAAATACAATAGGGAGTAGTTTTCCCATTTAGGGTTACATGGGTAATGCCTATATTTATAATAAAAAAAAATGTGGGGAAATCCTATCACAGCCCAAACACAAAATCTGCTCAATCTCTGCATTGTTTTCTGCTTCAGCAAATACTAATTTTACAGATTTCAGTTAAGAAGGAAAATTTCGGATTCAGCAGTTCAGACTTTCAGAAAGATTCAGTATATTTCAGAGAGTGAGAGCAAAAGGGAGACAGATGGCAAGATACTTGAAAAATTGTCTTCGTAATCATCTTGATCATGGGTCTGGCGCCACCGATTTTCGTAATTTCTATGGTCATCTTCGCTTGTGGATGTTAAAAGTAAAAGAAAAATATATCTTCGCTCGTGGTAACGAACGTGTTGGTGGCGGACGCAAGGAAAGTGGCGGTGGTCGCAAGAAACGTGGCGGTGATGATGGAGGTGGCGGGGGAGGTTATCGTGGAGGGGGTTATTATGGCGGTGGATGTTGTGACTGCGGGCATGTCGGCGGAAGTCATGACCACGGAAGTCATGGCGGCGGAGATTATGGCAATGGAGATGGCGGTGGTGACGGGGGCGGAGGCTGCGGTGGAAGTTAATTTTCGTCTACATTAACCCTGCAAGAACCATGATGAGCCCCCCGCCCAGCCCTTCCACACCCCCAGCGCTCCTCCACCCTTCACCAATTGTTTAATTACCAAGTACTGTGTGTGTTTTTTATTGTAGGGGTGGTGGAATTTGGGTCATGCATTTTAGGAGTGGATTTACTTCTGTATCATCTACTTTTTCCATTATTTTTTGGTGAATTTGTTTGCTTGCTATTATTAATTTTTGTGCTTAGATCTCAACTGAATCAAAACCCTCCTATATTGTTCTTAACTTTCAGGTTAATTTTAGTACCATTCTTGCGTCGAACAATTGAAGCCAGATTATGTTTTTTATGAATACGAAGAATTGAAATTACTTGGTAAATGGGTATGAGGTCAACGTTTTCTAAGATTAAATTTTGGAATACATAGGTTTAGAGTGAGTTGTGACAAGAATCAGGTCAGAGTTTATTGAAGAGAAGGATTTTTTGAAAATAGGAAAAGTATGATAAATAAACATTTTACATATAATTTAAGGCTCATTTATCCAAACCATTGATCGCCTATCAGACAACCGAGCCGAGCTCACTTCACTTTGTAATGCGTTTAGCTGATCACTAGAGGGCCCCCCTTCCATCGTTTTGCGGTTTCAAATTCAATAGAATCACTCTTTCATTCATTTATAATACCTTACATTACCGAATAAGCGTAAAATCGTCAACTATCGCCTTCCTCTAAATTCTCCACATAACTGCTTTTTTCAGTTTTACAACAGACGTTGGGTGCCTGCTGTGCAAGCTTTGCACACAAGGTTGTTAATTCCGTTTCGTATCTCCGTCACTTCAGTGTTGGGAAAAAGTTTTATGCTTTTAACACAGTTTCAATTAGGAAGAGACACACACGATGCATGTGTAATTGAACAGTGTTCTTTCATTATAGTTTTGTTCAAGTACAACTTGTTGGTTGATTTCGTTGGGTAGATTGGTCTTTTCATATTATGTACGAATCACTGGGTAGTGCTTTTTGAAATCTAAGTAGTAGACTTTTTAGTTAACTAGCTGGGAGGATAAACTATACTATACTTTTATTTTTGGTCCAATAATTAGGATGCAATGTTTGTCTTCATAATTTGGATGCACATTAACTCGCAATGATATGAACAAACATATGCGCAGCATTCTGTGAATTTTTAGTGCAAAATACATCAATTCTGCACCAACAGTAGGAAAACATCATCAAAATCCGGGTTGAGTAGGGTACGACCAAGTTTTTTTCGATGCTAGAAAATGGGAAAGTTTCGTTCCCTCCAGAGCCAGTACAAAAAAGCAGCAAGAGAGTTTATACACTAGATGAACAACAAGACTAAGCACGCACATACTTTTCCTGCATTTTGAGCGGCAAACATAAAAGCTATTTGTTCTCTTTTTTTCATGGACTTAATCATATATATTTGGCTTATTATTGTATCCATATTGTAGTAACCTACATGATTTGGTACCCCTCATTTTTTAAAGTAGATTTCAAGGGCCCAAAGCCCATGCATGTCTTGTTCGTCTTGCCTCTGGGACTAGCGATGGCAATGGGTCGGTTTGGGTATTGCCATATCCAAACTAATTACACGAAATTAGATGGGTACCCAGAACCGAACCGAAACCCGAACGGGTAGGCAAAATTGAAACCATAACTGAACCAATCGGGGATCGGTTCGGTTCGGGTACTCCCCGTTAAATTAGAAAACAAAATAAAAACGAAATAATTTTGAACGAAATTCAAATATGAACATTAGTTAAAGTGGAAATGTCATAGATCCGTCAATTAAAAAGGTATGCAGATATGCATCTAAATTTTTTAAATGCAAAACTAATATACTTCTAAGTAGAAATTCAATGCATTGAAGATATACACAGTCTAAACTTCTACATATGAAGGGTAATTTTGTAATTACACATCTTGGGTTTGGTTCGATTCGGGGAAAGGTTCGGTTATTAGCTCAAACCAGAACCGAACCAAACCCGTTCGGTTATCTCACATCCCATACCATACCCGCACCCACGAGGAATATTTCGGTTATGGTTCGGGAAAAAAGACCGGTTATGGTTCGGGTACCCATCGGTTCGGTCGAGATTGTCATCCCTATCTGGGACAACCCTGATTGCGAGTGTGGCCCTGTGACAGAGACATTGAGAGTGCTACTGGTGGTGAGAAAGATAAAGTTACAACTTACAAGACGAAAGTTTTTGAGTTGTGATTGTGGTGGTTTGGGGAGAGAGGAGGTGGTGGTGTTGGAGGACGACGCAAAAGGACACCAGTAGTTATTAGGAGTGATGCAAAAGAGATACGATGGTGGTGGTATGAAGGTGGAAGAGTGGTGGTGGTGGTGGTGGTGTGGGGGGTGAAATCTGTGAGAAAAACAATTTGGATCATTATTAGGATTCTGTATTGCGGGTCACAAAATTAAAGTTTGAAATAGTACATAGAAATGCAGGTACGGAGGTATGGAGCATGAAACCCCTTCTATTAGCCGGAGGAAGTTGTCGGTCAACGGCAGAGACAGTGGCTGGCCAGAGTAGAAGGTCTAGCCAAGCCATTCAGGCCCTGTTTGGCGACCGGATTTGCACCCGAATTTGCCTCAGCCCCGGATTTGTAATCCAGGGCCCACCTCCAGCCAGCGTTTGGCTTGCGCTTTTCGTCCCCAACTCCACCCCGACTATTTTCACTGTTTGGAGTCCAAATCAGGCTTCACCCGGATTTGCCAACGACATCCTAGACCCTGTCGTTAGCTAACAAGGGCGGATTGGTAAAATTCCTACCTATTTTACCCCTTCAAATCCGAGCATTTTGTTGGTAGCAAAATCACACACACACATCGATTTTGTGCGTCAGAGAGAGAGAGAGAGTACTTGGTTTCATTAAACCCATCGGAGGTCTGATCTTTCGGCCATGGGAGGTCTGATCTTTCTTTGTTTCATCTATGTGAGAGAGAAGAAGAAAAGCCATGGCTGCTGCTTTTTTGCGTGAATAAGAGGAGGAGAAGAAGGTTGGTCTATTTCGATGGGGATGGGTAGGGTTAAAGAGACCCAAATCATAATAAGGCCAAGCCCAACTAAAAGTTATATGGGTATCTCCTTTTTTTAGGCCAAGCCCAACTAAAAGTTATAACTCAAGCCAATAAAGATTTTTACATTTTCACTTCGTAAATTGTTTTCTAAATATTTTTTCCGAAATTAATTTGTTTACATGTAATATAGTTGAATTATTTTTATGTATTTATTGTATTTATTATGTATTTATTGTAATTATAATAAAATTAATTCATTTTATTTATTAAATTCATAAACTGGGGGCATTTCAGTCATTTGCCCTAATATTCACCCTCTAAATCCCCCTTATCAAAAAACTATCCAAACACCTCATATACAAATTCACCCTTCTTAAGAGGTGGGCCCACCCTCATTACAAATCCACCATCAAATCCACCATCATTACAAATCCACCCAAAATCATCTCTGGTCGCCAAACGAGGCGTCAAGTTCCACCATTTCTTATTTTCCTTTGAGAATAAGAAAACTATACATTCAAGTTTGGGGTGAGCATGGACCGGATTGGTTCGGTTTTGTAGCAAACCAAGAACCAAACCACTACCAACGGATTATGAATTTGGAGAACCAAACCAACCCACGAAGGGCATAGAACCAAACCAATCCAAACCATTAAAATACGGCTTGGATTCGGTTTCGAACCACGGTTTGCTTAAAATTAAGATATTATTTTCGTAAACTATTTAGAGTACTTAAAATTTAGTTTTACTACGTTAGGTTTATATAGAATACGAATAGGTCCTCATATATATAAATTTAGTGTAATTATTCATGGTAATGAAGGAAATCAAGGAATAGGAATAGGCTATGACCGAATCATGTATAGAAATTTGGAAAATAGAAACGTGTTGTGGAATCAAAATTGGAATAGAGAATTTCAATCACCGAATTTATTTGCTATGACTAAACCACTATCGGTGTATTGGAATTAGGGGAATAAATTGTAAATCTTAAGCAAAATAAAATCTTGTCAGAGAAGGAATAATGAATAAATTAAATTAGTAAGTTAGTTGACTATGGCTTATATATATATATATATATACAATAAACTTCCAATCCAAACTCCCGGATTTTAAAACGTCCGGACCTCCACCTTCCCAAATTTATTTTGAAAATCCGAACCGTTAGATGTGTTTAAAACGTGTTTTTAAGGTCCAACGCGAAGATTTGGCAAAAATAAATACCCGGAAGGGCTTGATCGGGGCAGTTTTTCACAAAAACGTTAATATAGCGTTTTTGTGAAAAACTGCCCCGATCAAGCCCTTCCGGTTTTTTTTTTTTGCCAAATCTTCGCGTTGGACCTTAAAAACACGTTTTAAACACATCTAACGGTTCGGATTTTCAAAAAAAAATTGGGAAGGTGGAGGTCCGGACGTTAGGTCCATAAATAGTGGTTTGGATAGGAAGCTCTCAGTATATATATATATATATATATATATGGAAGGCGATCTACTAAGGACTCCCTCAAACAAAAATTTCGTGCGGACCTCACCATTTTTCGACTTTCCGGATCAAATTTTGACGATCCGAACCGCTCAATGTTTTTAAAATGCATTTTCCAAGGTCCATGCGGAAAATCTTCAAAAAACAATACCCGGAAGGGCTTGATCGGATCAGTTTTTGTTAAAAACGCTATATATAGCATTTTTAACAAAAACTGATCCGATCAAGCCCTTCCGGGTATTTTTTTTTGAAGATTTTTCGCGTGGACCCTTAAAAATGCATTTTAAAAACATTGAGCGGTTCGGATCGTCAAGATTTGATCCGGAATGGTGAGGTCCGCACGGAATTATCCTAAGGACTCCCTCAATAGATCATTATCCATATATATATATATATATATATATATATACATACATGGTTCGGATCGGATTGGAACTGGAACCATGAACGTAAATCCACAAACCAAACCATTGAGTACGGATTCTAATTTTTTTAAACCAGGACCAAACCATGCTACTAAAAAACCAAACCAAACCAATCGGTTTGGATTGGTTTGGACTGGATTCACGGTTTGACGGGTTTTCTGCTCACCCTTAAGTTTAACTATTTCAACCTGCATATCTAAAATCCTACTCCCTCCGTCCTTTTTAAGTGTTTAACTTTCCATTTTGGGTTGTCCCTAAATAAGTGTGTGGTTTGAAAAGTTAATAGGTAAAAGTTTGTACAATTATCATTTTGCCCTTTTGAAAAGTTAGTGGGTAAAGAGTTAATGGATAAAAGTGGAGGATAATTTTGGAAAGTAGAGATAAAAATTAATGTGAAAAGTGTAAAGTGGAGGAAAAAGTTGATGTGAAATGTGTAATGATGATGTTTCTTTAAGGAGATTGATTTTCACACCCCCCATTTCTCCATCTGCACCCCCTTTTTGTCTCCATTAGGGTGAAGTTACTATATTACCCCTGTATTTTACAATTTCACTTTTCCTCCTATTTTTCCAATGACTGAATAACCCTCATATTTCTTACCTGGGAAAATCCCAAGTCTTTTTCAATTCCAGATTTGCAAACTGCAAACTCCTCCGGAAAAAAAAAATTCATTCCCAGACTCCATCAAACCAACAGAATCCAATAAAGCTATAAATCTATAAAATGATCAATTAAGCCTTTTTTGCCTAACAAATATGTTTCAAAGAGAAAGAAGGTAACACAGAAATGTTTCTGGTGTACCAAAAAAACAGAAACAAATGAATTACAAATCCAGGGCCCCCTTTTCCTGTGTTGCCCAGCAACAGCAAAACCCAAAATAATCAACAAAAATAGCTCCTTAAACAAACGGACTCTTTTACAAAATCACACAAAACCAAGTAAAATTTCTTCACCGGTGTAGACGAGTGGAGAGGAGGAGGAGGAGGAAGAAGACGAGCCTGCTGTTGCTGTTGTTGGGTGACATTGTTGAGGGTCGAACTCTCCTCTGTCGATAACAATTGCATCGTCGGTGGGGAAATCGAGGAGGTCTTCAACAATCTCGTGGTAGCCGGAGGCGAACTTGGGTAGGATCGATCGGGATGGAATGATTCTGAGGAGATGGGTTTGTTGAGAGAGAGAGAGACATAAAATAGCGTGGGTTTGGTTTGTAAAACTCATGAATAAAATTAGGACCAATCAGGATGGGTTTGTAATGGGTTTATTCGGAGGAGTTTGCAGGCAAATCTGGAATTGAAAAAGATCTGACATTTTCCAAGGTAAGAAACATGAGGGTTATTCGGTCATTGAAAAAATAAGAGGAAAAGTGAAATTGTAAAATACAGGGGTAATATAGTAACTTCACCCTAATGGAGACAAAAAAAGGGGGTGCAGATGGAGAAATGGGGGGTGTGAAAATCAATCTCCTTCTTTAATAAGTTGGATTTATGAAGTAACACAATTAAAAAGGGACAGAGGGAGTAACAAGTAACGGAGACCGGAACTAAAGGTTGGCTATGATGGCTAGGGCCACCCCCAATTTGAAAAGACCTAAAGTTATTTAGGTTGGCTATGATGGCTATGTTTTTTTTTTTTTTTTTAATTATCATGTTTGGGACCCATATATTGTCGTATTAAAATATTACTGTCAAAGAATCTGAAAATTACAACAATATTTTTATACTCACAGTAAATCTTGAGATTTTAAAATCTTCTTGTTTCTATTATTGCCACCGCGTGCGTAGACTCCTCCTGGTTCCGTACTTGCTAATTAAGTAACCAAACAAATTACACAAAACTCGCTAGAAAAAGCCAACCATCGATCCATGGGGTATGCAGGATATTGCAAAAAACACACTTTTACCTCCTGGTTCTCCTGAGACTTCCAGGGCCCTAGGCTAGGTATGGAAATGGCACCTCTAACAATTTTCAATAAATATTATTTGTTGGTCAAAAGTAATAAGATGTGTTGGTGTTGTAGTGGCGTACTATCTGTGTGAGGTATTGGTTCATGAAGTTTTGAGTTCAAATCTCAACAAAAGCAGTTGAAGCCCGACTTTTGTAAAAGTTCAAAAATATTTTCCCCAAAAAAATTGCAGAGGTTGTGGGTCAAACTCACAACTTCTCAATTAGTGGAGCTGCATCGTACCACCTAACTCGCTTATTCGCTAATTGAAAGATATATAAAATATTTATTATATGTCGTAATTTGAGGGGCCCGGTTTTTTGCCCAAAAAGCTGGGGCCGGCCCTGTTCGAGGTAAGAAGAAAGTTCAACTTTGATGGATGTACAAGAAGTTTCTCCGTAAATGGGAAGGAACCCCTTGTTGATTCGTCTAAAATAGTTTCGCGTCATTTTCTATAAGCAAAATACATCTTCTTGTCCAAGAAAACTCCAGATAACCACATTCAAGAGAGTTTGACAAGTCTAAGCTTAACATAAAAGAAATCCTAATTTTCCCAGCAAGAAAATTTGACTTCAGGTTCCGGTCAATACTTGATAACATTGAGTTTCCAGGAAATATCCATGGGAACATACACACCACAGATTGCAGATAGAACAGGCACACCACAGAATATTGCAGATAGCATGTTCTATATCTATATATAAGGCATTGAATCATGTAAAGTGCACTTTAGCTAGCTGAGAGAGAGGGGGAGAGAGAGATGGCAAGGTACTTGGATATTGTTGTGGGGAGTAGTGGTTCTGGAAAAGGTCATGAGACTCATGAACTTCTGCTTCACGGCTCTGGGGCCACCTTATACCTCCTCTGCATGATTGTCATATCTGTTTCCATTATTTCTATGGTGATCTTTGCCTGCGGATCCTCTAGCCCTAACAGAAAAAGGGGCAAAGGTGGCGGTGGAGGCGCTTGTGGCGGCGGCGGTTGTGGAGGGGGTGGAGGTGGTGGTTGTGGTGCCAGTGGTGGAGGCGGAGGTGGTGGTTGTGGTGCCAGTGGTGGAGGCGGAGGTGGTGGTTGTGGTGGAGGCGGAGGTGGTGGGTGGGCAGTGGTGGCGGCGGAGGTGGTGGTGGTTGTGGCGGCGGCGGTGGTGGTGGTGGAGGAGGTTGCTGATTGGGTTTGATGTTACCAGTCAACGTGGTGTTGGTGCATGTTTAGAAAAAAGGATTTACTATGATCTAAAATTGTTAATGTCAAAATTGTTTTTAATTGAGCCAAAACTATAATGCAAAAAAGCTTGTCACATGAGTCAAGCATTATATGCACTAGAGTTTTGGCACAGTCAAAAACAGTTTTGGCATTATCATTTTCCTAATCGAAGTATGTTAGCTAGGGTTTTTATTTTCACATATCACTTATAGTTGTCACATAAGATGTCATATCAAATATTATCTTAAATGGTGTCGCCGATGTACTCACCATAATATTTGTTGTGTTCATAAATTCATCTGTAAATGAATTTCTCTAGCTATGCTAGTTATTCTTTTTCTGTTGTACACACTATTTTGTACTAATGAATGAAAATCTTACGAGGATGAACAATAACACTTTGCTTATGCATCCTATATACTAGCTGGTGATGTGCAGACAAATCTTTGCATCATACCGCAATTGAAACGTTCTGCTTTACAACACTGGATTCGATATTTACTTTCCATTCTTTTCTTTTTCATTGAATTCTTGTAACTCAACCAAAACTTATTAACAGCCCACAAAAGGGAAAATAGCAAAGACTGTGGCAGCAGAGTGGGTAACACGATATTCAAATGATGAAGCCAAAGAAGTTCCTGTGCAGTATCAATGAGAGCACGATATTCAGCTTCAATACTAGAGTTTGCTGACAGTTTGCTTCGTGCTACGCCAAGAGATAAGAGAGTCGCCTAGAAATAAACACTATTTAAAGGAAAAATAAACACTAGAATGGGAAAAGATTTGACTTTCTTTTATCTTTATTGAGATTGGAGCAGTACATTACGCAATGAATTAGCATATTACATGAAAAAGAATATACTTAAAAAGATTACAATGGACAAAATCTGAAGGTTTATTTGTCGCAGCTCTGTACTCGTATAATTATAACTACAATAAATAGGCAAGAATGATTAGGTCTAGAAATGCAAGTGGATGAATCTGTTTGCATTTGTTGCTTTTCAAAAAAAGTCTGTTGCATTTGTTGTATCTCTACAAAGTATTGATCGAGCTTCTATAATTGAACGAGGGGGCTCCAAATCTTTATCTTGGAGTGAATTTCCTTGCAACCGTTGCATTTGGGAAGCGAAAGTGTCGTCCAAAATCTACAATAAAAAATGTTATAAAAGTGTACGTAAATAAACTAGTCTGTGGTCCTCTTTTTCAAGGATGATGGCATGTAAGTAACTTTTAATCCCAACAAATAGTTACTTACCCCTAGAGCATAATAAGAGCCATTGTACCAGACTCGATTTTCTTTCCTGCCCTCCAGAAACTTCAAGACAACCTAGTAAAATTCATCTTGCATTGAGAGAAAGCCCAACCTTAAACAAATCGAACACAAAATATTTTCTTTACCTGTCCCATTCTGTCCCAAAAGCCACGACAGGTTGCAATGAAAATATAGCTACTGAAGACCTCATGCAAGTTGGATATGGAGTCGATGAGTTGTGAACTTAGCATTTGCATTCTTTCGCGGATCTGAGCTTCTCCATCTGCTTCGTTTGTTTCTTCTAGAATCCTTTTGAGCCGTGTGTTCCTATTGGCTTGCATCTGCAGGCATCATAGTATTTATATTAAGCTTGTACGTTATATCTAGTCTAGGATTCTGTGCAGCCGTATATTTATGTGACAGAGATTATGGCTTAGACTGGTTTTGTTAGATGCAGCTGATTCCAACTATCCTCAGACATTTCACATGATACACATTTTTGCAACTATCAGATATTGTAGATAGTGTACAATATCAGCTCATATTCAAGGGCAAACCAAAAGATGAAGTCTATAGATCTTTCATTGTTCATTATGGAATCATGAGGACACCAAACTTTATAACTTAAAATCTTTTTCTTGCGTTTAAGCTTATATTGTCTCCCTTGTAAGAACCTCCGGGTTATCACACATTGCTCTACAAAGAAAAAAAAAACAGATGAAAATGATGTGGAGGGGTTGTTGCTTACATTGTTGACTAACTTCACAACTATTGCCTGCATGTAATTTTTGTATTTGGTTCTCAACAGAACTGTTATTGCATTCATCTGCTCCCCAAAAAGCGACTTCTTGTCTCCAACGACAGGTAGATAGGATGCCCAAGACTTCAAAATGTCTTCAACCTTGCAGTGTAAAACATCAAGAATTCTCTTGATGGTGTTCAAAAAAGTTCCCAGCTGCCAAGGACCATGAAAAAATTAACCAGTTAGAGAAATGGCCAATTTTTACTTCACTGAAGACGATGATTTTTTGGTCCAAAGACTTAGCTGATCCTGAGTTCAACTCTGTTCAACTCAAATGGCATAATTAAAATTCTGGTTTGATTTTTTGGGGGAAAAAAAAAATGGTAGGCCTATTGTACTACAATTTTCAGACACAATCATCCGAGTTCCCCTAATGAATTGGTGAAAAATGAAATGTGCAGTTGTTATCTCCATTTTTTCTGGTTGTGTACTCTTAGGCCAAATTGGAACTTTGTTCAGTTCAGGCACCTAGTTAACTGCTAAATCCTACAACCACTACCAAGTATTGTTTAGTATTGACTGGTTGCAAAATCTTAGTAAAACAAAGAACCCGTATAGTAATGATATTAAAAATAAATAAATAAAAGAACCAATATTGCTCTCCATCAGAACTTACTTGACTAGGAACGGAGTAAAGAGCATTTGATTGTCTTCCTGTTATTTTCTGAACTTGCATCCCAAGCCTTTTCGGAATGCTATCCTTCAGAGGAGTCAAGATATCACTGTACTGCTTTTCCAGTGCTTTAATAATAGCTCTTTCCACATTTGCAACAGCCTTGTGAAAAGAAAAATAACATGTTGGTTACTAAGAGACCTGAGCTGTATGTAGATATGTATGCTATTACACGCCTTCATAAACACATAAATGCATATATTTGGAATTTGCAAGTTCATGAGTGTGCGTGCATGGGATGTTTCTTTTAGTACTTGTGGCTTTTGGTTACAAATGGAAAAAATAACATAGAACTTACATTCTCCAAAATCAACGAATATTGAGGCCATCGATTCATCACAACTTCATACTCAATAAGCATTTCTTTGATTTTCTCATACATCTCCTCAGCGAATGGCGATGTAGAGTGATTAGTAAGTACTCCAGACCATGGCACCTACAAGAAGCATTTTTGTCGTAAGAATTAATCAGTGTGGTGTTAATCTAGGCTATTGAAACAATAAAGCCTGACTTCATTCCATACAATATAATATTGAATAGATCTCTACTTCAATGTGAGTGAGTACTTCGAATGGCATTTGGTGTTACTGTACTTGTATGTGAATCTGGAAAGGTACCTTCTCTGCCTTGCAAAGATCAAGTAAGTTGAGTTGCATATCCTGTACCCAAACCATTATATAATCGTGGAACAAATTTCTCGTGTCCACACCGCCATGCATTGGGCTGAAGGATACAGAAGGTATAGACTCAGAAAGAGAGCTTCAACTTTTACATGGTAAAAGTTATGTGTTCATAAAAAAAATCTCCCAAACCTGACACCCCACGATTCAAGACTCCTTTGGAAATCAGCAGTCTCTATCAAAAGTTCATTTACATGTGACTGGGGGCTAGACGGAGGCCATGCAGCAAGAAAACTTCTAAGCCTCTTGCACAACTCAGTGCTGTAGACAGCAGCGGTGATGCTTGATAGGTCAATCGGACTGAAAAGGGGCGAATGCATGTCATAAAGTTAGTTTTCGTTATCAGATTGAGAAGTGAACAGAGATCAACGTAGCCATGCATATCTACAATCAAGCTGTCCAAGGATTGATAATGAAAATTAAGAGCAGTTTTTTGAAAAAAATTGCAATCCAACTTTTAGTACAAAAGCTTAGGGAAAAGCTAATGGCTTGTTTTTAATTCATGACATTCCTTCAGAAATATGGTCAGAAACTTTTGAGATCATGTTATAATGTATCTCATATGAGATTTTGAACCGTATGGTTGCTAGATAGGATCATAATAAGCGTCTCTTACCTGGGGAGTATGTGCTTATTGTGGATCTTAATATCTGCCTGAATTTCATTGCATAAGTTTGTGCAAAGGTTTTTCATCTTCAAATAGGCTGTGGTGATTGTAATGGAATCCATAAGAAAACCCTCAGTATTATTCGAAACAAATTCATCAGTCTCCAACATGTGCTTCCTGCACCTCTTTGCTGCTGCTGTCTGCAAATATATGTTACATAAAGCTGTTAATAGATGTGTCTACATGCAATAGTGAATAGACGAATTCCCATTGATGGTGTCTCTCATGTTGTAGTAGTTGCAATTGACGTGACCATATTTTGAATGTTTATAAACATGCAATATGAACATGACATCCACCATATACAACCTAATTTTTCTTAAGAACACGTAGCAATATATATGTTATCACCTGTAGATAGTTTCTCAACATTGATTGTGCATCCTGAGCAAGTATATCGTGAAGAAGGGTGAATACTTGCACAGCAGGTGCTAAAGCTGGTGCAGCAACCTCTGATGTGGAACCAAATACATCGGCTAAACCTGTTGGAGAGTTCTCATCCAATGATTTGTAGTTCTCAAAGACAGTTTCCAATAGACCCTTGACTTGGGTTTCACAATCCAGCAATATACTTCTCTGCGGGAGATCATGACAAACAAGAATGGCATGTTAATGAGTAAAAACAAGGCACACAAAAGTTGCAGAAAATCTGTTACACAAGGGCAGGAAAAAAAAAGCAGAGAAGTTGCGGCGAGGGTGTGAAACCCCTGCACAAAAGCGCCAGCCTAACAATGTTTAAGAGTTTGGCAGCGTTGTCACCGTTAGTAATACAAAACATTTATATTTTAGTTTCTCAATAGTGGCTCAATGGCGTGTAACGGTGTCAGGCATTTCACATTTTATCTCAATATTTTATATTTAAAATTTAACTACCTGTTTATGAAGCAAAGAATCCCACTTGGGAGCATGTGACTGCATAAAGTTTCTTGACTCAACGCATCATTTAAGGAGTTTTCACGTCTAGATTTTGGCTACATATGATCGACATGTACCAGTGTGTAGTGATTGCAGAAATCACGGATGTCTGGTGTGTGGTATGAAAAGGCTTACCTCTTGTCTAGTTAAGCTCTTTCCAGTCTTGGCCTTTATAACGGGCTCAAGCAACTCATACACAAGTTCTAAACAATCTTCTGTAGGAGTCGCCACATTCATGACATATGAAAGATATCTACAAAGTTCAAAAGTTGAGTGAAATTGGCAAGGAAACGGATTGAGCAGGGAAGCATAAACTAAATGTTTATTAACTTGGTGGAAATTGATTGTCGAAGTACCTTAGCTTTGTGTAAGAATCTGAAACTCCATAGTAGTCAGCAAACTCGAGCAACAGCCATTTCCAGGATCCGTCAATTCTCAAGTTTCGTGCATGAAAATGTTGTGCACGCATGGCAGCCTCCAGCAACAGATCATATGCTAGGGTTTCCACAATAGGTCCACTCTGTCATGATGTTGGAGTAATATAGATATCTATCTATTAGGACCAACAAGAAAAAAAAATATTATGTGCATGCACATGGTAGTCTCCGTCTATCTTCAGGAGCTAGTAGCTACTCATACAAACCCAAATGAAACTGTTGCACATAAGGCTTATCAGGAACCCATTATAAGTCGCACTTTAGTAATGCGTACATAATATTTCACCTTGATGCTGACTCACTACCAAAGGAAACATCAACAAGGACAATGCTTTATACTGTCATGTATAAGCCAATACATAAAAAGCTATTTTGAGAAGATCACCAGTAATAGAGTCGAGGCAATGTCGAAGTTCAAGGATGATATATTAATGAGAGCATCAGTCTCAATTTGAAGAAACCCATAACCCATTTATACATTTACACATGAGTCATGACTCAACCCATTTGATTATGAAAAAAGAAACGATTTTTTAAAAAACATTAATTAACATCTTCAAGTAAATTAAGTCACTCCCTAATATTTCTAATTGAGTTATTATTGCTTTGCACCACGGGCAAAAAAAATGACACAAAACTAGCTAGTTGAGACAGATAGTTGTGCTGAATTGAGTTCATTAGCAGAAACCAAACCTTGATCTGGGCAGCCTCATCACATCTAATTGTACTACCAATGGAGAGCTGGACCTTTCCAACACATTCCTGATCGTCATGGTGAATTGGCCACCACCTAATTCTGTCATTCTGCATGATTTGGATAACCAGATCAAATTAACATGCTATATCATACTTGTAGAACCTCCGTTATTAGATCGTATAGTAATGGTACATACAGGGTTGTCAGTCAAGGATGCAATTGGAATTATAGCTCGGCCTTTGATAGTTTTCTTTGTATCCTGGACTTCCAGCAGAAGAGCATCACCTTGGTTATCTGGAAAACTGCAATTCATGCTCACTGTAAGATGTTCCATTCAGTTAAACATTTCTCAAAAGCAAGTGCAATGCTGCATTCGTTTAATTATGAGACCACCTAACAAGTCTTTGAACCAAGGATTTGTAAAGGGTTAAAAAGAAAACATTTTAGGAGGATGCCTAGACCCTATAGATCCTTACATCATAACATTACTAACAAAAGAATCATACACTAATCTACCTTAGATTTAATCCATCATTGGGATAAATTTCTCCTATAAAATTTGGAAAGGTTTCTCAAGCAGATAATAGGCTGTTGCTACAGAAAAAGGAAAATATATTCATCCTGAAATTTAAATAAGCTACTCACAATTCATGATAGTCTCCAGTTCCAGGCCGCAAGCAAATAGAAGAGCCTGGTTCTACTTGATTTTCTTCGGTAGAACTCTTCAGATGAAATAGGCATGACATTCGCTCTGCAACATGCCATAAATATTCAATCAGAAATAGGCATGACATTCGCTCTGCAACATGCCATAAATATTCAATCAGCTAACTGGAAAGCAACTCAGCTGGGAAATAGAAGTCATTGCACATCAAGTTCAAACTTCAAAGAATCAAATGGCATTGTGCAATTGGGAAGTGAAGAGATGTGACATGCCTAAAGTGAGAGTAGACTACAAACAATCCTGCCAAAAGATTTCGGTATCTAGAATTTAAACGGAGGTCTACCCAGCAAAGTCGCAGAGTACTATTTTTTTATGCTATCTAGGTTAATGAATGAGACATGGTTATGTAATTCTTTTAAAGACTTATTCATCAGTTATCACTGCTAATTAGATTACTTCTTAGCTCTTATTGACCATATTATGCTATCAATAGAAGGTAGATATTGATAAGATCTGGAAACAACAGGAAAAATATTGTGTCAAGGACCACAAACCTTCCGATGTCACTGAAAAGGAGGTAATTCCGAGAGAATTGATGCTGTTTTTCATAAGTGATGAAACATGTCGGACATATTCTGTGCCGACTTGCATATAGATTGCACTTGAGTATGTGCTCTTAAGCTTCCGCCTTGGTATTATGCGCAGCTTTTTCACTGCCAACAATTATATATCCCAATTTTAGGTTGCAACTCAAGTTCACAAAATTTTCCAAAAGAAGACTGTTTTCCTTAGTTTCACTGTCAACATTAAACCTTAAAACTTTGTATCTGCATCATAGATATGAAAAACACAATACTCTTCAATATGATATTTATCTGTGTAACGAGTAAATGGAGAACCATAATCTGTCCAGTAACAAGCATACCTTCAACTCTGACTTTTCCGACTACTCTCTTTACTTTCAAAGGGCATACTTGTTCTGGATTTGCAATATCCTTCCTTTCCAATTGTTGAACACCTCGAGGTTGCAATAAAAGTTTGTGTAGCCTATTTTTCCATAACATGTGAAGATCTCCACTTAGACTTGAGAACTAACATTCAAACTGAAAAGCTGTCCACTAATGGCCAATCGTGACTAGTACAATAGAAAAGGCAACTTACCCAAAGGCACTTCGGAGAACCAGGCACTCATCATTTAGGAACTCAGGGGCCTCCATGCAGCCTCTTGCCCAGGCATTCAGGCAAAGGCGAATGCATGCATCATAAGATATTAGAGTTTGCCATGCATTTTGACCACTGCCGAAGAGAAGAAGAGCAAATGCAGATGTCAGAGACTCAGAATGGTAATACAGTATTGTACCACACTAAAAGAGCCTGTCCAGATTACAAACTGGAAATTGCTTGAGTGTGGAAAAATGATTAAGTGCAGCTTGACACAACCATTCAGAATACATTTCTGTTATTAGACCTTCAGGATTCTGTGGATGACTACCGCTTAGAGGGGCGCAATGCCAAAACTATATCCAATGACTATCCATGAATTCATTATCCAGAAGGCGTGTCTTTTGCCATCTGACATGGCCAAACATTGGTCCCAATTGTGTTATGTGGGGTCCCTTGTACTTAGCCTTATGGTTGTGGCACTTCAAATGATGACCATGATGTGGTACAAAAAATAAAAATGTGGTTACAATAGTATTGTTGATTCATTATGTTCCAGATATTAATCAAACGGGCTGTCCTCCAAACATAGAGCCTACTTGATTTCTTCGCAAAAAAAAAAAAAAAAAAAAAACTACTAAAGTTTTAATCCCCTGTGCTTAAAGATGACTGAGACTCCATTTTCCACATTGGGTTATGATGCCCACTAATCCTCGGTGGTCATATGATCATATGATTCATATCAATTTAGAGTACCGTTGATGCAAAAGTACTGTGAAAAACAGAAGTGACTACTCTAACTGCTGACAGTTACTAAGATTAAGTCTGCCTCCCAGAGTTCGATGAATAAAAACTCCACATAAGTGAACAGAAGGAGAAATAAATAAGAAAGGAAAAAAAAAAAAGACAATACCAGGTGTCATAATAGGGTGAATTAGCAGACAAGTTAGTTTGCCAATAAGAGGCCAGAGCTTCCTTATCTCCAGCTACTTTTTTGTTTTCCCTGTAAAAGATAAACACTGTCAAAACTATGCTGCAAAATCTATGCAGAAAACAACTCCAAGACAGTTTTACATACAAATTTGACATAACCTGGTCATTTCCTATACCTTTCGATGTGTTCTTCTTTTGGAGATTTTACTCTCCAGTCAGAGGATACCTCTCTAGTACCATGAAAGCAATCAACTGATTCATTCAATATGGCCATCCCATCACCAGTACTTCTCTCCCTTTCTTTCAAGCTACCAGAATCTTCTGGTGGCTCACTTTCAGCTCCAATATCAACAATTGGAGGTGCACTTGGTGTTCCCAAGTCTGCCACATTATTCTGCATACTGTCACTAATGGGAGTACCCTGCAATTAAAATCCAATCAATTAGACAACAAAATAAAAATCCTTCTCATCTACAAGCACTCAATTTCTAGTTTGTGGAGGGATGGAGATCAAAATCTTACATAAGCATTGTTCAATTGAACTGTTTCACGCAGTCGACAGCTGCCACCTGCTACCACACTTCGATGTGCACCACCACCAAAACCCAACGCACCATCTGTAAATCTCCTGTAATTTCCCGGCACTTCAACCCGAAGACGCTCTTCCAAAACCCCTTTATTCAAACCAGACGCTTTGTGATTCAAGTTTGCGCTCACCTTAGAACCAAACACTTCTTTGTCACACCTATTCTCAACCGGCTTTTCCAGATACTCAACATCACTATATCTCAAACCCTCTTCCTCAGAATAATTCCAACCCGAATCGGTCCCACCCGAATCACCTGGGGCCGAGGCCACACTCTCGTCATCATCATCTTCCTCTTCCTCGTCATTGCTATCAACACTAAGAGTGACCGGATAACGAGGCCCAAGTAGGCCAGAGTGGAATTTCAATGGAGGCAAAACATGGGTAGACATGTACTTTGGACTATTGAAAGCAAGGGGAGATCTGGGTAAGGGAATTTCAAGATCTATTTTTTCTGCCAATGGCGATCGAGCATGGTTCTGTTCAAACTCGGATCCCTGCAGGTAAAGTTACCCAAGTTAACTCATGATTCCAACCCTTATGAAACAGAAACAAGAATGATACAATGTCACTATATATGTGTATTTTGATGAGTGTGTGATGAACAATATTGAAATAAAAGCGACGATTTTTGTGTGAGAAGTTTGAAATGGAAGGTAGTCAGGGTTTTGGGTTTTTCGTACCTGCTTGATCCAGTTGATTGCGCTTTGGTCTAGACCCTCGGTGAACATCTTTTCCAGGGTTGAGAGAGAGAGAGAGAGAGAGAAGAAGTGTTTGAAGGAGCTGTGTTGAGGTTAGTGGAGAAGAAGAGCGCGTCGAGGCCAGTGAGTGCCACCTAATTATAACGGCTAGTTTTGAAAAATGTGATAAGCTAAGGGTGCAATCATAGGAGCAGCTTTACCAAAAAATCATAGGAGCAGTATTAAAGGAGTGTTTGATCAAATACAAAATGTATTTAAGGAGTATTTAATTTTCTCAGCTGAGGTGGGCCCTTGACCCATTAGCACATAGTATTTCTATGATCAAGGTAATTAATTTTCTGATCAAAAAAAAAAAAAAGGTAATTAATTTTGGGTGGCGATAATGCCACGAATGCCTTTTATAGTGCCACGACAGTTTCACGTCATCTTACCATTTTACCCTTTCTCTCTCATATTCAACTTTACTCTTTTCACACTGTCAACTGGACTTGTATCTCCTCTGGTCTGCTCTTTATCGTGCTTCTCTCCCTCTTCAATCTTCTTCTACTTACTTCTCTAGTTCTCTTCCTATCTAATTTTTATTTTTTTCTACGGCCGGTCGACTGCACTACGTATATTTCAATTCTTGCTTTCTATATGACGATTGTTGTTGGTCTTTGTGATGTAGCAACAACACCATCCCCATTAATTTAAATAAAGTTGTATTATCTTGAAAAGTGACGATTTCTAGCATGCAAACATCAAAGGTGTAAAGAGAGATAGTGGAAATGAGTTGTTTTTTTTCATTTTAGATACCCAAAATCTGCTACTGCTCCCCATCTATTAGAAAAATCGGGAGAAAATGGGGGACTGCTTGTGGCGTTGGAGGCGGGGGATTGAGAAGAGATCGATCGATCCCAACCTTTGTATTGGCGGTGAGTCGGTGACGATATCAATTGAGAGAGAGAGAGAGAGAAGTAGACAGAGTAGGGGAAAACTCTTTCGTTCTTTCGAGGGGGTAGAATTGTCAATAAAATAAAAGATCGTGGCAGTAGAGAAAAGGATCGTGGCATTATCAGCTGCCTTAATTTTAGGACACTACTCACTACTTTTATTAGATTATGGATACTCAAAATTTAAATTTAGAGTGCCAAAATCATTTCCCCTTATACTAATTAAAATTACACACATTTGCCAAATCTCACACTAACTAATACTCCATCGGTCCCTTTTTAAGTGTGTTGCTTCGTAAATCCAACTTATTTAAGAAATATCATCAATTTTTACCTCCACTTTACACTTTTCATATCAACTTTCACATCTACTTTTCAAAATTATCCTCTAATTTTATTCATTAAACCTTTATATATTCACTTTTCAAAACACACTTCCAAAATGAAAATGTCAATACTAAAAAATAGACGGGGGCGGTGTGTGCATCCCATGCACAGCACCGTGTTGTGCAACCCGCATTTTTTCAACGATCGGAGACGTTCACCGCGTAGACATCGTTGAGTACTACAAGTATGCAAAAAATTAACTTGATCGGATATCTTTAAGTAGGTTATCGGAACACAAATACTTTGAAAACAAATGGAACACAAATGGACACAAACACTGGATAAAAACCACTTTTTTCATGTTATTTGTGTTCTGATGAGGCACTAAAAGATATCCGATCAAGTTGATTTTTGGCACACTTGTAATATTCGACGAAGTCTACACGGTGAATATCTTCGATCGTCAAAAAAATGCCAACACAGCGGCGACACGGGGATGCATAGCACCCCCAGGTTCCACTTTAGTGAGCCATCTCAATGCAATATTATAAAAAATAGTACAATCATATAATCTAGATAGTATACTATACGATGACTAAAAAACAATGATTGAAAATAAAATTGCGAAAAGAGAATTAACTACAAATTCAAAAGCTATGACATAAACAATTGAAAGACCTTTTATTTCAATTAGTGAAACAAGGAAATATAAAATGACTAATTATTGCTCTCCTTTTTGGAAAATGAAATGGGTTGGAAATGGAAGAGCAAAATGATGAGTACTCTTGATAGCTTAGATGTGTGATACCCAAAAAATAAGAAGATATAAAAAATAAGCTTAATCAAAATAGTAGAAAATAAAAGTTAAGGTCATTGATGCCTTTTGCACGTAAAATAACAACGTTTTGCATTAAGGAGAACCTTGACAATTAGCTTCAAAATTAAGGAGGCCAAAATAATTTCTCAAACTACGAAGAATGTCAATGTATTTGTTTAAAACATCATGTGAACTAAATGTAAGGTATCGTTTCAGAAAGAAAATAATGATACGAGGGAAATAGATTTTCGCAGCCCAAAATTTATCATATATATATGTAGATGGATTGATTTTTACACTCCACTTTAAACGGTAGACACTAAATTTTGGCGTGCGAAAGCCACTGTTCTTGAGTTTTTGGAGGGGCATTTTAGAAATTTTCCTAGTGGCAGGCTGGCCCGGGTCTCTTTTTAGGCCCGACGTGGAGAATCCGAAACCCATCATGTGGAAAATGGAGTCAATTGTTAGTCGATGGATCCGATTAGATGAACGTACAGAGACCTGTTAATTTCTTCGGTGATGCTGCGATTACTGAAGCAGTTGAACACCGTGCGAAGTCCTGTCGCCGCCGTCATCGGCGGTCGAAATCGATGGATCAGAAGCAAGCACACGGTGGTGATGAGCTTCGGCGACGGAAGCCAAGGGGCGCTGGGACTGCCCACCTCCGCCGTGGGAATGGGCGGCGACGCCTACGAACCCACCCCTGTTCCTGGCTTACCTTCTGATGTTTGCAGTATCAGTGCGGGCCACTACCACTCCCTCGCCGTCACTCGTCAGGGTGATGTCTGGGCTTGGGGCCGCAACGTTGAAGGTCAGCTCGGCCGTGGCCTTCTCACTCCAAGGTTCTCTCTCTCTCTCTCTCCAGTTTTCGTATTGAATAATGATAATTTTGCTATTTGAAGTTTGGCTTATCGTTGTTTCATTTTCCTCTTGAAACTGTATTAAAGGGCCTTAGTTTTTAAGTTCGCCTTCGAACCCAAAATCCCTGATATAGAATACAGTTAGCTGTATACATGAAATTACCTATTTTGCTTCTGGTTTACTTTACTTGCAACTGTTTGACAAGATGACAAGATTGAGTTGCTGCATTGCAATTGTAATGTCGCGACTGCGATAAATCATAACTTATTCTGTTATTTGGACATTGGTCAGGTGATGATGTAACATGTCATGTGCGGTAACTATAGGAATTCCTTATTTTTAAGTTTTTTAACAGTATCAAGTATCAACAAAGGGGCAATATCCCTTTTTGCGTTTGATGTTCCTTTTAACTTTAAGTATGGTTTTGGGATACCTAGTATGGCTGGAGACTTAACTGTGCTATTGAGAATTGGCAAGTTTGACATAAGTTTGCTGCTGGTGTGAGCTATGAGGAGGTTCAGACTGTTTTGATTAGTTCAGCAGTTCTTT
This sequence comes from Vaccinium myrtillus, assembly GCA_016920895.1. Classification (NCBI taxonomy): domain Eukaryota; kingdom Viridiplantae; phylum Streptophyta; class Magnoliopsida; order Ericales; family Ericaceae; genus Vaccinium; species Vaccinium myrtillus. Next base: position 7,551,135 of record CM029273.1, on the reverse strand, counting down.
CTATTAAAGAACTTCAAGGATCGTTGATCTGAATTTCTAGTATTGCCGCTTAGAGCATCTCCAACCCATTCCCACCAATTCTCTATTTCGGATACTAAAAATAATGTATAGCAGTTGAGCTTGATGTCCACTCTGTATGGATAGGCTCTTCGATGTTATTTTTCTGTGAATTCTTCATTTTCTGGGACTTTGCTGTGTAACTGACTATGTTGGTAAGCTTGATAATGTGCAACAATCTAAACTTCACTTGTTTAACCCCTCAAAATAGGGCCTTTTCCTATCGAGAAATTTCATTGTGTTGAAGGATCATCCATGATCAGAACACATTTACTGATTTTGTTTTTTGACTTGTGCAGAGAGTCGTGGAATGAACCCCAAAAAGTAGAAGGGCTGGGTCAAGTCAGGGTTCGGGCTGCATTTGCATCTGGTGTTGTCTCTACAGCACTTGGAGATGATGGCTCTATGTGGGTCTGGGGGAAGTCCAAGCGTGGACAGCTTGGTCTTGGAGAAGGAATCACCAAGTCTGTTTCACCTTCCAAAGTCGAAGCACTTGCGGGAGAAGAGATAGTTAAGGTGGTTCTTCTATCATACTTAAGGTAGAAAATATAGTACCCACTGCTTATTAGTCACGCTGTTGTTGCAATTTATTTGTGATTACCAAATATTACCTAAAATTGGATGGGTGAATCTACCATACGTGGAGCCTTTTCTTTTAGGATGGATGTAACCTATCAGTGTTCATCATTGTCTAACAGGTATCACTTGGTTGGGGACACGCTCTCGCACAGACTAAGAATGGAAAGTTGTTTGGCTGGGGTTATTCAGCAGATGGTAGATTAGGACAGATGGGAAAGCCATTGGAGCCCTCTCCATTGGATTCAAGTAGTGATTTATCGAAAGCAACACAAGTCTCAAGTTCAGTAATAGAAGCTGCTGAAAAGTTGGTATTGGAAGGAATGGAGAAGGAGAAAGACATGCCTATTATATGGGAGCCATGTTTAATTGAAGAACTACATGATTCTGAAGTTGTAGACGTGGCATGTGGATTTGACCATTCACTAGTCCTTTGCCGTAAGTACCAGCTATCAAAAATGCATTTAAGCAGTGATTAGTTCACTGGAATGAGATGCAATGGAATGGTATTCCGTTTTGGATGCTAACAAAATGAATGCCCATTCTAACTCATCAAATTTTTGCCATCAATTCAATGCATTTATCAAAACATTCATCAAATTAGCTGAATGGCCATTATTGATGGAGGCCAGCATTTTACTTCTCAAAATCATTCCAGTGAACATCAAAAGACTCCCCTCTAAATCATGTTACCATGTATGAACAAGTTGAGGAGTTGCATTAGTGTGAATTTTATAGTCTTGTTTCAGGTGATGGAACAGTTATTGCATTAGTGTGAATTTTATAATCTTGTTTCAGGTGATGGAACCCTATTGAGCGGTGGAAGCAATGTTTATGGCCAGTTGGGCAGGGCAATTCAAGACTTGGGAATGCTTCCAATTGACATAAACTTCCATCCTATTTCTATTGCATCAGGACTTGGTCATTGTTTGGCGATATGCCAAATCAAAAGGTCAGAGGGAACAGGAGAAAGAGCAGGCATTGTTTCATGGGGATGGAACCAGTGTTCTCAGCTGGGGAGGGAAGGCCCTGAGAACCTTCCACTAGTGGTTGACGAGCTGGCGGAGGAAACCCCTATTTCAGTCTCGGGAGGGCGTGCACATTCCGTTGCCTTGACATCTAAAGGGGAAGTGTGGGTTTGGGGGAGTGGTAGAAATGGTAGGCTAGGGTTAGGTAGCTCTATGGATGAAGCTGAACCACAGTTGGTTGATTATTTGGAAGGTTCTGAGGTTTTGCAAGCTGTATCAGGGTTTGATCATAATCTTGTCCTGGTTGCTGAATGATGTAAACAGTGATATGAAGCTAATTGAATCCTCTCTGTAAAAATGCTTGTTGAGATTTTATATTCATAGTTTATCAAAAATAAACTCCTGATGGTTTGGGGAAAGAAGCCCATATCTTCCCATTCGTGAATCTAATTTATGCCATTCTTGTTTGTATACGTAACTCAGTGCTATCTTAAGCTATTAGACCCAAAAACTCGTGAAAATAACAAAACGAACGGAGGATAGGGTTCCTTTTACCCCATCGTCGCCTGAACAAGTCCAACCAGCGGAAGGAAGCTCATATCTTCCCATTCTTGAATCTGATTTATGCCAATCTTGTTTCTATACGTAGTTTGCTACCTTAAGCTATTAGATTCGTGAAAACAACAAAATTGATGGAGCTCCAACCCCATCGTCCAAGAGGCCCAACCGGCGGAAGGAAGCCCATATCTTCTCATTCGTGAACCATCAAGAAAAGAATATAGATTGAATCCATAATCATTGACTTTATTTTTAAATTGTCTATAACTTTCAATCTATAATATATTATGTACTTTTGAAAAAAATAGATTGAAAGAATATAGATTGATCCCAAATTGGTGAAATTGATTCAAATGTTCTCTGATAATTCATAAATGGTAACTGCATCTAGCAATATCTATTTCTTGGATTAGAAAGGAACCCCATTCAAAAAACACTTCTGATGCAAAGTTCTTCTTCCTACTCCATTTATTCCTAGCCAATAAACCAAAACTCTACTGCAGTTGTGCTCCTTCCGAAATCCAACCGAGCTAATATGGAACCAGTGACAATAAGTGCCAAGCATTTTCAGAACACCCTTAGAAAACATCAGCTGAAACCAGGCAGAAAGAAACAGCATTATTCAGACATAGAATGCCCTGGTAACAGATTAGTAGATTCCTCAAAGATCTTCGAGATGAAGATAAACCATTTGTTAAAGCTCCGACACATGAACCTTGCTGCATTTAGATGAAGGATTTGTGCAGGGATTTGGGGAAGGAAAGGCAAGGGGAATCACCAATTCACAACCACCATCAGAAATCTCTCAACAATCTTGCATTTTCTGTTTACCTCTACAAATTATTGCTCCAAACGCACGCGAAGGGAAATCACAACCATATGAATAAACAGGTAACATTAACTGTATGAACACTTAAATCAGGGACTCCAAATCCTTGTCTGACCTAGAAAATCATGGGTATTTTGTTTCAGCTAATCCTTGGAAAAACGAGAGGAACGAGAAGATATTATTCCAATATATCCGTTTCTCTAAATTTACTGTAGAAAAACTAGTGTGTATTATTACAGTTTCATGGATGTTTGAGATCCAAACACTGTGCTCAAGTACCTCAAAAGTTTTCAGGACTGTCATCCAATTGCTTCTCATCTTCTATATCCACCTCCAAGATTTCCTGAGAGATGAAGAATCAGTGATGATCACCATCGAGTTATCAAGAAACACGTTAATGAAGCGTCTGAGAAACCTAAGTCACAAGTTCAAATCTCATGAAGTGCTAGACCAATACTAAGATGTTACAATATCCCAGAGGTATACAAAATTCAGTGGCTTACAGGAATCCTTTGCTTCAAGTAATTAGCAAGTCTGTCCAAAACAGTTGATCTCTTGTGCCAAAACCGACCTTTGAGACTAATCTTCACAAAGGGTCCATCCAATTCAGCAAGCTCTGCTACTCCTGCAATTTTCGCCTTCGCATTTGCGCCTCATTACACCACAAGAAATGCAGAAAGTAAAAAAGGCTAAATGTGCCTAAAGGAGATTAGTCACCTGTCATGCCGGCCGATACGTCAAATATCTGCCCAAACTGCCAAAACACAAAAACACATCACATTTCAATCAACAAGTAGAAAAAAGGATAAATTGACAGACAAGTAGAAAACAATCTATATAGAATATGAATAATGAGTGGACTAGGGTATTACTTCAGAAATTGCAACTACTCCAATTCTTTTCTTTTTTTTTTTTTTTATTTTTTCTATATCCGGGTCAGCTTGCGCACACCTCAACTAATTCTTGGGCCCTGGAGGTAACAACGGACATAACCCTAGTGGCTCCAAGATATTGCTGGCAAGGGGATTCGAACCCCTAAGTCCAAAGCCAACATTATAGTGAACAATATCATCATAGTCCGATCTTACATCCACTTCCGTATAACTTTGAATGCTATGTATTGTAACATGTAGACTACTAAAATGTTGGCAAATGTGGAGGAATTGAGTATAAAATTGAAGATTATGGAGCAATGTTAAACGAAAAGAAAAATATCTAGAAGATTTGGGTCATATGATCATTTTTCACACCAAATTAAAACACCCATCAATCCACCGTCCATTAGTAGAGGCCATTCAAGACCGGGACGTAACCTTATAGACTGGCCTCATAAAAGTTGATAGTACGAGTTTCGAAGTTGACACCTTGACAATGAGTCCAACTTGAGGTTTCACATTTATTCAGGTTTGAGTATTTTGTGATTTCAGAAAAAAAGAAAATAAAAAAGTTTGATAGTTCTGTATACATGTACAGATGATTCATAACTTGCCTTATCTCGAGCATCGACCAAGACCCTCTTAACATTGTCCTCCGTCAAATCTAGTGGCTGTAATGACGCCGAAATTACTCGGTAACGCAGTGGAGTGAGAGCTCGTGAGGGTCTTTGCTTTGCCCATCTCATCCACAAGGCTCGGGGATTCGTAGTGAGAGAGGGAGGAGAGTGGCAGAGCACTGATGGTTTTGGGAATTGCCGGTGGTGGTGGTGGTGTGGTGGTGGAGATGGTGAAGAAGTTGCAGGGACATTGTCCCCTCTGTTCTCTTCTGTTTTTCCAATTGACAGTTGTTATCTTCTCTTATTTTCTGAAGTGGTGAATGGATGGCTAGACTTGAGCCAGACCGGTCAATCCAATTTTAGAGATTCTATGAAAAAAATTATCCCGATACAACACCGAACACAACTCATCGCATATATGTAGGTCCCGCTTAATATACGTGAGTTGAATTCACATGTATGTGAGGAGTTATATTTGGTATTGTGTTTGGATAATTGTGTTGCTATCACTTTTTATCCTCTTTCCTGTTGGGTCTGAGTTTGGGTTTGGGTTTGAGACGGAGATTGGGCCAGATCCAAACAAGCCCTTTGAAGGCCCAAACAGATAAAATTCAGTGAATGGATGAAGACCCATGCATCCGGGGGTTTAATTATTCAATTCTCCTAGTAAATGGATATTTCTTGTAGAATTCACGATTAAGTATATAGAACTAACATTAATGTGCTATGTTGGAATGATCTGTAATCCCACGGGGCCGTACTCCAAGACTACAGAATAGTTATTCCATCTACGATTATATTGAGTTTGTGAAGCCTGATTTTTTATTTTTTTTAAGTGTTTGCTAACTATTGGAGTATGACCTATCGGGCGAGGGCTTGGAGCATCGCCCCTAGACAGTGGTAATACCATAATTGGTTATGTAAACCCCAGTGGCTCGTTTGTTAGCGAGATATATTTTAGAGGAGAGAAGATGGATATAATAAGAGGGGGATAAAGAGAAGGATATGGTTGGAGTGGGTTATTTTAGAATGGGGATTAAAAGTTACTTGGTTTGTTTAGTTTTTTTAGAAGGTGAATATGAAGGGGTGAATAATGTAAAATGATGTCAAATACCTATTTTTCCCCTTTCAGTTAAATGCAATTGCAGATGCATCCTAACGGAAGTATAATAGCACAACACTCTATATCAATATACAGCAATAGTCCTGTCCAACCGGAAATTCAAGCAATATACCAAGCAATTAAGTGGGCTTTAAATCATAATTTTAATGCTGCTTATATCTTTTCTGATTGTTTTAATGCCATTATGCATATAGGGAGAATGAGTGAGAGTCACTATCTGGACTCCTTTTTTATTAGCAACCTGCAAGTGGAGATTGTAAAGCTGAGCTTTTGTCGGATTTCTAAAGTAGATCGAAGGGAAATTAATCCAATGTGTGCATCTTTTGGCAAAGCATGCGCTTGCTACTTTTGTTCCTCACCCGGATACTGGTGGTGGAGGCGCCGCTTAATTACATCATTATGTTGTTTTGCTATGTAGTTTGTTGTATCTATGTTGTCATGCTTTATGTGTTTTTTAGTTCTCAGCTTGCAGATACTCATTTTGTACCAAGTTGCTTTTATCAATGATATTCCTATCTCTTTAGCCAAATGCATCCTAACATAATTGAGGTTAAAAGTACCTTAACTCCATTCTTCATTTGATAGATAGTGAAAACTAATGTGAGTTGTAGATGTACTTAGTTGCACAGTTAGGAAATCACGTAATTTGTTTTGCGTTCTTTGTTTCTTGCTTGATTATCTCTACACTTTGGTCTATTGATTTGACTGATTTCTCAACAACACAGTATTCTCTTCCTAAAAAGAAAAGGAAACATGTGAAAATTATAAGCCTCTTTTTTTCTTTCTTTTTTGATGTGCTCTCGACACCATGTCACTCGTACCCGCTCAGCACCCAAATTCTTCTCATGTCAGTGATTTAGATAAGTATTAATAGAACTATTTCACTAGCTTTTGAACCAAGACCTCGCACTGCAAAGTGGTGTTGCACACTTGCCGGACCAATTCCATTCTAAACATATCGATCATGCATGAAGGGATTTAGTGAAAACTTCATCAACAATATTAAAAATTTAGTTATTGGAGGTAGCTTGTGAAACTATTATTAGTGATATTGAAGATAAAATGAGATTTATATACTCTAATTAAAATTCCTATATGACTACCATCCTTATTTTCATTACTAAATAATTCAAATCAAACTTTCTTTATAAAACTCCCAAATTTCCTTTCAAAGTCCGTGATTATGACTTTTTGACACACCGATGTCTCTACCACGTTTTTCACCCTCTATATATTATGAGTTGCTCCTAGTATAAAAATAGGATGTGAGCTATTCTTACAAAATATAACTAAGTTCAAATCCTTTCATCAAAATCCACATCCATCACAAGAGCCTAATTAATACAGTCGTTATATGTAGCAATTGGACAACGATATGTTCTCCCTGAAAGTTCTCATAATAAAAAGACATATTCATGAATAATTTGTTTTCATATGCTCCAAATTGAGCTTATTCAATTTGTAGCACCTAGGTCTTCTTTTATTAGCTACCACCAACTTTGGGCCTCTAAATTTGTTTTCATATACTCCCAATTCCAAATATTCAACTGGATCATCTATATATCTCCAATAAATACGTCTTCTTTGGGAAAAAAAATTTATTTTATGGACTAGGGACACTGTCACACGGAATCTCATACCTTTATGATCCACCCACATTTATATAAGATTCAGTACTAAATGTGTGAATCCCACGAAGATGTATAGTGAATAAAAGTATTGAGTCATTATGTAATGACCATGAAATAAGTAGGAGTACTTCTTTGACTGTTAGGTACCACCAACCGTTGGCCTCTTGTGGTGTTTAGAGTGGTTAGTCCCACCAGTGTGGAAGTTTAAAAATCTATTTGGACGTTATTGTTGAACTTGCAATTTAATTTTTAATGATCTGAAGAGGTGTTGCTTGTTCTTGTTTGAATGACTCTTGTTGACGTCACATTAAATTTGGCTAAATTGAAAAAATTGATTTTTTGGTTTTTTTCATTTGGTCCTTATTCAAAAAAAATTGCATTTGTTAGTTTTCGGTCGATTTTTTGTAATTTCTTGGCTTGTCTCGACGAGAGGAATCTAAAAAGTATAACATTGTTAATCAAACTTAAAGTTTTGTGAATAAAGACGAAAAATAATCCAAAAAATTGGTTTATTTTGGTTTATTTTCGGCTTTATTCAAAAAACTATTACTTTTGACCATAATTTTATACTCTTTGGATTCGTTTCGTCGAGATAAATTCAGAAACCACAAAATCTTGACGCAAAACTAAACAAATGCAAAAAAAAAATTGAATAAGGACAAACCAAAAAAACCAAAAAATAGTTTTTTCAATTTAGCCAAATTATGGTTCGCGGACTCCCACCCAAAAATCCAAAACGATAGGAAAAGATGGAAATTTTGTTGGGCGCTCCACTCGGCAGGCCCTACCGAGCACATCTCAACTATCCAAACGTGTTTTGGATGGCTCAAATTTGAGGGGAGTTAAAATACCCAAAACATCCTTAGGCACCCTTCAAAATTGAGCCGCATCCAAAACACATTCAACAACGAGATTTTCAAAACACATTTCAAATTTTCAAGCATAAGTTATTTCAAAAGGCATCTTTTTGCCTACTCTATCGATATTTTCTAGAGCAGGGTCCCTCATTTGAAATTTTCAAGCATAAGTTATTTCCAAAAGGGGCATCTTTTTGCCCCCACTCTATTGATATTTTCTAGGAGTAGTAATTTTAACTCTTTGATGTTAGAAGGTCCAGAAGGAGTACTAATGATGGTTGAGGTTTCGTAGTCACGTATGTAACAAAATACTTAATACTTCATTAGAGCGCTAATTGCATACACTTCTAATTGCATTGCGTACCAAGACAATCACAGAAGACTTGAACAACATCCAAGTCATTCAATCAGCCTGATCAACCTAAGTATTTATCTTCTTGTGGTATGTACCCAAGGTTTATATGTGATGGTCTAGCTAGTGTGATTCTAAAAGCACCTCCTAAACTTCTCTTACACTCACAATCATTGTAAGGCTACAAGTGTTTTTCTGATGGTTCTTTGCCTATCTGGTAGTATATCTTGGTTTCCAATGAAGAGTCTAGGGTCGAGTATATGTATAGACGTCGAATTTTCTTTGGTTGTTAACTCACTAATTCTCCTCTAACCTCCCACTGATTAGATATTGTATTGGCCAATCAACTATTGCCACTTATCGCATCGAGAGCCCTTCTCACTAATAGTCATTTTGCAATAATATATGAAATAGATTGGCAAAAATAATAGTGCAAAACTTATACATAACACTAATATTTTGCTGACCCCATTTTGGAATCATATTTTGGATAAAATGTAACTTGTCACCAATATATTGATAAAATGGGCCATATTTGTCATGTAGCATAACACATTCTACCTATGCAATGCATCATTTATTTCTCTCAAAGCTCCACGAAAACAGACTCGGGGATCTTGTACTACGTCCAGTAGTGCACATCCGGACCGTCCATCTCTGCAATCGATGATCAGGATTTAAAAAAGAACTATTCCGGATTTTAAAATCCACACCATTCAAAATATTTTCAAACGATCCTAATGTGCACTACAGGGCAATGCACTATAGAATTTCCGTTATACGTAAATATGAGAAAGACACATATAAATATAGTGAGAGGATCGAGGAGGGCAGTAAAGATATTTTTTTAATAACTCAAGATGTCTGAGACGCAAGGATGTAAACGAGCCGAACTTTGTAATGTTCGAGCTTGGCTCATTTGCTTAACGAGCTCAAAACTCGAGCTCGAGCTCGAGCTCGGCTCGGTCGTAAACAAGTCGAGCCCTTAACGAGCCGAACCAGACTAATTTACTCAACGAGCCTCTTTAAACGAGCCAAGCTTCCCTTAATGAGCCGAGCCAAACTAATTTACTTAACGAGCCTCTTTAAACGAGCCGAACTTTTGCGAGCTAAGCTCGGCTTGTTTAGTAAACAAACCCAAAACTCGAGCTCAAGCTCGGCTCGATTATTAAACGAGTTGAGCTGAGCCGAGCCGCGAGCTGCTCGCAAGCAGCTCAGCTCATTTGCAGCCCTACCGGGACCTGCTTATTCACATCCTCAATTAAATTTTGAAGGATCAATTCTATGATTCACTAGTTGAATGGTATGGATTTATTTAAATTCGAACACTATATATATAATCTCCGTACGGTGAACTGACTCCATAAGAAGTGGTAACACGTAACAATGTCATGTGATACTCTTCACAAACAAAAGATCCAAAATGAAACAAGCTCATGTTGTAGAGATCGAAAAAAATAAGAAAGACCCAAAATATACTAATTGTTAGGTCCTCATGGACTACCATGTGACAATGCCATATGATACTCTTCACAAACAAAAGATCGGCACCACACTATGTGGGTCACCCCTTGTCTCTCAACCACCTAACAATAGTGAATGATAAGTGTTCCTATCGGATGATATGTTGTTACGTAAATGGTTGAGAGTACCACGTAGTACTCCGGGAGCGTTGAACAATTACTCCCAAAATAATGGGGGGGAGAGAGAGTGAGAGAGATAGTGTTGGCCTTAGATTAGCATTAATCTAATTGGAGAAAGAAGAAATTAAAAAGAACAAAGTGGGAAATTAATTGCCGAAGTGGGTTTTGGTGGTTCTCGGTGGAACGGGATAACAGGGGAAAGAGAGGTGCTCTGCCTCTTTGGAATATTCTCACGAAATGGGGCTAACTCATTAGAAACATTACAACTGCCCTTTTATACTTAGGGCAAGTCTAGACAAAACAAGGGACCATTGGGCTTTTGACATTAAACATTAGCCCAAACACATGAATAGCCCAAAAACAAAAACAAAAAAAAACATCATAAGCCCAAATAAAATAAAAATGACCCAAAGCATTAATTTTAACACTCCCCCTTAATGCTTTGTGGTGACACCCAACATTTCTCTAAAATATTGAAACTTCTCTTTTGAAAGAGCCTTGGTGAAGATATCCGCCACTTGGTCTTCGGTAGCACAATACTTGAGTTGAATCTCTTCATCTTCCACGGCCTCTCGAATGAAGTGATGCTTGATGGCAATGTGCTTGGTGCGGCTATGGTAGACGGGATTCTTTGTCATAGTAATTGCGGATTTGTTGTCACACAAAATGGGAGTAGCTTCTCCTTGCTTTTCACCAACATCCTCCAAAATCTTCCTTAGCCAAATTGCTTGAGAAGTTGCCAATGATGCCGACACATACTCGGCCTCGGCGGTTGATTGCGCCACGGTTTGTTGCTTCTTAGATGCCCATGAGAAAACACCCGAGCCAAGAGAAAAAGCATATCCGGAAGTGCTCTTCATATCATCAACACATCCGGCCCAATCACTATCACAAAATCCAAGCAACTTTGCATCCACATTTTTCTCATACAAAATACCAAAATCAAGAGTACCTTGTAGATATCGCAAAACCCTCTTAGCCACTCCAAGATGAGTTTGACTTGCATTATGCATGAACCGAGATAACATGCTTGTAGCATACATGATATCCGGCCTTGTGATGGTCAAATACAACAAGCTTCCAACCAAGCTTCTATAAAGAGACTCATCCACATTTTTGCTTCCATCTTCTTTAGACAATTTTTCATTCACAATCAAGGGGGTTGCAACCGGCTTACAATCCCTCATCTTGAACTTCTCAAGAAGAGTCCTTGCATACTTTCTTTGACAAATGAAAATATCCTCTTTGTTCTGATAAATTTCAATACCCAAAAAGTAATGCAAGAGGCCCAAATCACTCATTTCATATTTCCTCATCATATCTCTTTTGAAATCTTCAATCATCTTCACATTCTACCGGTAAAAACCAAATCATCAACATAGAGAGAAACAATAAGAATACCGATGTTACCTTGCTTCTTGACACACAAGGTGGGCTCGTTTTTGCTTCTTTGAAATCCCTTTTCATTGAAGTAAGAGTCAATCTCATTATACCATGCCCGAAGTGCTTGCTTTAGCCCATACAAGGCCTTTTTCAACTTGTACATTTTTTGCTCCTTGCCCTTGACAATGAATCCTTGAGGTTGATCAACAAACACTTCCTCCTCCAATGTGTCATTCAAGAATGCCGATTTCACATTAAGTTGATACAAGAACCACCCATTCGATGCCGCCAAGGCAACAAGAGATCTAATTGTGTCATGGCGAGCCACCGGTGCAAATGTCTCTTGAAAATCAATTCCGGGTTGTTGAGAGTACCCTTTTGCTACAAGTCTTGCCTTGTGTTTTTTAATGGAATCATTCGGGTTGAGCTTTGTCTTGAAAATCCACTTGACACCAATAACTTCTTTGTCCTTTGGCCTCTCCACCAACTCCCAAGTCTTGTTTTTCCCAATTACATGAATCTCTTCTTCCATAGCTTTCTTCCAAACTTCCTCCTTAATTGCTTCTTCAAAACTCTCCGGTTCTACAACACAAAAATTGCAACTTGCATACACATCATTGAGGCTTCTCATTTTTCTTGGAGTTGAACTTGGAGATGAGGAGCTTGAGCTTGATAGAGAAGTTGGAGTTGGTTGGTTTGGAGCTTCAAGATCATCATAGGCTTCATCATCTTGACTTTCCGGTTCTTCATAATTGATTGGGACTTGGTTTTGCTCCACATTACCATTCCAATCCCAATAAGCCTTCTCATCAAAGAGAACATCTCTACAAATGATGACTTTGTTTGTCTTCAAATTGTAGAGTCTATAGCCCTTTGATTGAGAGCTATAACCCACAAAGATACACTTTTGACTATTTTCATCAAGCTTGCGCCTCCTTTCTCTTGGAACATGAGCATAGAAAATGGAACCAAACACCTTCAAGTGATTCACGGATGGCTTTCTCCCACTCCAAGCTTGAAATGGAGTTATGTTTTCCAAGGCTTTTGTTGAACACCAAGTCATCAAATAGACCGCGGTATACACGGCTTCACCCCAAAAAGTCTTAGGCAATCCCTTCTCATGTAACATTGATTTTGTCATCTCCTCTATGGTTCTATTCTTCCTCTCGGCCACTCCATTTTGTTGTGGAGTGTACCCAATCGTTAGTTGTCTTTCCATGCCAATGTCATCACAAAATTTGTCAAATTCATTTGAGTTGTACTCTCCACCCCTATCACTTCTCAAAACTTTCATTAGTAGACCACTTTGCCTTTCCACAAGGCTTTGAAACTTTTTGAAAATTGAGAAAACATCGGACTTTTCCCTCATGAAATAAACCCAAGTCATTCTTGAAAAATTATCAATAAAAATGATAAAGTACTTGTTACCTCCTTGAGTTGGTGTATCCGTAGGCCCACACACATCGGTATGAACAAGCTCCAATGGTGCTCTAGCCCTCCACGCCTTGTCTTTTGGAAATGACTCCCGGTGATGTTTTCCAAGTGCACAACCTTCACACACTTGCTTGACTTCATGAATAGTCGACAATTCATACACCATGTTCTTTTGTTGTAAGTTCCTCAAACTTTGGAAGTTCAAGTGCCCAAATCTTCTATGCCAAAGCCATGAGTCATCAACCACATCCATCTTCAATGCAACATCTTTTGTGTAGCGAAAAGTGAGAGGGAAGCTTCTATTCTTCTCCATCTTAACATTTGCTACCATTTGATTTCTCCCCCCTTTGTCATAAATTTGCAAGAACCTTCTTCAAAGTGCACATAGTACCCATGCTCGACAAGTTGCCCAACACTCAACAAGTTTTGCTCCAAGTCCGGAACAAGGAGCACATCCGAAATCCTTCTTGTACACTTCCTTTGTCTCCACGGCAATAGTACCCTTTCCCTTTGCTTGGACCAAGGCACCATTCCCCATTTTTACTTGAGAATTGGAGGAAGTATCAATCTTCACAAAAATATTCTCATCTCCGGTCATGTGGTTACTACAACCACTATCAAGAAACCACACATCATTCTTTTGCTCCGAAGCAGCTTGACAAGCATAAAACATGTTCCCTTCAAATTCTTGCTCTTCGGTGTAATTGGCTTGTTGATTGGTTGTGACTCGGCAATCCCTTTTGACATGCCCAAACTTGTTGCAATTGTGACATTGTGGCTTTCCTCGAAACCAACAATCTTTATCAACATGACTCCCTCTATTACAAATTCCACACTTGTGTTGAGGGGGCCCATCATTCCCTCTATTTTGAAAGTTGTTTCCCCTTTGAAAATTATTTCCTCTTTGAAAATTGTTTCCTCTTTGAAAATTGTTTCCTCCATTTCCTCTATCATTTCTTCCTCCTCCTTGTTCAAATTTTCCACCTCTAGATGAATTTCCTTTAAATTGGTTATGACTTGAAAATGAACATTTTCCTTGGGGTTTAGGAGTACTAACATTTAGCTTAGATTGAAAGGCACTTTCAATTGACTTTTCAGATTGCCTACTCAATCTTTGCTCAAATGTCTTAATAGAACTCATCAACTCATCAACACTCAAAGTGGCAAGATCTTGAGTATTTTCAATAACGGCAACAATATGATTGTATTTTGACGTCAAAGTAATCAAGATTTTCTCAACAATTTTTTGACTAGAAACATTCTCCCCATATGTCTTCATTTGATTAACAACTTCCATAAGTCTAGAAAAATAGGCATTCAAGCATTCAACATCCTTCATTTTCATATTTTCTAAATCTCTTCTCAAAGATTGGAGTTTGATGGTTTTTACCTTTGTGTTGCCTCTATACTCATTGTGAAGAATATCCCATGCCTTCTTAGCTTTGGTTTCATTGATGATTCTTGAAAAAATGTTGTCTGTAATCTCTTGTTGAATCATGGAGAGGGCTTTTGCATTCTTCCTCTTATCCACCTTCAATTGTTGCTTTTGCCTCCGTCAAAACCTCATCACCTTCATGATCATTAAACCCATCTTCTACATACTCCCAAACATCATTTGATTCAAGTTGAGTCTTCATTTTCACACTTCAAAAATCATAGTTTTCTCCATTGAAAAGTGAAAAACCAAGTGCTTGAGCTCCCATGGTTTGATTGCTTGAACTTGCCATTGTTGTAGACTTCTAGGGTTTTGTTTCCCCTTCAAAAATCTTCACTCCCCAAGTTGATTTGATCCACACAAAGCTCTGATACCACTATGTTGGCCTTAGATTAGCATTAATCTAATTGGAGAAAGAAGAAATTAAAAAGAACAAAGTGGGAAATTAATTGCCGAAGTGGGTTTTGGTGGTTCTCGGTGGAACGGGATAACAGGGGAAAGAGAGGTGCTCTGCCTCTTTGGAATATTCTCACGAAATGGGGCTAACTCATTAGAAACATTACAATTACCCTTTTATACTTAGGGCAAGTGTAGACAAAACAAGGGACCATTAGGCTTTTGACATTAAACATTAGCCCAACACATGAATAGCCCCAAAAAAAAAAAAAAAAAAAAAATCATAAGCCCAAATAAAATAAAAATGACCCAAAGCATTAATTTTAACAGATAGAGTTATCCCAAAGAGATGAGATAGCCACAACAGTAATTGCGTGAGCTATAGTTATCCATGCACTTTGGAAAGCGTGGTGGCCTTGATGGGCATTCAATGCCCTCACCACCCACCTCACCTAAAGCAGTGTCCATTAATAAGCAACCACTCCGACCACTTCATTTTCCTCACTCATCAGAAATCAAGAGAGAGAAAAACGAGGGCGGACAAGAGAGGAACTACGATGGAGATCATGGGGTCAGCTGCTATCAGGGACGACGGAGAGCAGGCGGGCAGAGGCGGAACCACCGGCATGAGGACGGCGGAGACGCTGCTGCGGCTACTGCCGATGGGTCTCTGCATAGTTGCGCTTTTGGTGATGCTAAAAAATGTTCAAACTAATGAGTTTGGTACTCTTTCTTACTCCAATCTTGGGGCTTTTAGGTAATTTTTTCTTTTCTTTTTTTTTTTTTGGAATCATTTCTATCTTTGGTGTATTTTTTGGTTTATCAGTACTCATGCAATAAATTGTGATTAGGAGTAGGAACCAATTTTTTCTGTTTTGAGCATAATCCATGTTTTATCATTAATTTTTCCTATTTTTGGTGGTAAAATTATCTTTATAGTATACTAGTAAGATTAGAGTACGGGGTATCAATGTTATTCATAACCTCTCGGCACTGGAGTCTTGATACACGATCAACTAAGCTAGAAACTCCGGATCCTTACTGATATCTCATCAGTAATGACTAAAAAGTCCTTCTACTGGGCTAAAAGAAAAAACAATCATAGTTCATAACAAAAGTATATATATATATATTATTGGGCTAAAAGATATGAAAAGTTCAACTTCATGACGTTTTCTAGTAAAAACTCTTTTAATTAAATCAGTATTGAATCTCTGAAAACATGGACTTTAGTCAATTAAATCAGTATTGAATCTCTTTATTTGGATGTTAACAGTATAGTAAAATTACCATGTTGATGCTAAAATGTTCCCAAAATTTGCAATCAGGTACCTGGTGCACGCCAACGGAGTTTGCGCGGGTTATTCGCTACTTACGGCGGTGGTTGTAGCAATGCCTCGTCCCTCAACCATGTCCCGAGCCTGGACTTTCTTCCTCCTTGACCAGGTCTCTATAACTACCTATCTATACTCTTGTCCACTCTCTAATGGAAGTCACGGGATCGAATTTTGTCAAATGCAAGAATTTTTTATTTTTTATTTTTATCGGAACAAGAATTAGTTCTCTACTTCTCTTGTATATGTTTTTTGCAGCATTGTAGCATAATTTTATACAGTAGATAGTTCATCATGTTTCCCTAGACCTATGAATACTAGGCGAGCATCGTGTCGTGTCATCTCGTATTCATGTCAAAATTCTCTCTAATCCTAACTAATTTGTTTAGTTTTTCCTGTTGTTGTATTGTGTCATGACATATTTGTGTGTCAGAAATAGTCAACCGTAACTCGATAACTTCATGTCGTGCTATTCTGTCTTTTCATAAATTCTCTCGTGTCATGCGTGTCATCTCGTATTCATGTCAGAAATCTCTCAACCCTAATCCAATCTGTTTAACTTTTCGTGTTATCATGTCGTGTCATATTTTTGTTTCGTGTCAAAAATAGCTGACCTAAACCTGCTAACTTCGTTTCATATTCGTGTCGAGTTCTTGTGTGGTGTCGGAAATCTCCACCCTAATGAACACTTTCAAACCACGTATTTATTCTCTGATTGTTCACTTCTCTGTATGACTGTATGTTCCTGTGAATCATTGATTCTTCTTGTTGCATAACGTTGAAAACTTGAAACCCTTTTCTTCGCAGTTCCTAACCTACATAATACTGGCCGCTGGGGCCGTATCAATGGAGGTCGTGTACTTGGCGTACAAGGGAGACGAAGCCGTCACATGGAGTGAAGCTTGTGGCTCCTTCGGTGGTTTTTGCCGACGGGCGGTGGTATCCACTGCCATCACCTTTGCCGTGGTGCTTTGCTACGCAGCACTATCTCTCATCTCCTCCTACAGACTCTTCAGCAAATACGACGCACCGCCTGTTCACGGCCACAGCAGCACCAAGGGAATCGAGAACCGTGCCGTCTTCCACAACTGATCAGACGCCATGTTCCTTTAGCCCAGTCTTCTAGGCTGTGTTAGGATAGTGGATTTGTAGGAGATTATCGGATGAGTAAAGGAAAGCCGAGGAAATTTTCTTTTCCCATCCGAAAATCGCTCTAGAAATTCAGGATCTAAACAAAGCCTGTGTTTTTATCTAGTTGTGTACAATGTTCTCTCAATAACATAATGCCAGTATGCTTTGCAGACATGGATTGACTCACTTGAGCCCTTTTGGCAGCCCTTTTCTCTGCATAGCTTTATACAAACAAATCCAAGCCAGCCTTTTGAAAAAGGGAGAGCAGAACATGAGCTAGACTAGGGATGACAAGGGATGACAATGGTTCAGTTCAGGTTCGGTGTAGATAATAGTAAAACTAGCTGAGATTACCAGATCGGTTCTGTTTGGTTTTTCATCGAAACTAGTGGTTAACCTATTTAATCACCGAATCAATCCAAAACCGACACAAACTCCTATCAACCAAATCAACATAAAATTACTAATTAGCTAATGTCACTACTATATATAAGGACAATGTTGCCCGTACCGACCCAAATGCACCGAAATTGCACATTGAACGGTGGGACTTTGGTTGGAGCACTTTTAACCGTCCGATTGAGCTGAAAAATTGTTCGGATCACTCGTGTGGGACCCAAAAGTGGGTCCCCGTGTGCCCTCTGTACATTTTCGGTACAATATGTTCTGTACCCTTATCTTTATCCCTACTATAACTCAACCTAAATACCCATACTGAAAACAATCAAGATTACCTTGATCAACCAGACAGAAGGACAAAAAAAGAACAGCAAGAAAAGGGTTATACGTACATCCAATAGATTATATATACGTAGGCTTGCGCGTAGGGTATTCTTGTAAGTATATTGAGGTTCAATTTTGATTTTGGTTATTGTTCACTTACTGTGCAGGTATCATATAAAATCGAAACCAAAACAAAAATCAAACCGGCCGGATTTTTCAAATTAAAAACAAAAACCAAAACCAAAGAAAAAAAATACTCCCTCTGTTTCTTTTAAGTGTTTAACTTTCCATTTTAGGTTGTTCTTAAATAAGTGTGTGATTTGAAAAGTTAATGGTTGTGTATGCTGTTTGTAGATGATATTATCCTTGTAGATGAAACTGCTAGTGGTATTAACACTAAATTAGAAATGTGGCAGGAAGCATTGGAGTCTAAGAGCTTTCGGATAAGTAGGAGTAAAACGGAGTACATGGTTTGCAAGTTTAGTTATACCAGAAGTGCATATGAAAAAGAGTGATAATTCAGGATCATGAGCTACCAAAGAGTGACCATTTTAGGTATTTAGACTCTATTATTAGTATAGATGGAGATATTTCAGATGATGTGACTCATAAGATCCAAGTGGGATGACTCAAGTGGAGAAGCGCTACTGGTGTATTGTGTGACAAGAGGGTACCCCCAAAATTGAAGAGAAAATTCTATAGGACTGCCATAAGACCAGCGATGCTTTACGGGATAGAATGCTGGCCTATTAAGAAACAGCAGGTGAACAAGATAAGTGTTGCGGAAATGAGAATGTTGAGGTGGATGTGTGGTAAGACTAGACAAGACAGGATTAGAACCGCGAGATGGTAGGTGTAGCACCTATAAAGGAAAAGTTGAGAGAGAATAGGCTAAGGTGGTTTGGGCATGTCTACCGTAGACCAACAAATGTTGTAGTTAAGAGAGCGGATGGGATAGCTTTGGACAGAAACGTTCCGAGGAGGGGAAGACCCAAACTGACTTTAGATGCGGTAGTGCGCAAAGATTTGAGTCTATTAGGTTTAAGTGAGCAAACAGCTCTTGACAAAGCTCAGTGGAGGAGAAAGATTCATGTAGCCGACCCCAATTGATTGAGACATAAGGCTCGATTTGGTTTGGTTTAGTTTGAAAAGTTAGTAGATAAAAGTTTGTACAATTATCATTTTGAAAATTTGAAAAGCTAGTGGGTAAAAAGTTAATTGGTAAAAGTGGTGGATAATTTTGGAAAGTAGAGGTAAAAGTTGATATGAAAACTGAAAAGTGTAAAATGGAGGAAAACGTTGATGTGACAGGTGTAATGATAATGTTTCTTTAACAAGTTGAATTTACGAAGTAACGCATTTAAAAAGAGACAGAGGGCGTAGTTGGTTAAAAAACATCCCGAACAGTTCGGTTAACTATGAGTTTGGGTGGAATTGTCATCCCAAAGCTGGACTAAACTCGGATAGAGCAATGTCAATGTGCATTGTTTCAGATTAGGGCATCATTGTAGGGGTAAATTATTGAGTACCTGCTATGGATTTCCAGCATGAATTTACAGAAGGAACCACTGTTACATGAGTAGTTCTGATCACATTACCCCTATTTATGGAGGAATTTTTCAGTGTCGGGCGGCGGGCTGCTATGGCTGATGTCGTACCCACTCGCGCACAACCGTCAATTCAAAAATGTATGCGCGAGCCGTCAATTCAAAAATGTAACAGACGGCCCAGATTGAAACACACTTTCCTTTTCTTTTTTTTGTTTTTTTAAATCCATCCAACACTTCAAATCCGGGCAGTCCGTTGCATTTTTGGATTGCCGGTTGTGCACAAACGGGCACCACTTGGTACCCGCTCAGCATTGAATTTTTTTCCCTATTTATGACCTGAACATTGAAATGAGTACCCATATCCATTCATTTATTCATTTCAATCAATAATATTGCAAATTGCAATATATCATCAAAACCAGAAATGAAAGAGACGAGAGAAGTAGAGAACCACCAATAATGTCCTTATTCGTGGAAATAAATTGGACCGCACAAAAAGAAGCCCTAAATTTTCTTCCCAACAGCAATGAATTCAAATAGACATGACATCCCAACTCCTATTGAGTTGACAGGACTCATTTTCCACTCAGACTTCACATAATGCATTGGCCCTGTCAAAAATCATGCCTCTTTTTTTCCACAAAATAATCTTTCTCATATGCAAATAGTCACCAAAGTTCGAATTATGGGTTGTATATATGGCAAGGTCTAATGCAAACACAGGAAAATATCACACAGAGTCTCAAGAAAAGAAGAGAAAAGGAAATAGTCATACATCCTTCATTGTTGTCTTTACCAGTTTTCACAAGATTAATATCTCTGACCAAAAACACTGCAAAACCACTAAAACCATAGGACCATCCAAAGGAAACTATTAGTTACGAATCTTTCTATGGTGCCCCAATGTGGTATTGGGGCACCGGTACCCCCTTAAATTTGGACCATTAGATTTAAAATGAACGAATCTCAGCCATTGGATCAAAAAAAGTAAGTGGTTTTGCTAGAAAACGAGGTGGTTTTGCGGTTTTCCCTCAAAAAAATCGCATTTTACTTACTACGAAAACTAGAAATACTGAAATACATACCATCAAACAAGCTAAATATTACCACATAATAAGGCAATACTTACCACGAAATAAAGGAATACTTACTACAAAATAAGGCCGACTGGTCAATCCGGTAGCAAGTCACCATTTTGAGCAGGAAATCCTTTTTTTTTTGGTTTTATAACACCGCACCACTTTTTGTTTAATTCACTCCGAATTTTGTCCTCTAGCTAAACTATTTTGTAGTGGGCAATATTAAAAAATGATGTGAAAAAAGGCTTTAGTTAATTTTTTTTATTTGTGTAGGCATGTTTCTTACAACAATTTTTTGAAATAAAAAAATTAATCGTATAGTAATAATAATCTCCAAAAAATTAAGTCGAAGACTTATTGTTTTCAAAAAATTTCAACCGGTTTCAACCGGTAGCAGGAGAAAGAGAGGAGAGAGGAGGGGTATCAATCAATGGTTGAGATTAAAGGAGGAAATCCAATGGCTCAGAAAAAATGGGGCACCGGTGCCCCAATACCGCTTTGGGGCACCACAGCTGGATCCGTTAGTTACATATCATATCTTTACTGGACCAAGTACACAAGCGGCTGCATACTCTTTTTTTTCATTTTTCTTTTTTTCCGTTATCAACTCAGTTCGGGAACCTACCTTCATTACATCTTCAGCGTGCTTCATATTGAACAACTGCAGCAATATAACAATAATATCAATGAGCACCACTAGAGAAAAATCAAGGAACAAATATTATGGCTCCTATTAAAAACACAACCAACCAGATATGGGAGGGATTTTCGTTGTATATACGCATGGCAAATAAACACAAAAAAGGAGAAGAAAAAGAAGTTACGACTTCAAGACTTAAACTGACCAGTGCACAAATTTTTTGTGGGCAAGCAGAATAGATTTCTAGGAAGTACCTGAAACAGAATGTGATACTACCATCTTGTTTTGCCTATTATCTACACTATGATGTTCTTTAATGCATCTTGCAATGCTGAACGCTATCATTGAGCATGGGCTTTGAGCCGTATCAGTTCTTTTCACAAATCACGTAGAAAAAACGCAATAGTATTTTTTTTTTTGTGGTAACTACAGTAGTTCACAAACTTAGGTTTCAGATGCCCTTTGTTTACTTGAAATTGCCAAAAGTCGGTCGCCAATGCAAAGTAAGATCATAATCCTAACAGTCATGTAGGCATAAACCAGCATATCACAATTGCTTCCATCGCAGACTGCAAATAATTCTAAAGCTCACTCAACTCTTTCTAACACCTCCTTAGATTTATAACACCTTTTAAGCAAGCCTAGTCAAACATGTTACCAAGATTAACAAGAGATATTGATAACGAAATCCAAGGATCCAACCTTTATTAAAGCAACAAGCGTCAAAACATACGTGATTTGCAGAGTCACATACTCACTAGCTTTGTGACAATGCTTTCCAACATTATCACTAGGGAATGAAAATTTTGCGATAACACCTAAAGAGAACATCTATCAGACTGGCTGCACCCAAATATCTGCCTGAATGATCATTGATTCCCTTACAAATCAATGCAGTCAAACTACATAGCATGAAAGCTCCTAAAAAGCCCCCCACTAACAATAAAACCCCTAAAAAGCCCCCCACTCACGATAAAACCAGAGATATTTTTGCTTATGGCAGCAACTTCCAAATATTAATTACCAAAAAAAAAACTTCCAAATATTGAAATAAAATCACAGCATATATGAAGAGGCCAGCAAAAACACAAAATAGAACTTCCAGATGGAAAACAACTCTCAACTTCAACTATCGAGTGATGGGAATAAGAGGTGATTGGTCACCAGACTTACAACCAGTTCAGACTTCAGAGAGCAATAACATAACTGTAGTAGGATACTATGATTAATAAAAGAGGCCATTGAGACAGACTTACTTCTGCGGGTTCGCTTCTTGTATAGGATACGATAGCCACACTCTCGGCACTGAATCACATCACTTTGCTTCACCGGTTGTTCCTGCTGCCCGCAATCTGCACTACAGGACCAAGATTGAGGGATGTATTATGTATAGATACCCTTCCCCAAATTTTAAAATCAACTTCCGTCACTCACCCAGTATACGCAGAAGTATGCGTATACACTCACATATGCTTATATAACACTTGACTTGAAATTAGATTTTGCAGTTCACTTTTCTTACTGGTCATAACTGCAAGAAACTCGCTTCGAGTAGTAGTGTAGTACTATTCCTATGTTTTAAGATCATTCACATAAGTATCCCACTGCCCAATTCCCGCTTCACGTCCGACTTCATCCAAGAAAAGTTTTATTGTCTCTGTGTTCTAATCAAAAGGGGCAGTGGCATAACTAGGATTACGCATTAGAGGGGGCAATATAAACCAGAAGCTCCAAGAATAGCCAGACTTCAACAAAAACCCACACCCCCACGAGTTGATGGTTAATGACGTTGCAATGGTGACTTGCATCTTGTAGCGTGAGAAACAAATAGGAGTTTCAGGCTTGCATGTCTAGAGTGTTATTTTGTTCACCTAACCTAAAAAGTAGGTGAGTATTAATCAAATTTGTATAGTACATTCTGAGTTTTTGCTTCGATAATAAAATAAATAAAAAAATGAACCATAGGGCTCATTGTTAAAACAATTTCAAGCAAAAAATTAGGTAATTTCCATTTCGGCAAATATTTGATCGAATAACACGTGTCTTGCTTTAGAATTTGGTTCAGATTTTAGACCAAAAATATTTAAGATTTGATCAAGCATTTACAAAAATATAATTGATATGATTTTTGAATTAAAAGATTAAAGCTTATAAAAACGGTTCCGATTATTGAAGTGGGACCCGGTAAGAATCCCAAATAAAGTAGGTAATGTTCATCCTATTTTTGAGTGAGTGAACAAGACATCCTTGGGTGTTTGTGTGAGTGAAGAATTGTCTAAATAATGATAATTATTTGATTCAAGTAACAACAAAAACTTAAAAAAAAGGAGCAGCGTGTGCACGTTGCCCACAATGGCTTCACTTCGGCTCCGCCACGGAAAAGGGGGTACACAATCAATATCTATATGCTTAAAGCATCTGCATCCCTCAGCCAACATTTACTCGTACGCGAATGGAGTTCAAAAATAAACCTTAAATCCCTTCCACTCATTGACTCACACCTATATTACTGGGTTCTATGTAGATTTAAGTGAAATCAAGGGAGACTCGAATTTGATGGCCATTTCGTGTCTTACATATTTAGAACCATGCCACTAATGAACCTTAGTCTCAAATTTACATTAAGATTCAATTTTATCCTTTGAGCGCTTAGAACCTTTAACTAAAACATCTACTGATATTTGAGTAAAAGTTTGAGTAACATATAACTCATAACTAGACCGAATTCCATACATTAGCCTTTGCCAGGACGGACGCACAGAAAGTTAGGGCTATACAGCTACACCTATCTATATGTATTCTATGTGTGTATATACACCTAAAGAGACTCGTAAAGAGAGAGGGCGCGCAAAATCCGAACCTCCGCATATGTAGCTCACTGGTTCAGGTTGAGGATCCATGGCATAAACGATCAAAATTCAGGGCTCTGTTAGGAGAACAAAAGAGAGGAACAAATCGGTGTTATCATAGGATACCATCAAGAAGTAATTCAACAGACTTGTATGCAACAGATAATCGAAAAATAAAATCGATGGAATTGCTTACCTTAGGGTGACAGAAAATTGAAGCACAGGTTAGGGTTTTGGAGAAGACGTAGATGGAAAGAGAGAGAGAGAGAGAGAGAGAGAGTGGAGGGAGGAGCAGAGCAATACAGAGGAGAGGACTGTGGTGCCCCGCCGGCTTTTCATTTTGGCGGGCCAATGGACTGTCTGGGCTTGAACACTTACCCTCGGGTGTAGGGCCATGTGCTATTTGGGCTGGACTAACCCGATCGGTCACAGATTTGGGCATAAACAAAGCCCAATAGATGACTAAACTTTGGGTGTTACAAATGACCGTTGTATACTTGTATTGAAAATTTTCCAAGGTGGGATATAACATCAACCCGGATATGACAATCCAGGACGAACAAATCCAGGGGGTTAAGTCATTTGGACCCAGGCTTTTCAAACAAAATAAGTCTTTTCGACCCAGATATGATGCTAGGGATTATTGTGGACCCGAGGGCATTGTAGGGCGGCTCTCGACAATCTACGGGTCGGATTTCATCTTGGAAATAGATTACTCGTATCAACAAAGTGCAAAGATGAAATTAAAATTGTTGAAAAACACATCCAATGATTCAAATATCATCCAATAGGGGCGCTCTCCAAGTTTTCAATTCCAGGGAATTAAATCTTCTTGCTCCAATCCAATACTTACCACCTTCTTAAAAAATGTCATTCATATATATATATATATACCTCGTCTTATGAAAATTCTCTGACAAACCTCGGATAATTATTCACTTTTATATACTACTTCCGTCCTAATATATTTTTCCTTGTCCAACAAGCACTTGCTGTTTTGATTTCTCATCCAAATACAAGGGACGGAGACCAGCTTGCCCAGAACGATTCCTAATTTTTGTTGCTCATATTTTGGTTTATTTATCAACATCCTGTTGGTTTGTATTTTTTATACTTTATTTTGTATCTTTTGTATACTGGTTTCATCGATGAAAATTTTCTTATTTGGCGAAAAATCGCCAAAAATACAAACACAGAGGCAAATGTGCGGGATTTTTTTGTGTGGTTCTAGACTTTTTGTATTTTTGCAAGGATCGCTTAAAAAAGGGACCGATGGAGTATGTAAACTTGTTAAATTGCTAACATGCTACAAATTGCAAAATATCATTAAAAAAATCGTCTTTAAGAGCAATTCGATGAAAGGGTACAAGAAGATATTTCTTAGTGTACATTTTCCAAATTTTTTGATAGTACTCGAATAAGATAAATTGCAATAGGATCCGTAAGAAGAAAGGAAGTGAATAGCGCTGCGCTTAACGCTGATCTCAGTTCACCATCTCTGCAATTAAGAGTCCGGAATTTACTGGTAAGAATTTGTTTAAAATTCAGACCATTAAAAACACTTTTAACGAGTGAGATGGGGACACTACATCCGGCAGGCAGCGCTACAGGACCCTGTTTCCGAGGGGAAACTGGTACTTATACTAATTTGCGGTTAAAAAAAATACTAACTGGTACTTCATTTGGTTAAAGGTCACATTTTATAATTCCAATTTGTCCAAAAAGGTGGGATTGTGGTAGAGCTTTGTACAGAAACCTCAACTTCATCTTTTTCCCTTGTTTTCTAAAAAACCGGTGGACAGAGAATCAGAAGACACCAATGATGAATAGTCAAAAAAATTTCCTTCAGAAAATAGGAATGATGTCAAAAATCCATGAGGAAACCTTACCCAAAAGCCTTATCACACACAATTTGACAGGCAGAGAATTAGCCACACAAGCCCCACACACACACACACACACACACAGAGAGAGAGAGAGAGAATTTTCAAAAAGAAAAATTAAAACTTTGTCACCACCATCCGGCCCATCCCCACAATCTCCTTCCACAACCACACGGTTCTTCATTTCCTTTCCTCTCTTTATATCTCTCTGCTCAGAACTGACATCAACTAACAGTGTCAAAATCCCAAATAATTCAGCCTATCCAATCCACTCAGTAATGTGAATGAGCGAATTGGCAGATATCCAGGGGTAAGATTTCTGGGTAGGAAACTATTTCTCACATACACATACAGATATCTATACGCAATTCTGTATTGGATTATGGGTTCTCTTGTAAACCACTTACTTTTGTAGCTGTGTTCATTTCTTGAGAATTCGGTTGTGGGTTTTTGTTTATTAGACCGCTATATAAGAATAAAGGGTTTATATATAAATTGTAAGAGAAAGAAATAAGATACAGGTAGAGCTGTTGTTTTTATTTGTGCAAAACAATACATTTGTTCCTACATTGCAGTTAGGTTTAGAAACAAAATCTTGTTGGGTAAAATTCTGATGGTTTTGGTCATATAAATTGTACCAATGGCTTCTGTGGCTTCCCTGGTGAGTTTGGGAAGCACAAGTGTGAGTCAATCCGGGTATTCGGAAGGATTTCTTTCGCTAGTTCATGGATTTTCTCTTTCTAGAAATGCCAGTAGTTTTCGCCCAATTTGGGTTGGGAAGAGATGGAGGTATGTGGGTGTCTGTAGATATTCAGTAACAACTGATTACGTAGATGAGCAGGGGACTTCAGTTACCCTTGATAGAGGAAGTAAAGACAGAAATGATGTTGATCTTGTTCTTAAGGCGGCTCCAAAGCCATTGTTGAAGCCTCCCCCCAAAATTGAATCGCCTTCAAATGTTAACTCAAGAAACTCGGTGGATTGGGACCCATCGAAACTTGGAGGGGATTCTGAGGATGGGAATAAGGTGATTGAGTCATTGGGAGAGGTATTGGAGAAGGCAGAGAAGTTAGAAACTAGTAGCACTAAAAGAGTAAGTATATCAGTTAATAAAACACCCACAAATGCAACTGCTGACCAAAGAAATGGCAAACCATCTAATTCGGTGGATGGTTTGAAGTCCACGGCTTCAAAGAGTGTTTGGCGGAAGGGAAACCCCGTGGCTAGTGTACCAAAATTTGTCGGTGAGTCTCCTAAAGTTGAGAAGAATCAGAAATATGAACCGTGGGTAAAGGACGTGAATAAGGTGGATTCTCAGCTTGTTGGGAACCTAAGTCCAGCAGATGAGGTGGAGTCTCAGCCTGTTGCAAACTTAAAAACAGGGGATAAGGTGGAGTCTCAGCCTGTTGCGAACCTAAGACCACCTCAACCCCCTCTAAGAGTTCAACCAACATTACAAGCAAGGCCAGCTGTAGCTGCACCGCCTCCTCCTCCACCTTTGGTCAAGAAACCTACTATATTGAAGGATGTGGGCGCTGCTCCAAAGACCCCAGCTATTGATGGAAGTGATTTAGCTTCAAAAACAAAGGAGCACAAAACAATATTGGTCGACAAATTTGCATCAAAGAAGCTGATGGTTGATCCTTCAATTGCTGAAGCAGAATTAGCACCTCCAAGACCTGGAAAGGCTGCCGCCCCTGGAAAATTTAAAGATGATTTTCGAAAGAGAGGTGGACGTCTATCTGGCGGATTGCGGAGGCGTAAGGGTGGTGATGATGATATCACTGATGAGGAGGCTGCTGAACTTGATGTTCCAATTCCAGGTGTTGTTAAAAGAGGTAGGGGAAGAAAATGGAGCAAGGCAAGTCGGAGGGCAGCTAGAATGCGGGCCGCTAGAGAGGCGGCGCCTGTTAAAGTAGAAATTTTGGAGGTTGGTGAAGAAGGTATGATGGCTGGAGAGTTAGCTGATAACTTGGCTATCAGTGAAGGTGAGATTTTTGGTTATCTGTTTTCTAGGGGGATTAAAATGCGTGGGGTGCAATGTATTGACAGAGACGTGGTGAAGATGATTTGTAGAGAGTACGAGGTGGAAGTGATAGATGCTGACCCCACCAGAGTGGAGGATATGGCAAGGAAGAAGGAAATTCTTGATGAAGAGGACCTGGACAGTTTAGAAGACAGGCCTCCTGTCCTTACTATAATGGGTCATGTGGACCATGGGAAGGTAAGAGAAACCATTTCTTTGTTCTATTCTTTTCTAGTGCATCTTTCTTCTATAGATAATGAACTTCTTATATTTGCATGTAAAGGAGTTGTTATTTGAGTTTCTGATAGCAAGATTTAACTTATTTGTTCTTCGTGTTGTCAACTTGGCAGACAACTCTCCTGGACTACATACGGACAAGCAAGGTACATCCAGAAGCTTAATCATCTTGTGCTTTATTTGACGTATTAGCAACTGTTGGCCATTCTCGGACTTCTTGATTTTACGGTGTGTATAAGTGTCGACTCAAGGACACTGGGACACACTAAAATATTCTCTCTCTTGTTTTAATGTATTATTTATTTTACTTTCTAGGATAAATTGATGCTTACAACGTGCCACTTCCTGGATTGTATAAGAGTTCTACATAGTTCGTGTGAAAATTCAACTAACAAAATATGCTTGCTAGATGAATGTCCAACTAAATGTGTTGAACATAGATCCCCTACTATTATCTGAGTGTCGAATGTCCGACACGGGTTTTTTATCCATTCCATAGCTTAGCACTTTTTTGACTCAGTATTTTCCATGATTATATACTTTTCCCTTGTAGCTTTAGTCGTGATTATACATAATTGTGGTATGAATATTAAAGAGCATACCATGTTCTGGTAAGGTTGTATTCCGAGTTTGATTTATATTTAAGGCGTGGCACTATTCATCTGGAAATTACAGTCTGACTTCTAGACAGTACAGGTAGTTGCTTCTGAAGCTGGTGGGATTACACAAGGAATTGGGGCATATGTGGTACCCGTACCTATTGACGGAAAGTTGCAAACATGTGTATTTCTTGATACTCCTGGACATGAGGTTAGCTCTGGGGGCATTTCTTTTTATAATTTTTGAGTTTCTTTGCCAGAAATGTGTAGTTCAGTTGTTGTCAATCTGTCCCCCTCCTATGATGGATTTACTTATAGATTTGTTGAGCATCTGATTACCTTTTGTTTGTTGGGTGTTCTGCCTCATCTGTGACAATAACTTGCTCCTTTTCTGTAAATGGTATCTGTTTATCAACTGCTGTAGGCATTTGGGGCAATGAGAGCTCGTGGAGCGAGGGTGACAGACATTGCTATCATTGTAGTGGCTGCTGATGATGGTATCCGTCCTCAAACAAATGAGGCCATAGCTCATGCTAAAGCAGCTGGTGTACCTATCGTGATTGCAATAAATAAGGTATCTTAGGTGTACTAGCACCTTTCTGAGCTCAAACATAACTCACCTTGCCCTTCTATAAGTTTCACTTCTAGAGTAGAAGACACTCAGTTTTCTATATCCATTATTTCAGATGGATAAAGATGGAGCTAATCCAGATCGAGTGATGGAAGAGCTTGCTTCAATTGGTTTAATGCCAGAAGATTGGGGTGGTGATGTCCCAATGGTTCAGGTGTTTATACTATAGCGAATTTGAAACTTTTGTTTTTTAATATCTAGCAGTGATGGGCTCTCAAATAATAATAATAATAATAATAATAATAATAATATAATAATAATAATAATAATAATAATAAAACAAAAAATCTAGTAGTGATTCTTCATACTTTTTTCCGTGATGCTTATTGTTTTCCTGCTTGGTTAACAGGTCAGTGCCCTTAAAGGGGATAATGTGGATGAGTTGTTGGAAACTGTTATGCTGGTTGCTGAGGTAAGTTCCTTATATCATACTTGGCTTGCTAGCTTTGACATTCTTCAAGGTTAATTAGTCATGTTTTGATACCTTTTCTAGCTTTTAGAATTACTTGGGTTCTTTTTTTTTCTTTTTTTTTTAATGCATCTATTTTGTTGTTCTTTTTTTTTTTTTTGCAATTTGTTGTTGGAAATATACTTTGCCTGGAATGATGTAGATATCTTGGAATACATTTAGTGGTCTAGTGTTTAGGCATACTGTCATCCGTTCTTCTTAGCTTTATGTGATGCTAATTTGGAGTCTGGGACAAGTGCCTAATTTGGCTGTTTGTCTTGCTGTTTTACCTAAAAACTAGCTTCCGACATCAGCACCAGCTTACTTCAGAATTATTTTGTAGAAACAAAAGGGTAACTTAGTAAACAAACGAACACCTTTCATGACTGAAAGTGAAAGAGGTGGAAAAAGATTAGAAATAGTAGGATATTGGCGAAATTAAGAAGACGGAGAAGGAGATGTAAGGGGAAAAGTAGGAGAGGAGCAAGACTTTATCGACATAGTGGATATTGGCGAAATATAGAAAACAGGGAAGGAGATGTAGGGAAAAAGTAGGACAGGAAGAAGACTTTATAGCAAATGAAGGTTTTTTTTTTTTTCTTTTTATTTATCTCAAAATGCTCAAGATACATTCATCTGGAACCATAGCTGCTTCAATAAGAATAGATGGGGGAAAAAAAGGTAACAATTTTTCAGTTACCAGAGAAAGTGAAAGAAAACAAAGAGCATCCGTTTTGAGAAGAAGTTTTGATGGTATATAAAGGTGACTGATAATTATAGGAAAGAGAGAGAGAGAGACTTTCATAGAAAAATGACACATTCCAACTTTTTGGCAAAACACCTGGCAGAGTTTAGAGTCTGCCAATGGAAGGCGTACCTTCATATATGAAGTGTGTGTATATGATATATTTCAAGTTCATCTGAACTGCACTTGGAATGATAGTTTGATGGATAATCTGAAACGGTTCTATGAGTATTGTAATTTATAAATGCAAATAGGGTTCCCATTTCGCCATTTACGGATGTCCGTTAGTGCAATTCCGCTGAATACATTTTCCTTCCAGTTTACTCTCCTGCGTTGGCGTAGTAATTTGAATATTCCTGAGGACGCCCTGTCAAATGAAAATTTTGACGCCCTGTCAAGTGAAAATTTTCTCCTGAATATGCTCTGTTTCATAGAAGGGTCTTCCTTCAACAAGGACATGGTATATGAGTTAATCATGGAAATAGGACATAAACTAATTCCTTAATGCCAAGAGGACAAATCACCTACCCATTCCAAAAATGCCCCCGCTAGCCCATGAAAGTGCCTAAACCCCCAAACCTAATGAAAGTGCCTAAACCTAAACCGTAGGGTACCCTATGAAAGTGCCTAAAACCCTAGGGTACCCTATGAAAGTGCCTAAACCACTAAAACCCTATAATTGGAAAGTGCACCCAAAGTGCCTAAACCCACTATAACCTACCCCAAAGGGCCTAACCCCCCTAAAATTGAACCCCAAAATTAAACCCAATCCCAAAATTAAAGAGACAAAATTAATTTTGTCCCACCCAAGACCCACGCATGAGAGAGAGAGAGAGAGAGAGAGAGAGAGAGAGAGAGAGAGTGACCGGGTAGAGCTAAGAAAAAGTGACTGACTTGCTGCTTTTCACCGTTTCTCTCTCATCTCCAAAGTGACTGACTTGTCACAGAGTGACGGGCAGAGCTAAGAAAGTTGTTTTGGGAGCTCACACTTTCTAACTTTTTGTCCACAGGAAATTCATCCAAATAGTGCGCGAGTGGTGGAGTTCATTAAGGGTATTTTTGTCTAGTATTGTCCTTGAACCCTCAAAAATTTTCTATCAATGTATTGGAGGCCCTAAAATAAGTTAGGCTGGACTAAACACCCTTTAAAGCCCCAAACTTGTCCTTTTCGCCAATTGTCTGTTCATAGAAATCCATATCTCTGGTTTGTGGGTAGTTCATATTTGTATAAGAAACATGCTTTTAGTAGCAAAAGATAAGTTACAAAAATTATGGGGATTCTCATTGCTCATAGATAGTAATCCTTCTAATTCCTTGATATTTATAACTAATGCAGTAAAGTTCTTTTCTATGGGAAAGTGAATTGGGCTTTTCTTCATATATTGCTGTACTATAAATTTTTTATCAGCAATGTCTTTTTTGTTGATTAATGATGATTCGTGTATCAAATCTTGCAAAATAATTATAACTAGCCTATTGTTGCTTGCTTTTGCTAGTATCTGCTTTGTGTGTCTTACTCTCTGTGTTGTTTGTAATTTTAGTTGCAAGACTTGAAGGCTAATCCTCATAGAAGTGCAAAGGGAATAGTAATTGAGGCGGGGCTTGATAAATCTAAAGGACCGATAGCTACATTCATTGTGCAGAATGGGACCCTTAAGAAAGGGGATATTATTATTTCTGGTGAAGCTTTTGGAAAGGTTTGTCAACAAGTGCTAGCTTTAGGAGACTTGTTTTATGTAGAAGGAACTTGTCAACATAGTAAAATGAAATATCATTGAGATGATGATTGGCCACAAACCGGCATAGTTTGTTTTGTTTTGTTTTCTTGTTTTCAACAAGCTTTCCCATTTTCCCACTGTCAGGTCCGGGCTCTATTCGATGAAAAGGGAAATCATGTGGATCAAGCTGGACCATCAATTCCTGTACAGGTCCGTAGATCTATCTGTTTTTGCTAGTTTGCATAGTTTGTTTAATGATTCTAAGTATATTACGTTTTCATGCTGTGTATCATTACAAAGAGATAACATGGTTGAAACCCTCAATTCTTGCTGAATTCCTAATAGGACATGAGGTTCGATTAATACTCAATCTGATTTCGAAATGTCGCTTTTTCAGTTGGAAGGTGCTACACACTATTAGGGGAGTGCTGTTTAAGTTAACCTTTGGATTTTTGCTGATGATGTTTTCTGAATTTCCTGTAATGGATAGTTACAATCCTTGCTGCATAATGGATATGCAAGCTACTATGATTTTTCTGTAGGATTGTGTTCTTCTACTTCTCTAGAAAACCTGTATCTTCAGTCATTGTTTAGTTGAGGACTGTTATGGAAAGAAAATGAAGGGCAAGGACATGCAACGTTGTGCCAGTCCATGAGCTTTGCATATCTTATGACATGGACAAAGTCACCTGGATGATAAAGTAGCAAGTTTAATTTTGCATTTATAGTTTATACATGACATTTGAATTGTATTGAAGTTGTTTATAAGGCTCGTAGTTGTGAACTTATATCTAACTTGCCTTTTGTAGACCCATCGGTATATAGTTTATACATGACATTTGAATTGTTATTGTTGAAACTGTTGGAGCAGGGACTCTGTTGCCCATAGTGTCAAGTACTATGTGAAAAACCTCCTATAATACGCACTTCTTTGTAGCTGTTGGTGCTTTGGCTTTAGCTCCCTAATGGCTCCTGATTGGACTTGCTCTAATGGCTTAAAAGAAATGATAACTTCAGAGACATGTGCTTTCAGTTGTCCTTGTGAAACCAGCCTAGTGGCCTTTGAACCCATTCTTTGTTGAAGTTGCTTTCACACGTACCACAAAGTTGTCCAAATAATATTTCGTGTTTTTGGTGTTACATGTTATTGCTCCTGGTTTGAAGCTTTACTTATGAGAATATCGGCTGCAAACTTTTATAGGTCATCGGATTGAATAATGTTCCAATTGCTGGTGATGAATTCGAGGTTGTTAGCTCACTCGATGCTGCACGTGAAAAAGCAGAGGCATGTGCAGAGGCATTGAAAAATGATCGTATAGCAACCCAGGCTGGGTATGGGAAGGTTACGCTTTCTTCATTAGCTTCTGCAGTTTCAAGGGGGAGATTGTCTGGATTAGATGTGCACCAGCTGAATATAGTCATGAAGGTTGATGTTCAGGTATGCATTCTCTCTCTTTCAGTTATTCTTTTCTACTTCGCGCTTGATGTTATGGCTAATATATAGTTTAAACAAATTTTGAACAATTATGGCTGTCTTGTGTCTGTTCTCTCTGGAAAGATCCAATTGATAATGCCCCATTTCGAAAAAATCCCCAAGATGTGCATATTGCCCATGCAACAACATATTCACTGTATAAACCCATAAAATGTATGAATTCTCTCATACTGATACTGTACATTTTTACCTCTAGTACTTGCCAGAAATGTCTAAAAATAGAAAGCTGAAGGGAACTGTCTTCCAAACAGAAGGTTTAACTGTTAAATGTGGTCAAATTACTTATAGCGTCTTGGAAGAATATCCCATTAAATGTATGATCACACTTGCTAGTAAATGTTCCATGTATTTCGAATGCCTCAAGATTATTTACCAAGTCATTAGTTGATTGGGTTTTTTGTTCCTGCAATTGAGTTTAAATTTTCTTAATTGTGACTAGGGATCGATAGAGGCTATAACACAAGCCTTGCGGGTGCTCCCACAAGATAATGTCACTTTGAAGTTCCTTTTGCAATCACCTGGGGATATCAGCACCAGCGATGTTGACCTTGCGGTTGTCACTAAAGCAATTATTCTGGGATTTAATGTCAAAGCACCTGGTTCTGTTAAGACCTATGCAGACAAAAAAGGCGTAGAGATTCGTCTGTATAAAGTTATCTATGACCTTATTGATGATGTGCGAAAAGCTATGGAGGGACTTCTGGAGCCTGTTGAGGTTTACCATATTCTCATCTCTTGTTTGATTTTTTCCTCTCATTTACTCTGAAACATCATTGTGGGAATACATTGTCGTAGAGAACATGTATGATACTTCTTGTACTGATAACCATTTTGTGTTGGTCAGCAGGTATCTTTTATGGCATCTAATCATACTAGAGGGCACAGACATGAGTAGCGCGACTTAGATTTAATGTACCTCCATCATGTGATGGTTAATGATCTAAATGTTGACATGTTCAGATCACTTCCTATCGCACAGGACTGAAGAGCTAGTACCTAGGCAGCCTTCCACCAAAAGGTGGACGCCCCAAAGAAAATGGAGCGATTTTGATCCTATGTTGATTTTGGGTGATTGTAATGTCAACAAAAAAATGAAAACAATTGTAATGTTTATTCATGTTGGCTGTGGGTAGTTGCACTCATTTCTAAGTTTCCATACAACATATGTGAAGATCTGGTGCACAAAAGTAAAGTACTTCTGTCAGGGATACCTACTGAGAACTCTCTTGTGGAAATTTGATCAGACAGAGGTCCTTTAATTCAGTGGATCAATTGATTGTGCACCTTAGTTAGGAAGTTATTCAATTAAACACTATTCTCCTTGTCTGACTTTTGCATTTTTTTTTTTTATGGTGACTGTATATTTGAAGCTGAAAGCTACTGTTTTCTCTTGACAGGAACAAGTAACAATTGGTTCAGCAGAAATCCGGGCCGTATTTACCAGTGGTAGTGGTCGTGCTGCTGGCTGCATGGTAAGAGAAGGAAAAGTAGTCAAAGATTGTAGCCTTAGGGTTCTGAGAAATGGAAAGACAGTATATGTTGGTGTCCTCAATTCTTTGAGACGGGTTAAGGAGATGGTGAAAGAGGTATGTAAATCTAGCTCTTTCCTACCCATGTTTTTTGTTCATGGGTTACAATATTGATATCTATTCCCATGCCTTCACAAGTTTTATGTAATTGAGCAACCTAGTAGATACATATTTGGCCTTTGCCTTCGTTGCAGAATGTTCGAACTTGATTGATGCATGTAGTTATCTGGTTCTTGATCTTTCGGACTCTCTTGTTTGCTGATGGCAATGGCTTCACATATAATGCAAAAGTGCAGCATGTCAACTCAGTCCAAATGTAAATTTGGAGCCTCTATGCTTGTAGCGCACAGAAATTTGAACTAAACAAATTTTCTGAATGTGCTGTGTGTATTTTCAAGGAATAATATTTAATGTTTGGACTGCAGCGTTAGGGATTTGTTTTATTAAAATCAATGTTTTTAAAGTCCCTAGGCGCTAGTTAGGTGGCCGAGCACTGCCTAGCGCCTGGGCGGATTAATCTGCGCCTAGAGATTAGTTGGGTTTTCCCTTTTTTTTTTTTTTATACTTTTTTTAACAATATTCCCCTCTCCAAGTTTTGCGTAAGGAGAACAATATATGTAACATTAAATAACATCCAAACAAAATAAATAGAGCCTATATACACATAATTTTACGAGAAATAGAGCGTACTTATGCTTAATTTCACTTTATGTTGTATATTGTAGATGTATATTTTATATTTACATCGATTTAGGTTTAGATTTTGATTGTATAGATTGTATAGCGTAGATGTATAAACCAAACCAAACCGAGCCGAGCTAAGCCTTATGTCCCAATCAATTGGAGTCGGCTGCATGAATCTTTTTTTTCCCATTGAGCTCTATCAAGGGTTACATGTTCACTAAGATTTAGAGTACTCATATCCTTGCAGACTACAACATCTAATGTCAATTTGGGTCCTCCTCTCCTCATAGCGTTACTACCCAAATCCATTCTATCAACTCGCTTAACTACTGCATCTACAGGTCTACGGTTGATATGTCCAAACTACCTTAGTCTATTTACCAGCAACTTCTCCTCTATATGTCCAAACTACCTTAATCTACATGTTCACTGAAATTCCTATACCGAACTCTTCTGGTAACCATAGGAAACTGAATGGTTTACTTGTTTGGCAAGGTTGTGTGTTTGATTATGGAGTAACGGTGCAGAAATTTGATCACAGTAACGGAATAGAGGTTATAGGTAATCATGCATGTAGTTTTACATCCTGAGGCTGTTTTACTTGGCATGGAAAGGCGCGGAAGTTTCAATGCTGGAATGGAGCTAACGCTTTGTATGTCTGTCATTTTATTTCAATATTTCTACCTGGTAGTTATTTCTGAGGTAAATTGAACCCTACTGCTGCTTTTCAGTTTCATTTTTTCCCGAGCTAAGCTGGATTGGCAAGTGTCCTGCCAAAATAGCTTTTTCCCAAAGAGTTCCCTGTCATATCAAGAAAATCAGGGAAAATCAACAAGTATTAACTGGAAAGTTTGGAAAAGAGATCAGAAAAGCTCTGTGGTTTCAAGGGTGTAGATTATGCCATATCATTAATGTCGAGTATGATATTATTGGTGTGTTGATGTCGTTGCATATGATAGGAAAGCAAATGTTCAATTTCCACCCCTTAGGTTAGCAAATATGGTGAAAGATAAGATAATCACTGGGACTTCAAGGGATGGATATTTAGTGCGTCGGAGTCTTGTCCTACTATCCAGCGGGATGTAGACCTAGTGTGTTATATGAGGCTATAAATAGGCTTGTGCTTTTCAGGATAGAAGAATCTTGTTCTGAGACTGCCATAATGGTGCTTTCAGTGGTAGTACATGGCTGTGTCATTTTTATATGGCAGT
The DNA here is from genome assembly GCA_016920895.1 of Vaccinium myrtillus. Lineage (NCBI taxonomy): Eukaryota > Viridiplantae > Streptophyta > Magnoliopsida > Ericales > Ericaceae > Vaccinium > Vaccinium myrtillus. Next base: position 7,513,889 of record CM029273.1, on the reverse strand, counting down.
GCCACTGTCCAGGGGAAGAAAATTCAGTAAATGGTTTGGCTGATCAACTTTTTCATGTCAGTACTTGGCATAATAACTAATCATTTTTTCGTTTGTGAATCTAGGTCACCTGAATATACGGGAATGTCAAGTTTATATTGAACTCCATTTTAATCACATTTTTATTGTGTTAAACTTCATCAAAATTGAAAATGCTTCCATGTCTGCCACGGCTAATTTTTCCCTTGCTTAGCTTACTTATATTGGAAACCACAATGATAAGAACTATGTTACAATGAAAGATTTACATATCCTCTGTCAAATGTACAAAATACCTTTGAGTAAGATGGGTGTAGCTGAAATGAGAATACTAAGATGGATGTGTGGTAAGACTAGAAGATATAGGATTAGAAATGAAACCGTTGGTAAGATGGGAGGTGTCACCCATAGAAGAGAAGTTGAGAGAAAAGAGACTACAGTGGTTTGGACATATCTACCGTAAACCTATAGATGCAATAGTTAAGAGAGTTGATTGGACAGTTGTGGGTAGTAACGCTACGGGGAGGGAAGACCCACCCAAATTGATATTGGATGTTGTAGTGCTCAAAGATATGAGTCTACTGAGTCTTAGTGAACAAGTAGCCCTTGATAAAGCTCAACGGAAAAAAAGGGATTCATGTAGCCGACCCCAATTGATTGAGACATAAGGCTCAGTTTGGTTTGGTGACCTGTGTCCGACACTTGGATATGGCATAGGATCTATGCTCATCATTTTCAATTGAGTGTTCACCTAGTGCAAGTGGAGTTTATTATGAATGGAACTTCTATGTTATCGATAGAATGCCATAGGACACAGAAAACACCATTTATGCAGAGAGAAAAGAAGAAATATAATCTGAAATAGATATTTTGGCGTTTCCCTGTCTTTGATATGGAAGCTAGATTGAATCCAACACCTCGGCACATACATGCACCCAACACCGATACTTTAGTCCATGTAGGATAGATAAGCAGCCTCGGCAAGTGGAACAAACGCATTGTTCCCTGGTTCTGTTGTCCCTAGTTCGGACTTCTGTTCTCCTGTTCGTAATATCTATCATTTTATTGTTCTCTCATTACAAGAATTTTCCTCTGGGCAGGTAAATGCTGGGCTGGAGTGTGGAATTGCGACGAATAACTTCGATGATTGGGCGGTGGGAGATATTATTGAGGCTTTCAAGAGAGTGGAAAAAAGGAGGACGCTTGAAGAGGCTTCAGCCACAATGGCAGCTGCAATTGAAAAAACTCAGATATGATCATATGTACTTCCTCATCTGTCGACGTGTGTTTGACCTTGCACAGACTTGAGGTATGATCCTGTCCCTGGGATTTACACCACTCGTGGATGTGATATGGACAAGGACTCACGGAGTTCAACCCGTCCCTGATACTTGACTCGGTGGATATTAGCTAACACGGGTTTTGTCCTTTGTTGGAAGTTACTATGATTTAGAATGTAAATAATGAGAATACATCAGATTTCAGTTCCTTGTTGTAAAAAGAAACAAAGGGATCATTCATTCGAACACTGAAGATTCAGTGATGTACCAGTTACAATTACACGAGCAGAAATATTCAGAAAGGAAAGGAAAAAAAAAGTGATGCTCTGAGTTAGATGAATCATCCCATCTCGACGGGCTTTGGTGGAGTTAATCTGTTAAGCTTTGCTCTACTTTCACCCATTTGCACTCCACTCTTTCTTGCTGTTCTCTTTCTGCTTGTTCTTGTTTCCAGGTGAACTATCTTCCTTTTGATAAGTAGTTTTGAAATGCTATTGGTACTCATATATTCTGGCAATATTTAACGGAAAGGAGAGCGAATCGGCCACATTAAAATCACTGAGATCTGTTTGATTTCCCAAAATTGCTTAACAATAACACTATTACGATCTCCCTAGTGGTGCATGCTAACTGCAGTTGAGTACTTTGAAGCTTTTATTTCACTGCTTAAATAGCAAATGCCTTATTCTACAATATGATTCGCCTTATGTCCAGAAAACTTACTCACAGCCACTCGGTCACCTTTTTTCAAAAATGGTGATGAAGAGAGGGTTGAACATGAAGCATTGTCCTCAAAAAAATGCTAACCATCACTGCCCCCTAAAATGCAGGCTGTGGCGATTCATTCGCCTTGACACAAATAACCCAACAATTAAACATAATAATCTAACACTACCACTCTGCTGCTGCTGCTCAACAGTTAATTCATCTTTTTTGGTTGCTGGGACTGAACCAGCACAAAAGGCCTACGAAGCAAGGGAGATTTCACGGTATGCTCTTGATCTAATGAGCTACCCAAAGGAGTCGAAAGGGTCCCATTGGCATGGAAATCTCTTTCTTCTTCATCAATTGTGTCTAGCTTTTTCGCCAATGGCCGCTTTCTTGGAGCGACTAGTTTCGAGGGAGCAACCTCTGTCACAAACCTTGTTTTCGACTCCTTGGCCATTGTTCAGGGAATGTGAACAACCAAGAATTTTCTAGGACTGGAGAGAGATGGAGAGAGGAGAGATCAGAGTTCTGGAAATTTGGGGAGATGGGTTGCTGAGAAGAGCAACATTGAGGCAAATTTATAGGCAGCTTTGAAACTAAAAAGTGGCTTTTTTCTGCAGCCGACCCCAACTTTTTGCATTAATCACTTAAAGTTGTTTGTTTACCTAAGAAAAAAGACCGCAATAGGAGAACCATGAGTGATATGTGTCGTGTGGTTATCATACAAGAAAGGTGGGGACCAGAACTTGATAAGATTTCCCTCTTATATACGGCTGTTTTCTCTTATAATACGCATGAGGTGTCAACATGAATATCGCTTTGGTGTAAAATTTCATGGAAGGGAGAGTTACAACATTAAGAAGTTCTTAGAATTGAAGGGAGTGGAAATGTCAGAACAAGATATTATAGAGGAAATTAAAGCTTTTGATATTTTGGAGGGGGATGCCTCCATTTCTAAGGAGCTCTGATTTGCCGATTGATGTTGGGTGGTCTCTGGCGCGGATCTCATTGTTGTTAGTTGCAAGTTCATAGTTTGGGGGTTTTTTGTTTCTTCGGGTGTTTTTTGTAGCTGTTGGTCTTGGGTTCTCTTGGTTGGTTAAGGGGTTTAAGTGCTTAGGTTGTTTACTTTTCTTGCTGTAGTTTTTGGGGATATTTCAGGAGTTTTTTCTTGGGTTTTGTTTCAGGTTTTGGTTGGTATCTTACCACCCTCTTGTTTTGGGTTTTTTTCCTCTTGGGCCCTTGGCGTTTTCAGTCTTGGGTCCCTTTAATCTTTGTAATTCGTTTTCAAAGATTAATAAATTATTTGCTTAGCAAAAAAAAAAACATGAATATCGCTGCGTTTCACCTTCCACGAAAATCAAAATATCCTAAATTAATCCCATAGGCTACATTCTTATTTATACTAGTAGAAGTCCTAATTAAAAGGAAATTAGTTAGAGTGGCGACAAAACAAAGCATTACTTGGAAACCTAAACTATTCGTTAAAAGGAAATAAAATAAAATCTAACCAAAACTAAACTAGGAATGTACGAAACCGGCAGCACAAATAAAATCTTCTAAGAATAGTCGTAAATAAAGATTGTTACAAAAATAATGTTTCCATAAGTGATAAGGGTATATATCTTGTCATGCATCAGTTTCTGGTTCTGTATGGAGAGATGGTAAGCTAACTGAACCTCGCTTGTGCCCTAGAGAGCTGGTCTGAGAAGAGCACCTGCACACCGAACACCCGCGTTAGTGCCAAGCCCAGATTGTTGGGAGCTCGGGAAGACACTCCGACAGTCTAGTAATTGATCGGAGATGAAAGTTCTAAAGAGAGACAGAATTTCGGCTTCGAGAGGGAGTGTGTGGAGATCCCGAATGGGGTTGGTGAGGGGGCCTTTTATAGACAGAGACTTACTTGCTCGTGTCCCTTACGCGCCCCGTCCATACCTGACACAACACATGGTTGAGTCAGGGTGCTTCAAGCAGACCCACCGCTTCGGCTAACGTCACACTTAACACGCCTAGTAAGTCAAGGAGTCTGGGAATACTCCCCGGTCCCTGATGTCACGTCTGTCATGTCAAGCATGTGTGAGGCCCTGCCCGACCAAACAACCTCGAAACCCATCGATTTGGCTATGGCTGGGACATCTCGAACCCAGCGGTTCGGCATTGGTTGATACGCTGCCAAAATCCACCAGTTCGGCAGACTTATCCTTGTTATACCCAAGGTTGGTGTCAAGCAAAACGTCTTAGGGCCCTAACGCTTGGTGACCCCAGCTCTCAAGTCTTCAGGTTGTTCCATTCTTCAGCCGAGCTGACGTTACCGAGGTGATGAGCACCAAACCCATCGGTTCGGAGCATTCATCTCGGGCATGTCCACGTCACTCTTTCTTCACCGCCGAGGAGGCTTCATTCGACGTGAAACATACCAAGCCCACCAGTCGGTACAACTCGTATGACCTGACCTTCCTTGCCGACGAACCAATCCGTTGATCGTTGATTCGGTTAATGGGCAAGGGGTGGACCTTTTGGTCCTTGGAATATTCTGGCCACTACAGTAAAATTGAGTGAAAAAGATTGGACTCACTGTATTTTGATGTTGATAAAATATCTTAGATCTTCAAAATTTCTGTCTACGTTTTAGTGTAATGAGTTCTTTGGTGGTCTTGGGCGCATTCACAATGTGCCCATATGTCACATTGTACCTCAGTACATTAGCGTAAAGCTCAAGTGTTTCGCGCCATTGAATTCTTGTTTCTGCTGACCCCCTTATTAATTATGTCGACTACAAGCGCCGTAAAAAGAAAGCCCGGTCTATTAAAGGTTACCGAAGGAATTCTGTATGGACTAAAAATCCTTTGAAAGCTGCCATCTTTTCTAGGACGTTGAGATGGGAGCATATAGAGGAGAAGTCGAAATCTTTAAAGTTGGGTTCGAAGAAAGACAATTTTGATGGGACCACTCTATCGTCTCATGAGGAAGCTAGTAGCAACTCTCGCAAGAGGATTTCGATATTGATCAAGGAAGCTCGTAAGAATATGGAGATGGGTGCTAAGTTTGGCGTAAAATTTTTTGGAAGGGAGAGCTACAATATAAAGAAATTTCTAGAATTACAGGGAGTTGATATCTCTGAAAAGGAAATCTTAGCTCTTGATGATTTGGAGGTCGGTACCTCCATTTCTGTGGAGTTCTGATTTTGCTGTTGTTGTTGGTGGGAGATCTTTGGGTGTTCCAGTTTCGGTAGTTTTGTTGGTTGGAGGTTTCGGCTTTTTGGCGAGCTTTGGAGAGGAGTGCTTAGTGTTTTCCTTTTCCTGCTGTTGGTTTTGGGTGTTGTCGAGGTCTTCTCTGTTGTTTTTCTGGTTCAAGAGTCTTGGTCGTTTTGGGTGTTTTTTTTTATTTTCTGTGGTTTGGTTGGCTTCTTGCCATCCTTTTTGTGTCTTGTTATTTCCCCTTTAGGGTCCTTGGCGTTTTCAGTCTCGGACCTTTTAATCTTTGTAATTTGTTTTCAAAGATTAATAAATTTTTGCTTATCAAAAAAAAAAAAAAAAATACTTTCAATTGGATGCGGCAAGAATCTCAAAATACATGAATCCCAGGGTATCATGATTCATGAAACGGCAGAGAATGCGTTGATAATAGGAGAATGAAAAATTTTGGAAACAGAGAATCCTGCTCGGTTTGAGTCGAGTACACCATCCGTAGAAGGAGAAATGTCCTTGGCAGGTCCATCAAAATTGTGGGCACAGCTTTCGTCTTATATTGGAGGGGACCAAACCGCCCTAGTAGTAACGTAACTTTTCATCAAAAGTGTGTATATATTTTGCTGTCATTCTTTTCCCTGGCTTTTTCAGAAGGAGAACCAAAATCCTGATGGGTTTCTTCCTCACATATTGCTCAAATAGTGAATACTTATCACTTCAGTCGAATATACGGACAACGATGAACCTGTAACCATCCGATGCGTTTGAGTCCTCCATGCCTTGTGCGAGACCCGCGTGCATCCATTTGTGGCCGGACATTTGTGCGACTATAATTGGACATATCAATACTTTTCCTGAAGGAAGAAGCCAAGAAAATATGCTACAGAAATTTTCCTTGACCGAATTTCATTCCCGCACATGGCTAATAAAGGGCGAAATTCAATAAAATTCAACTTGTATACTAATTAAGCGTAGTTCATTACCATACGGCAATGGAAATTAAACGAGAAATTTCCTTGACAGGACCATCTAAATATGATCAGAGATTCCATTTTATGAGGGAACCGAGCTATTCACCAGTTGTAGCTTTCCTAATTTCCTTAGTTATAGTCTCTTTGGAAACTGGGAGTGCCCAAACGGATGTAGACGATAATGGGGTTTTGACGATAAGGCCCCCTATTTAGACGGAAAATGTAGACGGCGTGTGGCGTAGGGACCGACCAAACATGCCGAGATACCCATTTGGGCAACACATGTGCGGTACCCAATTTGCACCTAAAATTTTCTGCATGCCTAGACCTCGTAATGTGATGATGTGAACTTGTCATCGGGTAGGGCTTGTTCAGAAGTTTATTCATAAAAAAATAATTTCATCAAACAATCTGTAGGTATCCAAACAAAAAGTATTATTTTAAAATTATGATATCGTTTGATACTTATCTATATCCAATTAAGATGATTTTTTTCATGGATAAAATTCTCAATGAAGAAGGGCGGACCTGGCGCAGCGGTAAAGCTGCCCCATTGTGGCCTGAAGGTCGCAGGTTCGAGTCTCGGAAACAGCCTCTCTGCTTGAAGGGGTAAGGCTGCGTACATCAACCCTTCCCCAGACCCCGCATATGCGGGAGCTTCGTGCACTGGGTACGCCCTTCTTTTTTTTTATAAAATTCTCAATGAAACCAACAATATGAGCAGTTCGGATCACATCGTTGTGGTCCTATCTACGTCCGACGCTTTATATTTAAAATAGTATAATATTCGAAATTTGAGTTTTAATATTCCCTACATCCGTGTTTGTTGGTCCTTCACCTCGGTGGGGAAGGTTGTGTTGGGTCCCTCCTTATTCTAATTTTTTGTGGAGGCCCAATAATTTTGTGTTAGCCCAAGTTATTTGTTTTGGCCCAAAAGTTTAAAATTAGTGGGCTTATTTGTGGGTAGAAGTTTCTACACTTGAAGTCACATGTCTAGCACATGTTTTGGCCGGCAATTTGTTAGCTGCATTTGGAAGATAAAAAGTCAGTCTTTGTTTCTTTGGAATTATAGACCATTAGTAGCCACCATCATTTTTTTGAACACCATTAGAAGTCAGGAGAAGAAAAATCGAAAAGTGTCGTGTGTGCTCTGTGTTCTTCGGTGGAAAGGTGATCAAACAAAGTACAACTTTGATCACCTTTTGGTCCAGTATTCAGCAGTTTGTACGCCTATTTTTGGGGCAGATTTGCTCACTGTTCAGCTCTCCATTTGCAGCTACTTTGGAGGGGGTTTTGTTCACTCAAAATTGGTGAGGTCTTTCCTCTTGTTATCTTGTGATTTGTTGGATACACCTTTGGGTGTTTGTGAGATCTTTGTATCTCTTGTAACCCATTTGTACGAACTTTGGTGATAGTGGAATCGGACTTCGGTCCCGTGGACGTACCTCATATTTTTGGGGGAACCACGTAAAAATCGTTTGTGTCTCGCTTGCTTGTTGTTTGCGTTTTTTTGGTTCTCATTTGCTGCGCATTTTTTTCCCTCCGTGATTTACTTGTGGGAATTTTGGTACTCCATCAAACCCAACAGGTTGTGCATCTTCTGGTCTGCACGAGCATTCAAAAATTGGAACAAGCTGATCATTCGCTCCACTGTTTTCAGGGTCAGCAAGAAAACCCTGCCAGGTGGTGGAGAACCTCTCTTTTTTGCTTCCACAGAGGCTTCCAAAATCTATCGCGTGGAAGGCAACCTAATGTTTCAATGCCTTGCCCTGTAGCCAGTTTCTTTTTCAACTTCTTCTAGGTTTTCCTTTGCTTTGAACTCTCTCTTATCCAATGAAACATTATGCTCTGCTCGTTTTGCACCCCAGACCTCGTTTAGCTTTCTTGCTTGTTTTCTTTCTTTTCCCTCCCTTGCATTGATCCCTCTATGAATCGTACTATTGTGAATCTAAAGCTGTTCGTACTTCGTAGCTTTGTTCTAAAACTGCTCGTAGATTTCTTTTTGCGCGCGTGGTCTCAGAGTTCTTGATTGTCTTATTTGTTCATGATTCCAGGAAAAACAGAATGTGAGATCCCGCCAAGCATGTGTGTGAGCTGAACGGAAAAACTACAATCTTTTAGACCTGTGGCTGCATATGCATGTCTTCCCTTTGCCGTGGAGTTCCTTATCACCTACTAATGCCAGCTTCTATGTGAATAGATTTCCATAAAAAGTAAACAGCTCTTGATAGAACTAGCCATTGATTTTTACATTTGCAATGGGTATTCTTTCTGTGCATGCATTTCTTTTTGTTCTGGAACTCATGTATGATGTTTGCTTATGTAGCATCGACAATCCTACAGACCGGAGTGTCCCTATGTCCGACACGGGGATATGCCGGGGACACAGCTCAATACGTATGAGACACGCCACGTGGTGTGTCCCATAAATTCAATTATTTTTTTGCGGGGGACACTGCGGGGCACAGGAGGGACACGGCAGGGACATGGGAGAGACACGTTTGGCGACACGGCAAGGGTTAAACATGCAATTTTTTTAAATTTTTCGGGGCTAATTTGTATTACTTCAAATATTTGGAATTAAAAGTATAATATGATTTATATATGACGCTTGTTTATATATATTAAAGCTCTATGTTTATACATATAACTATATTTCTATTGGTATACAATAAAAATTATTTATTAAGTTTATTTATTTTCGCCGTGTCCCCGGCCATGTCCATGCCCCCTTTTTTTAGAAATCATGTGTCCCGTGTCTATGTCTGGTCAGTGTCTGTGTTTGTATCTGTATCCGTGTCCGTGCTACATAGATCTTAATTGCTTATCAGAGTTCTGCATATCATAAGAAGGCATTTGTAAGAGTGGATGGTTGGATATGGTCTTGCCTGACATTCTTTTGGGATTTTGGTAGAATATCCCCGTTCCTGTCGTCACCATTGGTTTTGGGGTGTTGGAACTATATGTTAGGACTTAGGAGGCTACACTTCACACTGAGTTCGAATTACAATGCCATGAGCCCCTTGATGTTAGCCGACACGACCAACGGTTTTTTTTTTTTCGCACTTCTTTACTTCCAAACTTGTTATGAAAATGGTTAAAAGTGTATCTTCGTTCTATTAATTTCGGGTGGTATTGCACTCGTGTTATATTAATTCTTCAATTTACGCCATCTGTGCGCAGTTGAGTACTTTGAAGCTTTTATTTCACTGCTTAAATAGCTAGCAAATGCCTTATTCTACAAAACACATACGAAGATGGTGTTGAACATGAAGCATTTTCCTCAACAAAAAAAAAATGCTAACCATCACCGCCCCCTAAAATGCAGGGTGTGGTAATTCATTCACCTTAACACAAATAACCCCAAAATTAAATATATTAATCTCATACTGCCACTCTGCTGCTGCTCAGCAGACAGCAGTTATTCATCTTTTGCCGTTGTTGGGACTGAACCAGCACAAAAGGCCTACGAAGCAAGTGGCATTGCACGGTATGGCTCACGATCTGATGATCCATCAAAAGGAGTCGAAATGCTCCAATTGGCATGGAAATCTTTTTCTTCTTCGTCGATGGTGTCTAGCATTTTCTTCAATGGCCGCTTTGTTCTAGAGACTAGTTTTGATGGAGCAAATTCTGTCACAAACCTTGTTTTCGACTCCTTGGCCATTGTTCAGGCAATGAGAACAACTGAGAATTTTGTAGAACTGGAGGGAGAGGGAGAGAGTTATTGAAATATGGGAAGATGGGTTGCTGAGAAGAGCAATATTGAGGCAAATTTATAGGCAGCTTTGAAACTAAAAAGTTGTTTTTCTGCCGCCGCGGCGCCAAACCCTACTTTTTTGCATTAATCACATAAAGTTGCTTCTTTACCTAAGAAAAAGACCACACTATGAGAACCATGAGGAAGAAAGGGGGGACCAGAGATCTGGATAAGATTTCCCTCTTCTATGGCTGTTTTCTCTTATGATACGCATGCGGTGTCAACACGCTGCATCTCACGTTCCATGAAAATGCTTCACTAGGTGGCTCGAGTCGCAACCACACATTCATGTAACGCGATAAGTTACAGAAGTTGGGGTTGCTTATTTGCTTTCATGATCACGTACCAAAATAAAACTATTCACATCCCAATTGATAAGGCAATGTAAAATAGACTAGACTGTGTATTTTGAGGGTGCTAAATATCTTCCATCTTTTGGTGGTCTTGGGACATCAACAACATACCCATATGTCACATTGTACCGCAATACGTTAACATGACGGTCAAGTGTACGTTCCACGACATTTGAATTCTTTTCCGCGGCATGGCAGTACACTTCCAATTGGACGTCTTGAAAATCTCAAAATACATGAATCTCGAGGCATCATGATTCATGAAGCGGCAGAGAATGCGTTCATCATAGGAGAACAAAAAATTTAGAAACAGAGAATCCTGCTCGGTTCGAATGCAGTACACGATGGGTAGAAGGAGAAATGTCCTTGGTAGGTCCATCAAAATTGTGGCCTCAGGTTTCGTTAAGACTTGTCTATATATTGTAGGGGACCAAACTGCCCCAATCGTAACGTAACTTTCCATCAAAAGTTTATATAATGCTGTCATTCTTTTGCCTAAAAGTTTGAAATTTCAAGGTATTGGAGAAGAAATGAGAAATTACATGTTCAATTAATCATGTGATGAAAACTGTGACACTCATCCATGGCTTTCTTAGAAGGGGAATGTGTTTGAGTTCTACATGCATCAATTGGTGTCCAGACATTTGTGCGACTATATTTGGACACCTCAATATTTTTCCACAAGGAAAAATCCGGGAAAATATGCCACAAAAATTTTCCTTGACCAAATTCCGTCCCCGCACATGGCTAATGAAGGGTTCAATTCACAAAAATTCAACCCTTTTTTTTTTTTTTGTGACAAGTACTTCACTTTTATATACCCTAAACAATTAACAAACAAACTAAGGAGATAGCTCTGGTATTACAACTGAAAGATAAACAAAGCAACTACACGATACAACTCAAGCATGAACAAAGTAACAAGAACAAGAAGCTAGCAAAACTATACGATATTAAAATTATCCAAGCAAAACAGCTTTCTCAAGACAACCCCCAAGCTGCACAGGGTTTCATCCTTGTAGCCGAGCTTAAAAAAGCTCGGATTGAATCAATGGTCATTCGGGCCACCTAATCAAATGAACAAGTTTTTTGCTGAAATATCTTAGAATTCGTATGCACACAAAATAAATAGTAGCAGCTAAAGACCCTTTCATAGCAAAAATTCTACGTGTACGCAAGAATTGTACACGGATTGTGTACGTACGCACGCGGGGGGCCCGGGCCCCAAAAAAATTCTAAAAAAATACCATAAATTTTAAAATATTATTTTATTTTCGTAAAAATCCTCAATTGGATATCGCAAGATTATGTTTTTAGATTCACGGGGACGAATCTGCTTGTTTCGTCTGTAATCTAGAAAACATATGCCGATATCCAACCGAATTTTGGTTTTTTTACGCTAAAATAATATTTTAAAATTTATGGTATTTTTTTGAAATTTTTGGGGCCCGTGCAAACGTGTCGTATGCATGTGATCCGATGAAACATAGCCGTACTGCATCTAAAATCATTTGCAGTCACTGCATCTAAAATCATTTCCAGTCACATGTTGGGTAAACCAATCCATGATGTTGGATAGCTTTGACTGTCCTCCCAAATTAGACAACTTGCTCCAAACTTCAAGCCAGACAAATCTTGAAAACGGGAACTCAAAGAGCAGTTGTTGGTGAGATCCTGTCGCCATAGCACACAAGGAGCAATTCACATCTACGGTCATTCCCCAACTAGCAAGTCTATCCTTGGTATTCAGTCTACGTTGAAAAGCCAACCAAAAGATGGAAGCCCATCAAGGGACATGCCTCTTAAACCAGACAACCGTTGTCCAATGTTGCTTAAGAGATTGTTGCCTGATTGCTTCCCATGCAGAATTAGAAGAGTAAGATCCATTAGGGTTGGGGAACCAAACTACAGAGTCTTCAATTTCAGTACCAAGAGTTAGGTTCGCAGGAGTTTGGGCAATAATACTTTGCATCAATCTAGTACAAGCCTCTAGGCCATCTCCACATTCCAGATCGAATAATAGAGGACATCTTTTCCTTCAAAGATTTTCTTGCGCTATACAATACAAAATATCAACCCCGGACCGCTTATACAGTAGCCCAAGAGTATGCTAGTTGTCAATCCATAAGAAGGTGGATTGTCCATTACCAATTTTGTAGAGAATCATAGACTGACCCAATATCTCTCAGCCCAAAGACCTTCTAAGTCCAAGAATAATCATGATGTACCTTCATCCCCGATAAGCTTTTATCTTTGATGATATAGGTGTGAACCCACTTTACCCATAGAGAATCTGCCCTTTTTTAAGAGCCCACAAATGCCTTAACATAGTGGCTTTGTTCCAATCCTTTTAACTTCCTAAATCCAAGGCCTCCTTCCTCCTTAGGGAGACAAATATCATCCCAATTAACTTTAGCTCCATTATGTTTCATGTCAGCACCACTCCACAAGAAAGCCATTAAAGAACTTTCAATTTCCTTGATAGTTTTGCTGGGAATGAAAAAAATAGAAGTCCAATAAACTTGCACACTAAGCAAGACATCTTTAATTAACTAGGCTCTTCCACCATAGGATAAAGACATAAAAGACCATCCCTGAATTCTGTGTAAAATTTTGTCCTTCAAACACCCTGCAATCCTGAGCCTTCAATCTAGAATCAATTAGGGACTCCCAAGTACTTAATAGGTAGATCAGCTTCGGGAATGGGGAGGATATTCATGAGAACCCCCTTGAGATTCACATCCACTCCAGCAAAGAAAACTGAACTTTTGCTCAGATTTGGCCTCAAGTCAGAGAAGGAATAAGAGTCTGTCAATAAGCTATTTATCAAAGAGAAGGATTGGGGAGTAGCACCACACAAAATGAATAAATCATCAGCAAAAGCTAGATGACCAAAATTCAACTTATATACTAATTAAGCATAGTTCATTACCCTACTGAATTGTTAATTAAATTGAGAAATTTCCTTGACAGGACCATCTAAATGTGGTTGATCAAATATTTCATTTTATCCATCAGTTGTAGCTGTCGATAGACACTTGTGCCATCCGAACAACTCCTCTCGAGCTAAAAAATGTACTTGATTTGGACAATTTTGTTTTCTGCTTAAAGAAGCTTAACTTCTTTAAGGGGGTATTTGGGAGCCTCATTTTCAGCTTTTTATTTTTAACCTTTTGACTTTTTGTCTTTTTGGATTATGATCATAAAGTATTTTGAATCTAGTAAGAGTGTTTGGGAGAAATGTGCAGAATGTATTTCGCAACATGAGTAGTGTTTGGGAGAATAATGATGAAAATGAATTATGGGTTGGTTCTTTACTGTTGTGCCCTTGTTTCTTTATTATGGTATTTAAAATGTGTGTGAATATCATTTTTAGCAATTTTTTAAAATAATGTTGGGAAGTATTTTTAACAATTAACAATGTATTATGACTTTTTTGTCGAAAAATAATTTTTGCTCTTTTTTTTTTTTTTGGTAATTGAAAGTCTCCCAAAACCCATAAAAGATTACCCTAACAAATTTTTGTAAAAGAAAAAAAAAGAAAAGAAAGAACAATGGTACAAGTCCTCTCTCTCTCTCTCTCTCTCTCTCTCTCTCTCTCTCTCTCTCTCTCTCTCTCTCTCTCTCTCTCTCTCTCTCTTTTCAACCCAAAACCACTCTCTATTTTCAACCCAAAACCAAAACCCACCTTCTTTTTTTCTTCTTCTTCTTTGCCAGAGTCCGAAACACCCAAACCTCACCATATCTCTCTCAATCAAACTCCAAAACCTTTGAATCCCTTAACTAATCTACACCCAAATCACCTTAAAAACTCAATTTCAAGCCATAACCTACCCACTCCACCTCTAAATCCGAAAACCCTAATCCACACCCCAATCTAGTTTTCTCTCAAATTTCACCCAAAAACCTTGATTCCAACCCTAAACTGCTCAAATCTGACTTTAAATCCTCACCCAAACTCAGTTTTCACCACCCATGGCTTGAGTAATTCAACAATTTCGGCCCACAAAACAGGAAAGGGGAAAAAGGTATGTTTTAATCAAGAAAGGGAAAGACAGGGGTAGATAGGAGAGGGAAATTGGAGGGGAGAATCCAAAACGAGAACGATAATTGAAAAGAAGCTCCCGACCTCTTTTTCACTTCTGCCCTAGATTGTGCAAAATACAAAACTCATTCTCAGAAAAGGAGTTCTGGGTGTTTTTGCCCAAACGCCAAGGAGAAAAATGAGAATGGAAAAAAGTGGCACCCAAACAAGCTCTAAGAAGCAAGTCGGTCTCAAATGAGATCACGAATAGGTGAACTTTTTGCATCATAACCCAAACAAACCAAGAATGAGATTGGTTTCAAAGCCTATCCAATTTAGCAAAATATGTGAAGTGTTGTTTATTTGTGTAATGAACCGATATTAAATGAATTTTTTAACTTCATTGTTTCACGTTTGTGATTGAAGTTATGCCTTTTTGCGCATTCCTTCATGCCCTTTTGTAGTACTTCCTTTTCCATAAATCCTTTATTTCTCTTCTGTTTTCCTTCCCCGATTGGAACGGCCTCCCCCCTCTGGATTCCCATCCCCTTCCTTTCCAATCGTTTCACGACTGTGGTTGAGGTAATGCTTTAATTTGCATTTTTGTATGCCCTTTCGTAGTACTTAATTTGCCTATTTTCAATTTCCCCTTCTAGTTCCCCTTCCTCGTTTGGTCTAACTGTTTCACGATTGTGGTTGAAGTAATGCTAAACGTTCATTTCTGTATGCCCTTTCGTAGTACTTCTTTTGTCAAAGTCAAAACTTAATTTTTTTTTTTCTCTTCAGTTTTTCCTCCCCGATTGGAACGCCCTCCCCAATCTGGTTTCCCCTTCCTCGCCCGTTCTGATCATTTCATGTATGGGTTGATGTTATGCTTATCATGTCTCGAGTTAGCTGCTATTTCTATTTGTTCTTGATTCATGCATGCATATCTGTTTTCCGGATGTCGTTAATATAATGGGCTATCCGGGCTATGGACTTTATCGGATTGGCAGATTGTCGTTATTGGATTAGTTGAATGTTGGGAAGTTGGTTGTGGCAAAATAGTTATTGCTATATTACTGGTGGGTTTGTTCGGATGCTGGATAGTACGAATGCAGAATGGTTTATTTGGATGGAATTTGACTTTGGCGCATTATTTTCGGCTTGATGATTTGGCGGAATTGGGATGCATGGATGGTTTGGTTGATCTGGCTTGTTGATGCTGGGGATGCTCAGGTTGGCTCAGTGGATTGGCTATAGGGTGATGATGGTTAGGTTGGCTCAGTGGATTGGCTATAGGGTGATGATGGTTAGGGAAAGGGGTGTTAATTTAATTTTAGATGTTGTTAGTTGCATATAAGCCGAAGGATATACCTCACAGATGAATAGGGTATTCTCCATGGCTATTTCATTCCAATAACCACGGTTGCGACTCTTTCTGGCAGCTTCTCTACTAATTTTAGAGCTCCGTAGATGGCTTATGCCATCTAGTTGCACGACGCCTAACCGTGCCACGGAGCTTTCGACTATAGGTGCATTAGTCACTTGGTTTGTATCGGTCATATCCTGTTTGGTGTCTACATCAAGCATATAGTTTCTAGACAGTTGAGCGCTGATGTCTCCTTAAATCTCTTCGGTTGTTTACCTGTTTAACTGTGGGTTGGAAGAATCGTCATTCACGTGGAACTACCGTGACAGCAGCAGCTTAACATCATACATTGATCACAAATATCTGACAGCCGAAGCAATCTCTCGCTAGACATGTATCCTTCATTTGTTTTGGTTCTGTCTATGTTCTTCTCGTCTGTTTGATTATTTTTATTCTATTGTCTTTATATTCGGTAGTTTGTAATGGCATTTCTTGTGAAATGAAATTCTCTCTATTGGCTAAAAAAAAAAAAAAAAACGAACGAACGAACGAACATAAATTGGGACTGGAGTAACTAGGTTAATTTGTTTATTAGCTCAACCTAACTTAGGGCAGTGGGTAATCTATAAGCATTGCCCCTGATATATTTTTTTTTTTGTGAGTCCGTTTTTGGGAAGGACATAGTAAAGAGGTATTTACTTCAATAAGGACATCAACTTTTTCCTTAATGCCAAAAGGACAAATCACCTACACATTCCAAAAATACCCTCACTAGCCAATGAAAGTGTCTAAACCCCCAAACCTAATGAAAGTACCTAAACCTAAACCCTATGAAAGTGCCTAAGACCCTAGGGTACCCTATGAAAGTGTCTAAACCACTAAAACTCTATAATTGAAAAGTGTACCCTAAACCTAAATCATATGGTACCCTATGAAAGTGCCTAAAATACTAGGGTACCCTGTGAAAGTGCCTAAACAGCTAAAACACTATAATGGAAAGTGCACCACTATACCTTATCCCAAAATGCCTAAACCCACTATATCTTATCCCAAAGAGCCTAAACCCCCTAAAATTGAACCCACCCCCAAAATTAAAGAGGGAGAAATTAATTTTGTCACACTCATTAATCTTGTCCCACCGCCCACACATGAGAGAGACAGTTGACAGCGACGCATGAAGAGAGAGAGAGAGAGAGAGAGAGAGGACTAAACACGCGGTATTGAGTATAGGAGTTCAAAAAGTGACCTACAAATTTTTGAAAGTGACAGGATGGGTCAGTATTGGGTATAAATTGACGGTCAGTTCAAAATTTAAATCAAAATTTATAGGTCACTCTTTAAATCAAAGGTCAGTTCAAAAAGTGACGGGATGGGTCAATATTGGGTATTGAAAGTGACTTGATAAGTGTGGGTCAAAACCCGACTTTTACTTTTGTCTAGTGTGCGTGAGTGTGGGTTTCATTAAGGGTATTTTTGTCTAGTATTGTCCTTGAGCTCTCAAAATTTTCTATCAATGTATTAGAAACATTAAAATAAGTTAAGCTGGACTAAACACCATTTAAAACCCCAAATTTGTCATTTAGACCAATTTTCTGTATTTTCAAGTATCGTTGTAATAATCTATTCTTTTGTATAGTATACATATAGTCCACGTGGCACCCTCATTCTTTTGAAATTAAAAAAAGAAGAAGGAAGAAACGAATTCATATGACAATTCCTCCTAGAAGCACTTTCATTAAATGAATGAGAAGCCGAATTCACTGGCGAGAGAGAACCTATTAGACTAATGCCGCTGAAAGCAGGGCCGGCCCAGGCCCAAGGTCCAAAAGGCCTAGGCCTAGGGTACTCTAAAAACTTAAGAAATTAGGGGCACACCCATGATTTTCACTAGTAGGCTTGAGTAGGAGTATTTTAAGCCCAATAGAAAAAACTAGAGTGCCCGGCCCAAAGGATTCAGAGATGGGTTCTCTATTTATATAGGAACCTCTAGCAGTGAGTTCTCCAAGTTGGGCAATGTGGGACTACACAAACACAAGAAAAACAAATAAACACTACTTTGAGAGTCCCACATCGGAAGAAGTTGTAAAAGGATTGCATTCCACTCTATTAAATAGTGTTAGAGCCTTAAACTTCACCTGTGCAATTATGCGCTGAGTGCTTCAACATAGCAACTCATGTATGGAGCCATCAAATGCATTGCATGAACGCGATTTTGTTGTATCTAACTTTCCCTAAAACTAAGATTAGCTGATTTCAAGTTCTAGTGTTCTTGATTATGTTTCTTGTAACAAAACATTTTCTTTTTGATTGCTCATTTTTTTAAGGGCTCAATCGGATATGTGGTGAGGATTCTTTTCCAACATTTGTAGTGCAATGTTGAGTGGCTCGCCTTAAGAATTTTGAACGGCAGTTGTTTGTGTTTCATGTATGATAGTGTATCATGTTCGACAATACTTTTTGATAATCGACTCACTTTTTAGTGGCTAATTTTTTTAGTAGAACTTTATATTGTTTTGGCTTTTTCGTATTGTGATTGTTGTTTAAAAAAAATTTAGGGCACATTTTTTGGGTTAGGCCTAGGGCACTCAAAACCCTTGGGCCGGCCCTGGCTGAAAGTAGAGATGGGTCAACTCTGATTCCCTCTATCTTTTTTATTCTAAAGAAGAAAAAAAAACTTTAATCCGGTATTTTAATTCCCAAAATCGCAACTTAAATAATCTCTCATAATTAAAGTTTAGCAAAAGAGAGAGTCTTTTCAGTCACGTTGTGTAGATTTAGATCTCATTTTGACCTAAATCAGATTCCAGTAAAAGAAACTGTAAATGGAAAGATTTTCCATTGCCAATGTTTGGGCCCGAATACAGAATACTCATATACATTCTACCTATATCTATGTGGAGACTGGGTTTCATCTCTCCCTAGTTAGCAATTGCTGAGCTAAGTGAGTGAGTAAAATTACTCTCTTGTCCTTATTCAAAAAAAATGTGGAGATTGCACATTTTTAATATACTATTATATAATATATGATATAATATAGTATTTATATCACAATACAAAACGGTTTTTGTCCTAGTAATTTTTTTGTCACAGTCGTCATGTTACATTATCTCTCTCTCTCTGCCAACTCACTCCCTCTCTCTACTCTTTCCTCCACCGGCCCACCACACCCAAAATTTCAAACCACATTCTCTCTCTCACCCCTTTTTGAAACTCAAACCAGATTCTGTCTCACTACGTCCTCTCCTGCCCCCTCTCTAAAATTCGAAGGAGCATAAATAATGTGCACTGGGTACGAGCATGGGCATGAGTATGGGCACGGGTGTCGATTGTTCAAGCCGTGCCTTCAGGCACAGCCACCGGTATGCACTAGTAGTATTATCAAATATGGACATATCGTGTAATTCTTTGTGCGGAAAACATATGGGTACCGACCCATATGTCCAAAAAATGTACCGAGCATGTTCGGGGACCCATTTTTGGGTCCCACACGAGTGATCTGAACCGTTCATTATTCTTAAAACATTTTTCCGAGGGGCCCCACAAAATTTCAGCTCAATCAGACGGTTATAAGAGCTTAAACCAAAGTCCCACCGTTTCAATGAATTTTTTTTATTGAAATGGTGAGACTTTGGTTCAAGAACTTCTAACTGTCCGATTGAGCTGAAATTTTGTGGGGGGCCCTCGGAAAAATGTTTTAAGAATAATGAACGGTTCGGATCACTCGTGTGGGACCCAAAAATAGGCCCCCGAGCATGCTTGGTACATTTTTTGGACATTGCTGTATGTACATGTAGTCGGTTCCTTCTTTATGCGCATCAAGGAGAAACATTCTTGCAATATTTATGACGACTTATTAATATTCACAAATTTGTATCAAAGGAGTAAATTTTTCGTCTTTATACAGTGTTACCAATATTATGAGGTGTTTGATCTTAAAAGGGTTGACACAGTGGTCAACCCCATAATGACTTAGGGGTTTTGCTTCTTCTTAGGATTTTAGGTTTAAAATCTCTCACGTGCTATCAATTCTTTAAGAGTCAACTCAAATGAAGTTTTGCTCATATTTTAATTGGGTCCACACTGGTAAACAGTGAAATTAGGTCCCGTTCCGCTAAAAAAAAATAGTTTTGTTTTAACTCAAAAACTATCTCATTCCACTAACAAAAAACCACTTAGTTTTTTTGCAAAACTAAAAACCAAAAAAGCCAAAAAAAAAACTAGTTAGTGGAACAAGTTAGTTTTTTTGCAAAAATAAACATACAAAAAACTAGTTTAATGGAACAAGTTAGTTTTTTTGCAAAACTAAAAACCAAAAAACTAGTTAGTGAAACAAGTTAGTTTTTTTTCCAAAACTAAAACATCCAAAAAAACCAAAAAATCAAAAAACCAAAAAAACCAAGTTAGTGGAACACTCCCTTAAATCTCCCAAAGTCGTCGAGGTGTAGGTAACTTGGCTCGGACAATTTAGTCATCCAAAAAACACATTTTGAGGTGTTATAAAGGAGTATAAACATTTGAATAGTGAACCAGTCAAAGTCTTAATTACATCCAAAAAGCCTTTCTCCTTGACTTTATACTACCCGGTTAATAGTTTTCAAAATTCAAAAGACCAACGGTCAATTTTTAAACATACGGTGAACGTGAATGTTTCCCACTTTCCCCCAAACAAAATCAACGCCCATATCTCTCTCTCTCTCTCTCTCTCTCTCTCTCTCTCTGTGTACAAAAGTATTCACAGGACTACAGGAATATTTCTTTTTCTCAAAAAACTCAACAGTAGAATCATTTGATTATTCTTTCGATTCAAACAGTTTTCGCTCCATCTTTTTCAATGGAAAATGATGATCAATGGTATGACCCACTTCTTATAACCGACGTTCCTTGGCAGAATAAGCAAAATTCCCCATCTCACTGTAAGATTCACTAACACCCCACTAACACACTGTAATCTTTTATATCTGGGTTTCTTAGCTATTCAATTTGATCCCATTTTACTACTTGGCAGACCCTTTAATTACAAGATTGCCGAGCTCGCAAACTTCTCTAATGGCGGATCCTGACGATGTTCATCCTAATTCAAATGATGGTACTATCTTAAAACCCTAACTTTTGTTATTTTGATTCATTATTGGGTGAACCCTTTTCAATTATGGAAGTTCGTATAATTCTTTTTGACAGTCAAGTGTGATTGTTTAGTTGGAGTAGATGTTTCTTGAAAAATGTAGATACTTCCTGGAAAAATCATTGTTTGGAATCCAATAATACCAGAAAATTTGCTGATCCAGTGCCGAACCATGCTAGAATTTCAAGAAAAATCCATTTTTCCCCGTTGCTGTATCTAGATGTTGATTTTGATCAATACCCTTTTCTTAATGTTAATTTTTGTAGGTCGGTCTACGTTGGGATTTTCCCTTACATCACCTGATTTGGTAATCTGTGCCGGTTCACCCGATATGCCCACGAGGAGCTATGAGGAATCCCCTAGGTTTTTGAAGGGTGCCTCAATTGAGCTTTCTTTAGAAAATGGAATCAATGGGCCTGAAACGGATACTAACCAAGAAACTCCAGCTGCATCAAAATTTCCAGCATCTTGGCAATTGGGAGAGGAAGATTCCTTTACAGAAGCTTCATTAGAGCTTCTTCCAATACCAATGATTGAAGACAATCTTTCCATCAAATCCCTTCCTGTTATTAGTATTAATGCCGGCTCATTGGACGGCGCAACAATTTTGGATGGGGCTGATTTTCAAGAGGATAGTTGTTTCACTGGTGGTGACACGCTAAGGACTGAAACCAAAATTGGAGATGGAGAAGGTCTTCCTCTTTACCAAACAGCAAGATTCGGTAACTTTTTGTATCGGATCAAGACATTGGAAAGAGGAAACTATCTTGTTGATCTGCACCTCGCGGAGATTGTGTTCACGGATGGCCCACCTGGGATGAGAGTGTTCGATGTGTACATACAAGAGCAGAAGGTAAGAAGCCACGAGTCATAACCAAATTAAGATCCCAGCAATTTAGTTGTTATATGAGCTTTGTTGATCGCATTCTTTTCCCCGGTTGTAGGCTGTTTCTGGTGTGGACATATATGCCCGTGTTGGTGCTAATAGACCTCTAGTTATATCCAACTTGAAAGCTTTTGTAAATGGTGACGAGGGATTATCCATAAGATTTGAAGGAGTGACTGGAAATCCTCTTGTCTGCGGCATTTCTGTGAGGAAAGATCTCTCTGCAAGTAAGTTGAAGATATTCCTTGATAGTGTTTCTTGTGATACATTCAGGGAAATGAAAACTTTGCGCTTAGTTTTCCAGATTCTGAGAAGTATGCCCTTTTCAAGTGTTTGCAGGTTTTGGGGAAGTTGAATTGATCAAAGCTACAGAAATGTCACACATAACAGAAACTACTGAGCCACCAAAAGTAATAATTGTTTTCAAAAGTACTCATGAGTGATGAGTGTTGATTAATGGAACTCGTGCAAATGGAATGACATTCTTTGTTCTGTGTGTTTAGGATAGCATGAAGTGTGAAGTTGAAGGACAAATTGAAAAGCTTCAAGTAGAGTATGAGTACCAGAAAAGGGAGCTAACCGAAACAAGGAGGGCTTTGGAGAAGCTTAAGAGAGAGAATGAATGTAAGAGCAAAGAATGCCAAGAAGCATGGAAATCTTTGAAGGATCTCCAAAATGAGCTCATGCGCAAGTCAATGCACGTTGGTTCACTGGGTATGGAATATTCATTATTTTGACACAACTTGACAGTCACCATTTCTATCACTTACAAATTTGTAGGGCTGATTATTTTTTTCTTTTAAATAGCTTTTGCCATCGAGGGACAAGTGAAAGAGAAAAGCAGATGGTTTTCATCCATGAGAGACTTGAAAAGAAAATTGAAGGTACTGAATCTATACACATAGAAGTAGCTATATTAAGACTTTCCGTTGCTTTCCTTTAATTTCTAGAAATATGACCAATTTTCTTTTTATACCTTCAAGTGGTCCAAGCCATTGGAGTTGACTCGTTTTGGGTATTCTATTTCAACAGCTTTTGAAAATGGATCAAATCAGTCTATCAGAAGAAGCGTTGTCATATAAGAAGTGCTTGGTAGATATGAATGACATGCGCTCTATCATTGAGTCTAAATGTGGGTTTACTTGACCTTGTGACTTTCTTATCCTATATCCATATGGTATGTTCTTCCCCTAACTCTTATTTTGTTGCCCACAGTAAAAGAGCAAGTAGAATTACACAACGATATTAAACTCAAATTCATCAAAGGGGCCAAGGAACGGAAAGAACTTTACAACAAGATTCTGGAGTTGAAAGGTTAGAAGTATTTTTTATCTCTTGTAGTGATTGAAGCGTGTCAGGAAGTTGAGAATTCCTTGGTTCTCTTGTGGTGATTCGCTTCTTGTTGCAGGAAACATTAGGGTCTTTTGCCGGTGTAGGCCTTTCAACACCGATGAGATGGCCGTAGGAGCTTCAATGGCCATGGATTTTGAAGCTGCTAAAGATGGTGAACTGACTATAAAATCAAACGGTGCACCAAAAAAGACCTTTAAGTTTGATGCTATTTTTGGCCCCCAGTCCAACCAAGGTAACTAGTGACTTAGAGCATGTCCAGAGGTTCAATTCCTTTCCCAGAACATGCATGTGTTATTAAATGCCAACTTGAATCGCTATACGTTAGCCCTATGATGAGAGTAGAAACAATTGGACCGAATTTATCGTAAGATCTAGCTATATGTCAATGTAGGATGTGTTTCAACTTGCCATTGGAGGAAATTTGAAACTTCAAACTAAAATATAGACAACAACCCATATAACATTTGAGAATCTCTTCAACATTTTTGTGGCTGATAAATTATTTCAACCAATTTTTCATACTTGCAGTTGATGTTTTTGAGGATACAGCCCCATTTGCAACATCAGTTCTAGATGGATACAACGTGTGCATATTTGCTTATGGGCAGACAGGAACTGGGAAAACTTTTACAATGGAGGGAACAGAAGGAGCCCGAGGTGTTAACTTTAGGACTCTCGAGCAGTTGTTTCACATCATTAAGGAGAGAAAAAGAGAGTATCAGTACGAATTGTCTGTAAGCGTTCTAGAGGTTTATAATGAGCAGATTCGGGATTTGCTAGTACCAGGAACTCAGACAGGAGTAACTACAAAGAGGTAGGGTACTTTGTTTATTAGATAAAGCAACAAATTTGTGACATAGAAATCAGTTTTCTGCTTTTGAGAGGCTCCAATTTGTACATGGGTGGCATTCCATTGATGCCTTTTCACAAAATTGTTACCTACCGGATAATAATTTTTTTTGCTTTTGAGAGCAAAGGTTACTTGTTCAAGCCCCGGAACGCCAGGAGTGCAAATACATTATTTTCGTTACATGTTTTTCAGCAGTGATTTCTAAAGATAATTTATATTATTCTTAATTGACGGGTTATAAGCTAAAGTTTTGTGATTTTGAGAGCAAATATGTACTTGTTCAAGCCTCAAATACAAAAGAATGTGCATAACATCCAAACTGCAACTTAATTCTACTACAAAAATTCCAGTTGTAGTTTATCAAGAAACTCAATTGTATTGCATACATTCTAGTAGTGATGCTTTGCTTTGCAAGTGTACTACTCAAATATGATATGAGTACTACTCAAAAGTAGAATGGATTGGACAGCTTACATTACTATGCTTCTTGGCACTGAAAATGCAATCATAAAGGAAGAAATTTAATCGATGATCGAATTGCACAAAATGCTATCTTCTTTAATCTTACATGCTGACATTATGCTTTCAGGCTTGAAATAAGGCAAGTGGGTGAGGGAATACATCATGTTCCGGGACTTGTTGAAGCTCATGTGAACAACATGAGTGAAGTTTGGGAAGTTCTACAGACCGGAAGTAATGCAAGGGCAGTTGGATCAACCAACGTTAATGAACACAGCAGCCGGTCCCACTGGTTTGTTCCTCGGGTTATACCTCTCTTATTTTAATCTTATTGTCACATGACAAAGAAGTTTACAAAAGTCTGAAGTCTACTACTTTTTTGGGCAGCATACACTGTGTGATGGTAAAGGGGGAGAATCTGTTGAACGGGGAATGCACGAGAAGCAAACTTTGGTTGGTCGATCTAGCAGGAAGTGAGAGAGTTGCTAAGACTGAAGTACAAGGTGAAAGACTGAAGGAAACACAAAATATTAATCGATCTCTTTCTGCTCTTGGCGATGTCATATCTGCTCTTGCAACTAAGAGCCCACACATCCCTTTCAGGTAATGAAGTAGACTGGTAATGAAGTAGACTGATTGCTTCCTTGTTTTGCGATTTGATGATTCAGACCTATTATTTTTGCTAACTTTTGTCCTCTCGGGTTCTTGATTCGGTAGGAACTCCAAGCTTACTCATTTGCTTCAAGACTCTCTAGGTACTTTACTTTCAACAATTTAGAGCGAAAGGAAATGTAAGATCAGAATGATAAAAACTGATGTGTTTGTATTTTCCAGGGGGAGATTCGAAGACACTCATGTTTGTACAGATTAGTCCAAATGAGAATGACTTGAGTGAGACAATTTGCTCACTCAACTTTGCAAGTCGAGTGAGAGGAATAGAATTGGGTCCTGCAAAGAAGCAACTAGACAGCACTGAGCTCTTAAAATACAAACAACTGGTAATAGTAACCTCTTTACAGTGTTCATTTTTTTTTATTGTGTTTTAGTTGCAAGAAAATGATCATTTTTGTGCTTCATAAGGCTGAGAAGACAAAGCTAGATGTAAAAAGCAAAGACGTGCAAATCAAGAAGATGGAGGACACCATTTACGGATTGGATGTGAAGATGAAAGACAAAGACTTGAAAAACAAGTTGTTGCAGGACAAGGTATTAAAACAAGAAATCTTCCTTCCAAGTCTGAGTTTTGAATATTTTCATTCATTTGAAATTTGGGACAAAATATCTTTTCCATCTGGCGCAGATTAAGGAATTGGAATCGCAACTATTGATAGAGAGAAGGCTAGCACGGCAGCACGTTGACTCGAAAATATTGGAGCAGCAGCAGCAACAGCAATTAGTGAGACAGCAACAACAAGAGGAGCAGAATTCTGCACTTTCAAGGCCACCACTTGCAAATAGACCTCTTGGAGTTCTCAAGAATTTTAACGAAAGCAAAGAACAAGCAGTAAACCACAATCGACCGTTTTCTGAGCTCAACAGCAACAAACTTCGGTCACCCCCTCCTCCAACAGACACCATTTGTGAACACAGTGATCCGATGGAGAAAGAAAACAATCCAGCTATTGCAGACCAACTGTTAGCAGTGCCAAAGCAGACTGGAAGAGCTTCCCTATGCCCTATGGCACAAAGAATTCTACCAGCCCCAGCTCCAAGGCGTGCTTCTCTAATTCCTTTACCCAGTGCCGTGGGGTCTACCAAATTCCCACAAACATTTCTACAGTTGCCACCGATTCAAGACAATAAGAGAGAAGAGACAGATATTGACGCGAAAGGTTTTCCCGAACCAATGAAGTGGGGTGGTAATAGTCCTAAAGAACTTAAAAGTGGAGGAAAGAAGCTGATAAACAGCATATTGAGACGAAGTGTTCAAAAGAGAGTCCAAATAAGGTCCCCAATGCAGCAACATATCAGAAGAGGAGGTGGCGTGAATGTGGGGATGGAAAAGGTTAGAGTCTCTATTGGAAGCAGAGGAAGGGTGGCTCATAGAGTCTTGCTTGGCAATGCCAGACGGGCAGTGAAAGAAGTTCAACAGCAGAAGGAAAGCCACAGGGAAAAGGAGAGAGGATGGAATAGCAGAATTATATGAACGTTTAAGATTTTTCATGTTTGTTGTTGTTTATATTTTAGGTTCGAACTAACAGCAGGTTGCTTTCTTGCTTGCAAGCATGGATCAGCAGAGAGGAAACAAAACAAGACTGTTGTGTTGATTTTATTTTCCTTTTGGGTTGATGCATATCGACCGTTAACTAATGGATTTGTTCTTGTATATATATGACAAAATTCATCAGTTTATTTGTGATGGAGTACTTTTGCAATTTGCATGATCCGAGCCATCGAATTACCGAGATCAATGGCTCGGATGCTGCTCACTACTCGCACAGTTAAACGATGGCGTAGGAATCTACAGTTTATAACTACCAAACATGCCATCGACATTATTATTCCTGAAACTAGTGCACTGATAATCCTTGTCATGAAAGTGGAGTCAAGCAATTAACCTTTACTGATAAAAATTATCTCGAATAATCCTTGCCACCCTAAATGATGAACATAACTCAAAATCATACAGTTATCAAAACTCATACAGTAACAGTTTCAACATAGATCGGACAGAAATGGTTCTTGACAGACAGGAAGAGCTAAATGCTATGGCACATGGAAAAAAAGCATAACTCTGAGAATATTTCATTCTTACAAATCCTTCTATTTCAACAAGGATACAGAAAGACGTCAATACTGAGAGTAGTTCAAATGAACAATACAAAACCTTCTATCAAATGCTATTGTTTATTATGATTAGATCCAATATATATGGATCTTACATTTTATATTTACTCAGCTTTGTCCTCTATGTTTTCTTGCGTCTATATGCCGACTTCCTTTTCTGAACCCTGCTCTATACTCTCTAAGGTAGCTTCGTCCAAATATCGTCTTCAGAATTGATTTGTTAGTACGTTAAAAGATGTGTCACAATGGCGGCTTCCTCAGTCTGAAAAAGAAAGAAGTTCATTGCAGAAGTCATTTAGATTGTACGAGACCATAAAATATACCGTTCGACCAGCCAAAAAACAAAAAACAGATACTGTTAAATGATGAGACTACAAGCCCCAGATAGGAAGTAGTTCATACCGAAGCTCAATCACAGAGTCCCAAATTCTTCGCCAAGAACTAGTTTCTTTTGCAGTTGGTTCAGAGATCAGGCCCCCATTTACATTATCAGCTTTAGGCCCCATCTCGTTTACAAGTTTGACAGATTCAGAGAGACGATTGAGCAGGTTTATCAAGGCAATCACCTCATTTCGTTGCAAATGAAGCTGTAAAGACCACCAAAAGTTTGAGAAACACAGAGAGACCAACTTCCAACTATCAAATACTATTCGGAATAAAAAGAAGAAACCATAATTGGGACAGAAGCTTACAATTTGATCAGGTTGGTTCTGACAGTCGACAGAGAAGAGAATCTTTAGTGCAGTACCGAGACCAAGAACCTGAAGCTTTCCCCAAAGGCGACACTTTTCACAACCCACACAATCCATTAGGGCACTGCAAATGAAAAGATACACATGAAAAAATCAACATAAAATCCAGTAATTAATGGGTAGATGGAAAGAATATGATATAACCAACTCCTCATTTGTATAACAGGTCAAGTGACACAAATACCGAGATTCCGTTTGTTACAGATATAAGAACCAGATAATATAACTGCAGCATTGAGGAAACATGTAATGATTTGGAATTTAGTTCTTTCAGCATCTTGTCTAAAACAAAAGAGACAAAAGAGTAAAATCTCAGAGAGAAACCTAATGTTCCTGAATTGCTTTTGAATCTGCTGCTTTAGTTCAGGTCCACTTTGGCCTTGCCACAATTTAGCTTCATCAAATGGAAGTGGACACGCAGCTTGCAGTTTGGGGTTGTACAGTAGCTGACGCATCAAGGATTGTGCTTTCAGGTCCTCAACAGGGTTACCACTGTCATACTCGGCCTGCTCCAAGTAATCTGCTGCCTGAAAAACATTTTAAACAAAAACATATACCTTATGAGAATGTCATAAAACCTGATTACACTTCTCAAGAGTCAGGACAAGGACATGCAGTAACTACTCACTTTTGTCACAGCTCGAAGAACAAAGAGGAAAGTGAAGTACAAGTTTCTAACACGATCAGGGTACCTAAGGACACGATCGTACATCAACTCAAGATTGTTACCCCACTGCAACGACAGAAAAGGATTGTTAGCTAACATCCATGAACAAATTATGCAATTTAAGATTCTACAGATCATAACTGTGACCTTGAACTTATTAAGGTACGATTGCTGAATCGGGAGGCAACAGGTCATTATCATTTTTAATTATTTGCTTTCTCAAATGCAAATGCCTACCAGAATAAGATATTCCTTTTGTTAACTGGACAGAAAAAAGATCCTCAAGAAAGCAAATTTTTCTACTAGTGATTCAACCATTTTGCCAGAAATTTCAGGACGAGGTTCCAGCATATGTTACAAGTAAAATCTTGAGGAGTCAAAACCAGTAGAAAAGAGAGCCATTAACAGCTAGTTGTTTATAACAGCTAGTTGTTTATTGGCAGTTAACAGAACAAATAAAACCAATCATAAATGCTTATACAGAAAAATTAAAAGGTGATAACGCGATGCAATATTGGGAAGGAGTGAGAACCAGGTTGGTAGATTCATCAAGAAGGTAATCAGCAGCTATGTGTGTTGAGATTGAGGAGTGAAGACCAGATATTAATTTGTACAAGGCTTTTTTCTCCTGGCAAACCTCTCCTGACGAATCTGCATCAAAGGCAAAGAATGGCAAAAGCAACCGAAAATTCCATCAGAAACAAAAGGTTGTGAACTAAGGCTGAACCAAAAAGGTGATGATAATTACGACAGTAAGAGAGAAACATAAATTAATGATGATAATAAGCAATTTTCACATTAACCAATTAACAAAGAGGAAATCAACAAATAGATGGCCTAGAGCACCATCAGAAAATAAAGCCCTTTTTTTTTGTTTTCTTTAATGGCCAGTGTCCACTAAAGTAGTAGTATGGACTCCTGATACTGTTGCATGGCCATTTCTAAAGGAGTGAACTGGCTAGTAAAAAATCCGGCATGTAGGGTGGACTTTTTCTTCAAGAGGGACCTAAAAGCCAAACTTAAGGACCGCAAATTATTCTAATCTAAGCATACAAGTGATACAACCCCTATGGAACTAAGGATTTCATCAACTCAAATCTCAACAAATAACTGCTAATATAAAGCAGTTTAGCATCCTTCACATTACATGAGTGGTGACACGGAGCATCTCCTGTAGCTGAAAATATGAGTCCAATCAAAAACTCGCTTAACTAACAAACTCACATTTTGGACAATTTTCTGAATATATAGCATCCCATATCCTTCTGGCGGATGGACCAACATAGCCTGTATAACGTTCTGGATTCAATTGAAGATTTACATATGTCATCTCACCTGCAGACAAAAACTTCTTTGTCAATATATGAAAGGTTTTCCCAAAGCAATCTATCCGAAAGAATAACGAATTTACACCCTAGAAGAAAAACAAGGCATTACGGCAGATTGCAACCAACAGCAACATCGATGCAATCTTCCAAAATCAAATTTTTGAAGAATGCAATCAGAAATTAAAATTTAGACAACCTTTGCTTTGTATCTAGTGACCAACCAACAAAGACAAGACCTTCGGTCCAGATAACTAGATAAGTAATGAAAACATTTAGCATCATCAAAAACAGAGGTAATTACTATTGTCTGTTTCATCGTCGTTGGTCCACGGGTTATCAACTTCCATCCAGCCCCTGAAAGCTCTAGTGTCTAAGGTGCGGTCAACAGTCGCCTCTGGCTTTCCCTCTTGACACACCAAATTGTCAGATGGAAGACCGCGATGTAATGGCTTCTTGAAAATTTCTGGAAATTCATTTTCAGGACATTCACATACGCTGCAATCTCGCAAGCGGCACATACCATCGTCCAGCCAGAAAGGGCAGTCACACCACAGCTTCACCTGCCAAAGGAAACAAGTAAATCAGCTTCAGGGAATGGCAAACAAATCATGCAATCAATGTATGTGACAGATTGTCATGATCGAATTCATGTGTACCCTTAACTTCGGCACCAAGCATAAACCTAAACATGTCCTCCATGAATATCACTTTACTATTGCTATATTAGTTTGTACCCTCTCCTTCATTTCTTAGAGACTTAAGCATTCAAATTTCTTACCCGCGCATGAATGTGTGGGACAGAATATGGTGATCAAAGTAGTTCAAGAACACTACTATTGCTCATACAATATATAACTACAGGTAAGGCACTTGTGGCTCTTACTTGACAATACAAAATACAAAAGGCAGATGGAATAATGATGCAATTGGGAAAAAACAGGTTATGGATTAGAATGTCATAATCGGCAGAGTATCCCTAGGGGTTGGCAAAATTGATGAATAAACCCAAAGGGGTTCATTTTCTAATCTTGCTCATTTGAGCTCCCAAATATTGTCCATATTCTTACCAAGAGGACATCAAATATGATATCTTAACTCTTTCCGACAACATTTACGAAAGTAACCATAATAAAGAAAAACTTGGGTCAGTGAGTAAAATTTTAGGAGTCCACATAGAACCAATGTCAATCCCTACCCTACCTTAAAATATCTAAAAAACGGAGTCGTGACAAGCTCTTGGAGCAAAGGATGTAACACTTCGCCATTGACACTGTCTACCGTCTCATAATCACAACAGCAGTCCTCGACTATTCCTGTATATTTCCGTGAATCCTGCACCAAAAACCAGAAGTCAAAACCAAAAATCAGCGTAAAAGATTCATTCCTATATTCATGAATTTTACTAATTGAATCTTTATTCGGCTCATCGCTTAAATTGTCCATTAAATTAAACAAAACATAATTCACCTCAGACCCTGACAAGCAGGGGTGTTTGGCCCCTACACTCCCCCCAATTTTCGACATATTTTTAGTACACTTTTAGATTTTTTAGTAAAATTACTGAAGAGTGGCCCCCGCAAATTAGGCAAAAATGGCGATCCTGCGTCCGCCACTGCTGACAAGATCCAACCAAATACTAATAACCCTATTCTGGTTCACTCATTTCATGGAAATTGAACCAATTCGAGTAATTCGCCAACCATCAAAAAATCATCAATCAAAAATCAAAGGTGGAGTCTTCAAAGATTTCATGAGAGGATACATCAAAAAAAAAAAAAAAAAGGGATAATGACTTTATTAAGTTCAGCCAAAATCGACTTAGAGACAGCAGTTCAATAAGACCTAAGTTTCTTGGATATCACGGAACACGATGCACTCAACAGAAATTCAACAGAGACAACGGATTCATGTAGCCAACCCCAATTGCTTGGGATTTAAGGCTCGGTTTGATTTGCTTTAGTCTATCTAGTTCCTTGACAGTAAACCAAAAAAAGATTCATGCAGCCGATCCCAGTTGCTTGGGACACAAGCTTCGATTTACTGTGATTTTCATTCATCCAATAAGTAAAACAATTCACAACCATAAAAATAAAAATCAACTTTATCAAATTTCAAACAGAAGAAATAGCTCTGATAAACTAACAGTGAACATTTCTTCCAACAAACTGCATCAATTACAAAACATAACCATAAAACTACATTCACTATCCCCAGTACTTTCCAGGGCAACGAATGATTCTATAATTTCGCACACACATAGAGAGAGAGAGAGGGAGAGGGAGAGGGAGAGAGAGAAAACCTCAGAACAGCTGCAGGACTTGTGATTGTTGACGAAAAGAGAGATCTTTTGGGAATTTCTGGAGGCAATTAATATGGCAATTAAAACAGCGATCGCTGCTCCAATAAACCATATCCCCCACCTCTTACTACTCCGATTCTTCTTCTCTCCAATCTCCGCTTCCACCATCACCAATTGTCTCTATCTCCTATATAAATAAATTTCTGTATCTAATCGATCACCAAAACCCTAGAACAAAACACAAAACCCCTGTAAAATCCTTACAATGTCGTGTACGTATATATGGATACACAAATCAAAACCATATGCTATACAAAAAAAACAAGCTCTGAAACAATATTGTGGGCTATTTAGTACTACAAGATTTTCTCAATTCAACACCAAACCCAACGCGTATTAACAGAATCCAAAACGCGCCCAAAATGCTGGGTCTAGAAACGGTAAACGGTTGTCGGTCGGGACGGCGTTGGAAGTGGAGCGAGTGGGAAGGACGCTCGGAAGGAGAGATGGACACGTGTTGTTTAGACGGCGCGTGATGAGGAGTTTCGATTTTGCGAGTGGGGGAGGGGGGAATTAGGAAAGGGATTCATTAATTTGTCTGCCTTTTTCGGGTAGGTGACGTCGGTCAACCAATGGGAGAGCAGGATAGAATCCAGTTGGACTGTGGGTACTTATAGTATGGGAGGTTTTGGGTGGGTCCCCCAGCCCGATGGGAAAGTTGGGCTCACCCAGTAACACAGCCCACCCAGAATGGGCTAGATTATGGATGAAAATTTAGGCCGGGAAACGAGGCGAGTCGAGCAGAGCGAGATTTGAGGTGTTTGAGCTTGGACTTTCAAAATTAGTCTTACATTATCTCCAGCTTGATTCAAGTCCATATAATCGAGCTCGAGCTCTGCTCGTTTGGTATTGAGGTGCTCGAGCTCGATTTGTTTACTAAACGAGTAGCGCCTCTACAAACAATTTAAGTTTTATAAACGAGTCAATTTACAAGTAACTTGAGTCGGATCTTTCACTAAATAAGCTTCAAATTCTAGCCCAAGCTCGATTCATTTACTAACAAGCTGGGCTAAGTTTTGAGTTGTTCATGACCAGTTCGTTTTTGGAGCCCTAGCGGAAAATGCACAAGATGGATCTTTTCCAACTTTTGATAAAATCGCAATCCAAACTCCAAAGTCCAAGTTTTTTTTTTCTTTTTTTTGGTTTAGGGTAAGGGATGTTTACTAGTTCGACCAGTTTACAAATACCTTAATTATTTTGTCTTTGATATGGTAAAAGGCAAACCATCCATCTTAGAACTAGTGAATTCCAAAGAAAAGTTTTCACGGTCTAGTCTAAAGGACCATGCATTGGTGAGGGTCGAGCTAGAAATTTCTAGTCGCAAGGTTTTTTACCACTTTTTAAGCCTGTGGTTCAAGTTCATATTTGTTAGAGTGTGTTGGATTTGTAGGAAGGAAATAGAAAGGGATGGAATTGGGGGGAGGAAATGACCTTTCATGTTGTAGTTTATAAAGAAAGTGAAGAAAATAGACAACCCAGGGGCTTGTTCCAGCGGAAGATACTTGGCTTTGCCTCAATGTGGGCATGATTCAAGTTTTACCAGAGCTAGCACACGCTGAACTTGGTGGCCGGGCTATGGCAACTGTTAGGTCACCCCGGAGGTTTGCGCTCTACAATGTATTCTAATTAGTGACCTCTCCGTGGGGTAGTACCTTCGTCATAAAAATTAATAATAATAATAATAATAATAATAAATTGGTTTATGAAAATAGGAGTTGAGGATAGAGACCGGTTGGACTGAGGGTAAGATTGGGCTCAGGCCCAATAACAGAGCTTGAGACTGGGCTTAGAATAAAGAGTTTAGGATGAAATGAACAAGATGGATCTTCAGAGAGCACATCAAGTTCAATTGTTTCACTCTCGTCAAACCCATGCAAAGAATATGTCTTCATGTTCTCCTCACTTCACCATCCACCACTTTCAGTTTCTAACATACTTCTTTTCGTAATCAACCGGTCTCTTAACAATAGTTACCAAATTATACGGAGTTCATTAAACTTGGCATCTAATTTAATTGCACATTTATGCATTATTTAAACCACAATGTGCTTGTGAGCCAGGGTGAATATTGCACACTAACGGATATGGTCGTCAACAATAGTTACTTATTCCTTCTGTCCCGCGTTGTTTGTTTGTCTCCAATCGTGTCACTCAAACAATTGTATGTCTATATTTCACACTCAGGGCCGGCCCAAGGGTTTTGAGTGCCCTAGGCCGAATCTTAAAAATTGTGCCCTAAAATTTTTTGAGTGCCCTACGCTCTCTCTCTCTCTCTCTTCTTCTTCTTCTTCTTCCTTTTTTTTTTTTTTTCCAGATATTCATTTCAAATCTTCTTCCCTATTTGAAGTAGAAACCCAGATCTTCGAATTTGCTCTCTCTGTATGGATTTAACGCCGGAGACGAGAGACGGCGGTCGCCGGAAATTAGACAAATAAAGAGGGTTAAATCGCCGGCTCCAGCAACAAATCCATCGACCAACACTACTTCGCCGCCACCAGCGACTTCTCCTCTTGCAGCAACTCCACCTCCAACCACCACTCCGTCTCCGCTATAGTCGACGACGATTCATTCTTCTCCGCCTCCGTCGTCCTCCACTACTACCCCGTCGTCTACGACTCCGTCTTCGTCGTCGCAGTCGAGTTCGTCGGGGATATCGACGGGGACTGTGGTGGGACTGTGGGAGGTCGCTGTACTTCAGGAGGGGTCTTGTTGTATTTTAGATGGGTAAATGGACTGGATATGTTTGGAAAATCTTAAGTGGACTAGAATTGTTTGAAAATAGCTATAGTGGACCCTATATACGTATATGTATATACCTAGGGGCCGCTTCCAGTCCGGACTCCGGACTTGTAGACCCCTATGATTCGAGCATTTTTTTGACGATCCAAACAATGTGTTCAAAATGTGTTTTAAAGGGTTCACGCGAGAAATCTTCAAAAAAAAAAAGTACCGGGAATGACTTGATCCAAGCAGTTTTTCTCGGAAACTGTACATATTTATAGTTTTTGCGAAAACTGCTTTGATCAAGCCCTTCCCGGTAATTTTTTTTTTTT
Organism: Vaccinium myrtillus; assembly: GCA_016920895.1. Classification (NCBI taxonomy): domain Eukaryota; kingdom Viridiplantae; phylum Streptophyta; class Magnoliopsida; order Ericales; family Ericaceae; genus Vaccinium; species Vaccinium myrtillus. The sequence goes on along the minus strand of CM029273.1, from coordinate 7,478,623 downwards.
TTGAAGATTTCCTGCGTGGACCCTTGAAAACACATTTTGAACACAATAGACGGTTCGGATTTCCCAAAAATAATTTTTAAAGTGAAAAAATTACATTTTTTCTTAAACCCGGGAAGTCCTTACTAGAAAATTTCTCTCTCTCTCTCTCTCTCTCTCTCTCTCTCTCTCTCTATATATATATATATATATATATATAGGAAGATGTTCTATTAAGGACTCCCTCACGGATCTCTTCCGTGAGGACCACCCCTTTTCTGATTTTTCGGACCAAATTTCGACGATCCGAACCGCTCAATGTGTTTAAAACATGTTTTCCATGGCCAACGCGAGGAATCACAAAAAAAAAAAAAATACCCGAAAGGGCTTCATCCGAGCAGTTTTTCATAATGACCATACATATATAGTTTATCGAAAAAAGCTCAAATGAAGCCCTTCCGGATATTTTTTTTGGACAAATCCTCGCTGTGACCCTTAAAAATACGTTTTAAACACATTGAGCGGTTCGGATCGTCGAGATTCGACCCCAATCCATGAGGTCCGCAAATTGATAGTTTGAGGGAGTCCTTAGTAGAACGGGATTGTATATATATATATATATAGTTTGAGGATCCTTAGTAAATCCCGGATTGAAGCGTTTTGGAGCATTTAGAAAATGTTTTTGCATGATCCGAGCCGTCCAATGTGTTCAAAAGGTGTTTTCCAAGGCCCATGCGGGAAATCTTCAAAAAAAAATACCGGGAAGGGCTTGATCCACGCAGTTTTTCGCAAAAACTGCATATTTAAAAATTGCGTGGATCAAGCCCTTTCCGGATTTTTTTGCCCTTCACGCCGAAATCTAACCTTTGAACACATTGGACGGAGATTTCCCAATTTCAAAATTTGATCCGAACTATGAGATCCGGACCCAAGGGTCCATGACAAGAAAGTTCCTCATATATATATATATATATATATAAGGAAGAGCTTCTAATGAGGACCCTTATATGAGGACCAAAATAAGGACCTTATGCTTCCCGACCAAATTTCGACGATCCGAATTGTTAGATGTGTTTAAAATGTGTTTTTAAGGTCAACCGCGAGGATTCGTCCAAAAAAAATACCCGGAAGGGCTTCATCCAATCAGTTTTTGTTAAAAATACTATATAGGGGTCCGCAATCAAATCTCGATGATCCGAACCGCTCAATGTGTTTAAAAAGTGTTTTTAAGGGACATCGCTAGGAATCGCCAAAAAAAAAAAAATACCCGGAAGAACTTCATTCGATCATTTTTCGATAAACTGTATATGTACGGTTATTATAAAAAATTGCTCGAATGAAGCCCTTTTAGATTTTTTTTTTTTGCGATTCCTCGCCTTCGACCGTGAAAACACGTTTTAAATACATCTATTGGTTCGGATCGTCAAAATTCAAGGGAGCCCTTATTGGATATTTGTTAACTATCCAATCCGAGATCCGGATTGGAGGTTTTTTGATGTTTTGAAGATTTTAAAACATGTTTTTGCATGATCCAAACCGTCCAATGTGTTTAAAAAGTGTTTTCAAGGGTCTTTACAAGAAATCGTCCAAAAAAAAAATACCGGGAAGGGCTTGATCTGAACAGTTTCAAAAACTGCACATATACAGTTTTATGAAAAACTGCTTAGATCAAGCCCTTCCCGGTATTTTTTTGGATGATTTCTAGAAGAGACCCTTGAAAACACGTTTTAAGCACATTGAACGGTTCGGATCATGAAAATTTGATCCGGAACTATGAGTCCCGGACCTAGGGATCCCGGATTCGATCCGGACCCTATATATGTATATGTGTGTACTTTTTTTGGAAAGAACATTCTTCCATAGAAATTCTTGTCAATTGATCGAACATAGATGAACGTTGTTTTGATCAATATGTGAAATGAAATTTGAATCTGCAAACCGCTCAAAATTGGTAGGGCAATGTTGTTTGTGTAGCTTAATGCACATTCGACAAACAAATATCATTCATTTTCGCTAGGCTGGGTAGGAATACTCGGTTACGATCACAATTAAAAAGGCTTATAATCAATTTTAAAACAACTTGTCATCTCATTTGTTTATGCCATATTCTCTCTCTCTCTCTCTGATGGGATCCTACCAAAGACAATCAACTCATATGGAAGTGTTCTTCTTCACGTGACTGTCACTTTCACTATGGTTGCAATCGAATATAATGTCATGTCCTTTTCTTATAACCTGATATCCCGGCCTGTTTAGCGCACCGTGACTAAAGATCAGACAAACGTTTTTGTGACCCAAGGTATGAAATATTTAACCGTGAATTCGAACACGCGACCTCACGGAGGACATACACTTGTTACTTTCTCATGCCTAATTGCCAAAACTCATTTGAGGTTCATTAATGTTATGTATTTGCCAATTTACTTTTGTTGCACAATAATATAAACCAATAATGTAGCTTCTTTGTCGTTTTTGTTAATAATAATTTAGGTTCTTCTTGTATTTTTCTTTCTTCTTTCTTGTTGTTAGCAGTAACTGAAATAACTAATAACCAAGTTGGATGGCCACTGACTTATTTTAATGATTCTTTTACTGCTTCAGCTCAGCAATTTTGAGAATCTTCTATGTGCTAATCATGGTTTGTCTATTGACATCTGATAAAAACCAAATTTGGTGGGTCACCAGACAAACAGAAGCCCTGGCTAGCTGTATTATAACAACATTAATGGTTGATTTCTCTCTTTCTTTCTTTTTTAAATGAATGGATAGAAATTTCATTCCAACTGTGTTATCGCCAATGCATGGAGGATAAACGCCAGCGACGAGTGATAACATAGTATTTGCGGATCACTAATTGTGTTATGCTTTATAGGCTGAAGCTAGGTCGTGACAGTTGAGCTTCGTTTGCGGTTAGGATAGGAGTTCAATATGGGTCATTTTTCAGGTTTTTATTTTTTTACTGGGAGGGGTAACACCTCTAAATATGTTTCATTCATTCGGTTGACATGTATATCATTTCGACAATCGATGGTTCAAATTTGTGAAAAGTATCCTACACATGAGATATTTTCAGCAAATCTGGTCTATTGAAAATACTTTTGGACGATTGCGATCGCATGAATTATCTTTTGCAGCCCAAACAGTAGAGAGCCCATTCCAATTTCCAAGTACTATCATAAACTAGTTGGGTCACTGAATTCCATGGCTCATTGGAAAATTGAGAGTCAACTCTCTCGGCAGCATAGTTAGAAAGCTTGCTTGAGCTAAGGGGCGGACCTAAGTGATGCAAGCGGAGGCCCGGACCCTTGCACACTCCTCAATTATCCTAATTTTATATTATATTTTTTGTTTTGTTTGTAAAAATTAAGAAGAAATGTCATCTCAAAATTGTGTTATTAATATATAAAGATGATATTTTGTTATTAATTTATGAATATAGTGTATGGTTTGGTCCCCGCAATAAAAATTCTGCGTCCGCCACTTCTTGACCTGCCATGATATACTAGACAACATAAGAAAGGAACTACAAAGTTTTGCAAGGCATACAACGATTTTTTAAAAAAAAAAATCCACACTCTCATAGTCTCATGCATATGGAGTTCTGGGAATAGCAACTTCAAGGAGAGTGATGAATCAAATGACCCATTAGTCCATTGTTAATATTCAAACCTGAGATCTCTTAGCAAGTCTGCCACATTCCATGTGAAGGTCAAAATTTGATATATGGGGAAACTCTAGTCTCCACCATTGTGGTAAATTTTGGCAAAGTCATTCTTGGTGCCAAATTTGGCATCAAATTTGAGAATTGTCAAACTTGACATATCATCCGAGCCGTTTGATTTGCTTAAAAAAAAAAAAAAACGAGATGGGTATAATTTAATGTTTTGATTTGAGATTGTGCCAAAATAGTACCAAAATGGTGCAACAGTAATGCATTTTCAGCTTTTTAATATTGTACCAAACTAAAAGGGGCTTTCTATTTATTGTCAGCCCACTGGGATGATTTTGAACTAACAATAAGCAAATAAGAAAAAAAAAAAAATACATACTTCGGTGTATTTTTTACACTTTTTTTAAATATTTTTTCACATACTTTTCATATAAATCAAAATAATTTTCAACTTTAACGACAACTCACGAGGCTGATTTTAGAATCAATGTCATTTTCCATAACAAAGAGTGAACTTATTAGGGGAAAACCCAGACCAGTGATTAGGGAATCTTGTCAGTTGAGGTCTCACAATTATTTGCCCTTAATAGTAGTTGATCCCATGTATTCTCTGTCTCTCCCACAATGGTAGTTGGGATCTGAGTCAATGATTAGGGAGTTTGTGAGAAGTATAATTTGATGAAGCTAATTCATGTGATCACAGAAGAAGAATGTGGGTTGATTAAGACTAAAGAATGTTGAGACACCCAATGAAGGGTACTATCAATTGGTTGTAACTCATTAATTTAAGTGCATTTTCAAGAGTGGATTGAGAGGGTATGTACATTGCACCTGAAAAGAAGGAAAAAAGAGGATATGGGGATAGGATGTTTGCCTTGATTTCCTTGCTTTCTGCATATTCATGTGCATGTACATGCTTTAAAATTCCCCCCCTCCCTTTCCCAATTCTCTTAATCACAACTCAAAATGGGGATGTAACTTTTTACGTGTATAGTTGAGTCATTGAGAAAGGATGAACCCTGATCTGCTAAGGGTTTTTTTGGTTTTTTTAGCTTATTCCGCTTTTCGAGGGAAGTCATTATCTTAGAATACATCAACTAAAAAAAGCCCAAAAAACCTCTTAGCAGGAGGGAGCCTAAGATTTTTTTTTCGGGTTGAGACCTTCTATATACCGCTCTTTAATTCGGTTACTCCCACATAATATGCTTGATTCGATCCCTGTAATCCTCAAATATGATTCATCTAGTTTGGAGATTTGTGCATTCATTTACTTTAATGTTCTAAGCCTTTTCTAGACGATCATAAGAAAACACACCTTGTTATTAGAAAAAATTCATATGATGCCTTATCGTTTTACCTTTTTCTTTTTTCATGGTTGGGGTATGATTTCGTGTATTCAGAGAGGCAAAAAGTTGCCAATCCAAATTCTAATAATCTTTGTATCTTGGTGACGAGAAGAATTTGAAAAATAAACAATTTTGATTTTTAAAAAAATACAGATAAGCCGTGTCTCTTAAGATAAACCATACTCTACATTAATATAATTTGATATTCTTGTACAAGAATTGGAAAGAGGAAAAGTCAACCAAAACCATGTAGACCCAGGCCCAACATTGAATGTCACTCGGGCCCAAATGTTTAGGCAATGATTTATGATTCGGGTGGGTCTTTTTTTCTTGGAGTCTCCGTTTAGAATAGAGATGATTAGATGATAGGCAACATCACATGTCGCTCTCATATTATATATTTGTGGACACACATTGTGCCATGTTTAGCAAAAATGGAGATGAAATATGGTTACATATTGGTGGCACATGCAATTGCCATTTTCGTAATGGACCTACTTCATTGTGAAGACTAAAGAAAGTGAATGTAAATAGCATATGAAGTACACCAAATATATTTGTTGTAGTAGTACTAGGTAAACCCGTGATACCGCTACCATGATCGGAGATACTAATTTTACCTCCGATCATATTACTCCCTCCGTCCGTCTATATTTGTCCACTTTCACTATTTCACCCCTCTTAAAAAATCGTACATTGTTTTCAATACGAATCTCTAAAAATATTCGATATGGATCTTTTTTAATATATAAAAATGGAGATGAAATATGGTTACATATTATACGAAATTTTGAAAATCATGAAACTGCCATTATAAATGGACCTACTTCAATTTAAAGACTAAAGAAAGTGAATGTATATAACAACATCACTAACTAATGAGAAATTCCAAACTATTTTTTTTAAAGGAAGAAATTCCAAACTATGAAAGTGAGAATTAAATAATTAAGGTTTTTTTCTTTTGGTAATGTATATAACTGAGTTCGTGGAAGATAAATATGTTTGCTCATCCATTTGTAGATTGGCCAGTAAAACACCGCATACGACGATTATACCATTGCTAAAAATTTACAGCTCCTTTGGCAAGAGGGGTGAGAAAATAAAGGAAAGGGGAGAGATTTCCATTAATGATGAAAAAGAAAAGAAAGGGAAAGTTTCCCATGTGTTAAAATTTAAAAACAAGCGTGAGAAACGGGTTTTCTACCTCCCATTCCAGCGACTGAACTTTTTATAACAACTCACTAACTAAAACAAATTCAAAACTCAAATTTTTTTTTTTGAAAGGAAGAAATTCCATTTATGAAAGATGAGAATTAAATAATTAAGGTTTTTTCATTTGATCTCTCTTTCTCACGAAATCGCGCCACTTTTGGCGAGAAACAAAACTGGGGTCTGAGTTCAGGGTATATAACTGGTTCTCTCATAAATATGTTCATGCTCATCCATTTGCATCCAAACGATTGGCCAGTTTTCTTAACACCTTTCTTACGACGATTTATAATCCATTGCATTTAATATTTGTTTTCTTTTTCTGATTTGTTCTTTAGGTTTGATCCACTATTTTACGATCACTGAGACAAAACTAAATTTGATTACTATAATTTACGATGGAAGATATCACTCTCTCTTGAGCACCACCACGACTAATTCAAGAATCGTATTCGTTAATTCTCAGTGATATCAGTACAGTATTTTTTTACTAACGTGAGAGATGAGCCTACGTGTTTGGAAAATCAGAAAATTGGTCTAAAGGGAAAATTTGGGGTTTTAAATAGTGTTTAGTCCAGCTAACTTATTTTAATGCTTCCAAATTTCCAATACATTGATAGAAAATTTTTGAGGGCTCAAGGACAATACTAGACAAAAATACCCTTAATGAAACCCACACTCACGCGCACCATGTGGAGGAATTTTCAAACCGAAAGCTACAGCATTGAAAGCGATATTACTGTGACTGAAAACTTTTCAAACCAAAAACTTTGAATTTTCAAACCGAAAGCTACATCATTGAATTTTCAAACCGAAAACTTTTCTTTCATGCCTGACATGTGGTCCCCTTTGCTGTGACTGAAAGCAACATGTGGTCTCGGCTCACTCCTTTTCCCTGTCACTCTCTCTCTCTCTCTCACACGTGGGTTTTGGGTGGGTGAGACAAAATTAATTTATCTCTCTTCAATTTTTGGGGTGGGTTCATTTTTTTGGGGTTCAATTTTAGGGGTTTAACTTTTTTAGGGGTAGAGTAAGTGAGTTTAGGCATTTTGGGTTTAGACACAGGTGACACTTTCCATTAAGGATTTTTTAAGTTTGACAAGTGACAACAAGTGACCCAGTTGAGTGTTTAGGTTTGGTGCACTTTCCAATTAAAGGGTTTTATGTTTAGACACTTTCACACCCTACTAAGGGTTTTAGGCACTTTTACACTTACCTAGCCACACCACTTAGACACTTTGGAGAAAACCCTAAACTTGTTTCAAACCAAAAACTGGGGTTTAGGTTTACATTTTCATTAGGTTTGGGGGTTTGCAAGCACCTACTTTGGCCTAAGGGGCATTTTTAGAAGGTGTAAGTGATTTGTCCTTTTGGCATTAAAGAAAAATTTTGGTGGCCAAAAAAAGGGAGGTTCTTCGAAAATTAAGCGTGCTATCCTACTCCAACTCAAATCAATCCTCAGGGATTACCACTCTAATTAACAATATTGCACTACGTTGAACACTTGGACATTAGAAAAATATAATCATAGCCGTACGTTCAAATTTCACGGAGGCCTACTGTAAGAAATGTCAGCTTTCAGGAGGAATGTTGACTAAAGACAACGTTGACATTGTAACAGCCCTACTGGTAAAAGTAGATGGTCACCGATTTCGAGAGGAGAATATTTTTTCTTAAAAGAAAAATTTAGAGGACCAATATTAACTTCAAATGATAAATACTTCGTTCTATATTTAGTCTTTTTTGTAATTTGTCGTTATGTCAATAAACAATAGTTTTTGGTCGTAATTATTCATTTTTATTGCAACAATAAAAAAATATTGAAATCGACAAATCGATGCAAATATTTTCAATATACACGAAGTGTTTATTTATTTTCCCATGATGACAAGACAAATTTTTTCTTAAAAACGTAAACAAAGAATATGGATGTGGTGGAATAATATGTTCACGCAATTGATTTCTTCTAAGATGATAGTTTTGAACTTAGTATAATATTTTTATCATTAATCGCACAATTGAAACACCTTTTTGAGGTAATTTGAACTAAAAATTTAATGAAACAACCTTTAAACAAGTATAAATCTTTTATAGCAAAGGTGTCTACCAACGTTTAATGCAAAAGAAAACCTAAAAAAAATTATAATAGAAATCTCATGGAGAGGGAAAAAAAATTAAGAAAGAGAATGAACCTTCACATTGCACCCGAGTTCTTCTTCTTTACATTGCCGTAGTACAAGCGGAAAAAAACAAAAACAAAAGAACGAGTGACGGGAGATTTGAACCCCGGCACACACTTTAGAGGTGGAGGTTTTTTTTTTCCATTTGAAAGCCTTTATCGTGCACTACATTAATTATTTATTACTTATGGGTTATATGTGAATAACAAGTCAGTTGTAGTATTAACCCAGTAAGCCTGCATTGTAACCACAAGGTGACAAGTGCCACTCAAGGATAGTGTGACAAGTGACAAAGTTGCGCGGGTAAGTCCACGTGAGTGTCACTAGTGGACACTTTTTCAGTAAAGGGAGCCATGCTCACACCCTACTAAGGCCCAATAAGGGCACATACACTTAGCCATGGACCATCTGTACATGGAGAAAAACCCATAGGCATAACGACTTGTGCGGCTCAAAGATATGAGCGAGAACGCAAAATGCTAGCCATTTATATTTAGCCCAGGCAAGCACCTACTCCGGTCTAAGGCAGAAACTCGAGGGGCTCTCTGTGGCTTGGCTGCGGTACAGGCACGACTGAACATGTCATGACCTTGCCTATACGAGAATGGGAGGGGATCTAATGGTTTGGTGGCTACAAAAGAAGGGAGGTTCGCTGCACGAGGGTGGAGTAGCGCGCTCAAGTAACCGTGAGGGTCAACCTCGTGGTGGGTGACGTATCTTGCACGATCAAGGTGTACGGAAAGGACACGTGTCCTCGTATTATAGGAAGACACCTAGCGTCTGAGTATTGGCTCAGTGTGCTTATAAAATATGAGACATTCCTTTCATAATTTTCAAAGGTGATTAGATTGACAGAGTGTGCCATCCTAGAGAGAGAAAGTAGATGGTCACCGATTTCGAGAGGAGAATATTCTCTCTAGATCACTCGGGCACCCCCATGGATTAGCTTAAGAGCTCCCCTTGTCTTAGTTTTTTCTATGCACATCTGGTCTCTTTTTCACCTAGTTTTTTCTATGCACATTTGCTCTCTTCTTCACCTTTATCCTAGATCACTCTATTCTCTCATCTATACCGTTGTTTATTCTTACCTCCCTATCTCATCTTACTCAAACACGAACTTCCCTTACACCAACCATTTCAAACCTTGAGGCCACTGGGGTTTTTACCTGATCACTACCTTCAGAGCCCCGTAATTAGTCGAAGTGCTCTCAAGCTGGACCGAACATCCTATTATAAAAAAATAAAACTTAACTATCACCTACGAGTTTGAAGTAGCTCATCGGATGCCATTGAACCATATAAGTATGGTGACAAATTAATTTAGCTGACACTTAAAATGTCACTCAATTCATCTGACTCATACTTGTAAAATAAAGCTATAAATATTTTTCCAATCCCCCATGACGGCCCAAGTTCATTCCGGCATCACGTGCCCATGGCAGGTTTTTTTATTTATTTTCCATTTTACAATTATCCTGCATTATTAAGCATTACATTATTAGGCATTAACTCGATGGGTGAGGCATTATTGGTGAATAATGTTGTGGGAGAAAATAATTTTATAGGTATTGGTCATTAATTTTGGTAGTATCATAATAGAATATGGGTCCTTTTCTATTGTTAGTTTATCGGACTGATAAGAAGGTAAGAGGAAAACAAAAAAAAACACACTCAAGTGTACTTTTTTCATTTTTTATACACTTTTTCACATTTATATATATTTATTACACATTTTAATACAACTTTTTAAATTTTAACGACAGCCCAGTAGTCTGATTTGAGAATTTTACCATAATTTTTGACATTGTGAAATGTAACTGATGGCAGCGACATGTAGGGCCGATGTTGACCACGTGGCAGACAGCATCGCCCAACGTCCCACTTGGGTCCCAGGCTATTTTTTGGCCCATCACATGGGGCCATCACTTTCCAATTTTCTACTAATATCTTTTGTTTTATCTGCATTTTTCTATTAATTTGACTAATTTCTGATTGCTACATATATTTAAATGTTATCTTCCACTTTAAAATTGGTAGAAAAAAAAATAAAATAAGAATCATGAAATGATTCAAGTAATTTTTTTAATTAAGTCAAGCTATAATGACAATACGGTCTTGGGACATGATTAAGAAATTAATTAATGTAGCATCCTTTTCATTTTTGTTTTTTTTCATCATAAACTTTTCCGTTATATGCTGTTTGTTTTTCATCAAATTGTGCTTACATTGTTTCAATTGTAAGGTTCCTTTCTTGTATTTACGATGTTATAGTTGAGCTTTACGGGCAAATTTTTCAAAACAAGATACACATGTACTTTTCTTTATTATGTATCGTATTATTGTGAGATATACAATATAAGTGTAGATAGAATTTAAAATATCAACAAAATTTGTTACACAAAAAAAAAGGTCCGATGATATAAATTTTCACTCTTCAATTATACAATAGTTCTAAAAAGATAAAATATCACATACCCTATTAATTAGAGATTGCAATGTTTACTTAATTAAACATAATAAAAAGATACGCATAAGTTTTGTTCTTAAACAAATCGGATACGATGTATATTGTATACTCCAATTTGTATTCCTTACAACCTAGATAGGTTTAAAGAGCACATGCATCGTGTATCGTGGACTCATACATGATTGATTCAATAAATTCGGTGTAATTCTCAAAAAATATAAATAAGCTTGTATTTTGTATATATCTCTTCTCAAACAATCTCCATTCAACTGACTGAAAACCGATCGATATGCACGTTGTTCACGAAAAATGAAATACGTTTGAGACTTACAACTGATATACACAACATGTATATTATCCGAATATTTTTTTTATTGGGTATTTCTAGCAATAAAAGAAAATCAAATAGTAGTTGATGGTTCGGTACTCAATAATTTGAAACTATTATTCAATTAAAAATCAAACAAGTGGTCCGGTAAATAAACTTTATAAAAACTAATTTCAGTCAATTTAAAAATCAAACAAGTGGTGATTATATATATACACGGCTGTCTTAACACTTTAAGAAAGAAATTTTAAAAAGAACAATAGCTGTTTCACTTCGTAAACCCCACATTAAAATTAAATACTTATTCGAGGGTACAAATAGATAAAAAAAAAAAACTATTTATGAATCATCCAATGTTGGCTATTAAGAAAATGGACATGATTGGATGAAACGATGAAGGATCACCTCTCTGTGGATCCACCCTATCTGCACCTCTACCCTTCATCGAAGCATTGTTGCATTGAGTCAAGGAACCTTTTGTCGAACCAAACCTACATTGAATCAATTTACAAGATTTTTGAAGATAGCCCTAACTTTGGGCACATTTTTCAAAACAAGATTATGTACTTTTTAAATTATTAAAAAAATAAGTTAGAAAAATTTATAAATTCAAAAGTTTTTTACTCCAAAAAAAGGTCCGATGATATAAATTTTCACTCTTCAATTATACAATAGTTCTTTTAAAATTTTACAAAATATACAACCCTATCAAATTAAATTGCAATGTTTACTTATAAAGATAATAAAAAGAACTGTAAGCATAAGTTTTGTTTTAAACAAATAAGAAAGTATGTATATTTTAACTCAATTTGATTTTTAAAAACTAATAAATAGTAGGTTTAAGAGCACATCATTCGTTTTCAATTTTCACCATTGATAATTTTTAAAATTAAATCTAAAAATATACATGTACATTATTTTTGTATATGTTAAAAGCTAAATTTATAACATTGTCATTGAGTAATGATTTCGTAAAATTGTGGATTGACGTTGAAGAAAAAATGAAAAGTTTGAGACTTACAACTGCTCCGTAAATAAACTTTCGGTTACTAATTTCAGTCAATTAAAAAATCAAACAAGTGGTCTATATATAAAAAGAACAATAGCTGTTTGATTTTTAGGACCACGGCTGTCTTAACACTGTAAGAAAGAAATTTTAAAAAGAACAATAGCTGTTTCACTAGGGAGAAACAAAAATTAAAAAAATACTTAAAATAAAAATAAGTAAAAAAAAAAAAGAAAGAAGCATCCTGTTAAAAATCAAAAGTGGTCTGTGGATCTTACTCCCGCCAATGTTGAACTTTGCCCATCTGGGTGTGGATGAAGCAATGAAGGATCACATCTGCATCTTACTCCAGCCGTAGTATTCCATTGAAACATTTTAAATTCTACATACCTTCATCGAAGCATTGTTGCATTGGAGAACTCAAGAAACCAGTACCGCTCGAACCAAACTGACTAGGATCACCATACAAGAGTCAATTCCCATCGGTCAACGAAATTTTGAAGTCATTGAATTTCGAACCCTGCTATTTGTTCAGAACTGCACCGACCATCGATCGGCCCGGATCAAACACAAACGATTCAAACCATTTTTTCATCTTAGAATAACTTTCCATGAGATCACTGTAAATCATCTCGATCATGGACGTGCATGTAAAATTGATCCAAAATATCTCCATTTTATTCAAAATCGATCGCTCGTGTGGTACCCACAACCGATCGATCCATGGTCAGTGCATAATCTCGTTGAATTTCAAAGGAAAATCACTGTCGCACTCTCACTGTCCATCCATTAATAATGAGAACATGCAGTCGGTCAAAACTGCAGGGACGACAATTACAACAGAAATGTACGCAGAAGGGGAAAAAAGTTACTAGTTCGTGGAGTAGTTGAGTTATTATTTGCTGTGGAATTTAATTAACGTAGAACGACCGTCACCACCGGTAACGGCAACGTAACTCTGTTGTAATTTACTGTATTTATTACCGACATACAGCTGGAGTACTATTTCATGCATGCAGCCTCGTCTAAACACAGCTAGCTCCTCGTCAACTCGCGCAGCTCCCAATGCTCATACGCGGCTTCAAATATTCCATTGCCCTGGTAAAAAAATTGAGTACCGAACGAGTACCACGTGACCGAGCTTATGTGGTATTTGGACGTCTCATCCGAGCTGTCCAAAAGTGTATTAGATGGCCCCAGATCGAAACTCACTCTCTCTCTCTCTCTCTCTCCCTATCTCTCTCCATAATCTAGACCGTCCAAAATTGAAATAGACGGCCCAGGTCGCCCACTTAGGTACCACATGACACGTGGTACCTGCTCGCACGGAAAAATTACTCCTTGCCTTGCTTCTCCGGTGATCACAACCCCCCAATCTTCCTCTTATATATTCTCAGAAACCTCCATCTTGTAAACAAATTGTACTTTTAATGGATTAAAAATTAAGTTTCGGATCCGATCAAAAAAAAAAATTTAAGTTTAGGATACAGATATGTTCTTTCCATTTGGTCAACCAAGCACCTAATTACCTCTCTCCTTAGCTAATTACCTCTCTGTTGAATAATTTCTCTGAATGAGTACCAAATTTATCAACCAGACATGTTGAATAATTAACTTAATAGTTATGGTGAATGAATATTACAAATAGCCAGGAATTGGTAAGGGAAGGGACAGTGGGACAACTCTTTCTCCATCCGTTTCATTTTGTTTGTTTCAAACGGAGTATCACTCTGACTTTAAGAAGAAAAATACTTTTGAGAATAATTGTTTGAATTTTTTTGCATAGTTCTAAAGTACTCACATTGTGTTCCAGTAAGGTGTTTTTTTTTAATAAATTGACTTTTCACTGATTTTTATGTGATGTATTGTGAGAGAATGACCTGTCTCGGTTTTTGAAAAAAATAATTTTTTGTTAGTGGAAAAATAGTTTAGAAAAGAGTATATTTTATGAGTCAAAATGACACGATAGGGAGCAGAAAAAATGGAAATGGGTGAGAATAAATTTATACGGAGAACAAAAATGCTACGAAGACAAATGTTCGTGTAGAAATTTGGAAATGTATGTGAGTCCTATATTTAGTGTGGTGAAATTCACGTGCATCAGAATGTTTCGGGCACATCTGTGTCTAATCTATACACGGATGTATGTGTTTGTAGCATTATTGAAATTCATAATCGACCCGAAAAATAAAAGAATAAACAAGTAGTAATAAAATTAAATGTCTGCCCCCACTCTCACTCTTCCACTTTCTTCCCCATCTTCCCACCATCTTTATAAGCAAACCTCAACGCCCAAACCCTCTCCTCCAATTATCTCTCTTCAACCCAACAACATCTCATCACCCACCAAAAAGAAAATGGACGACAAGGACACGACCAACTACAACTTCCCACCGCCAGACTACTCCGACCTCGACCTCAGCTTCACCTCCACCACCACCGACCGAACGACCACCACCACCAGCGCCCGTTCCAGCCTCGCCCGCTCCAGCCTCGCCCTCTCCTTCAACGACCGCCTCTCCACTACAACCAATTCCACCTCAACCACCCTCCAAACCCTCCACAAACGCCCCCACCGCAAATCCGACCCCCACTGGTCCGCCATCAAAGCCGCCTCCACCCTCTCCTCCAGTGGCTCCATCCACCTCCGCCACCTCAAACTCATTCGCCACCTCGGCACCGGCAACCTCGGCCGCGTCTTCCTCTGCCGCCTCCGCGACTACGACCACAACACCCAATTCGCCTTGAAAGTAGTCGATCGCGACGCCTTGTCCCCCAAGAAACTCTCCCAGGTCCAAACCGAAGCCCAAATCCTCTCCCTCCTCGACCACCCTTTCCTCCCCACTCTCTACGCCCACATCGAGGTCTCCCACTACACCTGCCTCCTCATCGACTACTGCCCCAACGGCGACCTCCACTCATTGCTCTCCAAACAGCCCTCCAACCGCCTGCCACTCGAATCCGTCCGCTTCTACGCCGCCGAGATCCTGGTGGCGCTCGAGTACCTCCACGCCAACGGCGTCGTATACCGAGATCTGAAGCCGGAAAACGTTTTGCTACGGGAGGACGGACACGTCATGCTATCGGATTTCGATTTGTGTTTCAAATCCGACGTGGTCCCCAAATTGGAAACCCGGTCCCACCGGCGCACGGCGGGGACCCCCCGGAGACGACGTCGTTGTAACTGCTTCAGCGACCGGCGGCCGGAAGAGGAAACGGTGATGGAGTTTGTGGCGGAACCAATGACGGCATTTTCGAAGTCGTGCGTCGGGACCCACGAGTACTTGGCGCCGGAGTTGGTTAGCGGAAACGGCCACGGTAACGGGGTTGACTGGTGGGCGTTTGGGGTTCTTGTTTACGAGTTGTTGAACGGGACGACGCCGTTTAAGGGAGCAAGCAAAGAAGCCACCCTGCGCAATATAGCGTCGAGCAGAGGTGTGAGGTTTCAAGTGGAGGCGGAAGAAGAGGTGGTGGCGGGAATGGCGGAGGCTAGAGATTTGATCGAGAAGCTTTTGGTGAAGGATCCGAGGAGGCGGCTAGGGTGCGCCAGGGGTGCGACGGATATTAAACGCCACCCGTTTTTTAACGGGATCAAGTGGCCGTTAATTCGGATGTACAAGCCGCCGGAGGTACGTGGGCTTGTGGTGAAGAAGGCGAAGTCGCAGATGAGTCACGTGACGGGGGGATCGTCGTTCCAAAAGAGACGGCGTTTGTGGTGGTGGAAGGGGTTGAATAGTATAATGAGGAAATCTATGGGGTCCAAGCGCAATTTAAATTCTAACCAGAACTACTATTGTTATGCTAATGGTAGTGGTAATAAGATTGGGAAATCTGGGTGAGATTTTGATTTTGTTTTTCTTCTCTGTATCGGTGATTTTCTTCACATCCGAGCCGTCCAAAATACGATCGGACAGCCGAGGGATGCACATCACCCGAATTCCATTTTCTTTGTACATTTTCTTTGATTTTGCTTAATTTGAGATTCGAACATTGTAAAAAGAGAGGTGATGGGCAAATATATCAGTTTTCTGTGGGTTTTTTTTCAAGAGAATTGATAGTGGAATGTAAATCGAAAGACAAATTAGAAATCGAAGTTTAATGTTGAGTTTCTGATCTGTTTTAAAATTTTGTATCTTGGTCATCTTGATTTTTTGTTATTGTTTATATTTTTTATCAGCATATGAATTTTGGGAGAGGGCATCATGTAGTGCGGTGCCGCACTACAGGGTTGTAGTGCGGCAGCCGTTGATTGTGCAATCAACGGGTTTGATTTTATCTTGGCATTTGCGTGATCCGAGCTGTTCTTTGCCGAGATGAAATCCGAGTCGTTCATTGCCGAGATCAACGGCTTGTGTGCCGCAATATAGGATCTTCGGATCCTATGAATTTTACGGGAAATGGACCCTGTAGTGCGCAGGATGCACCACACGGTGTAGTGCACTACAATTTGCCGTCCATTTCAACAATGCACGGCTCGGATTTAATCTAAACAATACACGGTCAGATTAAATTCATTGCTTGAATTAAATCCGAGCTGTGCATTATCGAAATGGACGGTCAAATGATGCATTACACGGTATAGTGCATTTTGTTGACTCACTGTTTTTTTTTTTTGGTCAGCATATGAACAAAATTAGCATTTGGATATGAAAAAGGCAGAATACCCAGTAGGTGGGATTATTTCATGAGGAATAATTTCTCTATTAAATATATATTAAAAGAAAGTCAGATCCATTTTGGTGGTGATCTCGCAAGAACTTAACTATTGACTTTCATTCCTTTTGTTTAATAAGTCGTGTTGGCAATTGAGGGTTCTTCATGTTCTGTTCCAGATATAAGAGATTCTTTATGTTTTCCCTCCTGTTTCTTTCTCAGGCCCTCAGCTTCTCCTTTGTCACTGACTACTTTAGGTTTTGCGTTGGTTAGTTTTGCCTCAAACTTTAGGTGATTATAGATTCGTCTCAATGATCGGGTAAAATTATGACTTTTACCCAATTTTTGTAAGCCTTTATCTACTTCGTAGTACCCCGGGAAATTTTTAGGCTCATTCATGTCTAGATCACAGACATTAGCCTCCTATTCTGATTTTTCATTTTTTGTTTGTTAGACTATTGTCTGTTCTTGTTTCTGAATTTTCAGTCGAAATTCAGTAGGGTGCTTTTTGAATGGAATGATAACCTTGATAAAAAGAACATAGGAGTAAAAGATTTCATTAATACTACCTTTCATGGCTTGCTGTTCCAAGTGACTGACACATAAAATCAAGAAAATTCAACATTTGGAGACAAAGTGAACACGACAGAAAATCCTAGTGAATGAAATTGGGATTTTTGGTTCAGAAGCTTATATGATCCAAAAATCACAAAGCATCAGAGATGTTGTAATATCAGGAGCAACAATTCTTTTTCCTTCTTTGTCAAATGGCAACAATCAACATGTAAAACCAAGTTGCTTCAAATCAAAACTTGCATTATCCAAGAGAGTCAGGGCAGCCTTCTTGATCCACGATTTTAGAAGATGAGATATGCATGACATCTTTATTTCATGGCATTATCTAAATTAGACCAGAGACACTGTAAGAGGTCTATGAACATTACCATTACAAAATACAATCTTTAGAGCAAAGCTGCTAGTGGACCAAATCCGACTCCTTTTGGGCCTGCTAGTATGGCACATCGCAGAGTTCAAAAGAGGAACGTTGGGCCGACGGTCCGAACTGTTCCATATGGCCCAACGCTTATTGGGTATTCATTCAGGTTCAATGGTTTCGGTTCGGGACCGAAGGAATCTAGGCAAACGTTAAAAGAGACAGAGGGAGTAGTTTATTTTCACTAATAGGGCCAAGCCCAATCCGCTTTTATAAGGGTTTGAGATAAGTATCTAGGCCCACGGAATTGAATTGGGTTGAATTTTTTAAAAGACCATTACTCAACAAATGTTATGGGGTTGGGATTATCTATCAAAACCCCTTCGTCATGGCCCAGCCCGGCCTGCATATCGCATTATGTGTATATTTTTTATGTAGTAGTAATGAAAATTATTTAAAACAAAAAATCTACATATGTTATTCTACATTCTAGAATTTTTTTTTGCAAATTTTAGCAAATGAGAAACTCACCCTAAATTTTCTTTATTTAACCCGTCCTATTAATCAATTCATTTAATGTCATATAATCACTAAAAAGTTTCCAAAATTAAAATTACACTCATTTAGGCCTAGTTTCCGAATGGATTTTTGATAAAATGGAGAGCTGATTTTATCTACATCATTTCCGAACAGATAAAATGGAGATCTGATTTTATCCCAACCCACTGTTGTCCACATGTTCATCTACTCCAAATGGAAAGTAAAATTACGGTTATAACCTTGACATTTGCCTTTACCTTTACCTTCCTCTTCCTTCAGATCCATCAGTACAGAAAAATAACCCATCCTCCACCCCTCACGGCTCAACTCCACTCCCCATTTCGCTCTCTCTCTCTCTCTGAACCAGTCTCCCCTCGTAGCACAACTGATCGTCGGCTGTGTCTCCCTCGGCTCCCCTCTGCCAATCTCCCCTCCGGCCACGGACAGAAGTGAAAGACGGCGACAGGTAAACTCCGAAATACTCCCAAAATTTACGAATCTCTCACGTTCCGTTATAGATCTATGAACGTCTGTTGCGAAAATCGATGACATACTCTTGTAATCATATATTGGCTTTTCGGTTTTCATTAGATTTCTTCTTTTGTACCTATTGCTATTTCATTGTGGTCTGCTACGGTGGATTGTGTGCATACTACTTCTGTTGACCTAAAATCTTAATGACAATGATGGTATTTTTTTACTTCAGTGATGGTCATTTGACTAATTGACTCATTTCATATTTCTGCATTGGATGGGTATAGACTATAGAGGTTATTGTTCCTTGGTGCATTGTCTTGGGCAGTTCATAGACTTAACTTTCAGGCATCACGCAGAAAAAGATACCAAATTCATAACCCAACCACCCCACACCCCCACGTCTCCCTGAAAGTTCCAATCTAGGCAAAACATTTGAACCTTTCATACTCCTCCTTCCCTGTTCTCTGCATTGCTGTGTCTCTTTACAAATTCATAACTCTTTTCAAGAACCACGATCATAGAGAATGGTGACAATTAATGTTTGTGCATCTACCAAAGAGTTCATCAACTTGCTTTCCAATCAGTGAGTTTTTGACATTTTCATGCCATAGATTGTAGATGACTAGAGTAAAATTTTCCGGTACTGTTAAACTCGACTTATGGAGACCATTATGGTGCTAATCATAAAAACCAGTTTGAAGCTTAATGCGCAGCATTTGACATATTAAATGCAGGTGGTGGTGGCTGTTATCGGTGGCCGCTATCCGAGAGGAAAAGCCACGGGAAGAGAAACCATGGATGGAATTTACATAAAGAGGATAATTTGAAATTTGGATAGAAGCATGTGCACACCTCTAATCCAACATTCTCAAACAGAACCCTAAATCAAAGTAGAATCAGAAAACCTTGGAAAAATCGAATGTCCAAAAAAAACATGGTAGAGCACAAACAATTCGCTAGTTCATAACAGCCACAACCAAAGCAAAACGACAATAAGAGAAAACTACAAAGAGAAAGAAAAAAAAAAAACTCAGGAACAATTGAAAATGAAAATACCTGCCAAGACGAAGCCGTGCTTGCTGATAACTGAGGCGGAGGCACACAGGAGAGCTGGAAGAGGAGAGAGAGCGATAGAGAGAGTCGCTGAAGAAGATGAGAGCTGTGAGGGTTTGAGATGATAAGCGTGGAATCTGATTTGGAGGAGTCCACTACTGGTGGAACGACGTCGTCTTTAGTGGCATGAGAAGTTAGGCGGGGAAAATCACTCACTGTGGGGTGCACAATACTGAACAAGTGAACATGCATCGGGCAGTGATACTAAGGGGGAGTTTTTGAATGGCTTTTATGAGATAAAATCAAAAATCTCATTTTAGTTGGTGTTTTATCAAATGGTGATAAAATCACCTTGATTTCCCAATAGATAAAATCTAGTTGTGATAAAATCTCCACTAATGCCATTTTTACCATTTTACCCTCCTTTTTGTTTCATCTAAAGTTGTCCCATATCATTCCAACAAGTTTCTACCGGACACTTTTGCAGGCCAACACACAAATGAACCAGATTATTTCCAATTTGCAAACACCGAAATTAGTTCCTATAACAGCCTTATAAAGTTGACTTCTTTACCCTTACAGTTAGTTTATGTTGCATTAAAAGTTGTTGTGAAAATATATTCTTTTGGGGGATAATAGTGGAAGTAACTTTCGTGACACAACTTCAAAACTATTTTTCACACCGAAAGGGCTTTTCCCTTTCTATATTAGAATATATATGTCGCAGACCTCTCACTTCACCCCTCTGTGTGTGTGCCTGAGCGTTTGTCTGTGTGCGTATAGCTTTTCTACATCCGTAACTATGCGGGTGTGCATGAATTAGTTAGCAATGATTAGGGTTTGGGTGTCATTAATGTCAGGCTCCTTTGTTGCTTAAACCTGGGTGATGTAGCATCCAAATGAAGGGCTATAAATTTGGGTGATGGTGTGCTTTTAAGGTTTAATTTCCTTTGGTATTATTTGTTTGTGTTTTTTTTTTTTGGATTGTTGTAGCAGATCAATACTTGTTTATAACGCTGTTTTGAAGGGGTATTCAGAAATGACACCATTTTATTCCTATTTTGGCAGATGCACTATGTGTCTCATTCCAGCTGTAGGATCACTTCATTAATTTGGTGGCATCCTTTGCTCTAAAGCTCCATACGATCTGGAGAGGCAATTTCTCCAGAGAGGATCTCGATCCTTCCTATAAATCTCTCCTTTGCCACAATCAGCACAACCGGTAGAGCGGCTGAGAAAGACACAGCAGAGGAGGATTCCAATGGCTACTGCACTATCGCCGGCCTCCTCTCTCCGCCTAAAACCCTTATCATCACTCCGATTCTTCTCCCTCTACCGCCAAAGAACCAGCCCTTGTAAACTCCCCGCCAACCTCAAAACCATAACCACCAACCATTTTCTTTCGCCAAAACCACATATTCGGTACTCTATTCCAGTATCATTTTTTTACACCACAAGCAGCAGCTCAGCTCTTTCTGTATCCAGAAAAAACCGGCGAAGTTTGTGCACCATTGTTGCCGCCGGTGCTCTCTCCTCTGGCGAGGCTGTAGAGAAAATCGAAAAGCAGGGCATCGAATTTGGTGAGAAAGTTGGCGAGTTCCGGAAAAGATTGAGGGTTGTTGATATTAAGGGAGGGCCAGACGAGGGTCTGGATCGATTGGGCCAGACTCTGGTGGTTAAGGGTTGGGTTCGGACACTTCGAGTGCAGAGCAGTGTCACATTCATTGAGGTGATGATAGCAATGCTATGTGGTAGTTTTCATTTATATATCTTTTTACCTCTTTTTCTATTGCACTGAAATATTGGCCATATTCAACGGTACGAGCTACTTTATTTTGTGTTCTATTTTCTCATACGTATTATCCAAACCTAGATATTTATATATGGCAGCTTTGGCATGGCGAATTTGGACAGCTGTTGGAAAATTAGGGGGAGGAGGTATTTTGCCTAGCTAAGTGAAACTGTGTTGGAGTTCTGAAAACAACTCATGACTGGCTGTATTTTCCCAACAGGCCTCCTTTGAAAATTCCATTCTAGATGTTATTTTGTGGGCATTGTGCTCATGGGTATTTTAGCTGAGTGATCTTAGTGTCTCGTTAAAGTTCCGGCTATTGTTAGTAGTTGATTTATTCTTGTCCTACATGTTTTTGTGGAGATAGGTTAATGATGGATCATGCCTTTCAAACATGCAATGTGTGATGAATTCAGATGCTGAAGGCTACGATCAGGTACTATAGTGACAAGAATATGTATACATTTGTAGGTTTTTTACTATTACTTTAACTTATGATGTCATGTTGTTCCAAAAGAATAAATAATTTTTTGGAAAAGGTGCCTAGTGAATATATTGTATAAAATACTGAGCATACAAATATCATTTAATAATAAATGGATATTGGTAATCATGTATGCATTGTGGAACACGTTTGTTGTTTTCATCGCAAGTTGGTCCACTTCATCATCTCGTAGTAGAAGAAATCAATCTTCTGACTCTTGAAAGAAACGAGTAGGTAAATTTTGGGATAAGTGGACACTATGTCATTGATGAATTATAGCAACAGGAAATGATTTTCAAGCAAGAATACATCAGCAGGTGAGAATTTAAAGTGCAAGTGTGTGGGCTTCTAAGTCGAAACCGGGTTTCAATTTTATTAGCAATTGTTTGTGTTTGTTCAGTTTTCCTTTCTCAGTGATATCACCAAAATGGGCTACCTTGTGCATTACAGCTCCGTATATATCCCCACTTTTCTGTTGAAATCTGTAATATTGTCGCTGTTAACCTCTAGATGTTGTTCATAGGTGGAAAGTGGCTTAATTGCTACTGGTGCGTCGATATGGGTGAAGGGGATTTTAGTAGCCAGTCAAGGATCAAAGCAGAAAGTAGAGTTGCAGATTGAGAAACTCGAAATGGTGAAGAATTTATTGCCTTATTGTTAAGTTTCAAGGTGGTTTGATGATATCTTGATGCATGTTTGAAGGCTGCTCAGATTTTGTAACTGTAGTTACTCTGTAAACACCTACATTGATGTTGCTAGCATCTATAAAAGCATGAGGAACCTTTTCCCTTGTGTCCCTTTGTTTTCTTCTTTGTATATTTTATTGTAGATTAGCAATGGACCTTGCTATTTGCTACTTCAACCTAGTTGGTAGAGACAAGAACAATGTTTTGAGTTTTGATGGCAGACTTCTGTTAATGGTTTAGTTATGCAAATATTTGCTATATTTTTCTTTTCATTGTTTTGAATAGGAAGCTATTCAAACGAGAATTGAACTTTTGGGAGTTCTCTCTTATTTATCAGACATACCAGCGCGCTGCCTCACAAACCCTTATCCTTTAAGATTGTGACTCCGCTCCCAAATCCTGCACGCATTATGTCAACTAGACAACGCCTATGTCTTTCTGTTCTAATTCTTATTGATATAAATATATTAAATAGAACAACTAGTTCTATCCCTGGATTGGATAGGGGATAGAACTATTTTTACGGCAAAGGAGGTGCCTAAAATGAATAATCCAAAGTTTTTAATCGCAAACTTGCCCCATAGAATTCTGATTATTGCTCTTGTATGTTATTTTTTTTTCAAAAAAGGGTCGAACTAGAATAATGGATACCGTTGTCATGGTTGCCTACTTGCTTTTCTATATTATTTAGTTATTCTGTGGATGCATTTTCCTAGAAGTGTAACACTCACTCATAATATTCGGAGCAAATGAGACTAGTATATTTGTCATTGCCATGGTCGCCAGCGCTTTACGTCTTGTCAAATCCAGCCTTGTCTCTTTGCCTGATCTTCTTGATGACCTTTCCAGATCTTTTGCTCACCCTTTGATCCTCCATTCTGCATTTGGGAATCACCTTAGGCCCTATGATTTCTTGTACACATGTTCCGTGTGCATCTATGTGACCACCTTTCTCCTATTCACCTTGTTTCATTCCAGTACAGTTGGTCCCGGGTCTGACAGCAACTACTCATGTCACTACACTCCAACCATTTGGTTTCTTGCAGCCCTCCACCATCCCCCGTGGAGACTTTGAGAACTCTTGCACTTGCCGAGAAATCTCTCAAGCTGTCTGTCTCACTCAATGCGGGGACCCAGTCGACAAAGTCACCGAGACTAGTGACCTAGACTAGGTCTAGGAGGTGCTTCTTCTTCCTTCCAAAATCTGCATCATACCCATGTTTCATGGACACTGATACGGGTGTTGGTTGTGGGTAGCTGTTCAAGTGTTTTATCTATCTGGTTCTCATGTCCTAAGACATAGAGGACACGCCAAAGTATTGACATTTCTGAACAGGATTCTATCATTCTACAAGGGAAAATGGTCTTTGGAGGACGTCATAGAGCATTGCATGCACAATATTATGTGATATACTTGAACTACTAAATATGTTAGAAGGTGCATGTCGTATTACACTTTTTGGATGCACAAGCCAAGTGTGGGAGTATCCAACATGGGTACTTCATCCATTTTGGATAGTCGATTTAACATAGATAAACATCCTAGTAGCTAGTTTTTCTTGCGATTCTGGTAGTCTGACTACTCACAAAATCAAGCCTCTCCATACAGGTTCATCTTTCCATTTTAACACCCTTAAAACAATGATGGTAAAAGCTTTATCCAACCACATAGTAAGACTAGCCGACAAATGTAAGCTTGATTTACCTCATGCCATCTATTAACTTCTATGGTTTGTGAATTTTGGTCCATGATTTAGCCCTTTTGGGTTAATTGTACAGACCATAATGTGGTAAAGTACAATAAGCCCCATTAGTATGTCATAATTTCACCATGCTCTAAAGTTGGTAGTCGATAACACTCAACTAGTTAACCCCATAATGTTAGTCAAACATTTGGAATCTAATAAACATGAACAATTGAAATATGCCAATTTTGGCCTTGTTTACTGAATTTAGGTTACTAAGTTCTGTATGCCATTAATGTGAAGGGAGAAAAAACAAAATAGACTTTGTAATGTTAACTCTCCCATCTAGATATTGTATTGATTTTATGATGGTTAGTGATCAGTCGTTTGTTTTGTAGGTTGGCAGGAGTGACCCTTCCTTTCCCATCCAAAAGAAAAGGGTCAGCAGGGAATTTTTGAGAACCAAGGCTCATCTTCGTCCTAGAACAAATACTTTTGGTGCGGTATGGTTCACTTGTTAAGATGAATCAGTTAGCCTTGTTAGATTTGGTCAGTTCGGTTTGTATTTGTCTTCTTTTGTCGCATGCTTTTTCGTTCGATTTTTTTGTTTCATTCTGTTCGCTTTGTATTTCTGTCACATGTTTAAACAATGTTCATTTTTTCATGTGGATGTCAAAACTGGGGAAAAATGTTATACTTCATCCCATTCAGTTTCATTTTGCGTTTCCTTCCAATAGTGAGGGTTAACAGATTGGGCCCTTCTCATAGTACCTTAACTGGCTGATGTGGGATTCAATCTCAAGTCTTTGTTACGACTACCTAGAGTCTGTACCTGCTATGTTAGGTGGCACCTTCACAACAGCTTTTGTTCGAAGCACCTATTTCCTTCATTTTCTATATTAATTGTATGAAAACGATTTCATAGTGGTGCTTCAGGGAGTCGTACTGGTACAATTTTCACCTATGTTGTTTGCATTACTCTTACTTTCCTAAAGCACTAATGGAGTATCAACCTTCCGAGCATTAGGAGTGAGATTTTTTCAAATTTCAGTATAGAGTAGAGGATAATCTCACATGAATTAAGATGTGACTATTTATCCAAAATGAAATGTAGGGAGGATGAATTTTTCGAATCTAATCCTGTCCTTAATCCATACAATTTCTTGCTTCAGACTTCATTTCGACAACCCAAGAGGCGTTCTTAAACATGCAAATTTCCGGCAATTCCAATGTATATTTTTCTAAATCATGTTTTTGCTGATGAGTCATTTTAGTTCTGCTTGTTACCTGCATATTCTATTTTGCTATCTGAAGATCGACATTCTTGACTCAAACACGGATACAAGCACGAGACACAGATACGACATGACACGCACGCATAGACACTATCTCTCTAAAAGGTAGGATCCAAACACGTTGAGGATACGTTCTATTATACACATCGAAATGTATGGTTATGTTATATTATGTATATAACATACATGTCACCATAATTACACGTCCCAGATTATAAAATAGGTAAGATGGGATAATTTATGAAGAAACTTGTTGATATGGGACTAAAGAAATCTCCAGAATAAGACATGAGCATGGTTAGGAATCCTCAAGATATCCTTAACAAATACCAATTGAATTTACTATGAGAAATCGTATGAAATACAATTTTTCCAACTTAGTATATTATAATGATATGTCAAATTTTGATATTCTTGGCAGTCATGTGTTAGCAAGCGTCAAGAAGTGTCTATATCACATTTATTTCTTAGTCATAGACGCCAAAGAAGTATCGGACCAATGTTCAAATTAAGATTTTCATCTATTTATGGGGAAAAAAAAAAGGAGTATTGGACATGTGTCCGAGTGTCGGTGTCCGACACGTGCCAGGCAAGGACACGCCGACTTCTTTTAAGTGTCCATGCTTTTTAGATGCTTCATATGGTTTGAATTTGCGTTGATTTTTTTATCTTCAGTCCTCTCATTGGAGTATGTAATGTAGTTTTGTTTTCTTGTGCAACCTGATTTTAGGTCGCAAGGGTGAGGAATGCTTTGGCTTATGCTACTCATAATTTTTTTCAAGACAATGGCTTTGTGTGGATCTCAAGTCCTATCATTACCGCCTCAGATTGTGAAGGAGCTGGTGAACAATTCTGCGTTACCACTCTGGTATGCTGTTTTAAAGCAGGTCTTTACTTAGAGACTCTCTTTGATTGCCTAAAATGATTTGAAGGGAGTGGGAGGGTGGTTTTGACTGGATTATGGGAGATTCGCAATAATCAGGATAATCGATTGAAGTGTACACGGGATACATGACCGAAAAATTGTACGATAGTTGGAAGGGTTGGATAATAGAATTTGATAAGAGGTGAGTGGTTATTTGAACAGATTATCCGCTTTATTCCATGGCGTAGGATTACCATTACCCTTTCTTTTTTTTTTTCTTTCTTTTGTGTGTGTGTATGTGTGTATTTGGGGGGTGAGGAGGAGGTGATGGATGGCCCCAATTTATTGGGGTCAAAGCCTTAACCCTCAGTCCACAGGTAACCACTAAAGGAGGAATGTATTTTCCGGTAGGCGGTGGGGTCAGCAAAATACATGGGGCCCCGCATGTTCTGTCATCCGGCCAAAGCCCGATAATCCTCCTCTAATCTGGTTAACAAACAGGGCGTCAATGGTGATGTCTAATTACTATTTGATGCTTGATCAGTCAAATAGTATAATTTGCATGCTGTTTTGCTGCTTTTTGTACTTTGATTGTTTAATGGTAAGCATTCTATGCATTTTGGTTTTCCTACCATCTTGTCTTCCATGAATGGCAAACATTCTTTAGTTTTTCTTGGAGAGGTGCCCTCCTAGTGCTTGAATCCTGTGTTCTCATGTTCTTTGTCGGTTTGTCCTTTTTGGGTTCTCTTGTACCTCGTGTTACTTCTAATTGGTGGACAAATATCCTACACTCTTTTAAGGGTTAATTACATTGCGGTCTTGTTTGGAGAGTGGACCTTGGATAAATCTTTTGACTAATTGTTTTGATTAAGTCATAATAAGTTTCAAGCGAACAATAATACCCCTTTTGGTACATGAGCATATTGCAAATTATTGTTTCCTTACATAAACTCTGCATCTTGTTTCCATTTGAAAATATGTGTGATTTTTGGGATTGGTACATTTCATTAATTGGTAGAATATTATCAATACCAGACATTTTGATTAGTATGAAGTTGAAATGTTATATGAAAATGTAATCTGCCGGCATAGCTACGGCACCATATCCAACAAATGTATTACTCTTGTAAAAGCATAACGTACCCTACAATATTTAGGTGTTGCTGTATTGCCATACCCGTATTATACCAGTATCCATACTCGTACTCGTACATGTGCTTCTTAGGTTTTAGATGAGTTGGTGGTCCATATAGATTATTCATTGAATGCTTATCATTAAATCATTGTCCCTCACTTACACAACTGAAGCTTTTATGTGGACTAAACTTGCATTTGTAGATGCTTCGAAGGTTACCACATTAGCAGGGCAACTTTTTTAACAAGCATGTTTATTTATTTTTTTCCTCGGCTACAAGCATATTTGTTATTGACTAGGGTCTTTCATCCTTGTGTATGTTAAGAGCAAGACTCTTCTCAAGGACAATTTGTAACTCAATTGTTTATTTTGCTTGCTTTGCTAGTCTGTTCCAAGTTCGAAATGTATGACCTAAAGATATGAAATCTTTGTGATCTAAGCTAATGGCTTACCGCGACAAGCAATATCTGCAACTCATTCTGGAAGCTACATAATTACTCTTAAGTTCATTACTATGGCATGCTGTTTGTCAGGTTTATTTTTGGGTTGTCCTGCAAGTCTTTTCTTTATTTTTTGTAAGTCTTTTCTTTATTTTTTTATTTTACAGATTCCTAGCTCTCCAGATGCTGCTGATTCTCGGGTGGATGCCATTCCAAAAACAGAAGATGGTTCTATTGATTGGTCACAGGTTAGTCAAATTCATATCCGATTCATTCAACTTCATTGAAGCCAACTATTTTGCATTGGTTTAACTCTACTACATACATGACCAGTGCAACGTACCTGGCCTTAATAATGCTGAAATACATTTTCCGCATGCAGTCTATGTTGTGTAGTTGGTTTTGAATAAGTCAACGATCAAGTGTTGTTTTTCAAATTCCTTGAAGCTAGTACGACACGCGTGTTCGCTTTTACAGTTCATCACCATTTAAAAGTATTGTTAGACTAATAGGAGCAAGTTGAGCTTCTTGTTTAGGTTTTTATCCAATTGCTGTGCACATGCAGATAGTATTCTGCATAAGACATGATCACATCCAATTGCTGTGCACATGCAGATAGTATTCTGCATAAGACATGATCACATAGAAACCTATGATAATTAGACATTTATTTTCCTTGTGTGGCCTTGAAAGAAGAAGCTCATTATCCCTTTTTGTCTTTCATTTGCCAGGATTTCTTTGGGAAACCAGCGTTTTTAACTGTCTCTGGCCAACTGAATGCTGAAACATATGCAACTGCTCTCTCTGATGTAAACAATCTTATCCGATTCTTTTTTTGATCTTATGAACGGCCGAGGAGAACTTTGGTATTAGGAACCTATCCTATTCATCATATTCTCAGTGTCAAATAATTATTTGATTGTCAGGTGTATACATTTGGCCCCACTTTTCGAGCAGAAAATTCCAACACTTCTCGACACTTAGCTGAATTTTGGGTACTTCCTGCCTTAAGTTGTTGATCTGGATTCCTTGATATAAGGAGTTGTATGCGTTTTTGTATTGGTAGAATGACATCTGACAAATATTATTCCTTAGATGATTGAACCAGAACTTGCATTTGCCGACCTGAATGATGACATGGCCTGTGCAACTGCCTATCTCCAGTATGTAGTACGTTACCTTTTTCACATCTATTTTCAGTATGTTGTTTATTGTACCCTTACATTGAGGCTTTAATTTAGCATTTCATCATCACCTGTATTATTCTCTTGTGAAGTTGGATTATTCGAGTGATGTATAATTTCTGCATGTGGAAGGTAAAGTTTGTCCTGGAACACTGCAAGGAGGATATGGATTTCTTCAATACTTGGATCGAGAAAGGAATTATCAACCGTTTGAGTGTATGGATTTTACAGCATATTCTTGTCCATCATTCTTTTGAGTCCTTGAACACTTTCCAGTTATCCTATAATAGGACTCAGTTTGCAAATAGTTGACCAAATCATTCTCCGGTTATGGATATTTGTTGTGTCACTTCTTATTAAGGAGTTATCTTATTCTTATCAAACCAACAGAATGTGGTGGAGAAGAACTTTGTGCAGTTGACTTACACGGATGCTGTTGAGCTTCTTCTAAGAGCAGATAAAAAGTTTGAATTTCCGGTACTCTTCTTTTTTTGGATAAGATATCTTTCTTCCTGGACATGACTTTGCATCTAGCTCGCTTTTTATGTTTTGCTGAGTTCAGTTAGATATTAATATTATATCCTGGATAACTATCAATCAAAGAAAACAGTAGTTTTAATTTCTAGAAATTGCTTTAGGATGAGCTTGTGATGATCAGTTGGATTCACTGATAAATAGAGCCAGTATCAATTTGATGAGTAAGAAGAATCATGCACTTCTTTTACATCTACTAGTTTGGTCATGATGCAGGTGAAATGGGGATGTGATTTGCAAAGTGAGCATGAACGGTATATTACAGAAGAGGCATTTGGCGGTTGCCCAGTGATAGTTAGAGACTATCCCAAGGTATGGTTTTCTTTCTTGGTTGTGTTTACAAGGAAAATTTATTGTAAGACTTAATCTCAAGACTCTTATGTATAACAGGAGATAAAGGCATTTTATATGCGGCAAAATGATGATGGAAAGACGGTTTCAGCCATGGATATGTTGGTTCCTAGGGTATGTCCGCCTTGGTTGTGTTATAGTGACCTTGGAAATTTTGGAGCTCTATCTCTACCTTGTCTTGCACCATTTTGTTTTGAAAGAAAAAAGATTCTCTATTTCCGGAAAGATGAATAAATCCTCCCTCCGTCACATTCTTTGGTGTGTTTCCTTTCTGGAACAAAAAGTTTGGTACTTCCCAGGGATATCACTTAGAAAAAGCTATAAATTCATTTCAAACTCAAAAGAAGCAAAGGACGACTTCAACTCACTAGATGAACTCTTCTTGCTCACAAATGCTTAAAAAATTGCGCTTCTGTGATAGGTTGGTGAACTCATTGGTGGAAGCCAAAGAGAAGAACGTCTTGAATATCTAGAAGAGCGCTTAGACAGCTTGAACCTCAACAAAGAAACTTATTGGTGGTATCTTGATCTACGGCGTTATGGCTCGGGTAAGTCGTGTTTGGTGCATCTCCAACCCATCTCTCAGTAATTCTCCGCTTTCCAAAAATTGTGTTTTTCTCCAAAAAATAAGTTAAGAGAATTCAACTGTTCACATGCTCTCCAATCCGCATCTTCCATTGTCATCTCCAAATTTTCCTCCAGTTCTCTGAATTCCAGATTTTATTTAGACATGATTAATATTGGTCTCATTGGGAACATATTACCTAGACCAATGTCCAATGCTATGCAAATTTTATAATAACTATTTTGTAAAGATAAACTGAAAAGTGCTAATCATAATGTTGGTTCAAAAATTTGAAGTCAACAGACAAAAAATTGAAGTAGGAATTTTGAAATCTTGATCATCATTGTCATGTCGCAGTCCTAGATTGTATTTGTTTGCATCTACAAAATCTTGCTTACCTTTTGTGCTTGGTCGCTGGGGAGTTTTTGAAGCCTTGTTGAAATAGCAATTGGTATATGATTATGGTTTCCAAAGACTTAAAACCCCTGATTTCCCTACAAAATTGGGGCTGCTATGCGTCACAGGTTGATGAAGCCTTCCCTGTAAAGCAACTCATATTATTACGTTTCCTAACTAATTACTATCTTCGTGATTCATGTCACGGACTTCAAACACTCTGATAATGTCAACTTATTTTTACTTTTCTGCCAGTTCCTCACGCGGGCTTTGGATTAGGCTTTGAAAGGCTTGTGCAGTTTGCAACGGGCATAGAGAATATAAGAGATGCAATACCTTTCCCCAGAACGCCTGGCTCAGCTGAATTTTGACATATGCCGAGTTACTTGATTCCATACTTGGTCTCTTTCCATTACCTTTTTCTCTTTTTTTGCATTTTATAATTAGGACGATAGAAAAGTTTAGTTGGTGGATTGGTTCTCTTCCCTTACACAGGAAACCCAGTTTTTTATTTTTTAGGTAATAGGTTTGATGAAATAGTTTTGTAATGGGATCAATGGAAATTTTATTTATTTTATTACAGAGGGCAAGGTTTCCATAAAATGGATCATTTGTTGTATGCATTTATATTTTATAAGGTCATGAATGAAAGCTGATGATGATTTCATTTTGTTTTCCGATGGAGGAGACTTGCATACTTTCAAATCTTGTGTATGGTGCTTTCCTTTTCTCTGCTAAGTAGTCTTATCGAATTCGGGGGAGGCACTATGCGGTAGGTGTTGTGCGCCATGTTGTGCTGCAAAACTACGTCGTTTCTTATCTATGCTACTAATAGAATGCTTGAGTTGGAGTACTTAATATTAATATTGAGGAATGATCGTAGGCGCCAATAAGCTAAAAAGCCAGAAGTTTGATTTTGAGTAACCATGTTTTTGGAAGCAATGGAGTTGGGTAGAAACATGACAACAATCTTATTTTTCCAAAATGATAAACCATCTTGTTTTCCATGAGAAAGATCTGAAAAATTATTGCTTCAATCGTCAAGAATGGGCCAGTCTCCTGAAAAAATGAAAAAAAAAAAAAAAAAAGAACTGTACAACTAATTGCTTTTCAGCATCAACTTCTGGCGATAAGACAATGTGCTAAAGAAGATTCACTAGGCAAAAATGACGATGGTGGAGTAGCATACCCAATACCCACTCCATGAAGCAGTTCGTCGAGAATAAGATGAAAGGGAGTCGCTACCACTTTCCATTTTATACTGGTTTGAGATGTTGTCCATGCTTGGAAACCTTTGCATTGTCATTGATGATGGAGGTGCAGGAGAATGTCGGTCATTGGCAGTGCGCATTCAAGGCTTCTCAGTGACTGACGGAGTTTCTTGCACACTATCTGCTTTTAGTATCACACGTCTTTCCAGTGGAGGACACGGGTGAGGGAACCAAAAGTTTTGGGTTGCTGCCGGTAGTAGGAAGAGAGGGAGCCGAAGGTGGCTGGAACAAATTGTTGGATTGCCACCACCTTTACTGGAAGTATGAACATACCTGCCAGAAACAAGATTTGTGAACTCTCATGCAGCCAACTCACCCAGAAAGGAAGCAAACAATCTCATGCATTTTCCTCTTCTAAATCATTACTAACTTTTTATAAAGGTAATGGAAATCCTATCGTGGGAACAATTTTCATTAACCTGAATCAACAATCTCAGAAACAATTTACTTTTGCAACAACAGAAAAAACATAAAACACCAGCCAAATGGCTAGCCTGATTTCTGGGTTTACTGACATGCCCTTGAATACTTGATATTTGGCAAGGGAGATAAAATATAATACAATAAAATACTACGGTTACGGACTAGTATTATATCTCCATGCATATTTCTTTGTAACTGAATATTTTGAAGAGGTGGTCTAAAATCTAACTACTAGCTGGTATCTTACATCCAACGGTCCAACCTCTTGGCTGGTGCACTAGGGACATTGATAACCCCAGTATTGATTGAAGATTGAACAATTCTAGTCAGTATGGCAATAATACAATATCAACTTTCCAATCGTTCGTGTGTTTTTTCCACTCCTCCATTAAGCATCTAAAGGTCATTTCACCAAACTACTTCATAACGAAGATATCAGAGCCTTGTAGTTGACGAGTTCAGCGCACCCTTTTCTAGCCATCAGATGACGTACAGTATACTCTAGTCAATTCATGACATCGTAAAAGGTGCACATATGAAGCAACAATAGTGTCATCACAGGTGTTAAGACTTCATCCCACATCACTCACATTAGCCACTCAAGCTTGGTTAATCTGTTCTAGAGGCTACTCCACTTATTGCCAATTGGTTTTAGGTTGGAACCCTCCACTAAATCTAATGACAAGCATGCTCAAGTACATCCACGATATGGAAGTCAAGCAATGGCCCTTCACTACATAGAGCACAAAGAATTTTAAACCTTCGTCTGTCTCAGGAACGTAGATCTTATGGTTTTAAGGCTGCCTTTGGGCTAAAATTTTTGGAAGTCTTTTTGGTATTTTTGAGCAATCCAAAAGATAAACCCTTTGGGCTTCATGAAAATAGTCTTTTTGGTATTCTTTGAGCTACACGCAGCATAGCAAAGGAAACCCATTGTAGTCATTTTGGTCCTTTTTAGAGTCTTTATCCAAACACCTTACTCTTCAACTTAGGCCTCGTTCCTCTTATAGACTTTTTCGGCTTTTCCGACTTTTTGCTCAAAAAGTCTAAAAAGTCTCCCCTCACATAAAAAGGCCCAAAATCCCCAAAAGCCACACAATTGTACTTTTGTCTACGGCTTAAAGACAAAAAAAACTACAAGAAAACAAATACCATAAATTTAGTCCAACACCTTATCTTATGCATGGTACATATTGTGAATTTTAAATACATTTTCTGTATTGCGTATGGGAACCCAATTGGAGCTAACCTTCAAAATGCAAATTATTTCCAACAAGTTAAAGATGTTAGAAGAAAAATGGGAAAGGCGCAGAGGTTCAGCAAAAGCTTATATGATCCAAAAATCACAGAACATCAGAGATGTCATTATGTTAAGAGCAACCATTCCTTTTTCCTTCTTTTTCAACATGGCAAGACTAAGCTCCTTCAAATCAAAACTTACATTATCCAAAGAGAGGCAGGGCAGCCTTCTTGATCCATGATTTTACAAGATGGGATATGACATCTTTATTGCATTGCATTATCTAACTTAGACCAGAAAAACTATAAGGGGTCTAAATAATCAGAATCACAAAATCTTCGGAGCAAGCCTCTCTTCTTTTCAGATGGGAGTGACAAGCCTATGGCACCATGCAATCTGCAAAATTCAATACTGCCTGATTTTAGTCCTCTGAAAAAAAAAAAAATCATATTTCCACCAATAACCATCACTGATGTATGAAAAAGCAATGCATGCACATGAATTGGCTGACATGAAGGAAGGTTAACTGTGATGACAAAGTCAAAATGTACCAGCAGAAATCTAGCTAATGGCGCACATGATGCATGTGAATGAGATTTCAAGTGCCAGCTGGGATGTAGTCCTACAGGTAGAATATTATAGGCATCCGAGAAACAAGTGAAACAAATCCTATGATCTCTACTTTGTACTAGAAAGATGATAGAATGGTGTTGAATCTGTTGATGGCTTTCCCGAGAGATTAAAGATGCTTAACCAAAAGAGGCATCATTTTGCAGAGTGAAGCTGTGTCATGGTTTTCCTCAATTGGTTTATTTTTACTACAAAGCAACTCTCAATATTCTTACAACCTGTTCTTGATCTTCTCTTCTGAACAAGGAACGAATCAAAACTGTTGAAGTCTACCCTAACAGTGAAAAGAGAGATAGAAGTGTTGAAATACCTGTATCATTCTTGTTTTTATCAGGAAGTATAGCGGATATGAATCCATTTACAAAATGTTAGGGGTAGCTGACCAACTAGACAATGAACAACATTGAATGAGGACATCAATACACAATCATATATTACACCAAGTATTCAATCATAGACTGACAGAAGCTTCACTACATATGGGTGATAAGTATTGTGGTGGTAGCAAATAACAAGTGATCATTACAAAATAATCCTTTTCCCTTTGTTGTTCCTTGATGACCTAGAATATGAAATAATCAGCAACAAGTGCCTAACGACCTTTCAGTAATTTGGCAATCTCATCTGATTCCACAAACCAAAATTGACAGACATGATCAGATTAGTTTAGCCCCATTGCTGAATATCAAATCTCACCTTAATACCTTAAACAGTCATGTATTACTACTTATGGTTTGTCAGTAGCGAAGCTCTTAATGTATGAACATGCAAGTAGATAATATAGTCCAATATCACTTCAAATGCGCATACGCGAGAGAGAGAGAGAGAGAGAGAGAGAGAGAGAGAGAGAGAGAGAGAGAGAGAGAGAGAGAGAGAGAGAGAGAGAGATCACAACATTTCTAACCTCTGCTTGAATCATCTTTATCTAAAGGAGTTTCTGATGTAGGAGAAGACGGTGCACTGCTCACAGATTCTCTAGCACCTATCATCATCGCAATAACCTCTCTCATTGTCGGTCTGCTAAGAGGGGATGTACTGGTGCAAAATAATGCAATTTTCAGAACCAGAGACATCTCTTCAATAACCTTTCTTGCACTCATATCCAGCCGTTTGTCATATATTTCAGACATCGGCACTCCAGCATGGATTGATCTTCTCACCCAAGTGACCAGGTCCCCTCCCTGATCAAGCGGTTGCACTGGAGACCTCCCGGTAATAAGTTCCAGCAAAACTACTCCAAAACTATAAATGTCACATTTTTGGGTGACTTTCATTGTGTAAGCGTATTCTGAAATAAAAAACAAGAAATTATCATGCAAGAGCCATTCCATCATTTTATAATTAGAGAAGTATCCGTTCTAATACTACTCTCTCCATCCCATATTCTTGGTCCATCTCCCATTTTAGGATGTCGCAAATTGTTGGTCAATTCTAAAGTTAAGGTATAGAATCATTAGTTTATCAAAAGCTATTGCTTACAAATAACTAGGAACGCATTCAAAAGTAAGTATACAGGGTCGATTGAAACATATGCCTTTGAATTTGATTTTGAATGCAATCGTTACATGTCTCTTTAAAAGTTACAATTTCCCAAAAGGGGCCAAGAATATGGGATGGAGGTAGTATAATTTACACCCTACTAAGAAAGTACTAACATTTTCTAAGGATGAACAAACAAAATCCCGCAAATGAGGCACTATAAAACTCCACTCATATACAGTAGAACTTGGAAGTGGATATCACTTTATCATGGAGACACTAGCATAATTTTCAGGAGATATAGCATGAAAATACCCTTACCTGGGGCAATGTAGCCATATGAACCAGCAACAACAGACATGGATTTTGAATAAGGAAAGTCGATCAATTTTGCCAAGCCAAAATCTCCCACACAGGCCTGAAGCTTTTCATCCAACAAAATGTTGTTTGATTTGATATCACGGTGAATGATTTGGGGCTTGCAATCATAATGGAGATAGCACAAGCCTTCGGCTGCTCCAAAAGCAATTTTGTATCGAGCACTCCAATCCAGTAAACACGTTTGCTCATTCCCATGAAGTTGTTCTCCAAGACTGCCATTAGCCATATACTCGTACAACAGAATGTTAGAGTCCTGGTGGTAGCAAAAGCCATAGAGCTTTACAATATTCCGGTGGCTGATCTTTCCTAGGGTTGATATCTCAGCACGAAAGCTGTTGTCAACACTAGCTCCTTCTCCACGAGACTTCAACTTTTTGACAGCAATAACCTTTCCATCAGTCATGACAGCTTTGTAGACAGTGCCACAGGCTCCCTTTCCTATAACTGCACCAGCTGAGAATTTCCCTGTT
Organism: Vaccinium myrtillus; assembly: GCA_016920895.1. NCBI lineage: Eukaryota > Viridiplantae > Streptophyta > Magnoliopsida > Ericales > Ericaceae > Vaccinium > Vaccinium myrtillus. The sequence goes on along the minus strand of CM029273.1, from coordinate 7,441,478 downwards.
GCCTCCACAAGGTCCTGATACTTGAACCCTTCTTTGGGGAAATAGTAATAGTTATCTAACTCGTCCGGTTTTGCTTGGTCTTCAAGTGTAACAAAAGGAGGTTTTCGGTGTTTTACATGCCAACAAACGCCCACTGTGAAAACCAAAGAGATCACCCCTACGATAACGGAGATAATGCTCACTAGTTTCTCCTTGGAACCCTCCTTTAGCCAACTTCGGGGACGTGATGCGGTTGAAAATGGGTGACAGCGGCTAATATTCCATCCACATAATCCATTGTTTCCGGCAAAATTGCTAGAATCCATTTTTTGGAAAATAGGGGTGTTTGGCAATGTCCCAACCAGGTTATTGTTGGAAAGGTTGCACACCATAAGACTCATCAACTCACCAATTGAAACTGGAATTTCACCCACGAGCTGATTGTCATTCAAATAGAGAGACTCTAGCATTTGTAAGTTCCCCAGATTTGCTGGAATTGTCCCAGAAAGAGCATTATGGCTAAGATTAAGAGCAATTTGAAGAGAAATAACTTGACCAAGCTCAACAGGAATACTGCCAGAGAAAAAGCTCCCCCCCATTTGCAATTCGGTAAGGTGGGCCAGACCACCTAAGATAGTTGGTATTGGCCCACTAAACCTATTATCTGAAAGCTTAAGCAATTCCAAATTTACTAGCTTGCCAAGTTCATCAGGAAGGTAGCCAGTGAACTGGTTTCTGCTAAGGTCAAGCCTCTGGAGCTTTGTACAATTACCCAACTCATAAGGAATACTCCCAGAAAGCCGGTTGGAAGAGATATTGAATATGACAAGTGTCACCAGTTCTCCAATCTCGGGAGGGATAAACCCCACAAAGTAGTTATTTGACAAGAGCAACCTCTCTAAATTCCTAAGTTGGCCTAATTCTGGGGGTATAGGCCCTGAAAATCTATTCTGATACAGCTCCAGAGCAGAAAGGTTATGAAGTTCAGAAAATTCAACAGGTAGGCTTCCTGTTAACAAATTATCTCCTAACATTAGCTGCACAAGGGACTTGCATGTTTTTAGACCATCAGGGATATTTCCAGATAACCTATTTGACCCAAGGCTCAGAAATGACAACTTCTGGAATTTGCAAAGTTGAGGAGGTATGCTACCAACAAGACTATTGGCCGAGATGTCAAGAACAGAGAGGTTACTGTTAACCCCAATGAGAGGTGGAATTGTACCTTGGAGATTATTATCAAATAGTTGTAAATCCTCCAAGAACGTCAGATTTTGAAATTCTAGGGGAATTACTCCTGTCATATTATTTATGGACAAATCTAATCTCCACAACCGGTTTAACTGTCCAAGCTCCCTAGGTATACTTCCCTGAAGGAGGTTTTCGAAAAGTTGAAGCAACTGGAGGTTAGGAATCTTTCCCAACTCATTTGGAACAAAACCACTCAATTGATTCTCGGAAAGATCAATCTCAATTGTACTACGACAATTTCCTAGTTCCCTAGGAATTGTTCCATTCAGCTGGTTGGTATAAATGTACAACCTTTTCAACTGGGTTAATTTTCCAATCTCTTTGGGAATGTTTCCAATGAAGGAATTGTCATGCAAAGCAAGCAGCTCCAAGCTACTGAAGTTACCAATTTCAGGAGGAATCTCACCAGACAAAAGGTTTTGCCAAAGTACCAAGTCGGTGAGATTCTCAAGTCTTTGAAGCTCTATAGGAAAAGAACCCTCTAGCCTATTTTGTGCCAACCCAAGTATCTCTAACCTCTCACATTTGCTGAGTTCTGGAGGAATCGGACCTGATAGAAAGTTTCGACCCGCCCTTAAAATCCTAAGCCGTGTCAACTTACTAAGGGACAAGGGGATCATTCCAGTTAGATTGTTGCTGTAAATGACAAGCTCTTCAAGCAAAGTTAAGTTTCCAATCTCCTCTGGAATCTCACCATATACATAATTCTCACACAGGGAAAGCTTTCTAAGAGAGGCAATCTGGAAAAGTTGGGTTGGCAATTCCCCATGGAGTCTGTTAGTGCATAGGTCTAAAACCTCCAAGTTATGGCAATAAGCAAGATCACTAGGAATGTGACCAGAAATGAAGTTGGTAGACATATTGAACTCAGTCAAGTAAGGCAACTTACAAATGCATGAAGATAGATTACCCGACAAATTAAAGGCTTTGAGATTGATTGAAGATACCCTAAGGTTATCGGCACACCCTATGCCGCTCCAATTGCATGGAGTTGAATCTAATGAGTTCCAACTTTGAAGATTGTTAGAGGGATCAACAAGGAATCTTTTGAACTCCAAAAGAACAAAACCCTCTTCATTTAACGATTCAATAGATACGAAGGAGTAACAAATAATTAGAAGCAAATGCAACTGTAATCGAATGTGATAGTTCCACTCCCTTTCCATTTCCAAAGGAAAAAAAAAGATGGGCATAGGGAAAGGAACTCAAAAACTATGATATTCTGGATTTCCAATATCACAATCACCTTTTCATATATCTGAAAGAGTTCAATAGCAAGAGTTGAAGCAAAACACACATATGAAGCAAAGTGGCATGGCAGAACATAGAATATATCACCATGCAAATTTGTGATGGGAATGGGAAATATTCATGTAGATTCTTGAGGGAAATAGAAAACAAGTTCTCTATCACAATTGGACAAAATGAAGAATTACCAAAGAAAGTTGGTGGGACAAAAACACAAGCACCTTAAATTTGAAAGGAAGGAACCTTAGGAGTATATGATAGATGCCTATCTTGATTGGTATCCTGCAATTAAGACAAGCATGTCTGGCACCCAAAAAACATTAGCAAGAGAACATATAGAGGAAGAGATTAACCAAAAAGAATTCATACCCACTTGAGCCTAAAACCTGTTGATCAGTGTGCAGAATAAATAAGGAGCTGGACAGTAATAATGATGAAGAGATAAGGGAGAGAGACAGTGACAGGTGAAATGTTAGGCGAATAACCAATAACAAAATACTGCGAAGAAAAATCAATCACAAGAGGAAAACAATGACACGCTCGTTGAAGTTTCAAGTGTGTCACGGTTCACATCATTTTCACAATTTTTCTTCTTTTTCTTATATCCCAGTATGTCCGGGTAAATTTACGAACACCTCAGCTGTAACTGTAACATGGACTCGATCACACCGTCCACTAGAGTGACAACTTTACTTTTACAACCCTACACCATCCGATAGAAAAAAGTACCCCATATGTAATTGCAACTACATGGTAGGTTAGGTTATGCATGAGCAAGTTGAATACGATGAGGGGTTGTAATAATTAGTCTGTACAAACCCAACAAGAAAGACAGACATGTGCCAACCTTTTGAGAGATAGAGATAGAGTTGAGGATTGATTGATGAGAGGGCAAGAAGCTCGAGAGGTACAGCACAACCATGAGAGTCACGATCCCAAAGCAGGAGTCAACCCCAACTTTACAGCTATGAATTAGCGAATGAATTGAATGAATGAATGGGTGTGAATGTGAGTGATTGCCCTTGCTCTATCAACTGTTCCTCCCACCTCGCACTTGCTTTTTCTTGATGTTGTTGTTGTCCAGTTGTCCTTCTTCCTCTTCTGCTTCTAAATGTTGATGATTTCCCATTGGTGGATGGGTGGACCATGATAGAATTCATCTGTTGCTTTTTTAGAGAGAGAGAGAGAGAGAGAGAGAGAGAGAGACGTGTCGTGAAATTTTTCCAGATTATAATCTCCGCCATTGTTGGTGGTCCTCTGTTTCTGCTTTGTTTCCACTGTTCCAGCAGGGTCTTGGTTCTGGTCCGGAATGTAATGAGCATGCACGAAGACCGTTTTGTAAAAAAAAAAAAGCCCACTTAGACCCATGTCAGTGGGATTGGTCAGTGAGTTTGCTCACTAAAAATTTATTGGCTATGTTTCGTTAGATAGTTTAATTTAGGATATATCATACCCCAACAAGTAAGAAAAATTATCAAACAAAATGATGAGGTCATCAAAAAACTTAAAATTAAAAAACCCTCTGGCCCATCATTTCACCACATAAAAGCATGTTTTTTGTCAGTTCTATAATTTCCGGCGTGAATGAATTATCTTTGACCGGACATGAAAGAAATTAATTGAGATGCGTGTAACTTGACTCGAACGCTCTGCCTCTAACAGTAAAAAAAAAAGGAAAAAGTGCCCACTAGTGAACGCTTTCCAATATGGGTCCTGTTGCAAGAAGGCGAATGATAAATGATTCACATCCACTCTCTTTACAATTTGTCTTCTACCTGGGTATGGTTGTAGACTTGTAGCTTGAACATTGCAGCTAGAAAATCAAATTTAGATATTATCAAATTTCTTTAAGAAGTTTAAATAATTCACCTTGAAATCATTTTATATTGTGTAAATAAATTAACTTCCTTTACTGCCCGTTTAGATCGCGCAAATTTCAGTGGAGAAGAAAAGAAATGGAGCGAGAACCAATTCATTTTCACATGTTTGGATGATCAAATAAGTGGGAGAGGGGGTGAGAAACGGTGGGAGAGTAGAACCCCTTACAAGTCTAGTTTCGTTTTTCACCAAAAGTGGTGTGATTCCGTGAGAAAGGGAGGACGAACGGATTGTTGTCGACTTCCGGCAGCACGTGCGGTCCATTCCCTGGTCGGATCGTCGTCGTACTTGAACCGTTGTCTTCATCTCGTCAAGGCGAAGCTACTTCTGTGATCAAAACAGAGTTTTGAACCTTTGACTTGGTCGCCAGAGATGTGTGTGTGTGTGTGTGTGTGTGTGTGAGAGAGAGAGAGAGAGAGAGAGAGAGAGAGAGAGAGAGAGAGAGAGAGAGAGAGAGAGAGAGAGTTTGGTCACCTGAACGGGAGGAAGATAGTTTAATTTCTCACGGTTATTTGTATGACACAGAGATAAACCACACCCCCCTTTTTTCTTTCTCACTAATAAAGGAGATCAAACCACTTTATTTTCTTTTCTCACTAATAAATGAGATCAAACTCCTTTCTTTTCTTTTATTGCTCGTGTAGCAAAGGGGCTATTAGTTCGGCTCATCTCGATCCAATCTCATAGAAGATTGACTTTGCTAATTCATATTCTTGGAACTTGCTGAGTTTCCAATTTAAATCTGAAGCAATTTGTGTTTGATTCCATTAGGGCATCTACAATGAGCTCTTTAAAAATAGCTTCTAAGATGAATCTTATGGTGTAACCATTTTTCACTCCTAGAGCTTGCTAATTTTAGAGAACGAACGTGCACTCAATAGGCTGGCAAGACCTTGCTAAAAATCCTCTAGCTTTTGAAAATTTCATATTAAATTTTTTTTTAAAGACTTTGGGTCCCACTTTGAGCTAGCTAAAATGCTACCTAAATTTAACTAATGTTATAGGAGTCATGCTTAGGAGTCACACTTGAGAGTTTGTATGGGGAGCTCATTGAAGACAATAATGAGCAAATGGCTTGGTAAATATTAGGAACTTCACCTAAGAGCTATTTTAAGAGCCGATCATAAATAATAGAGAATTTTAATTTTCCATCCTAAACTAATATTTCATTTTATGATTCTACCCTAGTGGATCTTAATCATTATGATTCCATCCTGAAAATTGCAAAATCGGACATTTATGTCCCTATTTATAAAAAAAAAGTTTTAATATAAATACTAATTAATTAACTATTCCCTTTTCAATCAACACATTACACGGTTCATTCCCTTTTGAATGGGAATCTGTTAGATCTATTACTTATCTTATTCCCTTATTCAACGGGAATATGTTACTCAATTGAACTTTGAATTCCCTTATTCCCTTAATCTGCCATTCAACCGGAATATGTTACCCGTATTACACGATCACACACACACACACACACACACACACACTCTCTCTCTCTGGTATTTTTGAAGAACCCTAAAATTACTCTCACTTTATCTCTGGATCGAGATGGTTAAACGGGGATGGTGGTGACAGAGTGCCACCACCACCACCACCACGTAGCGGTGGTGGTTGGAGATCGAAGGCCGGAGATTGGAAGGGAAGAGCTCCATCACGTTTTGGCCGGAGAGTGCTCTGAAAGTTCTCTGCGGTGCGTGGAGTGGTGTCGGCATAGAGCTCCATCACGATTTGGCCACACGATGCATCACCGTCAAACTCGGAATCGATCGATCTCGACAGCGACGGAAAAACCCAACGAGTAATCTTTTAATCTCGATCGATCTCACAATCTCGTTTCATTACTGTAATTTTTTGTTTTGCGTTGTATGGTGGTGGTGGGTTTCGGATCTTGTTAACGGCGGCGGTGTTTTTTTTCTTTCAATGGTGGTTTGTTTTCGATTCAAGGCTGGTGTTTTTCTTTGATACAATAAAAATGGTAAATCAATAAACCATGTTCACGTGCCTTTCTAAAGATGGTTATTTCATAAAGTGAATATAGTTTATTAATTTACCATTTTGGTGATTTGATATAGTAAAAGTGGTAAATCAATAAACCATGTTCATTGACACACGAACATGGTTTATTGATTTACCATATTGGGTGATTTGGTACAATAAAATATGGTTCATTGGTTTAGCACTTCGGCACTTTGGTGTGCATTAATCTACCATATGTTTCATGGTTCATCTACCATTTTTTTGTGGTGCATTAATCTGTCATTTTTTTGTGGTGCATTAGGTCAAAATGTCATGATTATTTCTTTTAATTTTGTTTGACGATTTTAAGTGTGAGAAGATTAGAGAAGAGAGAATTAAAAAAATTAGAAAAGAGAGATTTTAGAGAGAGAGAGAGAGAGAGAGAGAGAGAGAGAGAGAGATAAATTAGGAAATATTAGGAGAGAGATAAATTATGAGAGATTAGGAGAGAGAAAATATATTAGGAAAGTCAGGAGAGAAAAAGGGTGTTTTTGGATTTATTTGAATTTCAGGATGGAATCATAAATATTCAAATCTCATAGGATGGAATCATAATGATCTTTTTTGTACATGACCCCTAATTTACTGTCCCTAAATTATACTCATAGCCATCATAAATATGACCATTTTAAACCCAAACTATAAAAAAAAAAACCTGCTCATGTCTTTAACTTTAGGGTCCTAGGATTAGTCAAGGTATGGGCAAGCTGACTCGAACCTTCGTTGATGGAAGTTGTTGTGTAATATAGTGACACAAAGATACCGATTGAAGTCCTGACGTTTTGAAGTGAGTCAACTCATCTCATTTAGGTGAGTCGACACAGTTTATTCGCTTGCCTAGTTTTTTTTAAGGTTATGTCCATCATTTTAGCCTACTCTTGGAGTTAGGGTAATTACTTTTCAATAATATAGGACGTGTTCAACAAGTTTTAATGTTGAGTGGGTTACCACCAAGGTGGTAGTTCAAGTGGTTTGAGCAATGAACCTAAAGTTGCTCCTCACCACTGGTCTTGAGGTTGATCTTTAAGACCAGATGGATGTGCAAGGAGATTCCAATTTAACTTGCATTTCGGTGAGAGCTTGGTGATAGAGTCCGCGATGTGGTGACGAATCACTATTTCCTCCCCGACTTGATCAACTATGACTTAAATCTGAACATTCTAGGTCGGTTGGGTTCTCAGATTGACTGGTATTTGTAATGCAGTTCAAGTTAGCCCACCCTTTTATCTAGAAAAAAAACTTCTTGATAGTGCGGTATTTGTATAATTAGCTAGACTCCATGTGTTCATCTTAAAAATCTTAATTTTCATTTAAGAAGCAAATGCTCGTCATTAGAAAAATAATGCGGGTAAATTTCACTGACCTTTCCTGAGGTTTCTGACAAAAACATAGACCTCATCGCAAGAGCCAGAAAAACAAAGGACCCGAAAGGTGATCATCGCAAGAGTCAGATAATTAGGGGATGTCTCTGCTTTTTGTCAAAAATCTCAGGGAGGTCAGTGAAATTTACCCAAATAATGGAGTAACGGTAGAGATGACTTTTTTTACCGGATAAAAAGGCAGGGTTTCTCATGGATGGACCAGATTGTGTGAAGCAATCCTCTGAAATCGACGATTTGCGTACTAATGGTCTGTAAGGACCCGTAATTTTGCATAAATTTTCAGGAATAATGTTGGGTAAATGTGAGGAATTAAATTTTGACTTGAGGGGTCGAAGAGAGAGCATTTAAATGCATTTGGGTGTGTTTAAAGTGCATTAGAAAGTTTAGAGGTGTAAGTGTTAAGGGGTGAGAGTATATAAGACTTCTTTGTCTTGCATTTGGAACAAAAATTTTTCTCTCTCTTCTCTAACAGTTGACCCTCTCTCTCTCTCACTCCTCTCCTCCATTTTCTAAATATTTAAGAGCTCCAAAATTCACCAAACCTTCAAGTCCCCTTCAAGAACCCCACCTAAAATCACCTCTCTCACGATTTTTTGAAGCTTGAATTGCACTCATTTCGCATAAGAAACCCCATTTCGGGTTGGAGCAAATTGGAAGCTAGGGTTTTCATTTTCTCACTCAATTCAAGCTCAAATCTTGAGGTAGGAAGACAAATTCTACTCCCTCTAGTTGTATATATGTGATGTGTAGCATATACTTTGTTCTAGTTCTTCAATTCCCACAAAATCTTGATTTTCTTCCTAAGTGGGTTTGTTTGAATTTGATTTTGTGATCTATGATTTGAGAACTTATTTGATGCAATTGATGGTTGATTTGCACTCCTTTGAAGTCCATTTGTTGCCCTACATATCCAAATTTTGGCCCTAAGCTTCACATTTATGTTTGGGTTGAAATTCCACACCTACAATGGTGAAAATCATGTCAGTTTTTTAGGTGAGCTGCTGCCCCTGTTTTTCGAAACTTTCCCCTATTTTTGGGGTGGTTTTAGGCCACCCATTGACGTCCGTTTGTTCCCCGATCGTGCATATCTTCGCATTTTTTACCCATACTACCAATTTGAACACCGAATCCACTATGAATTCATAAAATTTACCCTTGGACACGTGAATCAACGAATTACATGGTTTTATGGATTGAAAGTGCGTCGATTGACACATTTTGAACGAAAATGGTGAACTTTTGGAACAAATGAGATTTATGAAAACTTTTGAAAGACAAATTATTTTGAGATGATATTTTTGGATAAAATGAACTCTAGGGATCACCCGTTTGGTGTCCCCGGCCATGGAGTGTGACTTGAGCCCGATGCGTGACGGATGGGTGCACTTGGAGCCCATGAATCGGTGAGGCGGGGGTGCACGGAGCCCATGAAATCCAGAGGATACTTCTCTAATAAAATTGATGAGTATTTCCTTATGAAATGTCGGTTTTGATGTATTTGGACTAATTTGGTGAACTTGGCTAAAATTGGTTTCGATATGCGAAAATGAGGATTTTTGGTAACTATTTGGACTTTAGTGGGATACTTAAACTTAGTTTGGGACACTTGAACACATTTTAGACACGTGAACACATTTGTATTTAGTGGTTGAGTTAAAGTCTTTTGTTCATCCTAAAAATCTTATATTTTAATTTAAGTCCATCATCATACCCACTCAAAATAATGTTTATACACCTAAGCGGTGGTAGTAGTTTTCCCCTTTTTGGGCTAGTGAGCTCAAAAATCAATTTTAGACCTCGGCATGGAGCATGAGATGTGGTGCTTGTGAAGTGATGCATGCATGGAGCTTACTCATGAATGAAGTTATTTTCCCATCTTCATGTATATTTTTGGAAAGATGGTTTTGTAGCTTCTATAGCTTATCTTTTTGACAATTTGACAATGTAATAACTTTTAAACTTTATATTCATGTATTTCGGGTTATGGACGCTAGTGGATGAAAATTTGTTTATTCGGGATGGTGGAATCATATTATGTTGACTTTGATTATTCAACGGGAAATTGTGAGACTTTGACTTGTTCCACGTGGATTTTTATTTACTTTTGAGTTATTAAAATTGAGGGCGTGACACGTTCAGTGGAGGAGGAAGATTGCAATGGAATGATTTGGTTGCAACTAGGGCTGTAAACGAGCAGAGCTTTAAAATGTTCAGGTTCGTTCATTAAGTTTTTAAACGAACTCGAGCCGAGCTCGAACTCAATAAAAATTTAACGAGCCAAATTCGAGTCGAGCTTGCCGAGATTTGAGTCAAACTCGAACTTATTCAAGAGCCTTTCGAGTAAATACTAGATATTTATGATCTCATACAAGTCTAGAACTACAAATAATTTTTTTATTTTGTACATAAAGAAGCCTATCCATATAGTATAAAATTATAAAAACATATTAAAATTTAAGTTTACAATACATTTATAAGTTTGTACATTTACAAGTTATAAATGCTGTGTTTGGTTAGATAGTTTAGTTTAGTTTTGATGATGTCAGCAGATGTAATGAGTGGAGAGAGATAGAGAGAAATGAAGGAAATGATGATGTCATCAAAGCTAAAACTAAAACTAAATAGGGAAACGAGCAAGCCAAAACTTTCATTATGTTTATGCAAAAGTTATACATATTCAAAGTTATATATGAAATTCTTATGAGATATATGTATATACTCTAAGTTCGCGAGCCTAGTCGAGCCGAATATTATCAGTTGAAGTTCGGTTCGTTTATTAAACGAGCCTAAAATTGAGTTGAGTTGATTCGTTTAATCATTTAGAATCAATCTCGAATGAAATCTTTATCGAGTCGAAGCGCCGAATAGTTACTTAATTTCCCGGTTACCATTTATACTTCATTTGCAACTGAAGCGATTCAACCAGCGTTTGACCCTTTGTGAACCCAAAAGGATCATTCAAATCAGTGAAATTTGATGGCAGAGATGGCCTTTTTTACCGGTTAATAAGGCATGGTGCGAATCTTCTAAGCAATTAGAAGAGCTCTTCAGTCTTCACTTCTAAATCTTGAAACTTCACTGATTTGAATGATCCTTTTGGGTTCATGAGGGTGGGTTTCTCATGGATGGACCAGATTGTGTGGAAGCAATCCGACGGCTGAAACTCTGCTGTATCAACATGCTTTGCGATACTATTATGATAAGGCGGAGGAAGAGGAACAATTTTTTTGGACTGCGTGAAGGAGGAGCATTTCGATGGAATGATATGCCTGCGACTGAAGCGATTCAACCACCTTTTGACCCCTTTTGAGCCCAAAAGGATCAACTAATCAGTGAAATTTCAAGATTTTGAGGTGAAGATCTTCTTCCCCCTCACTTTTATTTCCCTCACGATATTCATCTGTTAATATTTTGATACTAGTACATAGAAGGTGGGTTTTTCTTGTTTTGGCGTTTTTTGGATTGTTGGGTTTCGGCTAATTGGATCCTTTTTAATCTTCTGTTAAAACCAATTTGACATGATGAAATCAGTTTGAGCTTTAGTAATTTGTGAGTTTATATCGCCTAGGGTTTGCGGAGTATTTCTTTGATTTTCTTAACTTTTCTCACCATCCTAACGTTGGTATCGAGCAGATTTCCGGTGCTATTTACTGTTTCAAGTTAAGTTTGCTGGGCTCTTTTAGGTACTTTGTTTGGTTTAGGTTTTAAGGGAGGTTTTGGGGGTAATGAGTGGAGGGAGAGATAAAAAATGAGAATAGTAATTTAGAAAAAACTTATTTTGGGACCTGAAAGAGGAGGAGGTGGTTCTGAAAGACCAAAGCGAACAAAAGTCGCGAATGCAATTATCAGGGTAGCACTGACACACAGTGGCAAAACCAGGAATTTAAGTCGGAGGTGGCGCTCAATATATTAATATAATTAAGTTAAAAAAACTGTATCTAGATTAATTATTCATTATACTAAAATTACACATTTCTACAGGTTAATCATTTACAAGATACTTCTTTCCATTAACATCATCAAAAGTAATTTTCCCCTACTTTATCCTTTAACTTTTGAAAATGGACAAACACACATGTACTAACTATCGAAAAGGAATACACATGTTCTAACGTTGAATATTCATAATACCCAAAAAGGTACAAATTTTGATAGATTAATCATCCAACAACATACATAATATGTCGTTGGCTCCGCCATTTCTTGGGTTTTCCGTTGGTGGTGTGGTGGTTTGGAGGTGGCAGTGGTCGGGTTGTGGTAGCGGCTGTCAGGAACCTTTGGCAACGGTGGCGGAGGATGGTTTGCACTGTGGTTTAGGGTTTTCTATGGGTTGGGCTTAGTCTCTTGTGCTTTATTGTTGTATCTTGGCTTTGTAGGCCTTCGGGTATAATTTTCATTGTTTTATCTGGGCTTTCAGGCCCATGGGTGTTAGGGCTTTGCCCTTTGGGTGCTCCAATCTTTGGTTGGATCTTTTCTCTCGCTCAATGTAACCTTCGTTGACCTTCTTTAATAATATTTTGTTGCCGATCAACCAAAAAAAAAAAAAATGTCCACAACAAATAGCTTAATAGGTGAAAAGTAGTACTTATACCTGAAATATGTGATTTTGTTTCATTTAGAAGTGGGAAAAAAATGTTCTTTTTTGGGTTTCCGCCACCTTTCCTGCCTCCCCTTCCTTCTATGCTCCGCGGCTTCCACCTCTACCGGCATTGACATGACACCGACACTCCCTACTAGGGCTGCAAACAAGCCGAATTGAGCCGAGCTACAGGATGTTCAGGTTCGTTCTTCAGTTTTTAAATGAACTCGAGCCAAGCTCGAGCTGAATGAAAATTTGACGAGCGTGCTGGAGCGGAGCTAGCCTAGGTTTCAATTGAACTCGAGCCTTAACATATCTAGAACTTCAATAAAAAATTTATGATGTACATAAATAAGTACACGCATACCTAAAATTCATATTTAAATTTAAGTTTATAGTACATTTAAAAGTTTATACATGGACAAGCTATAAAATTTCATGATGTACATGTAAAAGTTTAAACATATTCAAGCTCATATGAGATATTCTTGGGAGATACACATATATACACTCTAGGTTCGTAAGCCTAATAGAGCTGAATACGACAGGTTCAGGTTCGGTTCATTTAGTACTCGAATCGAACTCCAACAAGCTTTTAACGATCGAGCCTGGAATAGTTCATGAACGGCTCGGTTCATTTGCAGCCCCATTCCCCATGTAAATAGAAAAAATTGGAGGGCACGACATGTTCGGGGATAAATATAGTAAATGTTCTATTATTCTATTATAGGAAAGAAAATACAAATATAAAGCTCTAATTTTGAATATGTAACACCATGTATACCTTTAATCGTATCTCTCATTGAATCATTGACGGAAGTATTTTAGCAAAAAACTCTTCATCACTTAGTGTCCTTGTAATCAATAGAACATCATCTGTCATACAAAAACAACAGTTCCCTATGTTGTAATAAGAGTCTTAACTATTTCCTTTAGCCCCCTCGACTTGGTTTGCGAGTGTCCCGGAAGTGTCTAGAGCATTTTTTTGGTGTCCAAGGACTCCAAATGAAAATGTTGAGAAAAAATAGGACAACTTGGATTTAAGTGTTGGACGCGTATCCGAAGAGTGTTGGTGTCTGACACCGGTATGCCAGCTTCGACGAAGTGTCCGTGCTACATAGGCAATAACAATATTCATATACTTCAAGCATTTATCTCTGACTCTCTGGTGCCCCACTAGTTTGTTGCCTATTTTCTAATCTATCTGTTTTATTTTTAAGAAGAGAGAAAAATTTGCTGATGCCTTCCATAATCACATTTTAACAAAGTTCATTTTTTCAGGTCATTTCCCCTTTCAATCAGTCATGTGTTCATTACCAACTGCTTCTGCCCTCCCAACTGTGATACCACCAGGTATGCAAACATATTCAACTGGCTTCTTAAGTCTTTGCCCTCAAATTAGTATTCAGATCGTAAGATTGTCGTATTTGACAAGGATGAGTTACTCCATGAGTGGTAGATAGTAGGGGCATGGAGAAAGGGCAGAAACAATCTATCAATCAAGAACTTGTATTGGAAAGACCACGGGAGTGAGTGTGCAAGAAGATTAGTTTCTCTACCAAAATGATTTCAATACCAATGCAACCCAAAGTAGCACCCTTTCACAAGATTGTTGTGTTATAGCGACAGTAAATGGTTTTATCTTTATGCGGTGCAGTTATTATGGTTTTCCTAATATAGCCACCATGCCCTGTAGATTAATGACATGAGAAACTTGTATTGGAAAGACCACGGGAGTGAGTGTGCAAGAAGATTAGTTTCTCTACCAAAATGATTTCAATACCAATGCAACCCAAAGTAGCACCCTTTCACAAGATTGTTGTGTTATAGCGACAGTAAATGGTTTTATCTTTATGCAGTGCAGTTATTATGGTTTTCCTAATATAGCCACCATGCCCTGTAGATTAATGACATGAGAAAATGTTTCATGTTCTTTTCTCCAGTCACCAATACGCATACAACAGAATTTTTTTATGTTTTGTCATAAATTCATAATTGTACTCCATTATTTAGGATTGTCCAATTTAGGCAATGCAAAGAATGCGAACTTGATATATCAAGTTTCTTGTTGGTTTGAAATTTGAATATTTTTTTTTGGTATGGTTTGCGAGAGTACGAAAGCCTTTATGTTTGTCTTCCTTTAGAAGAGAGTTATTTTTTTGCATGAAGTTGTCGCATTTGATGCCGCATAATGTTTTTGTATCTTTTGTGGTAGCAGTATCCAATGGCCGCATCAGAGGATTGAAAAATCTTACTAGACCTTCTCGTGTATGTATGTTCTGGAAGCATCCAAATTTTAACAGTGGCCAGATGAAGCACCAGGCGAAATATTCTCATAGATGGGTCCCTAATACACATGCTACTAGAACACAGTCAGCTTCTTTGAGATGCGGTGCAGCCCCGGTGAGTTAATCTTTCTGTATGCCTCTTTCTAGTATTTCTGACCTGCATTTGATCATATTTCTGACCTGCATTTGATCCATTGTTGTGCATTTATTTATTTCCTTTATTGCCGTTGCTGGTTTATTTATTTGGGTCTCTAGGCTTGCCCTCTCTGACACCTTTAGGCTTTGATTTGGGACATGATTTTGCAGCAAAATGTCCCTGTAGCTTCTTGTTCTTGGAGGTTTAGGGTGGTCACTATTTAGTGGTATTCTGAGAGCACCCACTTTGTGCATATATTGCCAAAGGTTAGGTTTGTTTCCAATCATCTCCCGCCCATACTCCCAATTATTCGGGACTAGATGGGTTCTGTTATTGTTGTTGTATTGCCGTTGCTGGTTTGAATTTACTTTTACTAGTTAATGTACCTTTATATGTGAGTAGAAACATTGTAAAGGCATTCTTGTGGTAGAATTGGGGAATGCAAACAACACGGGATATTGATTTCTCATCACGTTTTGAAGGATGATTCACCTGTTTGTTAAATTCTAGAAGAATTGACCTCCAAATTAAGCCTAATATGTTATATTTACTTTTTTTTTTAAAAAATACTTGTTTTCGTAGCACCATTGTTTCTTCTTGTGAGGGTCTTCGTGATGTATTTTGTTTTCACATTTTTTTTAGCATTGTTTGGGAATCATTGTTTCTCCTTATTGAGGGTCATAATGTCATATATTTCGTGATGTATTTTGTTTTCACATTTTTTTTAATCATTGTTTGGGAACTTAAAGTGTAGTCTTATTCACAGGGTGGAGCTGTGGAAACTCGTCCTGTCACAATAAAGTCCCCAACTGAAGCTCCTATCATAGGTAATAGCTAACTCTTTTTATGTGATCCTTAAAATTGTTTGTTTTGCTTCTTACAATTTTTTTTTTTTTTTTTTGCAGTCACATGTGCTTTGTGTGGTTGGAACTAGAGTAAAAAACATTCTGTGGAAGAAGATTGATTTGATCTTGTGATGATCACCTGCCTTTGTTGTGTATTTTTATAAGAATATTGCTGAGTTGATTGTGATATACAAATAATCTAATCGCTTGATAAAAGAAAGGATCTACTATGGTGGAGAAGGATAATCGTTGCAAAATCAAATAATGAAGTTTAATGATATGTTTTATTCCAATATCTTTTGTACGTGTTAATGTGCATACCCTTAAACATCAGCTTGCTTTGTTAAGGCTCTGCATTTTCAATTTGTAAAAGCCATGGTCTTGAACTTTATGTCATTGAAATGACTTGTGATGCTCAACTGAATTGCAGGACTGGTAAACCAGCCAAAACTAGATGATGGTGGGACCGGACTGCCACCTCGTGATGATGGAGGAGGTGGTGGAGGTGGCGGCGGTGGAGGAAGCTCGTCTGGGGGATTCTTCCTTTTTGGCTTTCTTCTTATCCTAAGCTATATAAAGGACCTAGAAGCTGAAAGAGACAGTTGAGAATACAGAAGAAGAGGTCTCCAGTTTCCCAAAATTTCGAAGAATGTATGGTATGTAAAATTACCATGAAACTTTTTGCAAAAAATTGCACTCTAGGATGTTGTGCTACATTTTGCGTTTGATTTATTGATTTGTCTCGTAGCATCAGAGTCCTATTAATTCTATCCATGATATACATATACATGCAATTTAATGGAAGCAATATTCTCGAGGAGCAACTGGGGTCTGGGTTGATGCAGCATAGAACTTATGTTACATGGACTCTCCTTGTACTATGAAACACTAGCACGATACGATCCATGTATCTGACATATTTATTTAGACATCAACTTGTAAGAATATTTGTAGCTCGAGTTCACTGCAAAACTATGCTTGCAACTTCTCATATTATGCATGATGAACTCTCAAGGAACATCCCAAACACCATTCTGCCCAAGAAAGTAGAAAACGAAAACTGAAGATTTTAAATGTTTTGACACCTTGTCCTTTAAATGAGAATTATACAAATTCGAAATGTTAATATGTATACCTGGCAACTGACACCAGCAATATGGAGTTGCATAGAAGATTGTGTATGTAAAGCCACCAAAATTATGATATGTTTGTACTCTTAAGTAAAGTTGTGGGGGTGATTAATCATCTTGAACAAATTACTTCCGTAGTTGAAATAATTTTCATGTCAAGACAATATCAGTAACTAAATTCACAGAAAGACGAAATATGCATCCGGGTAGGCGCTCCAAGTAATTAACATCTTTTACGATGATACACTCCATATTTCGAAGATAATATAACATCATAATAATTTATATTTAAATCTGATTCACAAACTCAAATAATCCCGAAAGTAAAACAAACGACCATGGAGGAAAACATTCCAGGTAGGCCTGTCAATGGATCAGATCCGATCCGTAGAAATCCATGGATAAAACCCAACCTCCAACGACATCCGATGTATCGATTATATCCCCTCCTCTTTCCGAGGAGCAAAGTCATAAACCTCGTGTGGATCAGGAAGAGACTCGAAGACGCTCTCCCTCTCCATGCACCTCTTGGCCCAAGCAATAAGCTTAGGGCAATCTGCCTCGATGCTGAAGTCGCCACAAGTCTCATAGGCTATGTGTGATATCATTTTTCTGTTCCATTTTGTGTTTCCATTCTTTGGATGACAAGGTTATTCGACACCCTGAAAACTGTTTTTAGGTAACCTTTCTTGAGACAACAGATATCACCAAGTAGAAAATTTGAGATAACCCTGTAGCATGGACACTTCGCCCGAAATCACGTACCATTTTCAGACACTGGGTGAATAATCACACTCTCTACACACGTTTTCGGCACTTAAACCGTTAGTGTCTTATATTTTTCTCAACTCTTTGCATTTTGATACTGCAAGGACACTTCAGGACGCGCTAAGAAACTCCCTGGACACTCTACAGACATTCCAGCACGTTCTATGGACAGTCATGGAGGTCTTCTTTTCATTTGATATGTGATGGTTGGTTGATTAAAAAGACAAATGTGAGTGGTGTAATCATATTTTCTTGGGGTTGAAATACTTTAGAAAACAATGTACTAATAAAGGGAAAAACTAGATGCATGGTATTTTAATTGAAGGTGCAGGCTTATTTGTTGTTTTGTTTTGCTAAGCGTGTCCTTGACATAGCCTGTCCTCCCATTTTTGGAGATTTATATGTTGAAGTGTCTGTCACGTGTTGTGTTACGTATCCGTGTCGGTGCTTCATAGCTTTCAACCTCTAGCATCGTACATGTGATATGTTCATGTCACTCCTTGTTAAACTCCTTCGAAGTTATTGGATCATTTTACTTGGAATCTCACTTAGCAAAAGTTGGGATTTCTCCTTCCGGACCTCATCAATGTATTGAACAATGGCGAGGAGAAAATTTTGGGTGCAAATAGGGTACTGCACACGTGGTGCCCAAGCACACATCTCGGAATCTTTAAAATCCGGACCGTCCAAAACACGAACAGCCGAAATGCACGCTGGGTACCGCCACGTGGGCTTTTATAAGTTGTTTTTTAATCCCATTGTAAATTGTTGTTCAGGTGGTGAGAGTGGTTGTACAAATTGGGTAATGTTATTTAGCCCGGCCATTTTGTGGTAATTATTCTCATATAGTAAAAAACGGATCTCTCCCATTGATGTAGGTTGTTTCTTGTTGAACCACGTAAATTCTTGTGTGTCACTCTTTCGATTGTTTTCCATCGTCCTTCATTCACTTCATCAAGACCTCAAATTAGTGGATGTGCGCGCAAGTTAGCCCAGTCACCCGTTTATTGCGAATAATTTTTCTTGTTGGATTTGAAATTCCTATTTTTGGCCTATGGACCTTACAGGAGTGATTAAACTTGTGCAAGTTACTTCCTTTGTCAAAATTACTTCCTCAAGACATTTTTAGAACATTTCCGACTCAAATAGCAATGATTCAGTGTACTTAATTTAATTTTCATCCCATGCCAAGACGAAGCATAACTAGGCATATCTATTATTGATTTCATTGCACATAAGATTATTATGTATGTAAAGCCAACATCATAATGGTATGTTATACTCTTCAGTCTTCAATAAATTTGGGGATTAACCAAATTACTTCCTTCGGTTGAAATAATTAATTTTCATCCCAAGACATGTCATTTATAAATCAGCAGAAAGTCTAGGTACCAAGAAAGTGTCCAGAATTTGAAATTCAATGGTTTAGATTCACTTTCCAAGACATGACAGTTATAAATTAGCAGAAAGTCTAGGTACCCAGAATGTACCTAGAATTTGATATTTAATGGTTTAGATTCACTTCAGGTTAATCTGAACCATTGAATTTCAAATTATCGGTACTTTCTGGGTAGATTTTTTGAGTATGTAGCAATACTGTTTATAAATTTGACATAGAATTCCAAATGCACATAGTACTTCTTTACAATGATACACAACCAGCTTCCAAAGACAATCTCAAAGTACATGTCCTTTTTCTTTTTTTTTTACATAAAGCCATTCACAATTTGTAACCCTAGTAATAAAAACAAACTACCAACCGAACACAAAGTCACAAACCCTTTGGGGGCCTAAAGCGATAGAACGTCGAACTTTAGCTCAGGACCGGCTCTGCTATCCTATCCGCTTTTTGAGCTTCAAAACAAAGTCACAAACCCTTTGGGGGTCAGCGAGAGACTTGGAGACACTCTCCCTGCCCATGCACCTCTTGGCCCATGCAATCAGCTTAGGGCAGTTTGCCTCTATGCTGAAGTTGCCACAAGTCTCATAGGCATAGAACCAGCTGTAGAAGGGGATGAGCGACACGTCGACGATCCCGAATTTCTCACCCCCAAAGTATGGCCTGTCCCCAAGTGCCCCTTCCAGCACCCTCAAGCAATCTATGAACTCCTCCTTAGCTACTTCCTGTTCCTTTCCTTTTGTGGTCCACACTCTCCTCCCAACACTGTATATCTGCAATTTACAGAGCTAAAATCAAACTCATGTGAAATCTTGAATTTTTTTTGATAAAATTGTCTTTCTGAACATTTCATTTTTGGCTTTTGAAAAACAAGTTCGTATCGAATTACACAGAGACGATACAACAATCTTTTTAACTCTCTAGATCGATATCAGCACTGGAATCATACCTTCTGGTCGACATAGTCAGCCCAGAACCTGGCTTGAGCTCTATCGTGAGGATCGGAGGGAAAAAGCGGGGATTTCTCCTTCCAGACCTCGTCGATGTACTGAACAATGTTGAGGGACTCACACACTGGTTTACCTTTGTGGATGAGAACAGGGACTTTCTTGTGAATTGGGTTCATCATCAAGAGGAGTGGGCTCTTGTTAGTCAAACTATCTTCCTTGTACTCATACTCCACACCCTTCTCTGCTAGTGCAATCTTCACCCTCATCCCAAACACGCTTGCCCATGTGCTCAAAAGAACCACCTTATCGGCCATTCTTGAAGAAACTTGCCCGGACACCCTGACTGTCGAACCCAAGAAAAAAAAAAAAAAATGGTTACTTTAAGTTGGAAATTACGTATTATGAAACTTTTTGGATATTGTGGATGATTATGGGTTCGACAAATTTTGAGCGGAGTTATATATGAGAAATCGGTGTATCCTAGGTTCTGCTTTGTTAGCAAGTTGTCACTGCTTAGCTCATATCTGTTCTAGTCAACCCCTGACTGGGTCCTCTTGTGCTTAGGGCACAACAGGCCCTAGTGTGATGCAGAGATGGACTCTTTACGGATCCCAAAAAGTGAACGAAATAGTTCATTTTGTTCAGCTTGTCGAGTTGATTACATGTGCAAAAAACCACCTTGATCGGATATCGATGGAGACGTGAACTAAGCATGTTTTGTCTTGGAGTAATTTATTGAGTATCATGAGTTCGATACAAAATTTGAAGATGAAAGTATTTCGTCCATGTCTCTACCGATTTTCGATCAGTCTTATTTTTTGTCGACGGGATTAGTTCGACAAGCCGAACAAAATGAACAACTGAGATTATTTCTTGGGCCAGGACAAGGTTCATTTTTGCATCCAACAAGGTCTATTGTCGGCCTCCACGTACCCGCAATAAACTGAAAAGGAGAAAATATCTTTGCTACCCTAATTTTTTAACATTGGAGTATAGGATAAGGTATATATTCCGTTGACTTCGATTCGTGTTAGTGGCTGTGAAACCTGCTGAAGTAGTCATTGCATGTGCCGTCTGTGTAGGCTCTCTAGTCTATTTAAGTGAAGTTGACTAATATCGATAGTCAGCTGATCAGTTCAAGTTTATCTTTGAAAGAAGGGACAGATATATTTCTTAAACTTCTCTAGGTTTCACTTTAGGAAATTAAAAATGTCCAAATTCTACACTCCAATCCAATGAAAGGGATAGGCTTTAATACTCCATCAAATAGTGAAGCAGAAGAATTGTTTGGTTGGTCAAGCACTTCCCGTATCCGATTGAATTGAACTTCTTTACAATCTTCTAACATAATACACTAATTTGGAAAAGTTGACTAAGAAGATAGGAATTGCAATGATCCAACTCACTCAAAAGTGCATAAATTTGAGAATGAACAAAACTGCACTCATGTTTTGCTCGAGCACCATGGGAATATTCGAGTTCTTCAAAAGGATCCAAGGTAGACCCACCAAACCTACATCACACCGGCTGGCTCATACACAAATCTGATGAACCCTGGGCTTTAGGCCCACCAAAAAACCAAAAATTTTAGGGCCCCCAATTAGTTAGGACCCCTACATATATATACTAAGACCAATACAATTTTTGTGTAACCCATCCATACAAAAAATGACCCAATTTGAATTTAGGGCCCAAATTCATGCGGTGCCCCTCCATTACTCTCACAGTCTCACTTCTGCAACGAAAAAGGTAAAGGAAAAGATAAACAAGGAGTCCTTACTCCTTTCGACCGTGGAAGAAGCAATTGTTGGAGAGAAAACCGTAGATAAGAAATTCCTTGCTATTAGAACGTGAAGGAAGGCAGACGACACAAGTATTCGGCTTGAATTTTGAAGGCCCCTCTTTTACCATCTTCAAATCTCCATATCCATCAAGTAATTTTTTCATTACCTTATGCCCTAATTGATAAAAAAGAAGAAGAAAGGATTTTCTTTGTTTTATGGTTGTGATTCTGGTGAATCTACTAATATGGATTAGAGATTAGAGTTTTTTTATAATCTTATGGGTGCTGACTGCTGATTGGAATTTTTAGGCTTGGAGCCTGGAATTTGGTGGTGATTTTCATGTTTCCTGCTTTTGCAAATATTATATCGTAGGCAGTAGGCTATCCTCTGTCTGACTTGAATATTATATGCTCTGTTTCTTATTTGTTTGGTGGACAAATGTGTTGTAAAAGTGTGAGACAACAAATGTTCAAATGATAGATTTTGAAATATTGTAATGGTTGTATATTTTTGGATAACTATAGGTTTGCATTTGTAATGGTAAATCTTTTGTAATAGTTTTTATAAAGACTCTTTATTGGCCAATTTTTGTATGTAAAATATAGGGTGGACCTCGTTTAATAAGTTCGATTTAAGCCTCCGAAATGTATGAGCTGGCTTTGCACACCGGGTTGAGCCCGAGAAATTATTCAATGCTGGACAAGGATCACGGGGTTGAGCACGAGAATCGCACAAAGTAAGTTTCACTCCTAAGTATGTAGACCAAACACATTTGAATGGTTGAGATTTGTGCTCGACCTTGTCCCACAGGCATTGAATAACTCCTCTTTAAGCCCAGTTCCCGTTGCTTCATTGTGAGAAAATGGTATTAAGAAAAAGTCCATTTTATCCTATTCTTTATTTTCTGAATTGAGCTTTCCCGGAAACAAGCACCAATTAAGGGAAGAGGGCATCCTGTAGTGCGACATTTGAACCGTTGATCGCGCAATCAAAGGCTCGGATTTCATCTTGGTACTTGCATGATCCGAACCGTTCATTGCCGAGATGAAATCTTTTTTATAATTCTTATAATTCTCTGCTTATATTCCGATCCTTTTTGTAATTCTTTTAAGGGATGGAAAATAAATCAAGCTATCGGAGTTCCACTCGGCTCGTCATAAGTTCTTTTGAGATTGACTTTTTATAATACTTAAATACAACCAAGAAACTCTTTCAATTTTCATACAAAATCGGAAAAACTAAACATTCGGCACGACAAATTGATAGTTTTTTAAAAGATCAAGTAACTTGAGGTTTCCATTGATCAACTCGATTCAAACACTTTTGAGATTGATTATAAACAAAACAAATTTGAACAAACTCGACTCGACTTGACCCATTTGCATCATTCTCTCTCTGTATTTGAATCTGTTTCTTATATGCTTAGAGCATCTCAGGTGTACTACCTAAAAAATGTTTGCTAAAGTGTACACCTAAGCACACGTGAGACCCTATTTTATGTGCTAAGAACTTAGTTAGCTAGCTAAGGAGAAATGCACTTTAATGAGACTCCCTAAAAATGTTCATTATCTTTTAGAGTGGGACCCATTTAAGTGGTGAAGGTTGCCAAGTGGTCCCACAAAATTCTCCTCTCCTTCCCTTCTCTCCATCTCCCTCCTCTTTCTCTCCTCTTAAGTCTTTCCCCAAATTTAGGTAGTCACTTAGGGCACTTTAGATAGTGAGGGGTGCCACCTAGGATTTTAAAGAGTCAATTTTTGTGCACTAGAGACCATTTTTTAAGTTTTTCTTAGCTAACTAGTTAGGGTACTTTAGGAAACTCTTTTAGGTAGTGCACTAGATATGCCCTTAAGTAGAGTATTTCCAAAAACCGAAGGCCAAGAAAGAGAGGAACTTTCAATTTCATGTTATCCCATTTTTGGCCAATTTGGACGATTTTACCCCTCGATTGGAAATTTCTGCTTCTGAATTGGCTGTAATTAGGCGTTTTGTACGAGGGCAATTGGGTCATTTGGCATTTGCTAATACCCCTTTCCATCTTTTGCTTTATTTCCCTCTGTGTCCCTGCTCATTTTTTTCGTGAGATAGATAGAGAAAGAGAGAGAGAGGGGAGAGAAGAACGGGCGAACTGCGCCATCATAGAGAGAGAGAGGAGGAAGGCGGAGAAGAAGAACAGTCACCACTCGTCGGAAGGAGGAGGAATGCCGCACTCGTCGGAAAAGGAACAATCGCGGTGCGATCTGTATCTGTTTTTTTGCTGCTATTTTGAGCTCGCCTCCAGATCTGCGTCCTCTCAGACAACAAGAAGACATCACCGACAACCGTTTCGCTGCAAAAATCAATCAAATCGAGTTGATTTTGTCGCCAGGTTTGGAATTCTTTGATTGCCCTCAGTTTTCGACTTCCCTGTTTCGAGTTATTTCACGTTAACAAATTTGTAGGAATTGAAGCTAGGGATTTGTTGCTTGATTTTCTATGTTGCCTTTCTGCAATCTTGGTTTCTATTCTTCAAGCTTTTGGCGATCGGTTTTCGTCGGCTTTCGGGTAACTTCGATTTGGACCGCAGGGTTCGAAGTGAGTTCGTTTGGACGGTGAGGAGATTAATCTTTTTTGAAAACAAAATTACATTTTTATGCTTATAACATCTCGATCTGCGGTTTAATTATTTTTCCTCTGTATTTTCCTGTGGCTACGGTTCCATGTTGTGGTGGGTTTGGTATTTTGTATGTAAATTTCAGAGTTTAGTTCCATTGGGGCAAATTTTATTTTTAAAAAAAAATACGTCCAAACGTGAAGGGTACTGCAATGAGAAAGAGAACTCAGCACACCAATAGAGAGCAAATGATATTAAACTTTAAATTAAAACTGTAGAATAAAGAGACATAACGGTTTGTTACATTCAATTAGAGTAACAAACTTGTACAGGAAAATAATTTAGTCTCATAACTAATCAGTGGAGAATTGGTTTGTTTAATGACTTTCTCTTACTGAGTTTCATTATCTTCAGTTAAGAAGTAGTACCTTGTCGCTGACTATATCTAATATTGTGCCTAGAGTGATAATTAGTTTGTTGTTCTTGAGTTTCATTATCTTCAATTTCTTGTTTCATCTGCTCTGTGAAGATTTTATTTGTTTCAATTTGGAGTTGTTGAGCTTGTAGGTAGATATAGGATTTTTTCAAAAAAATGGAGCTAATCCATTATAGGATTGTAGAAATCTATATTCTGGTTGTACAAATCTATATTCGAGTATTGGGTCTAGGGTTTCAAACTCATACGGATATATATATATATATATATATATATATGGGTTTTCGAATTGGGTTTTCGAACAGGAGTTATATGAGGATCGATTGATGGTTGATTGAATTTCGTATGAGAGTTGTGAGGCTCGATTTTGGATTTGTAAGGACTTAGAGTTCCTTTGTATGCTCAGGTATATAGGTCGGGACATAAACCGATGCAGAAGTAGAAGGTGTTATTTTACAGCAAGCTTTTTTCCTTTGTGTGCAGTGGGTTGACCAATTCAAACTACACAGAGTTGAGCAAGTTATATGAGAAGTACAAAGATCAAGGTTTGCTTAAATGTCTATGTGTTCTTAAATGTGGCATATAATTGTGTATTTTTTTTAGTTATTTTGGTTTCTTTAGAAGGTATGTCCTGAATTATGGTCGATTTTCCGATTGCCGCAAGGACCAAATCATAATTTGGCATTTCTTTGTGCATTCGAAGAGTGCAGTTTTAAATATTTGGCTTTTGCCCTTGGATAAAGTTCAACGATACTGCAGTTCAACTGTGCTATGTCATTAGCACACAAAGAAGCTGATTCAAGATTAATATGTTGTGTAAAAATGATTCATGTGTTGGTGATTTGTCTTTCCCTAGAGAGTTTTAGCTGCATTTCATAGTTTGGATCACGGGTTTTGAATTGCCTTTGTGTTTTCCATTTTGATAATTGCCTGTCCATTAGGTTTATGAATTGCAGGAGATCTCCTCTTTTTCACTCAGACTTATGCTGAAAACATATTTGTAGCTGTCTAGGGAGCAATAGTGACTTGCATAAAGTAACTACATGTAACTTCTTGAAATCGTATAAGAGAATGGCCTAACACTTGGGTTTGGTAGTTACTACGATTAATGGAAGAGTTGTATTCAATCCTTCATTAGGAGTTCCCCTTAATTGGTTTTTTTCCTATCTCAGAGGAAGGGGGAAAGTATTCATTATAGAATTCATTTTGCTTATTTCTTTATATAATATAATATATGATATTCTTCTTGTGTGCAACCTACACTTTTGTATATTTGGATGGATAGTTCTAAGCAAATCAATTTATGTATCATTATCAATTTTTATCCTATCCAACAATAGTGGAAATATTTTGTCTCGTTAACAAATTGCTAAATATTCTGGTTATATTTCAGGATGAGAAGCTAAGTAAGAGGTGCTCTATGGTTTGCGAATGGTTGCAGGGCATTGACTCTGAAGGAGAGAGGTGCAATTCCAGCTTTCCCAACTAAAGAAGACGTGTTTACTGCCATAATGGGCTTATGAAATATGATATGTTTAACTACTCCTTAATTATTCTACTCTGTAATCAGTTTTTTCCCTTTTCCCATCAATGAAAACGCTGCTGGAAATTCTCTTTCATGTCACAATGAGCTAACCTTCGTTCGGCTAACTTGAAAGTCCAAAAGACTTGGCGTCCTACTTAGCTAGCCTAATGTTTAGCTTTTCGTTGCCCCTTTAAATTATGTTCTTCCATCCTAATTATGTAAATTTCTTCCCTCATTCATCTTCCCATTTCCAATTTCCATAGAAAAAAATGTTTGAAACAACTTTACAACAGCACCCTACTTGCCCTACACTCCTGACACTTTGGATATTGATACTAAAACATGCTACCTTATATATTTCACCAAATGCAAATCAATATTACAAACATTTTTCACTCAACAACCAAAGACGGGTATCAAACTCGTGCTGGGCACGAGAGCATGTAACTAGTTTCTTATGAAGTTGCACACGATAACCACAAGATTGGCATCCAATTTCTGCCAAGTTTAACAAAGTGGTTTCGTCTAGAGTACATAATTATTTTTCACTTCCTTAAACTACCCATTTTCCAATAAAAATATAGAACCACTTATACATGCCACATGACATACAAAAAGATGAGTAATAATTCAATAGTCTCTTAGCACAGCCATGTAAGTTGTGCACTAGAACATTCCAATACCACACATTTTTGTAACGTCCACATAATTAGTCGTGAACTCCACGAGAATATGTGGTGTTGGAGTGCCCCAAAACAGCACGTGGTTGTGCTCGGAAAAGCTGAATAATTAGACCATCTCTACTCTATTCCTAACTTCTTATTCACATACAAAACAAACTCATAAACCTTCTTTGAATCTGGAAGGGAATTGAACACACTTTCTCTCTCCATACACCTTTGAGCCCAAGCCACCAGCTTTGGGCACTCTGCTTCTATGCTGAATTTCCCAATGGTCTCCACTGCATAAAACCTGCTGTAAAATGGCACCAGCGCAATGTCGACCAACCCGAACTCGCCGCCGCCGAAATAAGGCTTGTCCCCAAGCTCTCCTTCCAGCAACTTGAAAATATCCAAGAGTTCTCCCTTGGCTCTCTCCTGATCTTCCCCTTTGGTTCTTGTTATCCTCTTCGTAGTGTCATAAACCTAGCAAGTAACACCAAGTCAAAAAACTCATTGTTTGTTTTATTTATACATACATACATATATATAATCGGAAAAAAAATTCCCGGAGCCTAACATTTATGAATCATAAAAAAGGGGGAAGTGATTAAAGAAGAAACCAACCTTTTTGTCAATAAAATCAGCCCAAAATCTAGCGACCGATCTTCGATAAGGATCAGAGGGAACCAAGGGAGATTTTCCTTTCCAAACTTCATCAATGTACTGAACTATTGTTAGAGACTCACAAATAGTTTTGCCATTGTGAACAAAAACCGGGACCTTCTTGTGAACCGGGTTCAGCTCCAGCAGGAGGGGGCTTTTGTCGAACAAGTCCTCTTCTTTTAGCTCATACTCAGTAATACCCTTCTCTGCCAGGGCAATTCTCACTCTGGCTCCAAAAGGACTGAACCAGCTGTTTAAAAGAACTATCTCTTCACCACCCATTTTAGTAGAGCTCAGAATGCCAATTGCAATTATCAATTTGGTGGGGGTGGATTGGTATTTATATGGAGTTTGGGGTCTGGATTTAATTGGAGGATGTCACTGCCAATGTAAAATTGTTGATTAGTCCAAATGTTTTGGTTATTTTCCATATTCGTGGTCAATTTGGATACCGATGGTGCCCACGTTGGTAAAAACTCTATGGATTGGAAATAGCATAACGTCACTGCTTATACAATGGGGGTGGGGGTGAGAAAGAAAGGTCAAAGAAGGAATGAAGTCTTGGTTTGAGACGGCTTTTAAAAATTGGTCGATACGTTACGATTTTTTTTATCTTTCCAATACAGTTACTCCTCGATATATCGGTGAGATCAAAATATTACATTTGTACCGTCCGGTACCCGCTACGTAACGGTCTATTTTCTTTTCACATACCGGTTCAACAGGTCCGTTACGGCTGTTACTTGACCATCAGGGTTGATTTAGGCACTTACATTTCTTTTACATTTCTTTTTAGTCAAAAATCATTTCCGAAAAGTTCACGACCTTTAGAACCGATCCCCTTACGTAACATTCAATACTCTTGATACCGTTACACAACAGCCGTTACTGTTACGTGTCGAAAAACGGCTATTTAAAACCTTGATTAGTATCTTATCCAAAAATGATTGTAACACAAACTTTGTGCCACAACCCCACTCACATGGGGTGTGGGTCCCACATGGGCCCCACATGCGAGCTCCACACCCCATGTGAGTGGGGTTGTGGTTGGTTGTTTATCACTGTGAATTACAACTGTCTTTTCCCTCCTTTCAATTGACAAAAATAGAAAGTAGAGTAGGAGACAAGAAATAGTGCCACGTACCGGACCGTTCCGGTACATTCTCAAACTCATCCAATGAACTAATGCAAGAAATTTAGGGTAGTTAATCCAGCGGTCACATTCTTCAAATCATATGTCAGTGATGGTGATAAAGTACATTTTGCAAGTTCAGTCTGCAGAAGTTGGAGGATTTTGAATTCAAGTGCAAATATAAATTTTTGTATCACTGCAAAATTGTGCTTAAAGAGTGCAAATATAACTGTTCTTTTTCCCCACAATTTCCCCATGCCAATAGTAAAACCATTCAATGCAGGCCACACTACTGGATTCTGAAAGAAATTAAGAAGAGTAGAGAGAGAGAGGAAAAGAGGGAAACAGAATCTGAAAGTTTGTTATTTTTCTTAACCGTCGATTACAAGAGCCAAGAGCTCTATTTATACTCACTAAACCCTTACATCCCATTGGTCAATGAGAGAACCTTAGGATTGCTGAGCTGTCCACTACTCTTATAACAGAAATAACAGAAAGCACATCTTACAAAGAAACACATTTTCTGAAACATGAATTTCCTACTATTTTACTGAAGGTAAAATCTGTTCCTCCTGAACACTCCCCTTCAAACTCATGGGAGGGCAGCCAATCATGAGTTTGGACTTGAGAAGAGAGAATCTGGATGTAGGGAGACCTTTGGTAAAAATGTCTGCAATCTGCCCGTGAGAACCAACAAAAAAAAGAACCAATTTGTGTGCCAGAACTTGCTCTCTTATGAAGTGGTAATCAATCTCAATATGTTTTGTGCGAGCATGAAACACGGGGTTAGAAGCTAATGCCATAGCGAGACTTATTATCACACCATAGTGAGGGAGAGAGGAGAAGTAGTAGGAACTGTAATTACAAAGAAGAAGTTGAATCCAAACTAAATCGGTTGTTATCGAGCCATGGCTCGATACTCGGCCTACTGTTGAAGACCTAGCAACACATTTACAAAGAAACACATTCTTAGCACACCAAGAAATAGGGTTGGAACCCGAAACACAACAAAGCCATGGGAGGTTGACGCGTCTATCCAATGGATCCCTTGAGAAGTCGGCATCGGTGTAAGCAAATAAAGAGAGGGGGTCCAACGGTGAAATGCGATCCATGAGTGGTCCCTTTAACATAACGTAATCAATCCTCTTGCATGACACAAAAATGACTAACTTTTGGCCTATGCATGTGTTGACAACCGAGTTAACGAGAAAGCAATATCTGGTCTAGTCAATGTGAGATCTGCGGTGAACCAACTAAAGTTCTGAATAAAGTAACGTCCTCAAAGTAAGGATCGAGATGGATCAAAGGGACCCTTAGAGCAGTGGGAGTAGCACTTGCTTTGCAATCAATCATGCCAATGGATCCCTTAGCTAGGACCTCGAAGCATACTTTGATTGAGAGAAAGCAGACCATTGGGAGTATGTGTGACCTCTATCCCAAGAAAGTAATGCAGACTACCTAAGTCCTTCATAACAAATCTTGTACTAAGTTGGACTATCAAATCAGAGATAAAGGATGAATCACTACCAGTCACAATGATGTCATCTACATAGACCAAAACAAGAGTAAGGGCTGACCCTTTATGAAGAAGAAAAAGTGAAGTGTCTGCCTTGCTACCCTTAAACCCAAGGGAGAGAAGATAAGAAGAGAAAACAGAGAACCATGCCCTTGGTGCCTGCCGCAGTCCATATAAAGCTTTAGTAAGTTTGCACACATAGTTAGGGTGAACATGGTCTTTATATCCCATAGGCTGTCTCATGTAAACATCCTCAGAAATTTCCCCATGTAAAAATGCATTAGACACATCTAATTGTCTAAGGGGCCACTTGTGATGAACATCCAAACTTAAAATGATTCTGACTGTTGGTTGCTTTACCACAGGGCTAAAGGTTTCCAAAAAATCAAGTCCTTGTGCTTGTTGATTACCATTTGCAACCAATCTAGCTTTGTATCTTGCAATGGACCCATCTGAATGTCTTTTGATTTTGTAAAGCCACTGACATCCAATGACATTACCATGAGATGGTGGAGGAACAAGCACCCATGTCCCTTGTTTAACCAAAGCAGCATACTCCTCAGCCATAGCCCTTTGCCAAACTAAGTGAGGAACAGCTTCTTGGAAATTTTTAGGTTCAGAAATGGATTCAGACAAAGTTGTCAACAAAGTGATTGGATGTCTAGGTTTAAAAACCCCAGACTTAGATCGAGTTTGCATTGGATGATGAGAGATGGTAGTAGAAGAAGAAATAGTAGAGGAATTGACAGAGTCAGTAGCAGGTATTACAGATGAGGGAACACCAACAGATGAGGGTATAACAGGAGAGGAGATGGTATTAGAAATTACAGGAGAACTCTGCTCTGCAGAACCTAGTTCTCCTGAAGGTAAAATTTGTTCCTCTGGATCAGAAGAAACAAAAGAAGGCACAACAGGCATAGGAATAGACACAACAATATCATCAAAGGATGTTAAGGGAACTGAAAAGGAAGAAGTAGAATAAGAATGCTGAGTGGGAGATGACTGAACAAGAGAAGAATAAGGATAAATGTTTTCTTCAAACTTAACATGCCTAGACACATATACTTTATTGTGAATAGGATCATAACATCTGTATCCCTTAGAAGTAGAACAATAGCCAAGAAATACACAACACACAGATTTGGGAACTAGTTTGTGTGGAGTATAAGGTTTAAGCCAAGGAAAACATGCACACCCAAAAGGTTTCAAGCTGTAATAGTCAGGTGTAGTATGAAACAAAAGAGAATAAGGGATTTGATATTGTAGAGTTGAGTGGGGAAGTCTATTGGCAAGAAAGACAGCAGTGGTCAAGGCTTCAAGCCAGAACTTAGGTGGTACACCAGCATGAGTCAACATAGTAAGAGTAGTATCAAGTAAGTGCCTATGCTTACGTTCCACTACCCCATTTTGTTCTGCAGTGTAAGGACATGAGGTTTGATGTATAATCCCAGCTAGGAGATAGAGATTAGACAAATAAGTATTGACAAATTCTCCACCATTATCAGACCTGATAGTTTTCACAGTTGTTTTAAACTGATTTTCAACATAGGCTTTAAAATGTGTCAAGGCAATCTTAACTTCTGATTTATAGTGTAGAGGGAACAACCAGGAATATCTACTAAAGTCATCAATAACAAGAAGGTAATACCTAAACCCTTGAACAGAAGGAATTGGGGCAGGACCCCACACATCCATGTGTAACAAATCAAAAGGAGCAGCAGACAGAGATTTAGAAGTTGGAAAGGGAAGCTTATGACTTTTCACATCATTACAACTAACACAAGTGACCTCATAAGGTCTAGCAACAGGAAGATTCAATTGTTTAACCAAAGATTGAAATAAGGACAAGCTAGGATGACCAAGTCTAAGATGCCAAGCTGCAGCAGTAGTAGTTTTAGAACTTACAAGAGTAGTAGGAGGAGAAGAAACAGCATTAGAGCAATTCTGGATAGGATATAAACCCTCCACACAAGGCCCCTTGTGAAGGATTTGATGACTGTGCTTGTCCTGAATTGTATAACCATCACAGTCAAATAGAAGTGAACAATTATTGTCTTTGGCAAATTGAGATACAGAAATTAAACTATGAGTGATAGAAGGTGTGTGTAAAATTTGATGAAGTTGAAATTGAGTAGAAGGAGTACTTAGAATTCCTTTACCAGAGTGTTCAACAGAGAGGGATGAACCATTTCCAACAAGTATTCCATCACCAGTGTAGGAGGATTGTGACTGAGATAGATGAGCAAGGTTATTAGTAACATGAGCTGAAGCACCACTGTCAAACAGCCAATTAGGGGAAGGCTGGCCACCATTTCCAGATCCACTATTACCAAGATTAGTATGCCCCTGCTGTCCATTGACATTCAATCATGTATGCATCACAGGACCTGTAGCTACATAAGCCTGTGGTGATCCAGACATTATCACTGAACCTCCTTGCATTGGATATTGAATAGGTACTTGTGATGGCAAAGAAAATGAGCCACCTATGTTGAGCAGATTTGCTTGAGGTCTAGAAACTGGATAACCAGTTGATGACCCAATATTGGGAACTATAAAGTTTGGACCACCATTTCCAGAGTAAGGCCCTTGAACAGAGACAGAATTCTGAGGTATCATAGGCACAGAAGCATAGGTGGGATTGTATATCATTCCATGTGCAGCCCCATTCCAAGACTGATTGACAGGACCATTCCAAGATGAATTACCTTGATTCTGCCCTCTCTTAGGTCTAGAAAACTGAGAATAGGACGTTGGTTGATACTGAAGATTCTGTCGATGGTAACAATACAAAGCTGTGTGATTATTTTTCCCACAGATTTGACACCCCCCCTTATTATTTTGACCAAAACTAGAACCTTTTCCTCCTTTACTATTATGTCCAACATTATAGTTTCTGTTATTCTGAACTGGAAAGAATTGTCCTGTGGATTGAGAGTTCTGATACATTGGTGCTTGATATGCTTGAGGCACTGCACCAAGAATCCCATTGTGACCTAACTGTGAGGTGGAGCCATGCATGACCTGATCAGACATCTGCATTACACCTTTTGAACCTTTGGGATTAGTGAGAAAAACTTTAGGTGCAGTTAGTCCTTCATCTCTAAGAATCTGAGATTCTTCATTCTTGAGAATAGTAGCCAATTCACTGAACATAGTGTCTCCTTTAGCATTCAATGCACTCCTTATTGGCCTATACTCTTCTGGTAATCCTTTAAGGGCATAGAAAACTAAGTCATCATCGTCAACATGATAACCCACAGCTTCAAGCTTTTGATCATATCCTCTAATTTCATCTATGTACTCATCCATAGATCCTTTCATCTTGACACTATACAGCTTATTCTTCAACTCATGTATACGAGATTTAGACAAGGAGTTAAAGCGATGTTCAAGTGCATCCCAAACTTGACAGGTATGTGTTAACCCTAATACATGAGTTAGAGTTGTAGAAGACAAACTTGATGTCAAGCATGACAATAACTGGTTGTCAATCAGAGTCCAAAGAGTAAACTCTGGATTTGAAACCCTAGAATTCGATGCATCTAAGATAGTTGATTCAGGTGAGGGTTTTGTACAATCTAGGTACTCAATATACCCATTCGCTCTCAGCGCATTCATCACTTGAGTCCTCCATAACAAATAATTGCTAGAATCTAGTTTGATAATGACAAGTGAATGGAAATTCGATACAAGAAACGCTAATGACGAAGGTAGTGTTACTGTACTTGATGTCGAAGCGGAAGATGATGATGAATTGGCCATTGACGTGTGAAAAACCTTCGATTGTCTTGTTAATCTTTGATTTCAGGACCGCTAGGGTTTGGACTTACGTCAATCGCTTTGATACCATGAAAGAAATTAAGAAGAGTAGAGAGAGAGAGAGGAAAAGAGGGAAACAGAATCTGAAAGTTTGTTATTTTTCTTAACCGTCGATTACAAGAGCCAAGAGCTCTATTTATACTCACTAAACCCTTACATCCCATTGGTCAATGAGAGAACCTTAGGATTGCTGAGCTGTCCACTACTCTTATAACAGAAATAACAGAAAGCACATCTTACAAAGAAACACATTTTCTGAAACATGAATTTCCTACTATTTTACTGAAGGTAAAATATGTTCCTCCTGAACAGATTCCCAACTTCTTATTGAGCTCCAAAATATCCTCACATACATTTTTCGAGCAAAGAAGAGACTTGTACCGGATCCTGGGGATGTGCAGTGCAGCTATGTGTTGGTGCAATCTTAATCGTCCGTCTTGTAAAATCAGTGGTCCGGACTTTTTGAAATAATTCGCGCGAAGGCATATTGCGCAGCTATGTGCTGTGCAATCTTGACCGTCCGTCTTGAAAATCAGTGATCCGGATTTTTTGAAACTATTCGAGCAAATAGTTTCAAAAAAAACCCGAACAATTGATAATACATTTGAACGGTCATAATTGCGCAGCATGCCCCTCGCTTGTACCACTATATGGTACAAGGAGTACAATCTTCGGACTCTCACCATAACCTCTGCATACTCTCAGTTACTCAAAAAATCCAATATAAATCTCCTCAACCTAGCTTATCCACCTCGACCCTATGGCTAGATCCATAACAACACAATTTCATCTCCGATAATTCTAAGGGGACAAAAGTATAAGGGACAGAAAATTTGAATGAAATGGGGTGGGCTTTGGATCGAGCACTTACGCACGTCCGATTGAGGTGATTTATCATGAAGCCCCTCAAAAAATTATTCTAAGATGAATGAACGGCTCGGAACGTTCGTGTGGGACCCAAAAGTTAGTCCCAAATAGTTAGTCCCCGAGCCGATCTGTGCGTTTTTTGTCCCTTATTTTCTGTATGCGTAGCAGCTTCCCTTCATTTCCTATGAGGGAAGTATATCCATATGTGCATAGGTCCATTTTAAAACCAAATCAAATCCATGATTCCCTTGTAGTAAAACCTCATACAAAAACAAATTAAAGAAGAGTACTAAAGGAACGGTCCATTTTTCATATGTACCCGCAACTGCCACCCATACCAAGTCCATGCAACACAACTATATCGCATATAGGAGTAACATTTTATTCGCACCTAAAGCCCCAAAAGTACAGATATGTTGCTATAATCTTTAGTTAATGTTGTTGTGGGCTGTTACGTGCGCGGTTGTAATTTTCATCTCAACACTAAGCATGACAAGACATTTTTATGTATTAATTTTGCTATGGCACATAACATTATGTTGTTGTAATATTTTCTAGTAAATGCAGTTGAGGGAGTGATTAATCAACTTGTACAAAATTGCTTACATGGTTGAAATATTTCTACTCCAAATACAAGCGTAACAAGAAATATCATTTATTAGTTTCGCTTAAGAGACGAAATACACATACTTTTAATTTAGGCACTGCAAAGATTATTTGACAATGTAAGTCCTCCTTTATTACATCAAACCAATCACAAACTCTCTATATCTCCAAAATGAAAACAAACAGCCTAAATAGATAAAACTAAAGCAACAACAAAAGACACACACTCCGTGGGAAAACCCAGATTCCATCCACAATGTCCCATTTATTTACTCTATCTATAGTCCCAGCCTGTTTTTCAGCTGCAAAAAATAGTCATAAACCCTGTGGGGGTCTGGGAGAGACTTGGACACACTCTCCCTCTCCATGCACCTCTTGGCCCATGCAATGAACTTAGGGCACTCTGCCTCTATGCTGAAGTTGCCAGAAGTCTCATAGGCATAGAACCAGCTGTAGAAGGGGACGAGCGCCATGTCGACGAACCCGAATTCCTCACCACCAAAGTATGGCTTGTCCCCAAGTGCCCCTTCCAACACCTTGAGGATATCTATGAACTCCTTCTTAGCTACTTCTTGTTCCTCTCCTTTTGTTCTCCAAATTTTCCTCCCAGCGTCGTACATCTGCCATTCACGAAACCAAAAATCAATCTTGTTAGATAATAATGTTTGACACACTGAAAACTGTTTGAAGGTAACTTTTATGAAAAACAATTGAAGCACATGTACAAATGTCTTTTGGAACCTTTTTCTGTTTTTATGCTTCCAAAAACACAAATTCATAAAGAATAACATGCAAACAATACAAACAGACCTTTTCAAATTCTCTAGTTAGATTTGTACAATGGGCATATCATACCTTCTTGTCGACATAGTCCGCCCAAAACCTGGCTTGAGCTCTCTCGTAAGCGTCGCAAGGCAAAAGCCGGTTTTTATCCTTCCAGATCTCATCAATGTACTGAACAATGATGAGGGACTCACACACTGGTTTCCCATTGTGGATGAGAACAGGGATTTTCTTGTGAACTGGGTTCATCTTCAAAAGGAGTGGGCTCTTGTTAGCCAAATCCTCTTCCTTGTACTTGTACTCCACACCCTTCTCTGCAAGTGCAATCTTCACCCTCATCCCAAACATGCTTGGCCATGTGCTCAGAACAACCACCTCATCAGCCATTCTTGAAGATTGAGCTCAAATTGGTCACTTAAGTTGAGAAAAGAGGAGTTTAGTTTGTATGTCTGGTATTTTTATGGAATGGAGTTTTGGTTGGTATTTTTGTATAGATTTATGTCTGGGGTGGATTGGTATTTATATGGAGTTTGGAGGATGTCACTGCGAATGTAAGATTGTTGATTAGTCTGGATGCTTCGGTTATTTTCCATATTCATGTTCAATTGAAAACCAATTATACCCACTTTGGGAAAAACTCTGTTAGGTTGAAATAGCATAACGTCACTGCTTAGGCAATGGGACCAGGGGGGAGAAAGAAAGAAATGTCAAACCAGGAATGAAGTCTGTGTAGCAGTTTCTTAGTTTTTTTTTTTTCTTTTCCCCTTTTAAATCAGGGAAATAATTTCCGGAAACCCCACGATCCCATTACACAAAACCCACCACCCCATTACTCAGATTTGGTTCGATGGAGATTAACCTAGCCTGGCGGCGACAAGGCGGTCAGTAAGAATAACAGGACGGCGGAATGGATTTATCTTGGTCAATGATAAGCCCTTCACATTCAGATGACTTGGGCATGAAAGACTTTTGATCCAAAATATGTCCACACATACTTTCTTGGAATAGTCTTTTCTTGGGTACTTCGATCCAAAATGTCCAAAAATGTGACACCTCATCTTCTCACGAGCTTCAGTACCGGGAAAAAAAAAACTTCTCACAAGCTTCGTACCAAAAAAAAATTCAACAATGATACATGTACAACAAAAGTCTCCAACATGTTCACATGGTGTGAAGAGCCCACACACACTTGAGTGTGAAGTGAGTGTGTTGGAGACTTGTTGAAGTTGGTTTTTGTACATTTATCATTTGTGTTAAAATTTTGGGCATGGGAATCGAGAAAACTACTCGTTCCATTACCGAATCATAATATGGATTGTGGGTTTATCCCTTGATATTTATAGGCGTTGATGTACTTGCTCTCCATCTCGTGCTCTGCACGTGCCCATGACATCACGCATAACCTCTTTGGTTACGTGACACACACAATGATGCTCTGCCACGTTGGCTCTCCTGAAGGTTCTGGAAACACCCGCTTGTCTGCCACACAGCCTCTTCCATGTGGTTACATAAACCTCCAACGGCCTTCCCTGGTTGGCTCATGGGTCGGGTCCTTTCAGTCCGAACCGAAACTACCACATCTAGAGGTCAATTAACACAACTATGGGTCCACACGGAATGGTCTAGGCTACTTCCTTTGGCCCAACACCGTTCGGCCCAACGGGTTCTCATATTTGGACACACTGGACAGTTTGCTCCTTGATCTTCGGCCTAAATGTCACTCGGCCCATAACAGACTCCTCAAGCCAATGGGTCATATAGAGCGAGATGAGATTTTCATTCGGCCCATCGGCAATTGAAACTGGCAGCTTGATCATCATTGTTCAGCCCAAGATGGATGGCCCATGGTCCGATCCATATAATATTCAGCCCACTGCAGAAGCGCATTCCTCTGTGGAAGAACGGTGCCTTCTGAGGTGCAAATTGGGAGAGAGATGATGTCATGATTGGTCTTATGAATTTTACCATCGCATAGGACACTAGGGCTCCGTTTGTTTCAACATAAAACAGTTTTTGATGTAAAATATTTTTATGGTAAACTATTTTTGCCAAAAAG
This sequence comes from Vaccinium myrtillus, assembly GCA_016920895.1. Classification (NCBI taxonomy): domain Eukaryota; kingdom Viridiplantae; phylum Streptophyta; class Magnoliopsida; order Ericales; family Ericaceae; genus Vaccinium; species Vaccinium myrtillus. The sequence continues at coordinate 7,403,178 of CM029273.1, read as the reverse complement.
AAAAGTTTCGTTTTTGTTTTCCGGTGTTTGGTTGATAATTGTAGCATTTTTGTTTCAAGTTTTTACCAAGTTACTAAAACATTCTCAATGTTCAGTTCGTACCAAATACCTGTCGCTCAACTCTTACAATTTAGTTCGATGAAACTCCGTAATCCATCTTTAAACCTGATTTCGCAATTACCTAAAGTATAAAACCACTACATATTTTTATGGGAAATATTTTACAAGGAAAATGTTTTACATATAATTTGTCTAACCAAACGCCGGAAAATGAGTAAAATGTTTTGCAGGAAAATATTTTACACTCAAACAAACGGAGCCATATCATTTATTAGTTTCATATAAAAGACGAAATACAAGTACGTATTTGCCCTCTTTATTACATACTCCTCATAAAACCAATTCACAAACTCTCATAACTCCAAAATGAAAAACAAACAACCTAAACACAAAAAACTACTAAAGCAACAACAAAAGAAAGACACTTCATGGGAAAACCCAATTATCTCCATCCACATCCCATATATCTACTCAGGCCAGCTTCTTTTTGAGCTGCAAAACGAAGTCATAAACCCTGTGGGGGTCTGGAAGAGACTTGGAGACACTCTCCCTTTCCATGCACCTCTTGGCCCATGCGACAAACTTAGGGCACTCTGCCTCTATGCTGAAGTTGCCACAAGTCTCATAGGCATAGAACCAGCTGTAGAAGGGGATGAGCGACATGTCGACGTACCCGAATTCCTCACCCCCAAAGTATGGCTTGTCCCCAAGTGCCCCTTCCAGCACCTTGAGGCAATCTATGAACTCTTTCTTGGCTACTTCTTGTTCCTCTCCTTTTGTGCTCCAAACTTTCCTCCCAGCATCATATATCTGCAATTCACGAAACCGAAAAATATCAGTTTTCTGTTTCCATTTTTTTTCCAAGACAACTTGTTCGATACACTGAAAACTGGTTGAAGGAAACTTTCATGAAAACAACCAAAGAATTGAAGCACACAAGTCTTTTGGAACCTTTTTCTGTTTTTATGCTTCCAAAAACACGAATTCGAAACAAATAAACAAACAATAACAAACAGACTTTCAAATTTTTGAACTCTCTAGTCATATATGTGGAATGGGATCATACCTTCTTGTCGACATAGTCCGCCCAAAACCTGGCTTGAGATCTCTCGTAAGGATCGGACGGCAAAAGCGGGTTTTTCTCCTTCCAGACCTCATCAATGTACTGAACAATGATGAGGGACTCACACACTGGTTTCCCATTGTGGATGAGAACTGGGACTTTCTTGTGAACTGGGTTCATCTTCAAAAGGAGTGGGCTCTTGTTAGCCAAATCATCTTCCTTGTACTCATACTCCACACCCTTCTCTGCTAATGCAATCTGAACCCTCATCCCAAACATGCTTGGCCATGTGCTCAGAACAACCACCTCATCTGCCATTGTTGAAGGTAAAGGTAAAAACTCTCTTGACTGTAGTTTATGTGGAATTGGTTACTTTGGTAGAGAAAAGATTGAATTTAGTGTGATTATATATGGATTTAGTCTATGTGTATAGGTCGGTTAATTTGTACAGTACTACTTAGCTTTTTGAAAAGTGTGGATGATTCTGGGGAGTCCAGTGTGTTCTAGGTTCTTCTTTGTGGCAAGTTAATTTTCTGGCTGTGTTTAAATTTCTGGGTCCCATTGATGCTGAAATGCCTTGTAGAAGAGGAAAAGGTGGGTGAACAAATGGACGGAAAAGCTACGTACCCGGAAATAAATACCCTGAAAATACCTAACCCACACACAAAGTGTGTGGAGCCCACACACTTTGTGTGTGGATTGGGTATTTTCGGTGTATTTTTTCCGGGTACTATCATTACTCACAAATGGAATACACAACCACTGACCACACAACCTCCCTAGGATGCTTTTGGAAAAGGAGAATTTATATTTGCTACCCAGTCCAATCTCCTTTGCCTTTTCTGGAGCATATGGGATAGGGAATTTGTTCCATTAAGATTGATTGATTTTTGTTACTGGCTGTGAATTGTGATACCTTTACAGGTATGTTTGCCTGGGAGAAACTTATTACTAATAATGGTAATATATTATCTGAAGGAATTTGGATGGGTGGACGGTTTTAAATCGTGGTATTGGGGATAATGTAATGGTATCAGTGATGCAGCCATACATCAGCCAACATCAGACGATTCTGTCTATATCGACCGATATACAAGTAAATAATGTTATTGGAGGCCTGAAATCCCGTTACACAACGGCCTATATGATATGCAATGGCATTTATTACAATGGAAGATAATTTTGTATTCTTGTCTTGGAAAAATTTAGTATTCCGGGCCATTGAGATTAGGGCCCGTTTGGGAGCCTATTGTTTTTTACGTTTTGCATTTTGGATTGGGAATTGTAGATTTTTTGAATATGATCAACATAGATTATTAATCTATGGAGTGTTTGGGTGATGTGTGCAAAATAAATTTCGCAACAGTGTAGTGTTTGTGAGTAATCATAAAAATAGATTATGACAAGGTTGCTTACCCAGAATGTAAAATGAGAATGCAAAAGTACTTTCGCGCCTAATTATAAAATCGTGCCTTAATTGTATTTTTGAGCATTCTATAATTTGGTTCTCAAACATCAAAAATACAAAAATACAAAATGAATAATCTAAAAGTTGGCTCCCAAACGGGCTCTACATGACACGGTTCCCAGAGGTTGTCCCTTCCTAAAGCGTGTGAAAATTTAGCATTCTTGTCTAGGAAAAATGCGTTTAAAATAAGAAAAATTGTTTAAGAAAAGTCTAGTTTACTCTTTGTTTTCCGGTCACAACAACAAAAAAGAGTTTTCCCCGCACTTCTTTCCTGGCATTTTTCAAAACCCCAACTTTTCGTTAACCAAAATTGTTCCGAGTAGCCAGATGCCTATTTCGAATTAGAAGAGCAAATACATATTCGTTTGTCAATTCACAATTTACAAATGTTCTTCAAGAGTGCAAATCCAACTGTTTTTTTTGTTTCCCTTTCATTTTGTCCCTGCCTATTGTTGACTTAACATGATAAACCCACCAAATGCAAACCTTCTACTGGATTCCCAACTTGTTATTAAGGCTCCGTTTGTTTCGGGCAGAAAACGTTTTCTAGGAAAACAGTTTCCATGAAAAATATTTTCCGGTGTTTGGTAAAATAGAAAACATGAAGTCAACGGAAATTGTTTTCTTGGTCAATGGAAAACGAACCCTATGAGGCAGAAAATGATTTCCGAGAAAAACATCCGGAAAACATTTTTCAGATGGTGTGATGATGCCGTTGACGATGAAGTAGAGGTACGGAGGCCTTAATAACAAAATCAAAGTGGACCATATGGTAGGGATTTGGTGGAGGACGAAGTGGGTTATTAGTGGAACAGAGAAATTCATAATCAAAGCTACTGATACTACCCCTGTTGAAATCAATAGGACTTCAGTAGACAAATTTAGTGTGCCCACCAACTGTTTGATAATTTGCTTAGCCTACAACTTGAACTTGGTTGTTAGAAGCATTTCTATTTGTTATCTACCTTGGTTTTCAAGCTTGAACTTGGTGTGCTAGCCTAGTCTTATATCTGTTTTGTGTGCCTCTGTCGTTTCTTTGAAAGTGGCTCGTTCAAATGGTGAAGTTTTCAGAAACAATTTGGCCCAAATCAACAATTCAAGGGACCACTCGTAACTAAAACATAGTTATGAGGTTCATTAGAACTGAAGTTACCGACTTGGCTTTGGTGATTACTCCAGTTTTTGTATTTCTTTACATCTCATTTCTTATTAACCTTGCTGGATTTTGTTTAATTTTATTATATTAGTGATTTTCCATGTCTACCAAACAATGGAAAATCTTTTCTAGAAAATGTTTTCATATCACAACCAAACACTGGAAAAAAATTTCTTTTCTAGAAAAAGTTTTCCATGGAAAAGGTTTTCCAGAAAACATTACTTTGGAGAATGTTTTCTCAAGTGTAGAATTGCCATATAAATATAGAGGGGTACCACATTCAGGGCCGGCCCATAGGCAAGGCCCACAAAGCCTGGGCTTAGGACATCTCAAAAATTCCCAAAAAAGAGGGCACTCTTGTAAATTTAATTTTTGGGTTAGGTAGGAGTCTTTATAAAGCCCAATATGTAATAAAACTAATAAAAGGGCCACTAAGTATGAATTACTACCCCACCCAAATAAGGCCCAACCCGTATTAAAACTCCAATATCTTCATTCCATTTTATACCCTCCTCTTACCTCATCTATTTCTTCCTTTCCCGATGCGAGACTCAAGGAAAAGACAAACCCCTTTCTTTGGTTGAAAAAACAATTACCTTTTACTAGAAAAGTTGTGAGATTTTGGTTGAGATTATACTTTCTTTTCTTTTTTTTTGATAAAAAGGTTATAGTACTTTGACGCAAGGATTCCGATCAATAAAAAAATGGGGCTTAATTTCTTGTTTAAACTTTAAACCCCGAAACATTAAAGCTTTTTCTTCACACAAAAAAAGGGTCCCAACCATTTTTTAGTGATGGTTGTTTGACATATTCTAGCGACGAGGAAAGTGTCAGCAACGGGTAAGATTCTGACGTGGAAAGGGTTTGGCCTCTTCGTATTTTGACTTGAAGACAATTTACCATATTTATCTTATTTTGGATTTCTCGTATTGCGACTGTTTGGTTTTTTTCCCCTGTAAAAATTATTAAGTGTTGAGGGCACAATTTTTAGAACCTGCCTTGGGCACTTAGAAACCTTGGGCCGGCACTGACCACATTCTTGGACAGGAAAAAGAAAACATTCAAAATGATTTTGCAATGAAATTTTCAAAACTAGGAGACATAGGTATAGCTGTACAGTTGTTTTGGTTTGAGCAATGTTATGGACACAGATGTTCGTGCACAAATCAGAACACTCATATATTCGATGCACATGGGTTTCGCACATTAAATTTACATTCAAAGTAATTTTGCAATGAAATTAACAAAACTAGGAGACATGGTTATGGCTGTATAGATGTACAGTTGTTTTGGTTTGCCTAACTTTATGAGCAATGCTACTGACACAGGTGTTCGTGCACAAATCAAAACCCCCATGTATTTGATGCATGGGGTTTCGCACATTAAATTTACATTCAAAATGATTTTGCAATGAAATTTTCAAAAGTAGGAGACATAGGTATAGTTGTATAGAGGTACAAGTGTTTTCGATTGCATAACTTTATGAACAATGCTACATACACAAATGTTCGTGCACAAATCAGTACACCCATGTATTTGATGCATGTGGGTTTCACTTCCGCACATTAAATTTGGGGCCCACACCTACTCAATGTGGCCGAAATAATACACTTGTGTCGAGATGTGTGCACCAACATCTGTGTGTGGATTCTTATTTTTGTAACTTTATTTGGTAAGTAAAGAAGAGTTAGAGCCCCTCACCTTCTTGTCCACAAAATCAGCCCAGAAATTTTGGCCTGGGCTCGCTTGTAAGGATCAGAAGGCAACAGAGGAGATTTGGTCATCCACACTTCATCAATGTACTCAACAATAATCATCGACTCGCATACGGGCTTTCCGTTATGGATCAAAACTGGGACTTGCTTCTTGACTGGGTTCATTTTCAGCAACAAAGGACTTTTGTCCCATAGGTTATCTTCTCCAGACTCATAATGTACTCCTTTTTCAGCCAAGGCTATTTTCACCCTCGCCAAAAAAGGGCTGAACCAGAACACCAAGAGAACTACTTCTTCCGCCACTGATGTGGAAAAACTCGATGAATTACATTAAAGATTGAAGAAGAAAAAGAAGAAAAAGAAGAAAGGGTAAATTTCACTTATCTCCCCTGACGTTTCTGACAAATGCAGAGACCTTCTCTACTTTTTTCTAAAATTCCACTGCCCTCCCGTATTTTTGAAAATAATTGTCACTTACCTCCCCTGCCTTTACTTTTAGGCTAACGGTGTTAACTTTTTGCGTGAAATGACCGAAACGCCCTTAGTATATATTCTTCACCCATTTTTTTTTTCAAAAAAGTATAGTTAAAAAAAATTTCCAACAAAATTAAATCGTTCAGTTCAAAAAACAAAATTAAATCGTTTTTCATTTTGAAAAAAATAGTTTTTAAACAAAAAGATTCAAGATTTTTTTTTTCAATTTTTTTTTTCATTTTGAAATTTTTTGTAGGGAAAAAAAAACTAGTTTCGAAAATAGTTTTTAAAAATGTTTTTTTTTTAAATTTATTTTTCAGATTTTAAAAAATGAAGTTTCAAAATAACGATTTACCAAAAACTAATTTTTTTTATCCAAGAGAATGTTTTCAAAAATTTCGCATTTCAAAAACAGTTTTAAATTTTTTTTTCAAAAATTAGTTTTTTTTTCACTAGAAAGACTTTTTAAGAAAAAAAAATTCAAAAAAAAAACTATTGTTGGAAAAAATTATCTTCTATACTTTTTTTTTTCTATAATCTATTTTTTAATAATGAAAAATGATTTAAATTTCAAGTGAAACTTTTTTAACTCTATTTTTTTAATCGATTTTTTTATGGTGGAGAATACGTACTAAGGGTACTACGGTCTTTTTAACTACTTTTTTTTGAATTTTTTTGTTGAAAAAGTTTTTCTAGTGAAAAAAAAACTAATTTTGAAAGAAGTTTTTTAAAATAGTTTTTGAAATGCAAAATTTTTGAAAACATTGTCTTGGATAAAAAAATAAATTTTTGGTAAACCGTTATTTAAAAAGATAAAGTTTACTTCATTGTTTTAAATTTAAAAAATAAATTAAAAAAAACAGTTAAAAAAACTATTTTCAAAACTAGTTTTTTTCCGACAAAAAATATTCAAAATGAAAAAAAAAATCATCGATACGTTTTGTTTAAGACAAAGAGTTGAATATCTGAGAATAATCTATATATTAAGACAAAGATCGATCGCTTTTTTTGAGAGGCTAGCAATTTTTTTTTTTTTAACATCCTATTAAAATATCTCAAAGAAATATAAATGATGAATATTTTAATACGAATCTACCCTTGAAGATTAACAAAAAAAAAGTATTTTCACAGCTTTCTTTTGAAGTGTAACAGAAAAAAAATTTCAACAAATAAAAGTAGCGTTCAATTTTGGTTAGAATTTTTAAACCGATCGGTAAGTGTCAGCAGATTACGATAGTTTAAATTTGATATTATTTTAATTAAACTAGCAGTAACCCCGTACGATGCAGAGAGAAGTGAATTAATACATAAGTCCCTATAAGACAACCAAATTGTAGAAAATTTATTGGCATGGGCGGTACTATTACATTGGGGGGAGTGGCACTGAGCCACCACTTGCTTCACGAACACTGCTGATTTATATTTATGGGTTAGGCATGAATCGGTAACCAAAGCAACTTCAATATTCACTTGAATAATTGAAAAACAAGGGTTTAAAAGATGAATGGTTTGGATTGTTAAAAAACAGTTTCTCAATGGTTTTTATTTGATGACCACATAATAGTTGAATCAAACTTTTATTCGTTTTAACATAAACGAAAATTTGTATTACACTCACTTTTCACACTTAACTTTTCTCTTCATATTTTTACAAAAAAAAAATTGATAATAGAAGTGGATCCCGTTAAAGTAGCGTTACCCACAAATTAAAATCTTGATTCCGCCACTGTTTATTGGTATGATCCAATGCAAATCTATACAAACCTAAACTACACTTACAAAAGCATCAAGCCATTGAAATATCAACTCGAAAAAATCATTAACCATCTAGATTGTCACCAACGAAATGACTGTATGAAGCTTAGCAAAATAAAAATGATTGTATGAATCATTCAGAAAATGATTGTCATAAGCCTAGCTAGCTCCCTGTATGAATCATCTAGAAAATGACTTCTCTAACAACCACCAACATAAATCGTATAATTGGCTTTATGGGGGTCAGCATCCACCATGTACTCGAGGCGCCCCCTGCTGGTGCGGGGCAATGTAACCGTCTCTACCTTTCTGTGTTGCACTGCCCTTTAAGATTAAGCTGCGTCATTCCCTAACAACAATTGCTTTTAGGTGAATTGGTATGAATATTAGAAATCGTGTGAAATGTTAAGTGAGAGATTATTTTCCAACATAAAAAATAATGTTCAATTTTGGTTAGAATTTGAAATCTAATAGGTAAAGTGCCTGCCAACAAATTTAGCAGTGACCCCGTGATGCATATAGAAGACCAAATTGTATGGCATTACAAATTTTCCTGCTACAATGTTGTGTGAAATTCTCAATTTGAATCTAGCCATCAAAAAAATCGTTGAACCATCACAGCCAAGCTCCCATACATGAAATAACATATTCCCATATTAACTGGAAAGATCACAGTTTTTAACTTAATGAATTTTCTAGAAAAATGACTCCTCTAACAATCACCATTCCATTAGTAGACTTATAAATTTATAATTGACAGGGAAATAATATTCAGTTCTCTTTTAAAATGAAATAGTCAATGCAATTTTTTGTAAGTATTGTTTGAGGGAAAAAATAATAATAATAATTGCATGCTTTTTTCGGCATTAATGAGAAGGAACTGAATTATGAGAACATTCTCTGTGAGAGGATCCTTGATATCATTTTCGATCTGTGAGATTAGAAATTGTCTTTTTTTTTTTTTTCCGATACGTCCTACGTAAATGTGAGTAAAGAAAAGTCGAAAATGAATCATGAAAATATGATACGGATCTTCCCATGACGGTAAAAAACAAACAACTGTAATCAATATCATACAAATAGATTGATGATCTTAAGTGGCGTTCATTTTTCTTGTGTTTTTGTGACACGGAGTTGAATTTCTGAGAATATTTTCTATATTATTAAGGATTCTTGGAAGGCTAGCAATCTACTTATTTGTTTTATGGGTAAATTTCACTTACCTCCCCTGAGGTTTCTGACAAATGAAGACACCTCCCCTATTTTTTCTAAAATTCCACTGCCCTCCCGTACTTTTGAAAATAATTGTCACTTACCTCCCCTGTCGTTACTTTAACGCTAATAGTGTTAACTTTTTGCGTGAAATGATTGAAACACCCTTAGTATTTTCTCCACCCATTTTTTTTAAAAAAAAAGTATAGTTAAAAAAAATTTCCAACAAAATTAAATCATTTTTCATTTTGAAAAAAATAGTTTTTAAACAAAAAGTATAAGAAATTTTTTTCAAATTTTTTTTTCCATTTTGAAATTTTTTGTAGGGAAAGAAAACTAGTTTTGAAAATAGTTTTTTAAACTGTTTTTTTTTTTTTGAAATTTATTTTTCAGATTATAAAAAATAAAGTTTCAAAATAACGATTTACTAAAAACTACTTTTTTTTTATCAAAGACAATGTTTTCAAAAATTTCGCATTTCAAAAACTTTTTCAAATTTTTTTTTCCAAAATTAGTTTTTTTTTTCACTAGAAAAACTTTTTAACAAAAAAAAAAAAAAAATTTAACTAGAAGGGGAAATCTTGAAATTAGTTTGGAAAGCCAGGAAGGTCAGTAACATTTTAGAATCCTCACAGGAGATTTTTGCATTTGTCAAAAACCTCGGGTCAGTGAAATTTAACCAATGTGCTTGTCAGTGTCATTTTCATCATTTCATGCGTTGTTATTATTCTCACATGGGCGACATATTTGACTAGAATTACTGCTTCTCCACTTCTGTTTTTTAACTGTTAGTTTACGATTTGAGCCGTTTTGGGTCCACTTCCACTGACCTCAGTTAATCCCTTTACCAGTTCAGTCAGAGGCAAGCCATTCCCGTTGGGAAGGAAATTTCGAATCTTGATCAATTGTTTGGGAGCAACAACACCAACCAACCGACGGGCTACACTTTGCCTAATAAAATGGCCCCGCACTTGGTACTACCATGATAGCAAAGTCATATTATATGACGCATTCAGTGACTCTCTCAAGTTTATTTTCCTAAAAGCTAGCAAATGTCAAAGGTCCAAGTCGAGGTACCAAATCCTTTGTGCCCAAAACCCCTGTGCCTCTATGCCGAGGGGGTTTGGGCCGTTGGATTGTGATTTTTATTTTTATGTTTTAATATTTTTGGGTGATCCAATGACCGAAAAACCCCTCAGCACAGAGGTTTTTCGACAAAGAGGATCTAGGCTCCCAAGTCGAAGCTAGGGAGAAAAAAAAGGTCAAATATGAGGCAATGTAGAGTACTATAGTATTTCTCTGCCTCAAGAAAAAGTCCCTTCAAAGGAGAGGAAAACTCGCCACAACACAGCTTCCATCACTTGTTCTTCTTCTTCTTCTTCAATCGTTAATCTAATTCAATGGCGGAAGAAGTAGTTCTCTTGGCATTCTGGTTCAGCCAATTTGCGGCGAGGGTGAAAATAGCCTTGGCTGAAAAAGGAGTAGAGTATGAGTCTAGAGAAGATAACCGGTGGGACAAAAGCCCTCTGTTGCTGAAAATGAACCCAGTCAAGAAACAAGTCCCAGTTTTGATCCATAACGGAAAGCCTGTATGCGAGTCGATGATTATTGTCGAGTACATTGATGAAGTGTGGAAGACCAAATCTCCTCTGTTGCCTTCTGATCCTTACAAGCGAGCCCAGGCCAGGTTCTGGGCTGATTTCGTGGACAAGAAGGTGAGGGCCCTAACTCTTCTTTATTTACCAAATAAATACTACAAAAATACTAATCAGACACAGATGTCGGGTGCACAGATCCTGAGACAAATATATTCAGCCACATTCAATATGTGTGGGCCCCAATTTAATGTGTGAAACTCACGTGCATCGAATACATGGGTGTTTTGATTTGTGCACGAACATCTGTGTCTGTAGCATTGCTCGTAAAGTTATGCAAAACAAAACACCTGTACATCTATACAACTATACCTATGTCTCCAACTTTTGAAAATTTCATTGCAAAATCATTTTGAATGTAAATTTAAATGTGCGAAACCCACATTCATCAAATACATCATACATGGGTGTTCTGATTTGTGCACGAACATTTGTGACTGTAGCATTGCTCATAAAATTATGCAAACGAAAACACTTGTACCTCTATACAACTATACCTATGTCTCCTACTTTTGAAAATTTCATTGCAAAATTACTTTGAATGTAAATTTAATGTGCGAAACCCATGTGCATCGATTTGTGCAAACACGTGTCTGTAGCATTGCTCGTAAAGTTATGCAAAGCAAAACACCTGTACATCTATACAACTATACCTATGTCTCCAACTTTTGAAAATTTCATTGCAAAATCATTTTGAATGTAAATTTAAATGTGCGAAACCCACATGCATCAAATACATCATACATGGGTGTTCTGATTTGTGCACGAACATTTGTATTTGTAGCATTGCTCATAAAATTATGCAGACGAAAACACTTGTACCTCTATACAACTATACCTATGTCTCCTACTTTTGAAAATTTCATTGCAAAATTACTTTGAACGTAAATTTAATGTGCGAAACCCATGTGCATCGAATATATGGGTGTTCTGATTTGTGCACGAACATCTGTGTCCATAGTATTGCTCATAAAGTTATGCAAACCAAAACAACTGTACAACTATATACCTATGTCTCCCAGTTTTGAAAATTTCATTGCAAAATCATTTTGAATGTTTTCTTTTTGCCTGTCCAAGAATGTGGTACCCCTCTATATTTATATGGCAATTCTACACTTGAGAAAACATTCTCCAAAGTAATTTTTTTGGTTATAACTCTTACCCACCTCTGTGCCTGATATATAATCTACAGATAGGTAGCCATGGGAAGCAATTGTGGTTATCAACAAGAAGTGAAGACAAGGAAGCGGCAAAAAGTGAGCTCATAGGGTGCTATAAGCTACTGGAAGGGGAGTTAGGAGACAAGCCATACTTTGGGGGTGAAACTTTTGGCCTATTGGATGTGTCACTCATCCCATTCTCCAGTTGGTTTTATGGGTATGAGCAGTGGGGCAACATTAGAATGGAGGCAGAGTGCCCTAAACTGGTTGATTGGGTTCACAGGTGCATGAAAAAGGACAGCGTATCCAAATCTATTCCTGATCAGCACATATTGTATGACTGCCTCACTGAGATTAAAAGAAGATTCTATGAGTAACTATGATGCGTTACGACTTGCATCGAATAAAGAGAGACAGAGGCTTATAGTTTTTATGATAGAAAGTTTGTGCCATTGTTGTGTCACGCCATTTTGTGTGTTTTGTGATTCTCCTTCCCTTCAAATGTTCTCTTGTCCATTTTTTTCTTGTTGTCAAGGAGAATATTTTCTTCTTGTTACAGTCGTAGTCGTGACAAAGATTTCGGTTTTCACAGTTTCGTCATTTCGTAACCTGGATTTTCTAGTGTATTTTGCTTGATATCTCGTATGAGGGATTGGCGCTTGAGATCGGCCTGATTATTGTTTTACTTTTTCAGTAATGGCATTTTCCTTTTGTTGAAAAATCTTAGGAAAATTTGTCATGCTTTTGAAGAAATTGGACAGAATCAAAACGCCAAGTAAGAAAGAGTGTTCAGTGATGCACGTTTTTCATTCCTCTCCTTGTGGAAATATCATTCCGATTTTTTACAGTTACATCATCTCTTTTTGTTTTTCCTTTGAACAGCACAGTTAAATAATTTCTTAACATGGATTTTATGTTGTATCTTTGCTCAATATCTCTCCCTGGTATGAATTTATCTTTCATTTACGACGTACAAGAGTTAAATTGAAAAGTTCAGTAATGGTGCTAGCTTCGTTTTGACCAGTTTTAGAGGTTGCTATCATTAAAAGTTTCAATAGGAGATTACTCTTGCATCGTTCTTGATTTTCTTATCACAAATTTGTTAGGGTGTTCAAAATGACAAAAAATTATAAAAATATCTTCTTACAAGTATTTCTAAAAAAAATAAAAAATTTCAAAGTGTTCGGGTGACTACCCTTGGCTCAAGGTGGAGCCACCTCTGTCTTAAAAGACGAATTCTAATGGAACTGTCTAGCCTAAACTTGCGAATGGAAAATGAACATTACTAACATATGCGAACATTACTAAAATTACTAAGGTATGCCTCGTCATCATATTTATTTATTTTGAAGATAATCTTTTATCTTATTTATTTCTTTATTTATTCAATTACTTATTTAATTTTAATTTTGTTAAATAAAATTATATTTTCAACTAAATTATATTTTTACATTTAAATTTGACTTTATATTATTTTAATTAGTTAATTAACATGTCTTAACAATGAATAATAAATAAATAAAATTTCTAATCAGAAAGTTGGGAATCCCATGGGGGCTAAATGGAAGTCCACAAATCGGACCAACCATCAGAGGGCTTTTTGAGCACAAAAGCAAAGTTTAAAGAAATTACCCTGCCTCCATGCATGGGAATAAATGCACAAATTTTGCTTCTTAACCTACCAAGTACCAACAACTTATTCGCTACCTAAAAATCAAGTCTTGGGACCAATTTTACCCATATATATATATGCTACGAACTACGTTTAAACCTTAAGGTTAGTTTGATTCGAAAGAAAATTATACTGGAAAGTGAAAACAAGAGAACTTGAGGTGAAAAGAAAATACTGAAGGAGGGGGATGCCTTCAACAGATACTTTTTTTTTTTTTTTTGAACTGCAGAAATTTTATAACAAAACTCAAGCCTCAAAAGAGGCATCCGAATTACAAACGGAGGAAAGAACAGGAGGGGGATTACTAACCCAATTGGCCGGGATCGTCTTCCTCAAACAAGAGGAAGCTACCCAATGCGCCACCCTATTACATTTTCTAGGAATCCAACTAAAAACATTGCGAATAGACAAAGATAAATTACGAATATCTTCAACAATGGCTGCACAATCCCATGGCGGAACATTTTCTGTAGAACAAAGTTTAATCATGGCTTGGTTGTCGTTCTTGATAGAAGCACCCAGAATGTTTTTGGTCTTCAAAATCTGCCCAGCTTGTAACGGTCCGTTATTTATTTTATTTTTATTTTACAAAGTCATTTAAATTCTAAGTTTTATTTACTTAACATAAGTGGACCTTAATTACTACATTGTGTTCACATTTATAGATATATGTATATAGATATACATGTGTGTATATCCATTTAGTTCCTAACCAATTTTTCTTAACTAGGTCCTACACTAACTAAATTCTCCCAAACTTGGTCACAATGAAACTAAACCCATCAACTCCTTTGTCTATCAACCATCACCCACATGTCTTTCCATGCCTAACTATATTTGGCATTTGATTCAAAATCAGCCAATAACAATTGCACACCTTTCCTAATAAGTTTCCTCTAACCCTTGGACCATGATTTACCTCTAAACCCATGGGTTTATGCCCTAAACCCACTCCCCTTTTATCTCCCCCTCCTTCCCTCCGAAAATACACTCAACCACACTTTGTTCTGCTGCAAATATAGAAGAGATAGGAAGAGAGAGAGAGAGAGAAGCTTCAACCATTTTAATGGAGTTTTAGGAGTGAGAAAATCAAGTGGGTTTCACACACACACCACTCCACCCTACAGATCTGAATTTCAAACCTTCTCCTACATTATCATACACCACCAAGCCCCAACCGTTCACCTCAACGCCACCCCGTGGCCTTCTCTCCGGTCATCTTCTCCGTTTACATTTTTTCGCCAAAAATCTCTTTTTCACGCTAAGACTTCGGAGGAGAGGTAGATTAATTTTTACCCACTTTCCCTAAGTATATTATGACCCTATTGAGTTGTTTTTAAGGTTTAATAGTTGTAGATATCAAGTTCGGACGTCGAAACACCCATAGTCGGGCATCCCCTGTTTTTCCGAAACAAACTGTTGTTTTACTGGAAGTCCACGTGAATAGTAGTATTCATTTGGAAATGTTATGGCTTTATTACACTGTGAACCCTTATTTTATTTGGCATTATGGATTTGACACTAAAACAAATTAATTTCTTGCATATATTGCCTTCTAAGTTCTAAATGTTAAATGCTAAATGTTTAAATTATCAAGTGCTGTGTTCAAATCTTCTGTGGTGTTATTACCAAAGGGTTTCGTCTTTATAAAAAGAAATTTTAAGTAATAGATTAGTAAATCCTATTATATAAATTAAAGTATTGGTAAAAGATTATTATAAGTAACAAATGTTTATGATTTATATGTACTTTTTGTTTGGCAAATGATTAGATTACTTGTGTTAATAATTTTACTGTTAAAAGATAGGGCAAGTATATAAACATATATATATTTTTTATATAACCTAGTTACTTGGTAATTAGTGAATCTGACCCTAGTATGTATTGGTAATACATTATATTTTTTTTTTATATAGTTATATGCAATATAGTAATTGGTTCAATTAATACCCTGTTTTAAATTAGATAATATAGCAACAGGTTTCTTATTGGAAGTTTAGGCTAAAATTATTTTACTCAAATTGTTTATTTTATTAAAAGATACTATCTCCATATCATATTTTCTAATCGAATAAAAGCTAAATTTAGAGTATTAGACTTTCCTAAAATAGGAAATTATTACTTCTGTAAAGTTGGAAAATCCTCATTTAGAATTTGAGAAAATAATAAAGAGTTTAAGTTTTTTTAAATCAAACCTATATGTTAGACTTTGTCAAGTTTAAACATAGACCCCAGTGGTTCTAAGTATCTATATTACACTAACACCCCCCTCAAAGATATATGCTATCATGAACATTTCTGTATGATTAGTTTTGCATTCTAACATGTATTTATTCTTCTTAAATTTTTATGTGAATTGTGTTACCCTGAATTTATTGTTGTCATTTTTCTTTCTTTGATTTATTCTGTTATTTTCATTAATGAAATGTTGATTGTTAGATTGGACAAATAGGTTCCCGGGTTTGGTATTCGTTCTTAGAATTCACATAGACGTTAAGTTAATGGAAAAGTAAACTGGAATTGATTGATGGGGAGTTACCCCGAGATTGTTGTTGAATGGCAGTTTCGCCAAGTGAATGTTTCGGAGGATTGTTTGGCAGTCTGCCATGATTTCGAAACCCTAGGATATGACACTCTGTGATTTGCTTCATTTGAATTCTGAGGCGTTATAAGGGTGGAAGTATTATAGACCAGTTTCGGCTATATACCTACAGGACCTGGCAGTTGCCATACGTAGCCCAGTGGTACAGTTTCGTCCCTGGGAAATTCATCCTTGCGAGGCGGCTGACGGCTGGATTAAGTACGTAACTTATACCTTCCGTCGGGGCTCCCGAGTGAAGGGCAAGCAAGGGGGGAGTAAATCACAGTTTGGTCATAGTCCTTAGTGGTTAACCGGGAGGAAAGTTCTCTAGGTTGAGAACTTAGATGAACATGTAAGTTAATGGCTAGTAATGAAATCAGCTATGTGTTTAATTTCTGCTTTACGATTTATTTCCTGTTTATTCTTTTAATTACCACTTTTCAATCATATATGTTGTACTTGTATGTTAAGCAAGGGTTGGTGGGTAAGAGTTAGCTATTGAGTGATTTATCGCTCACGGTGGTACACTTCGTGTGACCCTGGCATAATACCATGATGTTGCTTTGCGACTCGGACGTATTATGTCAGATTGTGATCAAACAGGAGGTGTAGGTGTCGAGGGCGACGCTTATTTTGGAACAGAAGGCTTTCCAGCGGATCAGGCTCAAGAGGAGCATTGGGATCAAGATCTCAACCTTAACCTGTAGAGCCAATCTCCCTTATTTTTGTGTTGGAAAACTATGATCTAATTTCCCAACAAAGTACTATGTTATTGTTGTAATCGAACTAAGACAATTATGTTATTTCCGCTGCTTATTTTATGAGATCTTTTCTATTTATATTAATCTTTTATTAAATGATTTAAATTAATGCTTCCGAAAATCGGGGCGTTACACAGCTAGTCTGATAGCCATTGCTTCACCCTGCAGAACGTTAGAAACATTCACTAGATGGCATCTTCCTTCAGTAATCCTGCCTCTAAAGTCTCTGACCACAGCTGCAATGGCAGCTTGGTGGCTGCCCTTTCCCATTGCTACATCACAATTCACTTTGAAAGAACCATTCTTAGGAGGAATCCAATGTTGGGGAATGGTGTTGATGATACCAGACGGACTACCACTGCCCTGTGTTTGCAAAGTCGAAAGGATTTCCTCCCAATTGTAAAAAAATTTCCGGACTGTGTCTACAGGATTAACGGGAACACAATTGAAGACCCAATCATTACAGCTTTTCCAAATTTGCCACGCTACACAAACGCACTTGCTCAAAATTTCAGAACTATCAAAAGCTGAATCCAAGTTTTCCATTATAGCAATAGTCCACTTCATGACAGACGAGATAGCTAAAGGGTCCACTTTGTATGTTAAATTGCAGCCAAACCAGACAGCCTCCGTCCATTGGCAACCAAATAAAATGTGCTCGACAGATTCTACATGAATTTTACAAATAAGGCACGAAGGAGAAGGGTTGCATTTCCGCCTATATAGATTTTCTTTTGAAGCCAAAAAATTACCACAAGCTTTCCACCAAAAATGTTTAAGCTTGGGAGGAATTTTAAGGTTCCAAATAAACTTCCAAACTTTTTCAGGAGGCTAGAAAGAAGTGGATGTTTTGCCAGAATTCTCAGCTTCTCGGCATTTAACAGATAAATGGTACCCAGATTTTACAGTATAAATTCCTTTAGAGTTGGGGTGCCAAACCTGAAAATCTGCTTTTTCGGTGGTAGAAATGGGAATGCTGAGTATAGAATCCGCCTCCTCCTTAGATACCAGGGCTCTAATCTCTGTCTCCTTCCATCTCATACTCTCCTGGTCGATCAGCTCGCATGCATAATTGATAGTGCAATCGACAGGTCTAGCGGTGTGAACTTTAAAGTCCTTCAAATCAGAAATCCACTTGTCATCCCAGAACCTAATCTTGTTTCCATTAGATAATTGCCATCTCACCCCCTTCAAGAGGAGCTCCCTTCCTTGAATCAAACTCGACCATGCCCATGAAGGCTGTCTTCCTTTGGATGCCCGTAGGAAATTGGAGTTAGGGAAGTAAATCCCTTTCAGCATACGGCCCCAAAAAGAATTGGGGTTAACAGTTAGCCTCCACCCTTGTTTCGCCAACATAGCTGATAAGAGCCGAAATATGTATATTTAGACCCTCTAAACTATACTTGTTAGCGAAATTAATTGGACATATGATGCTTGTTTAGTCTCATTTGTGCTTTCAGGTCTATTATGCTCAATGTCCGAGATTTTGGACAACATAGAAGAGTTAAAGAAGTTTGGGGTTCGAGTGCAAACTGTTTTAAAGTTGGAATGTTGATTTGTTAATGCATAAAGTCCAATGGACCTGGAGTGTAATTAATGTAACAAAGCCCTAGCTATATAAGTCATATTATGCCTACTAAACAAGTCAGTTTTTGAACGGTGGGAAGGAGTTTCGGCATTTAGCAGCTTTTGGACG
Organism: Vaccinium myrtillus; assembly: GCA_016920895.1. Classification (NCBI taxonomy): domain Eukaryota; kingdom Viridiplantae; phylum Streptophyta; class Magnoliopsida; order Ericales; family Ericaceae; genus Vaccinium; species Vaccinium myrtillus. The sequence goes on along the minus strand of CM029273.1, from coordinate 7,384,750 downwards.
AGACTACGGGGCAGCGGCGTGGAATTAACCTTTGACAGAAAGCTTTCAAGCTCCGCGCCGTGGTATCCAAGCCGTACGAGTTGTTGGTCTTTAGCTTATGGAGATTCAATCAACATCTTTTGATTCCCTCCTCCCCATGAGTAACTAATTCTTTTCTTAGGGTGTAGATGAAACCCTAACCAAGTAACATTGTTTTTTATATTGATTTGATTTCAGTTACCCAAAACGATAATTGCATGACTATGGACCCGACCCGAGGAGGTCAAAGCAAAGGAGAAAGAGTCTCCATCTGTCACTAAGGGGTCAAAAGTGGATAAACAGTTCAATGGGAAGGAGCCAACTTCAATGCCCACATCTGATGAGGGGCCATCTGAGGCTCCATCTTATATTCCCAAGGCACCATTCCCGACATGTCTTAACTCTCCATCTCCTTTTAGTAAAAAGTGCAATACCATGGAAAATATGATGGAGGTGTTTCAGCAGGTGAAAATCAACATTCCCCTTCTCGATGCCATTCAGCAAATCCCTTCCTATGCCAAATTTCTCAAGGACCTGTGCACCCAAAAGCACAAACTGAGGACCCATGTGTCCAAAAAGGTCCTTCTTACTGAGCAAGTGAGCTCTATCATTCAACATAACACTGTTCCTAAGCTTAAGGACCCAGGTGCTCCAATTATCTCCTGTTTTATTGGTAACCACTCCATCGAGGGAGCACTTTTAGACTTGGGAGCAAGTGTCAATTTACTCCCTTCTTCGTTATATGAGCAGTTCGGGCTTGGTGAGTTGAAGCCCACGCCAGTCACCCTTCAATTAGCCGATAGGTCGATTAAGGTGCCACGTGGTATTATCGAGGATGTCCTTGTCAAGGTTGAAAATTTCTATTTTCCAGTAGACTTCATAGTCCTTGACATGGAACCGGTGCATAACCTTAGGAAGCAGACACCTATTATTCTCGGTCGCCCCTTTTTAGCTACAGCTAATGCTAGCATCCATTGTAGGACAGGGGCGATGGATGTCTCCTTTGGTAACCAAACCTTGCGCTTAAATGTTTTCAACGCTGCTGAACAACCTCATCAAGCGGTTAACATGGTTGATAACTTGGTAGATGAGACACATCATAACATTGGAGTTAAGGATCCCTTGGTGACGCATTTGGTGCGTGAGGGCTTCGATAGAGTTGATATTGACGCAGACCATGACTCTCTTGAGTCGACAGCCCACATAGGTGAATTTCAGCGGAGTGACCCATTCATTGAGCCGTGGCCTATACTTCGTAATCTTTCTCCCTCCCCTCTAATAGAGGTGGCATCGAGAGTTGAGCAGAAACCACTTCTATATCCTTGCTTGAAATCGGATAACATCTTTTCTGGTGATTGATATATTGCAACATTCGGTTTGTCTGGCTGAAGACATGAAACTTAGCGCTTCTTGGGAGGCAACCCAAGTGTCATTTCATTGTTTAGTGTCGTCTTTGAGTCCTTTCTTTTTCTAGTTTGGATTGTTTTTCTTTTTGAGTTTTTATTTTATTGTTATTATTTCGTTGTCTTCGAGACTAACAATTGCAGGTACTACGCTTCAAGTTGGGGGGTCTCTCTCTCGCCATCTTTTACCCTGCTATTTGTTCTCCTCTACCAAGGTGATACCTTTCCTCTCTTTTACTTTCTCGTCCTATCTTTTAGTTCATGATTTCAATGAGGACATTGAATGGTTTAAGTTGGGGGGAGGGATCACTTTATTTTTATGCTTTTTAGAGTATGAAAATCTTTAAAAAAAAATTAAATTACAAATTAAAAATTAAAAAAAATGGACCAAGGAATTTGGATGTTTGAGTGCACTTACTCTTGATTGATGGCTGCTGATTGGTGTTGTGATGATTGTTATGTGAGTTGACGTCTTGATACGAGTTCATGAATCGATTTAAGCTTGTGAATGAGATGTTGATAGAAAGCACTTGGATAGCCCGTATCATCTATAGTTGGATAGTGTTTGATCACTTGAGTTCATGCTTTTTCACGCGCACTGTCCCACTTTGAGCATTCACTGGCCTTGAATTTGGTTTCCACGCTATTGATATTTCGGTGTTAGTTGATTGTGCCCATGGGCTAATTGGAACCCCTTCCCTACATTGTGTGCTAAATTGATATTGCTTATCCGGGCGTTCATTGAGTAACCGGGCAATCGGGGTTTGCTCCCACCGTGTTGTTCGCGTCAAAAGATGGATATACCTTGTGAAAGCATTGGTTGAATGCGGTTAGTTTGGGTCTCTCCCTAAAGCCTTTTTGACTCGAGTAATTAAGTCCGAGGGGTCTCTTTAAACCTGGTACCCTAAGGCCATCTGGCTTGGGGATGACCGACCTAAAGCTCGTTACATGGGTCAACTAGAAAGCCCGACAGACCCAAACATTGCACAACCACAAAGAAAAAAAATGATAAGAAAAAAAAAAAGTGAAAAAAAAAGAGATTAATCGTTAGGGGAAGGGGTGAGTTTTTAGAGACACACCGGGCTATTGATATTGTGTGAACTGTTTTCGGGGTTAGTGAATTTCTATTTGTGGTTCTCACTTACACGCATGTTATGTGATAAATCCCTATCCAATCGTAGGTGAAAAGGCTAATTTTTGTGGTAGATTGAATACGAGAATTCACTTGTTTAAATCTTTGCATGAATAAAGCATCTTGTCTTTGACTTACATGACAGACACTACGGTACTTTGAGGGGTTGTCGGTTGGGTTTGAGTTGCATTTGAGTGTCCAATTCCTTGTGTGTTTTGTGGGTGATCACTGCTGAAAACCCTCACGAGACTTCACTCGTCCTACCGGGGCCGCCCGGGGGTTTAAAAGATCTATCCATTTATCTTTAGTCTGTTTAGTTTTGTTTTACTTTGCTAGGGACTAGCAAAGTGTAAGTTGGGGGGTGTGATAAGAGCCGAAATATGTATATTTAGACCCTCTAAACTATACTTGTTAGCGAAATTAATTGGACATATGATGCTTGTTTAGTCTCATTTGTGCTTTCAGATCTATTATGCTCAATGTCCGAGATTTTGGACAACATAGAAGAGTTAAAGAAGTTTGGGGTTCGAGTGCAAACTGTTTTAAAGTTGGAATGTTGATTTGTTAATGCATAAAGTCCAATGGACCTGGAGTGTAATTAATGCAACAAAGCCCTAGCTATATAAGTCATATTATGCCTACTAAACAAGTCAGTTTTTGAACGGTGGGAAGGAGTTTCGGCATTTAGCAGCTTTTGGACGAGACTACGGGGCAGCGGCGTGGAATTAACCTTTGACAGAAAGCTTTCAAGCTCCGCGCCGTGGTATCCAAGCCGTACGAGTTGTTGGTCTTTAGCTTATGGAGATTCAATCAACATCTTTTGATTCCCTCCTCCCCATGAGTAACTAATTCTTTTCTTAGGGTGTAGATGCAACCCTAACCAAGTAACATTGTTTTTTATATTGACTTGATTTCAGTTACCCAAAACGATAATTGCATGACTATGGACTTATTTATTCCAATCTCGTATACATGCTTTTGATTTATTTAATTGCAAATACATAGTTATGCAATGATATTATTTGTGCATGGCATTGCGAATTAGGATAATCTATGCCTAGGGAAGACGAGTCGTGCCTAGATTAATTAGTTATAGAATCGAAGACGATTCGTGCCAACCGAAGATAGGTTATGCCCGGTACTCAATTATATGTTAATTTCTTGGCAATTTCGCTAGGGCTTGTAGCTTTTAGCGGATCATTATCGTTTTGGGAATTGGTTTTCTAAACTAATATAACTGCTTTGTTACGAAGTTAGGGTGGATTCGAAACCCTAAGACCCTTTTCCAAATTATTTAATTCACCACCTTTCTTACTTTTAGTTATTTAGATAATTTTAGAAATCAAACTCAACTCACTTTTTCTTGAATTAATTTAGAAATCGATTGAAACATTTGCAATTTAGCCTTTTAATCCCTGAGGACGATACTCGGAATATTTACCACTATTCTTTGAGTAGTAGTAATTGTTCAGTTTAATTAATTATTTTTGGTGTGAAAAACGACCTACCAATAGCAATATTGAATTCCTTGAAATCCCGGAAACCTAAAGCCCGTGCAGATTTGGATTGAGTTAACGTACTCCATTTAGCCCAATGAAGACCCTTATCCTCAGGGTTTCCTCCCCACCAGAAATTAGAAATGAGGGAATTGAGTTTATCACAGAATTTCTTTGGAAGAAGAAAACATGCCATAGCATAAGAAGGGATTGTTTGAACCACTGACTTAATCAAGGTTTCCTTATCCGCTGAGTTGAGATTCTTATTCTTCCACCCTTGCATCTTCATTAAAGATTTTTCCAAAAGATAACTATAGGCTTCTCCTTTGGATTGTCCCCAGAAAGTAGGGAGACCCAAATACTTTGCTTCTCTACTCATCGGAGACATATGCAACATGCTACAAAGCTCTGCTTTTAGAGGGGAGTCGACGTTTGACGAAAAACTGACACCAGATTTGCTAAAATTTATCAATTGACCAGATGCTTCGTCGTAGATATTGAGAACCTTCAACATATTGGCACACTCCTCCTTTTCCGCACTTATGAAAGATTGCATCGTCAGCAAAAAATAGGTGGGATAGGATGGGACATGAGGGGCTGAAACGAATGCCTTTGATAGCTTGATCCTCGACCGCCTTGGAAATGAGTTTGGACAACACATCCACAACAATAAAAAATAGGTAAGGTGATAACGGGTCTCCCTGACGGAGTCTACGGGATTCTCTCCATTTGCAAAGATGTTGAATCTAACCGAAGTGACGCATTGCATTACCCACTGAATCCATTTACCATTGAATCCATTTATCATTTACGCATTGCCTTCAACAGATACTTGAAGGACATGGCTCACACAAATTGTGTGTGGTTTGTTTGTTACTTGCACGAAAAAAGAAAGGAAATTAAATACTAGAGGAAATTGTGAAGAAAGTTTTACTCCACTACTTTGGTGTGGTTTGGCTATTTTTTTTGTCTTAATTTATTTATTTTGCTAATTTTTTAATTTTTCATTAATTTTTTGATTTGTTTGGATGGAGGAATCTCAAAAGTAAAAAAAAAAAATAAATAATGTTCGGAAGTGAATCGTTTTTAATGCTCTTTAATCAAAAAAATATCCTATAATCCAATAATCCAATATTCAAAACAGTGACAACAATACCGAATAATCTTCCCCAAACCCCCTCCGAAAAGCCGAGATCAGAATCAAACCAGCCGAAGCACCCATCTGATTAGATTGTGAACCCCGTAGGTGCTTCCACTAACATATTTTTTGCTCTTATTTTTTATATGATAATGTCATTTAATGCCCCAATTTTGATTTTTTATTTTCTTGCTTCCCGGGTCTTTTTCTTCTCCCACTTGAAGCCCCTCTCAGGATTCCGCTTACCGATTTTTTTTTTTTTTTTTCACACATCGTATCTTCCGCAATTGGCTTGATTTTCACTATAAATCTACAATTCTTGTCTTTTTTTCATCGAATTAGCACAATGTTTGTTAATAAAAAGAGCAAGTGGCTGGGAGCCTAATTTTTGAATTGTAGATTATGTATTTTTCTATAAATTTGTAAGTTTGTTAATTTTTGAATTGTAGATTATGTTGTCGGTTTTAGTGGTTGGGCTTGGCCCATATTATCTACAAAAATGCTAGAGGCATACAAACTTTCACACTACGCTTAGTTTTCCAACTATGATTTTAGCAAATGAGATCAGCAGGTGCTAAAATCATGGAATTTCAAATAAAAAAATTAAGTGTTTCCGTGTATTATTTTTTGAATTTTTCACACCGAATTAAAGTACACGAGGAGTACTTTAATTTGATGTGGGAAAAAAAATGATATACGGAACACCACTTCATTTTTTGATTTGAAATACCATAATTTTAGGACTTTGAACTCATTTGCTAAAATCAATGATGATTTTAGCAATTGGATTGCTAAAATCAAATGGAAAGCTAAGAGCATCCTCACTGATTTCCCAACAAAAAATCGCCAAATTTAACCTCAAAAACCTTTTATAGATCACTTTTTAAAAACAAAATCACTTTCTATTAGGAAGTCGGGAGAGACCCTTGTGAATTGCCTCAAAAGATTTACCTAATTTTGTAGAGCAAAGTTAGTGCTTTTTGATTTGAAAAATCAAGTCGATTTTGGGGGATTTATCCTCTTTTTTTCACTCAACAACCAACAAGATTTCATTTGTCTGCCATTTCAAACAAAACAAACCATACAAATCCTATGTCAAGTGGGTCCCACCTTTTTAATTTAAAAAAAAAAAATTCCTCAAACAGAGCCCGCCCCCTGTATTACAATCCCAGACAAAAGAGAAAGAGGGAGAGAGAGCTCAAGGACGGAGATCGAACCAGCCCAGCCCCCCGCCGCCAACGTCCTCCACCACAGGCAACCACCACCACCGGCGGCCACCAGAGCCCCAGTGACCCGACTCAACCCCGACTCAAATTTTGTTTGCCCGACTCAGATTCGACCGACTCCGCACCGACGCCGGAAGTGACTTGAAGGCCATACCCACCACCAAGGTCTCTCTCTCTCTCTCTCTCCCCGAACATCTGTCAATTTGATTCATTGATTTCCCCAAAACTTAGAAAATTAGGGTTTGTAGTGAATTTGGGGCCGTTCCCAAAAAAAAAAAGGAGGTGAATTTGGGTATTTTTTTGTGAATGTTATTAAAATAAATTTCTGTGAGTTACTGTGCAATTTCAAGCAGAGGCTGGGCTCAAAATGAATGTTATGGAATGTTATTGAATTGAATTACTGTGAATTTGGGGATTTTTTTTTTGTTGTCTTATTTTCGCATTTTTTTGGGTCTGTAGTCGGATAGCCAATCTCAAAGTTCATCCAGAGCAGGTGTTTCTCCCTTACTGTGCATTTTTTTTTTGATCGGCATTCAGTTAGCCTAGTTACCACTTACCAGAGAGAGTTTGAAGTAGGGCCCTGCTTCTCCCTTATGAGACATAGCGTTGGCACTTGGGAGAGTAAGAAGTTCATAATAGCATTGTACTCGTCAATAGTTCCCCAAGAAGAGAGTTAAGTGGTCATTGACAGGAATCTTGAACTGAGTATATGCAATGAATAGAGATTATTAGTGGGATAATATACGACGAATAGAGATTATTAGTGGGATAGTATACGATGAATAGAGAATATTAGAGGGATGTTATCGTATGGATGAAGATGAAAGGGATATACATTATGCATTTGGGATACTTGAAAGAAATGAACCCTGAGTTGAAGCATGATATCTGAACGAGTAACTCATCATGTTTACCAATTTGGCCTTTCAGCATTAACGATGCTCAATCAACCACAAAAATCATACCAACAACATGTCAAAATTAGGAAAACATGGAAAAAAAACTATACAAAGGCAAATCTCACCATGAATCATATAAAAGTAGTATTACTATGATAACTGGTGAAAATAGATCGACTAACAAAACTAACGTATAAAATGATTTCAAGCACAAATATTAGGAATCAAGATGGGATGCAATCATCCCAATAAGTAAATGACCAATAGGCAACCATTAAGATCAACTAAATGACCAATAGGCAACCATTGTTTAACGTGCTGAGTCAAGTATAGCTCAATTGGCATTTCAAACAAAACAAAAACGTGTATGTAACCTAGCCACCACAAGAGGCTATAAGCAGAACATCCATTAAACAAAAGGTATCCCCATTGAACTTTGTTTATAACAAAAGACAGTCACAACATCTCACTCAATTTGCAATAAATAACACTACATTGATCAGCTTGTACATTGATGACTACTGTACATGGATAGTTCAATTAGGAGAGTTATTCATGTTTTTTGCTAGACTACTAGAAACAAACGAACCAATTACCAACATTTCAAAGCATTTAGGGTTTAATTGCTATGAAGAATTCAGGGTTTTGGAGAGAGAGCAGCATTTAAGTGTTGAAGAGAAATAGAGTGAGACCTCAGAGGTGGATATGGCATCGCGTCGGAATTGGGTCGTGTCGGGGCTATGGTGGCCGCCGGTGGTGGTGGTTGCTTGTGGTGGGGGACGTCGGCGGCGGGGGCTGGGGTGGTTCGATCTTCTTTGTCGCCTTCGTCTCTCCCTCCTTCCCTTCGTTTGGAAACGTAATATAGTGGCGGGGGCGTGCTTCAGAAGTTTTGTTTTCTGTTTTTTTTTTTTTTTAAATTAGAAAGGTGAGATCCACTTGCCACATAGGATTTGTGTGGTTTGTGGTGTGTCTTTTTGTGTGTCTCTAGCAGGATTGTATTATCTAGGTATTGTTAGGTCCTTTGGTGTTTCTTTGAACTGAATGTATTTTATGGGTATTTTAGACCCATAGAGCCAAGCATGGGTACTTCTAAAACCTTTTAAGTGTATTTGTTTCCATTGGTGTTCTCAAAATTGGTTTCTTGTCAATCGGTTTTCCAATGGGTTTCTTGTCAATCATTGGTTTGGGTTTATTGGAAACATGATTGCTCATTGAACATGATGTTGTTTCCTTGTTACTATTAGTCTTGTAAAATAAATAAAGTTTTACTAACTTTAGTGATTTATAAGGAAAAAGATTCAAAGTGCTGGTCTTGATTGTAAGAACTTAATGCATTTTTAAAGTCAAAATATAAAACCAACTCAAATCTAAAAAATGATTTTGGAAAAACAAGTGGAAGAGGGTTGACTAATCTTTTTGTCAATCTTCCAGTGACTGCAACAACTCTTCCTTTTCTGATCCGATCGGCAATCTTCATCACAGATCAAAATGCGAGGCAAGTTTTCTGATATGAAGATCCTTGAAAACTAATAATTCAGTAAAGCAAATCGGTGTAACTATAATCCGATGATTGCAGGGCATGAAGAGGCTAAGAAGATAGGGCGGAGGGGTAGGGCAGCGGTGGTGGTTCTGGGTGATATCGGCCGCAGTCCTCGAATGCAATACCATGCCCTTTCTCTTGCCCGTCAGGTGTATTCTTGATTTACCAAACCCTAATTTTATTTTTTAGCATAAGAATTGTGATGCACTTGCGACTATGAAATTGTTATCTATGTTGTTTTGTTCGTAGCTTGACAGTGGACTTAAAAGTGGTGTTTCGTGTGATTTCATGGTTGTGTGTAATTGATTTTGTTTGTGCAAGTGCACCTGGTTGTAGGTTTAAGTATCTAGGTGAAGTAATTATGGGTTTACAACGTTGTAAGTTTTGTGAATGTTGTTTCCAGTTGTTTTGGTGATGTAGGACAGAATTGAAAGGATTAAGGATGATCAAAACACAAAATTCAGTGGCTGTTTCGGGACTGCAAACAGCGGACGTAAATGGTGAAAGAGAACATAAGAAGAAGGGTTTTAAGAAGATAGATCTAGGCCTCACACCTGGGTTACCAAAGTCATTTTGAAAACTGGTCTTTTCTTTTGCGCAAGGACTCCTTAGAATCAAACCAAAGAATAGGATTGCATCACACAATCTTGAAAGATGGAAGCTGCATAATTTTTTTTATATTCAATCATACCTTCTTACTCTTGAAGCACATCAATTTATAGGCTCCTATTATGTTTAATACCAAAGACTGTTCCTATTCTCTAGATGGCTGGGTTTGATGAATGTGTTAACAAATGGCTGCATACATAAAATATGTGGTCAAACTTCCCTAAATGAAAAGTCACAACCTTCAATGTTCCATCCAATGTCTAGTTTATATCCCAAGTAGGCCCTTCATCATCCAACATATACCAAAATTAAGGCTTGGGCCTTAGAACCATCCAAGTACCTTTTGGCCTTGGCCAGAGCCAACTTTCGAATTGCATGGGATGTTTCTCTTGCATTCAAATACCCGTGACCTCTTTGTATGGACCACATCATTTGGTAGACAGCGATGGATTGTTAGAGCCGACGTCCCTTTTCGAAGAGTGTAATCAAAGCATGGTAGCAAACTCCTTAACTGTTTCATAGAAAGAGTACTGTAATGGTCCGAACTGTGGAATAAGGTCATTGTGTTTGGGAATCATTTCAAAAAGGATTTACTTCAAGTTACTGAAGGAAAAAACAATGACCTCAAGAATGAAGTTATTGAAGAATATCTTCCTAGGCTTATGAATGATTTTCTTCCAGTTATTGTTTCCTTGAATTTGGGAGAAAGGAATCTATGCTTTTGAAGTTTTGATTTGGAGTTTGAAGCTAGTTAGATTTGAACTACCCAAACACTCATAAAGCTTATGTGGCCCAGATGGCAGCATTCTGATGTTGCAACCAGTGAGAATATGTTTTATTTTTGCGCAATGCACACTATGCAATGTATCACACAATTGTGTACTCAATGCAAATACATTCGAAAGGTTGACATAGTTCGAGGAATAAGTGAAAAATAGGTGTTTCTGCTTTAAATTACTATGCATATGCCTCTCAAAAAACAAAATGTTACATGTTTAAAGGGCAAAATGACAATGGCCTAGTATTGATCATTGGAAAGGGATATGGTTCAGAGAGAGAGAGAGTCAAAGAGAGTGCAAAACCATGAATTGCCGATGATTGGGCCTATTTTAAAGACCTGGGTTTGTTTGATTTTGATTTATTAGTATTTGTGAACACATCACATTATGTGATGTGTTATACATTAATCTTATCCTTCATAGGCATGTTAACTGACTAAACCTAGAGAAGTGAGATCGGATTGAGGGAATAAAGTAAGGGGAGGCCCTGTTTTTCCTGGAAGAATTTTTATTTGTTTTGGGGTATTTCAATTAGATCTTGGATTAAGGGTGGTGCACAAGCTGTGCATGGGTGACAAGTGATAGCAGAGAGAAAGAGGTTGATGACAAGATATAGTGATTGTAGTTCTGGTGGTATAGGTAGTAAAGGGATGGCAAAGAAGAATAATAGGACACATTTCAAAACAACCATTAACCTAAACATTTGCGCTCTCATTGCACAGAGGTTTGACACATAAATTACAATTTTGGACTACAAGAGCTCTATGTTTTAAGGGCCAAACCTATGGGAATTCTTTGACCTTTACTTGAATTTTGTCAGATGCATTCTAGGTTTTAGATGGCTTTAGGGTTTTTGAGATTAAATCATCGGGAAAAGTGATTATCATATCGGCCCGTAAATGTACTTATTATTAGGGTTGGATTTTTAAGGTAAAAACAAGTTAAGTTGGGCACGTTCTCCCTCTCTCTCCCTCTCTCTTATTCTCTTGAAGGTACACATGCAGCATAAAATAAGGGCCCAAAAAGAGCTTGTTCAATGATGTGGTCCTTCAATTTTTCTGGAATGGTAGAATGCTGTTGGACCGCTCTTCCACCATCTGTCCTAAAACTAATTGGTGTTAGGAAGGGCTTCAATTAAGTCTTTTATGACCTTCGACATCCCATGCGCATATCTATTTTTAGAGCGGTCGCAGGGAATGACATTGTGTAACCATATCCATGGCGAACTCCGGGCCCAACAATCCCTCCCTCATGGTGATGCTCCCGCGACTTGAATCCATGACCTCCTGGCTTTGATACCACTTGTCAAACCGTTTTTCCACCATCTCTCCTAAAACCAATTGGTGTTAGAAAGGGCTTCAATTAAGTCTTTTATGGCATTCGACATCGCACCCACAAATCTATTTAGAGTGGTCGCAGTGAGTGGCATTGTGTAACCAAATCCATGGGGGCACTTTGGGCCCAACACATGCCTTCATAAAATAAGGGCTCAAAAGAGCTTGCACCATCTCCTTGTGTAACCACATCTCATGGTGGCCATGTAGCTTTGCAACGCTTAATGCTCACCTACAATCATGAACTATTGTCGCCCATCACTAATATCCCTACCCTTAATTGCTTTTTGAGTTTTTCTAAAACATAGATATATGTTCCGTATGAATTTTAGTATGAATCTTAGGTTTAGTTTTAAGTTCAGGAAATGTTTAGTGATATATCTTTCTTTTTTTCACACTACCATTATTATGCTCGCGCATAAAATTGGAGGACTGGTTTCAGTTTAAGGATTATCTTTTCATATTCATCACCAATTAATTTATGAGCTTTTTGAACATGTGAGATTAATATCTAATTTATTGATTTCTTATGCAGGCATGTCTTGAAGTAGATATCGTTGCATATGGAGGTATATTGTACATAATGCGTGAATATAGCACTAGTTTTTATTTATTAAGATATATTTGTGGATTATTGTGAGAAGCTTTCATCTTACTTGATAACTTTATCCTACTGTGACATTGCGAAAGAGAGGAGAAACAACGTAGCAATCTTATTGCATTAAAAAGTTTGAAAGATTACAGAGCTAATGAAGGGGTTATATAGGCTAACCGTAATAACCCTAGCAAAACCCTAATAATTTTGAAAGATTACAGAGCTAATGAAGGGGTTATATAGGCTAACCTTAATAACCCTAGCAAAACCCTAATAATGTAAAAGGACTAAACTACCCCGAACATAAAAGATAAATAACAATTAACTGAAACCCTAATAATTAACTGAAACCTTAAATTATACTTCACACTGCCCCTCAAATTCATGATGCGAAGCCGGAGAGCATCGTAAGTTTGCCAAGGAGATGACAACTGCAAATCAACTACTGCGAACCAATTGTTGTGAATCAACTGTTGCAAATCAACTACTGCGAATAAACTAATGCAAATCAACTGCTGCAAACAAACTAATGCAAATCAAGTGTTGCAAACCAACTAATGCAAAGCGGTGCAAAACTAGAACATATAAATAGGAAGAAGAACCGATGCCGAACATATGCAAATGGGAGAAAGAACTAATGCCAAATAGATGCAGATGGAAGAAAGAACAAATGCCAAATTTTCGATGTAAACAATACCAGGAGAGAGAAGAGATGCAACTAAGAGGGAGAGAGAGAGAGATGCAATCTGGGGAGAAACAGAGAATGCGATTTGGAGAGACAGAGATATGCAATCTGTACTACTACTTAGGGTTTCCAATGGAGTGAGGGAGAGAGATGCTATCTGGATCACACACACACACACAGAGAGAGAGAGAGAGAGAGAGAGAGAAATGCGAAGATGAAGAGTGATTGCAGAATAACATCTTTGTGCATAAATATGATGTTATCGATTTTGTGCAAAGAAACTGAGAGAGACCCAGTGTTAAGAATACCCCAAAAATGCGACTACAGACTGGGTTGAGACAGAAACTAATGAACAAAAACAGAAACTTTGCCGATAAAAATACTGATGAATAGTGGTAGGATGAACAGTGCTCGCCGGATGAACAGTGGTGGTTGGTGGTGATTTGTTGCTGCTGCTGGGGTTTTCTGAAAGCTAATGATGAGGCTTGTTCAAAGAACACTGCTGAGATAACATGAAAGAGAGAAAAATAAATCTTGTCGGGGAGAGAGAGAGAGAGGGGGAGATCGAAAATAGAGGTTAGATTAATCTATTTCGGCTTTGATACCAGGTGACATTGCAAAAGAGAGGAGAAACAACGTAGCAATCTTAATTGCATTAGAAAGCTTGAAATATTACAAAGCTAATGAAGGGGTTATATAGACTAACCCTAACAACCCTAGCAAACAGGGCCGGCTCTAAGATTTATAAGGCATAAAGCGATTTTTTCTAAGTTGGGCCCTCAACTCTCAATATAGCATAGTTAAAAACACTAAGGAAAACAAAAATCCATAAATAAGTCATACATTCATTTGAAAGCACAATTACTATATAAAATTGGAGGCCCTAAAAATTAGTCAAAATTTGGAGGCCTAAAGTAGTGGCTTTATGGGCTTTAGTCCAAAGCCAGCTCTGCTAGCAAAACCCTAATAACATAAAAGGACTAAACTACCCCGAACATAAAAGATAAAGAACAATTGACTAAAACCCTAAGAATTAACTCAATTAATTGAAACCTAAAATTTTGCTTCACACCTACATGGATCGATGTCCAATTTATAGTTTTTTTTTTTTACAGATCATTGTTGTGATGCATAATCCGTGGAAATGCCAATGTGTCATAGATATAACAACTATAGGTAGTAGGTACCTTGTCATTAGCTTCTGCAATTTGTTAATGCACCCTTCTTCTTCTTTGGGATACAATTATGCTTTGAGGGTGTTGCCTTATGAAATATTTTATCAGGCATGTTACAGTTCTGCCATCATATGTTACAGTTCTGCCATCATATGTTACATCTCTTCTTGGAATGTTCTCGTTTCGCTTGCTATCTGGATTTGTTTTTTTCATTTATGTTTTACAGATGACTTAAATACTGATTGGTGATTGGAAAACAAGTTTGTTGTGTTCTTTTTTTTTTTTTACAGATCATTGTTGCGATGCATAATTCGTGGAAATGCCAATGTGTGTCATAGATATAACAACTATAGGGATTAGGTACCTTGTCATTAGCTTCTGCAATTTGTTAATGCACCCTTCTTCTTCTTTGGGATACAATTATGCTTTGAGGGTGTTGCCTTATGAAATATTTTATCAGGCATGTTACAGTTCTGCCATCATATGTTACATCTCTTCTTGGAATGTTCTCATCTCGCTTGCTATCTGGATTTGACCGCCCGTACTCTCTTTCCTTTTTCGTTTTATGTTTAGTGACAAGTGATGACTTAAATACCGATTGGTGATTGGAAAACAAGTTTGTTGTGTTCTTTTTTTTGAGGTCTGTGAGGAATGGACTCTCAAGTTACAATTAAACTCATAGTCCTGGCGTTATGCCTTAGGCTTATAGTATTGTCTGTACCACAAAAAAATAAGGAGCAATAAAAGTTTTACTTGTTTGGCCAACTAATATGACCATGAATTTCTGTAGTTTTAGACCGAAATTATGCTTTTCGTTGGATCTATTATTTCAGGCATTCTCTCGGGCAACTTCTTTTTGCTAGTTTTTTTTTTTTTTTTTTGTTCTGTTGCATTTAAGACCCATGCAAGCTGTGTATTTAGTAATCGTATGTATAGTGTATGGATGGTTGCTACAATTTGACCTTTTGCATGTTGTATTACATAGTTGATTTGTGACATGATACCATGTGCCATATTATCTGTTGTTCTCCAATACGATAGTCCTTTACTGTTTATGCTAAAAGTTTCTTGCATTTGCTTGTGTGACTAGGCTCTGAACCCCACTCAGCGGTCTTACAGAACCCATCAATTCACCTTCACAAAATGGTATTGGTACTGAGCTAGTTTTGTTGGTTTAATGGTCTTTCAACATTGTGAAGTATTTTCTAAATTGTTTTTCTTTTTCATTTATTTATCAATTTGATTCTGCAGACACAATGGCCGCCAGTCCCAACGGGTTTACCAAATATACTTCGTCCCTTTGTGCTCTTGCTGAAGCCATTGATTCAGTTCATTATGCTTCTTTGGTTTCTTTGTGTCAGAATACCTGCGCCTGATATTTTTTTAGTGCAGGTAACCTTTGTATGATTTCCTCTTAAAAAAAAGAAGAAAAGAAGCTTTTTTTATTTACATGGAAGATGGATTCTTGTTTAAGACTTCTGAATTTAAATGGCTTTACCAAAATATTGTATCATGTATAGAATAAAATGCACTGGTGTATTTTCTTCACGTTATCTTTTTCAGTATTACGTCCTTTTTAACAGTTCCTCGAAGCTATTGGGAAGATTTGGTGTCTGTCTTGCAAGAAAAGTAGTAGCTATATTGATGATGTACATATTTTCTTTTGTCTACATATCCACATCACTTCAAGTATAGGTGGCCTCAAGCCATGATCATGCATGGCTATGGGTACATTACTAGGATTCTAGTCAGGGTTCGATTATTAAATAGAATTGGAATCTCCCTGTTGTGGGGGAAGTAGGCCCGAGGGAACAAGTAAGGTAAGAAAGACCTATCCAGAGGCTATAAATAGCGGTACTACGCATTCAACTTGAAATCTAGTCTTCAATATGACACAGGCCTTGCCTTGAATCTAGTCTTCTACTTTTACCTTTCATTCTTGAGTTTGTATCTTGATGTAAACTATCTTTTTCTGCTTCTGTAGAATCCACCATCTGTTCCAACATTAGTGGTGGTAAAATTGGCCAGCTGGTTGAGGCGTTCCACTTTTATTGTTGATTGGCATAATTTTGGATATACTTTGCTTGCTTTATCTCTTGGAAGACGTAGTATTTTTGTGACACTATACCGCTGGTATGCTTGATTTGCCTTTTAAACCTGTCTTGGATTTTAAAGGCCTTTCTCTGTCTTCATATCTGAAGTGTAAGTTTTGGTGCATATTTAGGTTTGAGAAGCATTATGGGAAGATGTCAAACGGTTCCTTATGTGTGACAAGAGCAATGCAACACGAATTGGCACAAAACTGGGGAATCAAGTAAGATGCAGATCAAAGGTTGCATTAACGTGCATTATGGGCTTGTTAATGTTTGTAAATAAGTGCTGTAACATTACAATATTTTCTTTCACGTTTTCAGAGCCTCAGTCCTTTATGATCAACCTCCCGAGTTTTTCCAACCCACTTCCCTTGAGGGGAAGCACCAGGTAAACTGAGTTTTTCATGGCAAAGCTTTCTCGGGTTTTAAAAAGGGTATTACAAGCTTGAATTAAAAATGAACTGGGATTCTAGTTGTTTTGCAGGATACACCACAATCTTAGTCAGCCTTTTGGTCTTGGAGATTGCATCAGTTATGGTAATGTTGTTTAGCTTTTCGTTTCAGTTTAGGTTAAACACTTATTTAAGATAATTACTCCAATTGTGCAGGAATGTTACAAATGACCAGTCGTGATCTAAATGAAACCCTGTTTACAGCCCAGGTCAGTGATGACATTTTGTTGAAGCAAAACAGGCCAGCACTTATTGTTAGCAGTACAAGCTGGTGAGCTGCTCTTAATTTGTTTCCTTGTTTTGGAACAGTGTCTCTTTTGTTATGCAAAGACAAGTGCCCCCCCACCCCCACGCGACCCAAATAAGACAAATGCACATTAGGAGGATTATTATAGTAATATATCAGTTCAGTGTTTTGCATGTAACTGGTTGTGGAATTGATCTCTCAGTTTTTTTTTTTTTTTTAATAATATACCTTTGTTTGGAAGAGAACTAAAAATTTGGATGGCGCCCTATGCTTTCAATTATTTTCCCCTTCAATTCCAGAAATCGCATTAACTGTGTTAATGTTGTAACACATTACTCAAGGTTTTTATTTGTTCATGGTTTCACTGACATTTAATGTCCAAATTGTGGTTTTGGGTTCACTTGTCCACACAACCGAAAAGGCTGAAATCCAAAAAGGTATTCTGAAGAATTCTTAAAAGACTAACTAGACAATTGCACCATATCAACAGCAGATCATGTCTCATTGCCAATTTGAATTCATTTGGCAGTGAATTAAATTGTGCACCAAGAGGATTTACTTGCCCCATTAATTAGCTGCTACATTTCTACCGGGAGAATAAATTAGAGATGCATGTCATTTCTTAATAGTAGAATTTTCATTAAGGAATAACTTCCTCCATCCTGAATTCATGTCCATTTATGTGCATGCGTGCCATTTTTCAATGGCCTATATCTTTCAATCTATAATGTTTTTTACAATTTTGAAAACTTTGTATAATAGAACTCATTGAGAACTATCAAACCAGATCCATATTGCATATATATAACATTATAGATTTGAAAATATTAACAATTTTTTTGAGGTGTCGTGAATAGTGAAAGTGGACAAGAAATTCAAGACGGAGGGAGTATATAAATGAAGAGCTGCTTCGTTTTAGGTCTATATTTTTGTTTGAAGGACAAATTCGAGTCTGTGGATTAGATATGGCATTCCCTCAATTATGGTATTGGGCCTTTTAGTTGATGATATTCGGAATGATAAGACTATTTATAGACCAAACATCTCCATTATTGTGTAGCATGGCTGTTTCAAACTTGGATAGTAATCTCACATTTGGTAGTCTGATGGATTGCCCAGTTCACATGAAGGTTCTAAATAATTGTGTTGCAGTTATAATTTGTTATGATTAATGGTTGTCATGTTTGGTGAATTCTATTGTTAGTTACTAAACTTACTATAACAAGCATAACCTGCTACAGAAAATTTTCCATTACAATGTACCTTGCTAACTGCGTTTTCACTTCGTATCAAGATCTACTTGCACAAAATGAGCTTTTGCTAACTATATCAGTATATAGATGGGTATATTCATACATAGAACAATTAATTGATTTAAGTAATGGGGGCTTCTTTTAGGACTCCAGATGAAGACTTTGGAATGCTTCTGCTGGAAGCAGCAGTTATGTATGACAGACGTGTTGCTGCTTTCTTAAATGAAGACGACTCAACTGGAGACGAGATTCTTTGGAAGGAAATGTATGATGGGAAGCAGTTCTTGTACCCAAGGTTGTTATTTATCATTACAGGTAAAAATTTGTTGTGTCAGGATTATGATCTATGTATCCGTTTCCGTTCCGTGCTACATAGATTATGATCAAATTCATTTGAGTTACTCTAGAAGAAGAACAGCTATATTGTTTGCAATTGGATTGAAACTGTGGAACTTGCATGAAGGTAAGGGGCCTGAGAAGGAGAAATATGAAGAAAAAATAAGAAAACTTCACCTCAAACGTGTAGCTTTTCGCACCATGTGGCTATCAGCTGAGGATTATCCTTTACTTCTTGGTAGGTTCATTTTTTTGTCATTTGGGTTTTTGACTATGACTGCCCGCACTTCATTTTCGGACTTAACTGCTCAATGTTATGATTGCAGGATCAGCAGACCTAGGTGTTTGCCTGCATACTTCCTCATCTGGGTTGGATCTTCCAATGAAGGTAAATACCTAAGCTAGACATGTAAGGACTAAGAAACTTACTGTTATAACTAGCATATTATCATTGACACTTTCTTTCATCAGGTTGTGGATATGTTTGGATGTGGATTGCCTGTATGTGCTGTTTCATACTCTTGGTAAAGAAAAAAGTTCCTTATATCTGTTTCCTTGGACTTTTCACATGATATTATGCAAGAAAAATTCGGTGATCCAACCTTTTTCATTTATTATGTTGAAGCATAGAGGAACTTGTAAAAGTTGGAAAAAATGGCCTTCTTTTCTCCTCTTCTTCAGAGCTAGCTGATGAACTCTTGGTAAGCTTTTCGTTTGAACTAATAGAATTCGTTCTTTATAAGTGAACATGTACTATTCCTAGTCTCTTCTATCACTTCCTTAGTGTCTAAATATCTGAGAATATGCTTCTTATTTTCCTTGGTTAAATTTTAATGATCTTTGGGTGTGAGTGTTTGTTTGTCTTTGAAGTTTTGCAATTGGCAATCCAATGCAGATGCTTTTCAAGGGTTTTCCCGATGACTGTAATGCTTTGAAATCATTGAAGAATGGTGCATTGGAGATGGGGTCTTCTGCCAGGTGGGCGACGGAATGGGAAGAGAATGCTAAGCCACTAATAACTGAGGCAAGTTCGCTTTTCTCTATCTAGGCTTGTAGTTGCCCCTAGGTATCAGTGTCACCTAACACATGTGTGCATGCACATTCACAAACATCCTTTGTGATTTTATGAAGTCTCCTGATATTTGATCATTGTGGGTTTTTAAGTTACTTCGACTACTGTTGTTTAACTACTTAATTAGTAGAGTCTTTGCACCTCAAACATACAGGTTATCTCTGGAAGCTTCAATTGACTTATGGTTCAGCTGCTATGCATTTGAAGTCTATTCTATGACTGAAAGTTGTAGCATCTGCTATCCCTCCAGCAAAAGTTCTCCCCTTGACGGCAGGGCTAACATTAGGCGGGACACTTATGCAGCCATTTCCATGTATTGAGAAGCAACTGTATGACCTTATTCATAGTTAGTTGGCATCTGTTTTTATTCGTTTTAGAAAGATGAAATGTTATGAAACAAAGTATTGTCAATGACGCAAAAGCTGGGCGTACTTTGATATATAGAGGAGCAGGTCAATTATTTGTATTTCAATTTGTTCCTTTTTTGCTGCTTTAGGCATTCAGGGCTGAGTCCATGTGGTTCGCTAACAAAAGCGGGGTCGAGATTGATGGCAAAGTTGATACCATGTGTTAGATAGAATTTAGTTTCCTCCGTCTGGCATTGATGTGACTTTTTCTAGGTTGATTTCCTTAATTTGTTTGAAAAAAATTCATGTGGTCTCTCAGTGGTTACAAATTCAACACAATGTTAATTTTTTTTTTCATGTAGCTTATTTGCCAACAAAAGGTCCAAAAATGCATCACCATGCTGATCTTATTTTTAGCACTTTGGTCAATTGTATTTATGTCCACGCCACGACATTAAACTCGGCTAGCAAGCAAATATTTCAGGAAGTCCACCTATTGAGTTCCAGGAATATTTGGGTATCTATCCCAAGAAGCCAAGTTTCCTTAAGAAAAACTTCAATATCTCATTAGCAAATAAGTTCATAGATGAATAAGATGGAGTATTGAATGCTAAAGAATTTTCCATAATTCATTTCCAAATGAAATATGTCAAGGGAATGAAGTTTTTTTCTTCTCCTATTGCAATTTTTGTTTGATGTGTTTTTGACATGCATAATTTTTAGTCAGACCTATTCTGGAAGTTGTTTTCTCATATTTAGTACTTTCTATTTGGAAGTTCATAATGTAACATGCATAACTTTTAGTCAGACCTTTTCTTTATAAGAATCGTCTTTGTTGCTCGTGGTTATGGTTCATATTTTGGGCTATAATGTAAGGATACCATGGCTCGAACTAGTGACCCAAGAAGGGTGCACCACGTCAGAGCCCAGAGCTTTGGTTATGGTTCACATTTTGTATCCAGAGCTAGGGATGTTTAAACCAGTCAGATTCGACCTTTACAGTGTGTTATGTATCTTCTTACACAGATAGTTTAGTATGATGTTGTTTCGTATATTATCGTCAATATTGGGTCATTGGGTCATTTGGTGATCCTTTTGGCTGCTCAAATGCTCCTCTGAGGTATGAACTGACTATTTTTCCAGTCCAGTGGTTTTAATAGGCTTTTTGTCTACTTGTGGTGAATTATAAAGCTCTGCATGATTTGCTACTTTAACGATGAATGAAGCCTTTCATTTTTCAACTCAGTAGAGTTCTGTTTCCAAGGACACAAGTTAAGTGTTTTTGCTATATAGCAGCTATTGTTTGTGAGTTTATTAGTCACTTATGCATGAAAATATTGGTGCTCTGTCATTTCAGGAACTTAACTGGATAAGAGGCTGGAAGAGCTCCACTTTCATTTTCATTTTCATGGTTAAATAAGCCCCCATTTACACAGACGTGAACTGATAAAATGCTCGACGAGGAGCTTCTATTTAGATGAGCATACCTCTTTCTCTCGCGACTAGGTAGGAACTTTTTGACGCATGGTTAGTTTTCTAATCTTGTCGATTGGCCTTTAGATCGCACTTGCTCTACTTTCGTCTCATTGGACAATGCTGGCCGTTAACTATTTTTTACCTTCGACATCTGCCATGAGTGGATTCTAATTCGTAAACTTCAGCTGCATAATAAGAGGATCTTTTTTATTTGTAGTGCAATAGCTTTTGTGGCCAAGATTCTTTTGGCATGATATCCTTATGGTGGCACTTTTTCTTTTGGGATGCTATCCTTTGTCTCTCTCTCTCTCTCTCTCTCTCTCTCTCACACACACACACACACACACACACTCATAATGTGTATGACAGTATCTCTGGTGTCTGAGATGCCACGTTCCTCTTCTTATGATTGACCATATTAATATGCACTCTAGTGCATCTGTATGTCTGGAAGAATTCTTTTATTATTACTACCTTAAATATAGGATAATACTTAAGCACTAAGGCAGATGATGTAAGAGATGCATTTTTTCGGTTTTTAAATTCTTCTTTTGATTCTGCATTTGGCGGCCATGTAGGGGAGCCATGGGATGATGTCTTTTTTATGGCAGGGTGGATCATGTTGTTGACGTGGATGAGATGGATCAATGTGACGATGACACATAGCAAATCCTCTGGAAGCAACCCAAAAGGTCCCTAGTTTTTCATTCAATTCCACTTCAAAATTATTTATGGAGACTGCTTTTCTTTCCTTCTTGACACGTTTGGAGTCTCTACTAGACTGCTTTTCCTAGCCACTAGATGAGGTTCAGTAGTTTCAGGATAATTGACCTTTGCCATTCAGTTCCAACTTGTATGGCCTTTTATAGAAAGCTTAAGTTATCTTGTGGACCTTTCTACATATGTAATTTTGGGTATTACAGCAGGCATCAATTTCTGGCATCATTGACAAAGGTTGGTTCCTCAACCCATCCAACAGTTGCATCTGATCAAGCTATTTATGTTAACCTTCCAGCTCTGGTCCATCAGAGATTGACAAGTCCCTTGGTAGTATTGATAAGGTTCAAAGCAGGTTTTAGTCGTTCCATTATATAGCCACCATTTAAGAATCATAGACACTTCTATTGAGGCGATGTGTCACGTTAGACACTGACACTCTTCACACATTCTTGAAAGGGCGTTTGATCAACTTGTCTTAACTGAAAAAATGAACTCCTTATATCGGATACTTTATGGACATTTAGCAACACTTTTCTTAAACCCTCTGAACATCTCTTTGGTAGTAACAACGTTCTTGAGATGAATAAATCATGATGTTTAGTGAAATTATTCATATTCATTTCATTTAGCGAGATGAATAATTTTAGCGGAATTATTCATTTCATTTCATTTCCAGACGTGTCATGCCCTTCATTTTTTTTTAGAGTTGGTGTGGCAGCTTGTCGTGCGGGTTGGTATATTCAGGGACACCGTCTTCCACTACTATTGCAAATTAAAATATGCTCAGGCTAGAAAATGAAGAGATAGAATCAAATTAACTTGGTGGTGGTCAGCAAATCTTTGCACAAGGAGCAATCTCAACCTAATAGAGTGTGGAAGGCCAAGTATTTTCCTTCTGACCTTGTTTAATGCATTCAGTTATAGTTTACTGCCAAAGTCTTGGGATTGGGAATAGTCTTGAACTTTGCTTAAAAATATATCTGATGGGAAAAGATGTGGTCAAAACATAGCTTGGAAAACACTTTGCTGGCTATATTATCTATAGCATAAACAATTCTTTCATGCTTCTATTTGCTGAATATTTACATGTTCTTGGATTTTGGTTGTGGGTTTCGCAAGCTGAAATCCTGGGGACTTTCTAGGCCTTGTATAGGCTTTGGTTGTTTATGTCGATCGATCATTTGTCAATTGCTGATATACGTGGTGGTGATCATTGTTCGTGCCTGTTTCTTAAACTATCTTTTCTGCAGACCAAATCCCAGCAATTTGGGAGTACCGTTAAGATCGATAAACCATTCTCCCGTCTTCCCACGTCATTGTTATGCCTAAATCTGTAAACTTCTCATAAGGAATACTGAGCATTTGAAATGGGTGCGGAATCTACGTGCATTTGACCTCTTCTTGGATGAGTCTAGTAACAGTGCAGAAGGGTGAATATAAAATTGCAGGCGTCACACAGCCACACGAAAATAGAAAAATAGAGGTTGCACAGAATAGGAGGAGAGTTTATTATGGCGAGAATTGACTCTCTTTTTACCTAATTTGGTACTATTTTCCACTTGGAGAAAGGGTGTGTACTGTATGGTTGTTGTTTACTGATTCTTGGCCTGTAAAAGGGTAGGCAGAATGTGCATCTAATCTATGTGGATTTGATTGAATATTATTAAAAGTTGGTTTGGTTTGGTTGAATCATTTGAATAATTGAACCTGCGTAAGTCAAGAATGCATATTGCATCACTTGATCCGTCATGCTCCATGAATTTAACCCCTCTCTCTCTCTCTCTCTCTCTCTCTCTCTCTGTCTGTGTTACTAATTTAATTGTTTATTTGCAGGTTTGTTGGGTCAGGACGCGTGGCTATTATTTTAGATGGGATGAACACACACCTGCCAACCACATAGCCACAAGTACCCATGGAGATGGAGAAATTTTCAGTGCCCAGGGGGCACAACCAAGTGGTGCGGAGCGCGCATCTTGGCCGTTCGAAACCAGATTTCTCCTCTCTCCTATCTCTCTTTTTAAAATCTGGGCCGTCCAAAATACTTTTGGACGGTCGAGATAAGCGCTCGGGCACCACTTAAGCGGTGCCCGCTCGGTATTGAAAAAAAATTCCTCGGTATGGGAGTGGCAATGACCCAATATAGAATTTCTATGGTTGTGTAGAGCGCGCATCTCGGCTGTCAAAAATCAGATTTCTCCCACTCTATCTTTAAAATTTGGACAGCCAAAGATGCGCGCTCGAGCATCACGTAGGCCATGCCCGCTCGGCACTAAAATTTCTCTTGGAGGTGAGAGTGGGGATGACCCACAATTGAATTTTTATGGTTGTGCAGAGTGTGCATCTCAACGGTCCAAAACCCGACTTGTCCCTCTTTCTCTCTTTAAAATATGGGCCGTTCAAAATACTTTTGGACCGCTAAGATGCGCGCTAGGATACCATGTAGGCGGTGCCTGCTTGGTACTGAACTTTCTCCCGGAGATGAGAGTGGTGATGATCCACAATGGTATTTCTATGGTTCTTTTCATTTTCTCAGCTGTGTTGTGCCATTTCTTGGAATCCTGTGCTAATTGAGGCTCTGATTTCCCGCACATAGTTAAAATGTTTCTCATGCTGTTTATTTTGTGGAATGAATGAATTGGACTTGGGTGAGACTTTTTTTTTTTTTGCTTTGGAAAATTAAAACAGAGAGGAAATCAGTTCAGAAACATAGTCCAAAAAAACAGGAATTAAGCCTAATCCCTAAGATGCTCTGCTCCCAGCCTATCCTCAAGCACGAAGTGGCGCTCCGATTGAGGGGATTCCTCGGTGACCACCGGTGTCTTCTTGCTGCTCAACTTCCAACCTCGCCATGTGGTCAGCGCTTCTGTTAGCTCCTCTATATATGCAGGTGTGAGTAGACTGAGTTCTCCTTAGCAGAATTCTTGGGTGAGACTTTGCAGGTGTGACAATATTGAACAATGCCTAATGCCTAATGCTGTCGGGTGCAGTACGTGGTAATACAAAATAAGGAGGGTGTAAACTGACAATATTGAACAATGGAACTGTGGTTGGGGTAATCCAATAAGGAACCGTGGTTGGGGTCGGAGTGACTTTGGGTGCTCAGATAGCATGGATCGTCCTCGCTTTTATTAGGAAAAACGTCGGTGAAAACCTGCCTACGTATGGTCGTTTGGTGAGTACCCAAATTGTGTTCATAACAAATTGGTATCCCTAAATTGATAAATTCTGGGCCAATCATTTTTTAATCAAATAACTCAATCAAATAACTCATTAAGATCATATTTTAATTTCAAAACTGCCATTACTCTATATTATTTCATTTCAGAAAATAGGATTTTCTTTTTTCAATTTCAAATCTTGATTCATTTTCCTCTGCTTTTCTGCCATTTTTTTTGGACTTCTGGAAAACTCTACTAATTTCTTTCTTATTTTCCTCAGCTTTCTGTGTGGCCTTCTTGTTGCAGAAATTGAAACAGTTTGTTGTCATATGTTTCTGTCTTTATTTAGGGGATGATTTCAGAGCTTCTCTTGGTAAAAAAAAAGTTGGTCAAATTCAATGTCAAAGGGAGAATGACTATTTATAAAATCGAAATCGATTTGTAGTACTTGGAGAAGAAAACAGATTTTTTTTTTTTTTTTTCTTTTCCATCACGTGTAATCTGCAGCTATCCAAAACTTCTAGCTCCGACTCTCAGCGAGTCATCATTTACTTCACAACAGTTGATATCACGTGACAGTTCTACGATAAAACTTGACATAATGTTAACAACAAAAAAATAGATACAGTCCTGACTGTACATCCCATCCCACTAAAAAAATTAAAGGGTTATTAATGCGACATGAAGTTGGCAGTTTGAAGATTTGTTTGAAGCCAAGAGAATATGCCTACCATTTCCATGAATAGAAAGCCCATGTTGAGGGTTAATTTATAGTTTAACCTATATTATCATAAATAACCAAATCTAACCCCTATTTGGACTCTCAAAAAAGGGGTTGACTCCTTGTAGGAAAGTGGTTTCGTCTTCTTAATCCAAAGTTTGAATTCTTAAGATATTCCTCCAATTACTGCAAGTGATGTCGTATTCACCCACATAGACTAGTTGTTTGATTTTTATTTTTATTTTTTTTTTGTTATTTTACCCTTTTTTAGTATCGACATTTCCATTTTGGGGTGTCCCTTAATAAGTGTATATTTTAAAAAGTTAATAGGAAAGTTTGTATAGTTATCATTTTGCCCTTTTGAAAAATTAGTGGGTAAAAAGTTAATGGGTAAAAGTGGAGGATAATTTTGGAAAGTGGAGGTAAAAGTTGATGTGAAAAGTGTAAAATAGAGGTAAAAGTTGATGTGAAATGTGTAAATGTGTAATGATGATATTTTTTCATAAGTTGGATTTATGAAGCAACACATTTAAAAAGAAACGGAGGGAGTATGTTTTTGTGTACATGTGTACTTAATGGAAAAAAATTTGATAGTTCTACGTTGAAGGGAGGGAGGGAGTATGTTTTTGAATTAACCTTTTCTTGTGGTCGCAGACATTTATTGGAAGTTATTAACTTAAATTCGATCTTATAAAATGTTTACGACTGTTATCATTGAATTTTACCAGGATCAATTTATGTTCGTGAATCAGTCTCTCCATCGGAAAAGTATTGTCAACGAAAATTATTAATTGTACTCTCTCTGTCCCAATTTAATACTCGTTCATTTTCAGATTTTCGATTCTCTTTTCAATTGTCTATATATTCCAATTTATAATATTTTTCAAGATTTAAAAAAAAATCTTTAATAAAACTAATTGAGATCTATCAAATAAAATCTATATTGCATATACAAAGTCTTATATATTGCAAGATATAAACCTTTTTTTTTAATGAAGTTAGAATAGTGACATGAACTACTAATTTAGGACGGAGAGAGTATCACTTTACTTGTCCTACATCTCTTAAAAGACAATAGTAACAATATCGGCTTATTTTCATTAGATTACTCTTATTAATGTTGTTAGACTTACAAACGCTCAGTTAAGCCACTCAATCTCGGTTAATATAATGTAGAGGCCTACTCACAACTATTGTCAGTTAGTTTTAGGTTAGAACCCTCCAAAATAGATAACAATTGCGATGCATTCATCTACGTTGTGAAAGGGGAGCCGGGAACCAAGAAAGTATAAAATTTTGATAAAAACGAAAGAAAGAAGAGTTGGGAAAACACAACAAAAACTATATTAATAAAAAATTTAAAAAAAAAGTAGAAAAGGAGAACAATATGCTTTGAAGATACCCAAACAGCCCTTGGTTATACCATTGGTCGATTTTGATCTGCATCGTTCATCGCCGAACACAGATAATGTGAATCGGGTCAGCACACCTGTTGTCGATTCCTGGACAGCACGCACCCCTGTCCTAGATATTGGCATGTGGAAACATGTGTAGGCTCCTCCTACATTTTGAATGAAAAGTATATCATATAGTAATTTGTATTATTACTAGTAGCTATGGTGCTTTTCATAGTAAAAAAGTAAAGGCCATTGATAACCCACGTAGGCAACTAGCACTTTGTAGGATTTAGTGGACATCCCAATTTAGAAAGATATGCTACTTATAGTAAATATCATTTGATAATACTAAATATACTTTTTCTTAGGAAAAAAAAAACACTTTTATGATAAGATAATGGCCCAAAAAACTAGAAATTTATTTTTAATGTCAAGCAGTAAGAGAATTATATTCCCTTATGTCATGAGTGCTATTATAACGACGAAATATTATATCAATCATGTCATGCGAGAGTTCAAAATATCTAAACAACCCTAAGGAAAAATAAAACAAGATTGCTATCAAAATTGACTTTGGCCTAGCTTTATCTAGTTGCCCCGCTAAGGTGAGAATATTATTCAAATTAATGGTTGGTTAGTCGGTCCATTAGGTCAGTTATCGAGTCATCAAAGAAATTAAACTTTCAGTGAAACGACAATCAATTCCTGTCTTCACCGGCCAAGATTTGATTCGCTCAATTGAAAGTGTACAAAGTTAGCCAACTAAGACTAATAAGTAATTAACTTTGAAAGAATTTGAACAAATTTAAAAGAAAGCCTAGCTTTTCTCTTTCTTATTTTTTCCCCCTCACAACTAGCAAAGCCCAAGGTTGTGTAATTACCGTTTCACAGTACCATGATCAAGGCTAACCCAGTAGGCAAGCAAGCAAGGATGTCAATTATTCCTGATCGATTCAACAGGATCTGTCGGTTCTCTCGCTTTGAATGAATTGGAGATTCTGGGGATTGGAGGCAAGAACCCCGCCCATCCCCATTTTTTCTTATTAATTTGCTTTTTTGTATCCTTGATTATGTTGTTATTGTCAGGGCCGGCTCTAAGTTTCTTGAGGCTTAAAGCGAACTTTTAAAAGGGAAAAAAAAATGGGTCTTCAATCTTTTTTGCATAGTGAATGATACTTGAGAAAGAAAAAACATTCATAAGGAAGGCAATGCAATATTTTGAGACCATAAGTACCCATAATCAATAGCCATTACAATACATTAAAAATTGTCATTTAAAGATTACTCTTCTCGCGTTTTTAGCAGCAAAAGTACTAATTAAACTTGCATAATTAAGTTTCTCCACCATAGCCTTTTCAATAGACAACATAGTCAATCCGTTCGGTCTCTCTTGTAACATCGTCGACCTAATATAAGTTTTGATCAACTTCAACTTTAAAAAACCTCTTTCACCAGAGGCAACTGTAAATCGGAATAGTCAACAGTATTCTGTATGCAATCCACACATTCAGAAAAACAAGCTATCCATTGTCTTCAAGTAATTGAGCACATCAATGGGCTTTCTTAGCTCTTTTGGTAAAATTTCTCTCAAGACTTTCAATTCCGAACATAATCATTCTCATCAACATCAGAAAGCTCATCTCTTTTCAAAATATCTTCAAGATTACATTTGGGCCCTTTCACTTGGGCCTTATTTTAAATTAGGCCCTCAAATTTTTTAGACAAATTAAACTTAATTTTTTTATTGATACCTAGTAACTATATGGACCTATATTATTGGGGGCCCCAAAAATCAGACAAAATTTGGAGGCTTAAAGCGGTTGTTTTACGGGCTGTAGCTTCTATTAAAATTTGAAAAAACTCTACTATTACATTGAATATATATATCATCAAATTATATAACTCCGTCACTCCTCCACATATATAACCCGCCACCGCTACGCAAAATTTTGGTTCCGTCCATGCTAACACCCACACGAGGTGGAACCTTAGCTTCGGTTCTGACATAGATGCAATAGGGTTTCCCACAAGTAGTGATGTGGTGTGACGGATAATACTATCAAAAGGAGGTGACGTTGTATAATACCTGCACCTTTCATTTGAAGCACCAAAAAAAGAAATTACAAAATTAAATTTCTCCCCGGTTGAAAAGTACACGTGTTCCATTCTCGCATTACTTTTGCTTTGCAATCAAATTATGAATCGCAATTCACATGATTAAATCCAACTGCTAGATTGACGTGGACCAAGAGGACTAGGATTAGGACATAATTGTAAACTTGTAAATCAATTTAAGCTGAATTTTCACTAATATTATTGGTATTTTCTTTTTTGGCATTTTTGTCGTCTTTTATGAATTTTTGTTGAATTCATCTTTTATTCTTTTGATTAAATCTTCCATCTCGACGAGTGGAAATTAAAAAGTAAAAAACTATGACAAAGTAAAAAAAAAAATAGTTCACTAAAACAGAAACAATACCAAACAATTAGTATTTTTTACTGCAGTTTTGTTTTATATGATTTTTTTTCAAGTTTAGTCCATAATCCCAAAAATTACGATGAAAAATTAAACAAAAATTAAGAAAAGTAAGAATCATTTTAAGGCTAAGTTCTCCAATGGATTTTATCAATCTAAAAAATCTACAGATTTTATCAATTCTCTTCAGCAATAGATAAAATCAATGGCTTAATTTTATCAAATTTTGATAAAATCCATTGGAGAATTAGTATAAAAATATCGAGGCCCTGTTGCCGATAATTTTTTACACTTTTTAATTTTTGTCTTTATTAAAAAAAATTAAGTTCTGTGATTTGTTTCGACGAAAACAATTGAATGTCTCCAACAATTATGTCAATAATTACACATCTGATTACGATAAAAACTCGAAAAAGTATACAAAACTTTTAAAAGTGCAAAATGTCGATGCCTTAATTATTAACGATCATCAACAAAATTCACAGCAGTATCGTCACCCTTTTCTTGTTGTGACAGTTAACGAGTCAAATCACCTTTTCGGGTTAAAATCTTGAAAATTACTAGGACCGTTAAATTAACATTTTTTTACTACTAACAATTTTTTCTTCATGGGCAAAAATATTACTACTAATAATTAGAATAATTCTTGGAAAAGTGTGTGATCAAGTCCGTTGAGCCCCAAATCTCTCGTACAACGATGTTTTTGCACGGAAAAATAATGTCCGTTGCTACACGTACAGACCACCATGCACCGATCACGTGCATATCGGCATCAGAGACCCACTTTTGGGTTTCATACGAACAACTCGAGCCGTTTATTCATCTTCTTTTTTGGATGAAATGTGGTGATTTTGGATAGACTACTTAGGCACGTCCGATGGAGCTGATTTCTAACGCGGTCCCTCGAAAAATCATGTGGAGTGATTTTGGATCGACTACTTAGAGCATCTCCAACTCATCTCTCATTCATTCTCCATTTTGGAGACTCAAATAATTTGGAGTATATTTTATTCAAAAAGCAAATATGGAGAATCAACAACTCCAACCCCAATTCTCTATTTTCCATCCCCCAAATTTCCCTCCAAAATTTTACTTGTATTCCTACTTCAAGTTTCAATCAAAGAACTCCTTTTTTGTTTAAATTAATTATTGGTAATCTGAAAGACCACCATTTTGGTATTGGCTAAAGTAGCTATAATCACCATGACTGAAGCCAAAGGAGTTGGATGCGTGAGCTCTGTTCTTGGGTGGAGTTCACGTTCTTCTCCATGAATTCTTTTTCTTAACATTCAAGTAAATAAAAAAAAAAAAAAGACAAACAGATTGGTAGGAGGCTAGTGATGTAAATTAAAAAAAAATATTATGAGAGTTGAAATAGTTTGAATTTACATTTAAGGTAATTTCAAAGCGTATTTATACCTATTTAATATTAGGCTCGTTTTGAAGATACTATTAATATCTTTTCAATGATATCAATTTTATAAAAATTGAGTGTATAATGTAAAAGTTATATGTCATTGAAGAAGATTTAGCAAAAAGTAAATAGGATATGGTTGGTATTATAATTTGTTATCAATTGATACAAAGGATAAAATAGTGATTTTTTAAGGGAGAAATAGAGATGGGTCTCCATTTGGTGGGAGATTCTCCAAATATGGAGGATGAGAGTTGAGTCTCCATTTTGGAGACCCCAAATAGAGATGGGTTGGAGGCAATAGATTCTCCAAAATGAAGATTTGGTGCTCTAAAATGGAGATTTGGAGATGGTTAGGAGATGCTCTTAGGCATGGCCGATGGAGCTGATTTCTAGCGTGGCCCATCGAAAAATCATTCTAAAATGAATGAACGGTTAGGATTGCTCGTATGAAAGCCAAAAGTTGGGTACCCAAAGTTGATTTGTACATGGTCGGTTCATAGGGATCGGTGCCCCTTGGATTTCCGAATAATAATTGGTTGATTTAAGGAACCCATAATTTCTAAAGTTGCCAATCACATAATGCCAACAAACATAAATTATTTTTGCCCATTTTCGTGAAAATTGACAATGGAGAAGACAAATGGGGTGCTTGATTGGTAACTTTTTGGTGACATTGATGTGGCGATCAATACGGATCCCTGTTTTTCTTTTGTCAATTTCTTGTGCAATCAAAAAATTATCCCCATTCGTTTCATCTCTTCATTTCTTTCTTTTTCCATTAGATTTGTCTGTTTAACCTACTTGAAATAGACCGTTTGTCTGGTTTTTGCAAACCTCTGAGTTCGTGTCCGAAGCTCATTGGTGGTTTTAAAATGAATCGAATTTACTCAGGCTTGATTCGTTTCGGCTCGTTAAAAAAAAAAATTTCAAATCGGTGTGCGATTGACGATACTAAAGATTTTTAAAAACTCGTCAATTTTTTTACTCGAACTTGCCTTAAAAGATGAAACCATATATAATTCGAACAAATTATCAATTGGGCCTAGACCTTAGATTCTCTCCTAAAAAATTTCCATTTTCAATGTGGGTTAAAAAAAATTAATAAAAATAAATAAATAAATAATAATAATAATAAATATATAAATAAAAAATAATAGCTGGACTCGTTTCGACTCATTAACAAAATTCTTTGAAACCGAATCGGTGTGGGATAGACAATACTAATTTTTTAAATAAAACTCGTCAACTTTTTTCCTCGAACTCATCTTAAGGAGCTGAAATGTTCGCTCCATCCTAGCTTTTCAAGTTCGAAACTTCGGAAGTACTATTGATTTTGGCGGGACTATTGATTTTGGCGGGATTAGTTTATCCTTTGTGTTGTCTTTAATTGTAGTCACCAAATAGCAGACAATGTGATTGATTTCCGTAAATTAGTCGACGAGAGTGTAAACTAATCGTGAGGGGTAAAAATAAAGAAAATATTGTGAATAAAAAAAATTAATCTATTCACAAGAAACATAGCATTACAGAGTAAAACAGACATCAGAGAACAATACATGGACACCATTACATTTATTCTTCTATATAGCTATATAAATATCTCCTCACGTATAGGAAAAAACAAATATAGCAGAGAGACACAAGCTGAGCTCCATTTTTCTACCTACACCCCCACAAAGCTACAAGCTGCTCTCACAGAAAAACAGAGTAACCCTAACCAAAAATAAAACAAAAATAAAACAAAAATTATAAAAATTACAAACCCATAAAAACGGGGTTGCTTCTATAAAACAGCAGGAAAAGTCCGGGGACATGTACCTCTACATCCATCCCTCAGGTAATTCTCTGCCTGTAAAATTCGCGAAAACTACGCTTGATTGGCCAGATCTTTTGCACCTATGAATGTGCCATGAAACCCATAAGGAACTCGTGATGGTAACTTGATTGAGGCCTCCAATTGCAAATTCGTCGCGTTAACGATCTGTAACTCCGATTTCCACCTCTTCTCGTCGTGCACGAAAGTTAGGATGTACCCTTCATCTTCTTCTCCTTCTGGATTGGGTAAGAACAGAGGCTCGCCGCCGTATTTTTCGTCGCCGTAAATGTACTTCTTGACTTCTCCTGTCGATAGATCGACCTTAGCGAAGCCGGACACTTTAGGCCACGGTTCAGCTATGGCTAGATAAGCGAACCGGGTTTTTCGCCCGAGTTTGTTTTTATTCACCATCCCTGCTTCCAAGTTGACTTGCTCGTCCTCGCTCTTAATTATCGCTCTGCGCTTGGACTTTCCTGTTTTCAAATTTAGTCTTATTTCCGATAAGACGCTCTCTAACCCTTCATCACATTCGTTGAAAATAGAGTCCGGGGGAGTCATACAAGACCCAATCACGACAATCTCGTCGTTTTCGGGTTCTTCCCAAGCGTTCCACAAGTGGAAGCAGAAGCAATCTGGAGCTTCCACCCACTTGATTTTCGAAGAGTCAGTGGCGTATTTGTTTAAAATACCGAACCTTGCCACCTTGTTCTTGTTGTAAACCACGGGAGATCCGCCGCAGATCATCTCGGGGAGCTTGAAAACCACCTGCTGGTCCGGGATTACGACGAAGTTCTCGGTGATCGCGAAATCGTGCATCATTGTGGGTTCCGCGAGGGGGATTTCCACGTCCGAGATTTCTCACCGGACGGTGAAAACCAGAAGTATTTGAGGTAGGGTTTTTGAATGACGTCGTAGCTTAGAGCAAAGAGCTCACCCGAAACTGGGTCGAGTTTCGGGTGAGCGATCATGGTGGATTTGAGTTGGTTGTTGAAGTTGTACCTGAAATGGGAACAGAGCAAAATTTCATTTAGCTAACATGATCGCTAATTTTGGGCTACATAATCCATAATTTGTTTTACAATAGAATTAAATGTATTAATCTCATTGTGTAGCACGATAATAGTTTTTATGCATGTTATTATATAAGTTGTAGAAACGCTTATTATTAAGATTAGGCGTAAAAGAATCTTTCAAAAAACTCAACGGTCAATTTATCTTATTATAAAAATAATTGTAAGACAATCTTTAAGTTAAGTTATTGAAAAAGTTATATAATTTCTCTTTTTGATAATTTACTAAGCTTTAGAGTTAAATAGGTCAAATACTTTTTATTTTATTTTTGGACTTCTTAAGAAAGTAGTTGACTTAAAAATTAGTACATTGTTTGAGTTATTTATACTCTCTCTTTTTTCTATCTATAGTACGACAAACAAGTGAGTTTCTCAAAAAACTTATTTACGTACCTTTCGTAAAAAGTGTGTGGGCTCAACTTCTAACTACGTGAGGCTCATATCACGATAGAATGTTCACTATCGTCAATTCTATCGTGACAGAGTGACGCACTCCTTCGAGAACACTGAATAACCTCGTTTCTTTTGTGCTATATTTTATGAAAATCTATGAAGCCAAAAATGGAAAATCTTGATTAAAAAAAAAAACTAAATGGAAAAATCTTTTTAAAAAGTTGGGAATGGCTATGTTCGTACCTTCCCATAGTCTTTAAGTCGCTGGAAGGAGTGACCTTCACATGGTACGGCAAATCATCTTCCGACATGGCGAGTAACCGGCCGTTAAAATAAACCAAACCGGCGTTGGCCACACCGATTCCGTGACTATGATCAACAATTCCACACAACCCACGAGCATAAAACAACATCAACCTAGCAATTCCAGAGTGCCCGTGCAGCTCACCGATCGCCTTCGGAAAAACCGGCCGGCCCAATTCCCGCTCCTGAACCAACCTCTCCGTCTCCGTGAACCGGCAGGAGTAACTAACACCGCCGTCACTGAACTTAACGGCGTGAACCATCCCGTCGCCGTCGAACAAGTGGTGACCGGCGACCGGCTCGTGCAATGGGTTAGCGCCGTTCCGAACGTAAACGCCCTTAATGCAACTGGGTATTTTCCCGGTCACCGGAAGGTTATGTCGGACGGAAGTTTCCGGCACCGGAGCGTAGTTCCCGGCGATCTGAACCCCCGGGTCAGCAGTCTTCGGGAGGGGATGCTCGAGCTCGTGCGCCACCAGCACGCTCTCCACCGCGTCCAGAGCCATTGCCGCCGCTCTTTGCAACAAATTCCATCGTTGGGTCTCGCCGGAGCTCTGTTTTTGGTAGGGTGTGGAAGTAGTGACTGTGGGAGTGGTAATAGAAGAAGTGGGTTTTTGAGTTTGTTTTGGGAGGTGGAGAATGGAAGGGGCTGTTTGGAGAGCGCAATTAATGGTTTTTTGTCTGTTGAATTTGGTTAATGAGATTGATGAGGCAGAAGAAGAAGAGCCATATTCTTTAGAAGAGAGTTTTTTGGGATTAACCCAAGTTGTAGAAGTGGTTGCACAAGCCATGGCTACTTAAATTTTGTTCAGTAATGGGTTTTTTGGTAAGTTTTTGTGTGGTTTGTTTTGTGTTTGAAAGTAGGGGGGAAAGAGAGAGAGAGTGGTGAGATTTGGGGAGAGAGAGGACAGAGAGAGATGGTATATATAGAGAGAGAAAGAATGAATGGGATACAAGAAATGGAGGACCACGTGTTGCATTCAAGAAATGGAGGGAAGATTCCCCAAAAAAAAAAAAAAATTTTGGAAAAACGAAATGGAGAGAGAGGAGAGGGACAGTTGCTTGATGAATTGACACGAACACATTTTTCTCTCATTACACACTGTTTTTAATTTTTAACGGTAAAATAATGGTCTCCGTGACATAATTTACTACGTACATAAGTTGATAAAATAATAATGGGGCAGTGGAGTTGTTCATTGGAAAATGCCAGATATGGCTCCTAGTGTTGTTATTGGCCCCCATTAATTAACTTGGGGAGTCCGGTATCGTTCCTCCTAAAGTTTCACGTTTGATTTTTCGGTATCGGTATTTTTGTGAGCGTGAAAAAAACTGTGAAAATAACTGCAGGGATTAGTTTCGCGGTGCATGCAAACGGGTTAAAATAATTTTGGGAAAATGAATCAAGAAAACTTGAAAGAGGAGTTTGTGACTTTGTGGGGAGGTTATTGGTGCTTTTTTTTGCGCGTTATGGCCTATAAGAGTCTAAAAGGCTTACCAACCCTTAAAAAATTGGCATCTCTTGACCATTTACTGCCCTAACAAAAGTTTAGGTCACATCGGAAAAATACCCCACACGTTTGTTGCCTACCCACAAAAAAAAAACCCATTCCTATTTACATCCTCTTGAGTCTTGCTCTCCTTTGACCATTTTCCACTCAAAGTCTTTGCCAATAGACCCAATCAAATTAGAGGAAACGAATCACATATTAATGCTCCCATTCGTATCCCTTCAAATTAACTCACACTTTTTGGCTCTACGGTGAGCCTACAGAAATAATCTGAACCGCCGTTTACCTCGTTGGTCTGTAGAAATTGAGTCTGTTTGAACATCAATAAGTAGATGATCAAATTATTTAAATCCAATGATTTAAGTTCATATATTTGTTGTCCATTTTGAAAAACAAATGACAATCTGTTTACATATTTCCACGTATGATTAAATTGATATTTTTCACACATATTCTTCTCAGTGAGTCCTATAATATGAGCGTTTCGAATTATTTATTTTAAGCACGCCATAGAGCGATGAAGTGTGACTTTGGAGGGATATGGAGGATTAGAGTATGATGGAGAGATTAACCCGACCTGATAATTGAAAACAAATTTAGACATCCTTATGAGTAGAACAAATATATTTTAGGGAAACTTCAATTGGAAGATCATATAATTATGAATTTTGAATTAAAAGTAATACACGATGTGACGATTCCATGGGCAGCGGCTATGGAAGCTTATTTTCGTCCGGGGAAGTGATTGATCAAGATCTCGGTAGAACTCGGTGCGAATCGGTGGAACTTGGTGGGGCGACCCAGTGTGGATCGGCTGTGCCAGTGCTGGGGTTTTTTTGCACTCGGTGGAAAATGGTCATTAGCATACATATACTGCTAATGTACTGCTAATGTACGCATGCAAAAGAGAATCAGAGATGACATGCCTATTGCAATCCTGCCACCAGTAGATAAGCCATTACTTCGCAAAGATTGTGGAACTCAGTGACTAGTGGGTCTTGGCTTAGCTGTACCAGTTCCTTTGGGGTCTGATTAATTAGTTTTTTTAGTTTTGTTTTGTTACTGTTTTTTGTTCCCGATTACCTTGCGCTGTGTTGTCTTATGGATTGTGCTGGGAATCGATTGTGATTCTCTACTACTACCTTTTGAATCGGACTCATCATTCTGTCCCCTAGGTGTCGGGTCTGCTTCGGCAAGTGTGTCTGCGAGTCGGTGGCCTCGTCAGCATAATGCCGTTCTCATTTCACTTGTTAGTGGTTTAGGTTTCAATCCTGTCTTTTGTAATCGGTGCCGGATGGCGTTTGGATATGATATCTTGACTATTTTCAAAAAAAAAAAAATGTGACGATTCCACGAAATTAGAGAAAAGATTTGACACAAAATCGGAGATGCATTTTAACTATGAGACAAATATAGTGAAGTTGAAAGTGAGAATTCAAACCCAATACTGCCTCTTAGAAAGACGAAATCTATTTCTTTTTTATTACTTTCATAATCTCTAGTCTCCAATTTCCATTAATTTAACTCCCTTTAACCAATAGTAGCATAGAAGTTTTGTCAAAGTGATTTATGGAAAATAGAGTTTCAAACATGTGGCGTGGAAGTTACAAACACAGGACGTGAATTTTTTCTAACTCGTCTGGTTTTAATTAGGCCAAAGTTGAGTGCAACGTAGTATGACCATTTTTAGCTCAATAAGACAAGCAAAGGGAGGTTATCAGTCGCGTAGCAAGAAATTTAGTTCGGTGGGGGCGTCATTAAACACGTTCTTAGAATTTTGATCTTTTACGTATTGTGAAGAACAATAATATCAAAGAAATGAACATCAACGCAAAATTTGCTACAATCTATATGTAGATAATAGGTCTTTATGTAAAACACATAAGTCAAGAGAACTTTTTCGGAAAATTGACAAAGATACTAGGGGATGTAGGTGACATAAAAGCAAAAAAGTATATAATTGTCGGGATAAAAATTGTCACAACCTGATAATTTCGGAGTAAAATTGAAACTATCAAAAAGTTCAATGTGGGCACAGACCCACACTAGTCCTATACTCTCTTCGCCTCTGGAGGTTATAGTACCTATAGTTAGATAGTATTCAATCCTATAGGGTTGGCCCGGTAGTTAAGACCTGTGACATAGGGATTTTACTCCCTCCTAATGTTTCAGGTTTGAAACATGCTATCAATTCCTTCGGGCTAGCTCAGTTCATACGGAGTTTTGCTCCGGCTTTAATCGGGCTTCTCTACAAGTGGCTGATGAAATTGGACTATTTGAATCAATCGAGGTGCGCGTAAGCTAACTCAAACATTTACGTTATAAAGAAAAACAAGAAGATAGTATTCCTATCCTAAGCAAAACTAAAAAAGAGAGAGTTTACTTCCTAGGGGTCCAATGATGGTTAGGTCCCATTTCTCAATAGTGACAGGCCAAAATAAAATACCACACATGGTTGTTACCCACCCACAAACCCCCAATCCCATTTTCCACTCAAAGTCAATGCCCCACTAGACCCAATCAAATTAGGCGGAAAAAATCATATTGGAAAATAATACAAGTGTCGAATAACTTGATATACATTGTTAGGCCAATTTCCTAATAGCTTAAGTTTTTTACATTATTGGTAACTTTAACATAGTATCAAAACTAGTTGTGAGAGGTCTTAGGTTCAAGTCTCCCTTTTTAAATTTGTTTCTTTTTGCAGAGAAGAACGCATAATTTGATTGTAGGTTGGGCGAACACTATAACAAAAACTTATTGGGTAGGTGAACCTATATAGTTGTAAATTTTTTAAATAAAATTACTACTATATTTATTGGAAAATTTTGACACTTGGGTAGGGCAGTCACCCGGGCTAGCCCGCCTTTGTTTCCATCCTTGCCCGTTTGCGTTCTAGTTCTCACCTTCGTATTTTGTTTCAATCTATTTCTCTCCTTGTTATTATATTTCTATCTATAAAAATTTGCATCTCCACGTGCAAGATGGGGTTGCACTTGAGGGAGGATATTGAATAGCTTGATGTACTCCATTAATAGGCTCATTTTCTAACATAGGACGTGAATTTCTTGTAACTCGTACAGTAAAAGGTTTTCAATATGATATGGAGCGGTGGCCGGCCAAAGCAGAGTGCAATTTGTAATCGTATTCTAGGTATGGTAAGAAAAGTTAATTTTAGTACTTCCCAAAAGAAGGCAAGTGATGCTTAGCCGCCCCTTTTTAACACCACATTACTGATTACTCAAGTGTTCACATTGACATTTCACAAATAGCACCTCACTTGTATTGGGAACCGAGAACCCTTGCAGTGCGCAATTTGAAGTGTCGAAAAGTACTTTTAACGATCCAAATTTGTTGAAACTATCCTACATGTAAGAGAAAAACTTGGGTGCCGAGAGAGTAGCATCCGACGTGGTGCCCCTCCGGCACATCCGAGCCGTCCAAATGTATATTGGACGGTCCGGATTAAAACACTCTCTCACCTCTCTCTCTCTCTCTCTTGTTTTTCTCTCCAGATCCGAGCCGTCCAATACACTTTTGGACGGCCCAGATGTGCCGAAAGGCACCACGTGGTGCCCTATTTGCACCCAAGTTTTTCTCTACATGTAAGATGTCGTTTGAAATCTAGACCTCAAATTATAGAGAATGACGGCTCGAATACGTACTATAGGATCCCCAAGGTCCCACATTTTCACATGTAATGTATGATTATTTTCTCTCACAGGATAAAAATAATAAAATAAAATAAAATAATATAAAATAAAAATAACAGTAAGAGAAACAGTCTACCTCAATATTTTGCTCAACAATTTAGAACTTAATGATGTTACAAATTTCTTTTTTATTGGCATATAAAATTATTTTCGAAAAGGGTGTCTTTGAATTCTAGGTAGAGATTCCTCTCTATATATCTTGCCTAGATGACTTATGAGGTCATACAAACATTTTCCGACAAAAAGTCGGTGTGCACAGACTTACGTGGGTCTACTGTAATGTATCAGACGTCTCTAAACACGTATACTATATATGAATTTATACACATAAATGTACACACGGGCATTGTTTTCGAACAATTAATGTGTTTTTTTTTTTTTAACTTCCAATAATACCAACCCTAACACCCATATCCTGGAATTTCATATTATATGGTCCTAGATAAAGTATCCTAACTGTTTTTAGTCTACTTAATGACTATTTCTCATTAAAGTTGGAATACAATAAGTTTCAGTACAGCAAAAATAATTATATTTATTGATACGATCACGTTTGACTTCCGCCGTCAAATCTTATTAGGAAATGAATTTAAGATTCTTAAGCTATCTACGTGTTCAATTGTTAGATTAATACACTTTTTGATTAGATTTCTCCTTACGTCTTCTATGTGTAATTAGCTTCTTAATCAAATTACTCTTTCTATCTCACTGTAATATTTTTCCTTTCCCATTTTTTTTAAAATTAATTAAATTTTTTAAAAATTATGGATTAATTTTCAGTACAATTTTTGGAATACGAAAATTACGACAAATCCTTTTTCCTTTCTTTTTCTCTTTACTAAACTGATTTACTTTTAATTTGTTTTACCAAAATTGGTTTCTCTCTTGATTTTCACTTAAATAGACTGCAAAAACTCTTTTAGCATAAAAAAAACAAAATTTCGTTTGCTTTAATCGCATGATGCCTTTGCCCAAAATTTAATCAAGGTACGTATAAACTGGTTCGGACACCTAATTATCAATATATAACATATAATAGGGGTGCGTATATTTGTCCTCTATAAGAACCGAACCGTTGGATGAATTGATCAAAACACTTTATTACTAGGTTTGAAAAAAAATTGGATACAATCGACGAATTAAAATTTGAATTTATTCCGGACAATATGGTACTTATATATGGTAGAAAAAGAGAGAGATAATGTGTACGAGCCACTCACATATTCTTCTAAAAGATCATGAAATGACTCAATGTCAACTGAGGGAATTATTGATGAACCAAGTGGGTTTTTTTCATGGGGACATGTGTGGCACTCCACATGATGAAATTTGCAATTAGCTGGTTGACATTTTAAAGTGCATTTGCAAGAAATAAGTCCCACTGGAAAACTGGTGATTTGATCAGTTTTGTTGTTTGAAATTTGAAAATTATAAGGTTTTCGGCTTAGAAGAAAGAAAGAAAGATAGTTTGGTCAAACCTTGCAATATAAAATAAGAAACGAAAATCTTCATGGGATGATAGAAGTAGCATCGATACGAGATAAGACGGAAAAAAAAAAATAGAGTAAGATAGTTTGGACATGTTTATCATAGAGGGTTGATGTAGTAGTTATAGAACTCAAGAGGAGCGATACGTTTATGGAAGATGGTACCACTAAAGGGTGTCAAACCAAAATTAACTTTAGAGGTGGTAGTTCAAAAATATCTAGGTTTTTCTTGAAATCACGGAACATGATGTACTTGACATAACTAAATCAAAACAATAGATTCATCTAGCCGAACCCAATTGATTGGGTGGGCTTAATGCTCATTTAGTTTTGTTTGTGTGTTTTCGATCATTAATCTACAAACAATCGACGGCTCTAGGTGTGGTTCTGGGCCTTGTCCCTTCGGGTGTTCATCTTGGTTGGCTCCTTGCCAATTGAGTGTTGGTTTTTCCTCCTTGGGTCCTAGCGGTATGGGATTGTCGGTTGTGGTTTCCTTCTTTGAAGGTTTTCTCCGCTTCCGCCATGATGTTGTGCTTTGGTTCCCTTTAATCTTTGTATGTTTCCAAAGATTAATAAATTTTTTCGCCGTTCAAAAAAAAAAGTGGTTGGCCTAGTGCGCAAAGTTTAGCCTCCAGATTTGCTCCCTCCTAAAGCCTCAGGTTAGAAATCTTTGAGGTGATATCGATTCTTAAAGAGCCATTCATACGGGACTTTATCCTGGCTTCAAATGGTACACCCCACTAGTGAACGGTGAATTGGGTCTCACGAGATTAATCGATGTGCGTATAAGTTATCCTAAACACCCTAAATTATAAAAATAATAATCCACCAACAGTAAGCAGGGCTCAAACTTTCTTGGCACCATAACATTGGATTAATTAAGTGAGTGTTTAGTTAACACATCAAGTGGCTTAGCCCTAATGATCGATCAGGTGTTTCAATATAATTAAATCTTGTGATCCACGAGAACTGGATTTCACATGATCGATCTATCATTGACATGCACATGGATTCACAATCATTAGGTGCTTACAAAAAAAATAAAATCAATGTTTCACATC
The DNA here is from genome assembly GCA_016920895.1 of Vaccinium myrtillus. Lineage (NCBI taxonomy): Eukaryota > Viridiplantae > Streptophyta > Magnoliopsida > Ericales > Ericaceae > Vaccinium > Vaccinium myrtillus. Next base: position 7,342,202 of record CM029273.1, on the reverse strand, counting down.
AAATTTAAATAAATTCATCTCTCCTGATAATTGACTAAGAAAAATATTTTTAAATAACTAAGAAAAATATTGAACTGACACTAATAATAATTTTAAACAAGTTCATGTCACACATGCAGTCAAACGGAATATATGGGTTCAGTTCAAATGTTCTAATGGTGTTTACACATGGTGGCACATGCTTAATTATAGTAATTAAGAGAAGATTTGAACTAATTTTTTTTTTCAATGGCTCATGTTTATCGCTTTTGATTTTTTATTAGTTTTGGGCAGATTAGTTTTTTGTTTTTTCCAATACATTAATTTGACGCGGAATAAAACCCAAAAAATTATTTGGAAAAGTACTTAAAAACTACACGTCTTTTTGTAGTGAAATAACGACTGGGAACGGAGGCCGTAATTTTTTCCTGATTTTTTTCACGGTCAATAATATTTTTTGCTCTTCTTGTTGAGAATACGAATGCAAAAACTCTAATAGTTGACCAAAAGTTATTAAAAAAATTAATACCAAAAAAATAAATCATTTTCAATAAATAAAAAAAGTTAATCTAGTTTTAATTTCACCCAATTCATTAATTCTGTTTAAGTCTTCCAGGGGATAATATATTAACGAATTGGTGATTAAGAGGATAAGATTAGGCTAATCTGAAACTTGGATTGCAATCAGTGTACAAACATTGGGATTCAAACAAACCATGTGATGTTCTGTTACAGATGAACTGATTTTTCATGTTCAGGTTACTTTGTATTTGTTGTATTTCTTGGTAGTTGTCAATCTAAGAGGGATCAAGTTTCTCTCTTCGCGTGATGGTGGCTAGTTCATGCGGTAGAGCTCTTGGATGTCTCACACTGTATCCTGGGATCAAGTCTCATTCCTCCCTCCTCCCATGTAATAGATTAGGAATGACGAATGACAAAAAGAGCTTCTCTCTTCGTACTCATTCCCTCCATACCTTTCCATATATTTCATTTTATGGGGGTACGGACCATTCTATACCTACGATTATGAACAAAATCGTCCATCTCGCAGAACTCGTAAAATAAGTGAGATATCTGTAAAAAATAATCCGATTGAATATCGTTGGGATTTCTACGACATGGTCAATTCAAATACTATAGTTGTGGGTTACGGATGCACTTTTTTGCTAGGTTCGACGGTCAGGGGTTTCCGGGCTTACGTGCACTTTCCTCTTACTAATGTCCTCTCCGGTTCAATCAAACGCAGACCATCGACGATGGGACCAAGAAATCACACTTTGTTGCGGCTTGACATAAAGAATTGGTGATTAAGAGGTTAAGATTAGGCTAATCTGAAACTTAGATTGCAATCAGTGTACAAACATCGGGATTCAACCAAACCATGTGATGGTCTAAGAGTCAAGATTAAAAAAAAAAAAGTAGATTACAAAATGAATTTTAATTCATTTTTGGGGTGTGATGAAGGTTTGTTAATCAAGTTATTTCTTGGATGTTATGCATATCTTTGTAGTAGTAATTAATCTAGTAGGGATCATTCCCTCCATACCTTTGCATATATTTCATTTTGTGGGGATCTGAACCATTCTAGACCTACGATTATGATCCGAATCGTCCATCTTGTAGCGCACGTAAATTAGGTGATATTATTTTTATATAATCTTATCGGATGTCGATGGGCAAGCTAACAAGTTACATTTTGCTAAGTATTTTTACGACATGATCGATTCAAATTATAGTCGTGTGCTCAGGATGCACTTTTTCTTGAGTTTACGCACATCTCTACTAATCTCTTCTTCCGTCCAGTCAAAAGCAGATCATCCGCGACGAGACTAAGAGATTCACAAGAAATTATACTTTCTCGCGACTTGACCTAATGAATAAAAGTCGGATCAATTGTGTAACAAGCAAACCGATAAACCAACCGGACTAACCCTTCGGGTGCATTCACAAAGTGAGAGGATGAATAAAGAGGCGCTCCCAATTTAGACGGCAGGGATTTAGTGTTTTCCCATGTGATTTGGGGTCCATTAAAAGCACAAGAAAGATATTTATTCCTTCTCAACCAACCGACCTAACCAGAAAAAACGACCAACGGAAATGTCGCTGGAATCGTGAATTAAATAGTAACGGTAATCATGTTCTTCCTCTGTTTCCAATGCACAGATTCAGGCAGGCTACAACCTTCGAGAAAACAATGGGCGCCCATCTCTTAGGTTTAATGTTCATGCATTTTCAACAAATCGAACAAGGTAGGGTCAATGTCCTCAAACAAACAAATATATATATATATATATTTAAGAATATCCCTTAATTTGTACCTACAAATCCTTCCAATGCAATCTTTTACAATATACACACATTTTGTTGATTGGGTTCAAGTAGTTTTTTTTTAGTAATATACAGTTTTAAGAATATCCCTTAATTTGTACCTACAAATACTTCCAATGCAATCTTTTACAATATTTTTTTTGATTAGGTTCAACTTTTTTCGATCGAGTGTTACAAAGACGCACTTTACAACTATGAGTTTTTTTGTTAGAGTTGTGAGTCGAACCTACAAAAAGACGCAATATGCCCCTTTCATTTGCTGTTGTGTTGTTGCTCGAACAACACCTTCATTATTTGCACCACGTCACCTGTCGTGACGTGGTGCAACAATTCACAATCCCTAGGATATTTTCTTCAGGGTATCCTACTCCTCAAAAACAAAGGCAATAGGAACAAATTTGGAAGAATGTAGGGTAGGCATGTTCTCCCTAGGACCCAAGCCATGGACCATATGATAGGATTTGAAGCTAGGGCATAGAGGCATAAATAATTGAAGCCAATGTCAGGTGGTTATTAATAGAGACAAGGCCTCATTGAGAGAAGGGCCTCATTTTTGTTATTGATAGATGCCATAAATTAATAAATTGTACGTAATAGTTCAAGTTTCAATCTTATGTTGATTAAACTAATTTAAACTACATTATGGGAGACATGTTCACCTCTCCTCAACATGGGTTAGATTCACGTTGGTTTATAATTGGTACCCTTTAAAAAAATAATAAATAAATAAATAACTTTCGTGGGGTTTGAATTGTGTGTTTTTAAATGATTTATGTTCATATTAAAGCAAGATTTATGTTCCAAAATAAATGATTTTGATTTTGTATCATTCCAAAATGCTAAAACATTTTATATCATTTGAAATACTTTTTTTTTTTTAATATCACAAGTGAAATTAAATCATTTTTTTTTTTTTTTGTCATTGATCATTCTTAATGATCCCGAAATTGCGTTGGAAGGGGAAATTTTGACTCGAAACGAAATGACACGACCCAATAACACAAAAAGTTAAATAGGTGTGGGATAGGGGTGAAAATTTGACACGACACGACGCAGAAACGGGTTAGAATACACGACACGACCGAAGTTAGCGGGTTAAACTACGATCTGAAACACTAATATGACACGACCCGATAACACGAAAAGTTAAATAGGTCGGGTAATTAGGGTTGAGAAAATTCTGACACGAACACGAGATAACACGACAAACACGACACGACACAAGAATTTATGGGAAGACACGATAACACGACACGAACCCGACACGAAGTTAGCGGGTTAAGGTCGGCTATTTCTGACACGAAACACGAATATGACACGACACGATAACACGAAAAACTAAACAGGTCAGGTTAGGGTTGAAAGAATTTTGAACACGAGATGACACAACACGATGCCCACCCCTAGTGTGAGACATCCAAGAACTCTACCACATGAGCTAGCCACCCCTTACAAATACTAAAAGTTAAGAAACCAATAATGTTGGAGATCTACGTACATAGATAAAGTCACTCTACATAATGGGTTTGTGTCAAGTTGACAAAGTTAATCATCTTTTTGCTCCACTTCCAATAGTAAGTCTTCGTGCATATAATTGAACTCATGTGAGCTCTAACAAAAAAAAAAATAATTTCGATAACGCAGAATGTCGGGACAAGTTGTGCGAACTTCAACTAATTCCTGAGGAGTCGATTCATCATCTATTAATGGGGGCACGATTAAAATCAGACCTCATATGAAATGACCCTACAATGTGGCCCAATTATGAGTTATTCCTTTAAGGGCCCCTTCAAAAATATCTAGATATTTACTCCATGTTCTCTACATTAACATTAATTGATCGATGTTTGTATTTAAAGTATCATGTTTTTACAAGTAGTAAGCAAAGTTCATGCTTGAATTCCTACCGATAATATCATAGTAAAGACTTCTCATTCAAATTCGGATATTCAAATAGCATCTTCAATAAACAGTAATTCTGAAAATAATAATACCTTAATGAACTTAATTTTCGAGAATTGCGTGGTATAGTAATTCGGATTTTTTGTGTGATGGAGAATAGTATTGCCAATTTGTGCATGCATTATGTGGAGTTTCTCTCTCCAACGTACCGACTTGCGACACGTCACCAACTAGCTTTGGTGGAAAACAACACAAAGCCAACAACTCATCATCGATCACCAAAGGCCACTTGGCCCTCCAAACTAGTGCCAACTTGAGCACTTCTAACCATGGGCCAGCTATACGTTTCATCTTACTATACGTAATTACTGAGGCCACAGACAAAAAATACAAATAAAAATGCACACAAACATATACAAATAACCCCATAAAAACAGGGTTTTCTTTATTATACCAGAACGACGCGGTCTCCGGCCGCATTTGTTCTTTTAAAGATTTTGTATAAAAATTCTGGCTGAATAATATATAGCATTGCAAAACTATAGATATATATAGATATACACCTTCCCACTATAGTCTCTGCCTTATTATGTAACATGACACTTTGTGATGTGTTCATAATGGAGACAAAGGAAGAAAGTGAGACTGAGATATTCTTTTTTGATTGGACTCCATTATAAAGGTGACCCATATTATTGTGGAGGACTGGGGCAGTGGGGCTGCTTCTTCTGCTAAACTACAGGAGGAGGATAAAAGGTTGAAGGTGGCCATCGATAATAGAGGAGTTTAGCAAAATCCACCTGCCTGTGTGTTGTTACTGGGCCTGAACGAGAGGTCACCTCCATGCCGGCCTTTTTGTCTGGGGGCCCACCACACTGTGTTTGACCCACTACTGGGTTTGGGGGGCTGACTCTTTGAAAAGACCATCGCTGACTCCTGGTAAAACAGTGTCTTTGCCACTTACTTTTGGAAGGAGTACAATTATATGGCCTAGTGGCCCGTTTTCGCAACCTCCACCCAAGAAAAATACTAAGAGCGGAAGAGACTACGGGTGACCGGATTTGGGGAGCAACACTACAAGGTTGTAGTTCCCCCGATCCAGGATCCGGAGATGGTGAAGGGACAGCATCTATGTTGGCTGATTACGGCAGTCTGTGGTCTACAATGGACGGCTCATATCACATCTTGTTTAAACAAATCTAAGTCGTCTATTGCCTAACAAATCTGAGTCATTCATCGTCGACCACGGACGGCGGCGATTGGCCCAATATAGATGTTGTCCCTTTAAGGACAGCACCGACCTCGGATCCCTCGATCCGACCGTCCATTTCATAATCGATGGTTTTAGATTCACTGGTGTATTTTTACCGCTAATTAAGAGTATATTATTACTGCTAAGAGTTAACAAATATATCTCAATCGTCGATTATGGGATGCATGGTCGGATCAGGGGAGACTACAACCATGTAATGCCTTTGGGGATTACAACCTTGTCGTGCCCCAAGCTAGAACCAACTTTTTCAAGACCTTTCAATTTTTGATCGTTTCCTAATCTTTAAAGTAATAAATTTGGGCATCAATTTTTAGTATCATATTTTTCGGTTCGACGAGGGAAAAAAACAGTTAATAGGACTGACTGTCCTGCCGACTGTGAGTTAAGTAGAAAAGAAAACAGAAAGCATAGCATGTGTATCCATTTCCTTCTAGTTCACGAAATTTAATTATTTTTAGGGCTTGTTTGTTTGGAGGAATTAGAAAATAGGGGACAAGGTAATATCATAGGATTAGTTGATACTGAGGGGTCCACATGTTTGCTTTTTCCTGGAGGATAAGGGTGGAGATTGTATATAGGTTTATACTGTGTTTGATTAGGATGGGATAAAATTTTGAAAAGTAATATTGGCTATTGAATCGAAGTGCTAAGATAGGAAATTACTACAATACACACCTATTAAAGGTGTGTATAATATGCACCTATTGTATGGTTCAGATTGTGCCACCTCATTGGCAATCGTAACATTTTTTAGTGTTTCGAAACTTTTCAGCAGTATGATTCGTAATATTTTGGTGTGTGTCGTAACTTTTCTAAAAAAAAAATTCGTAACGTTTATAATTTATAGAGTGCGTATGATACACACCCAAATAAGGGGTGTGTATTATAGCCTTTTGCGGTAAGACAATCCAAAAGTTGAGTTAGTCTTAATCCCAAGGGAAAGGGTTTTTTTTTTCTTTTTTTGAAGAGAAAAAATGAATTTATTAATCTTTGGAAACGAATTATAAAGATTAAAGGGATGCAATGCGAGACGACACAATGGAGCACGAACACGCCAATCTGGCAACCCCACACTCCACAGATTAAAACCACTAGGATCCGAAAAGGGAAAAGAAAAACAACCACCCAAGATTGGCAAGACACCAACCAAAACCAATAAAAAGCACAAATCCACAAATGAGATCACCACCTACCCATAATATTGGAAATGCTAACCTCTGCCCTTAGAGTAGTGCGGAACATAACGTGTAACTGGTGTATCGATATCCGAGACAAATAGTTTAATATCTGTGAAAATGTATTACTCGTATTATCAATGAAATGTGTATTGAAATCCTATGAGCAAGCTCAACAATAGGTTGGCAAAATGTGTCTTGTATAGTGCACATATCTATATAGTTTGATGCTTTTTCTACAAACACTATAACAACAATCTCTATTTTACCTACTTTCCATTAAAATATGAATATTTATTGTGTGTGTGTGTGTGTGTGTGTGTGTGTGAGAGAGAGAGAGAGAGAGAGAGAGAGAGAGAGAGAATAAAATAAGGTATGGGGAGTGAATATTGCATCAACAAATGAGGCCTTGTTTGGGGAGGCACTATTCATAGATGGAGTTTATTGAACCTTTCATTAACGCTGTTGTGGGGGTCCCGAGGGTTTTGATTTGGTAAAATAGAGTAGAGAGCCTATTTAAAGAGGTTGTAGAGGATGCTCTAACTTATTTGTATTTATATGCACATTACCCTCCGCCCAATAGGCAGAGGTTAGCAAGACCATTATGATGTAATCTAAAATTTCACTATCCACAAATCGCATTCAAATAATATTCCATCTATTCCTAAATAATGGTCCACTGCGAAAAGACATGCAATTTTCGTCTCAAGAAATAAACTGCTTCCGAGCATAATTTTTAATATTTATTGATACCAATGAAAGAGTTCAATAGTATCAATAAATTATCTTTCATTGGTTTCAATAAATTAAAAAAATTATGCTCATAATCATTTTATTTCTTGATTCGAAAAATATACGTTTTTTCGTAGTTGACTATTATTTGGGAACCAAGCAAGTAATAATTGCCTAGATGTGAAGAATATCCTAATATCGATGTCATTTGAATGAAGAAACCCTTCTGCTTTGTCGGGGTCTTGTAGTCTGTAGTCATAGCCTGGTGAAAAGCTTGGGTGCTGAGTTGGTAGGAGCACACATGGTGTCGAGCGTATATTTTGGCCATTCAAAAAGGTTTTGGATGGTCCAGATCTCTCCCAACCCTTCTCCTCTCTCTCATATTTCTCTCTTTAAAATCTGCACTGTCCAAAACACTTTTGGATTGGACGGTCGAGATGTGCGACGAGTACCGCCACGTGGTACCCGCAAACAAACTCAGCATCATTTCCCCCCGTCTCTATATGGGCGGTCAAAATACTAGAAGCTAGATATAACCCAAGGGGTTAGCCTAGTGGTCAAGGCTTTAGGCGTAGGGGTTTGCTTTCTCCTAAGGTGTTATGTTCGAAACTTTGTAGATGCTATCAACTCTGGGACCATTACATACAGAACTTTATTTGCTTTGCTTTAAATTGGGCCTCCACTAATGAACAGTGAGATTGGTCTCCCAGGATTAATCAATGTGCACGAAAGCAGACCCGCACACTGAATTATGAAAAGAAAAAAAAAATACTAGTAGATATAGTGGCTCTACTCCTATCCCCATGTATCAAAGCGACTTCGCTGTAATTCACAACCCATGTTTATAATCACGACTTGATACTGTTTTTTATCGACAGTCGACAATATCCGGACCAGATTACATGTAACTTGACTAATCTCCGACCCGTTCGAATCCGATCCGATCCCCGATCCGAACGGATCGGCAATATGGAAATCTATTTGGAGATTGGATAGGATATGGGGATTTCTTTTTGAAAATGTTTGGGGATCGGGTAGGGGGTGGAGATAGGCATGTCCCCGCCCCGAATCCGCTCCGAATCCGTTCCCTGATCCATCCTCGCTCCGCTCCGCCCCGTCCCCGATCCGCCCATCCCTGAATCCCCGAATATAGGGGTCTTTTCATGAGTTATGAAACTTTTGGGTCCCACTAAATTTTCTCCAAACACATGGGGTCACACTAAATTTTCTCCAAACATTTTATTATAATTGAACTTTGTAATACAATAAATGTGATTAGATAAGAAATGCATCACTATAATTTGAATACATCCCAACTATGTTGACATCTACTCAATTAGGAGTATCAATCATTTGCATTCCTTAAAATAAACACAAAAAAATGCAAAATAAAGACAATATTTTTCCAATCGAGCTGTTGATTTTGTTGTTCCTATTGATGAAATCAATTGTGTAAACTTTCTTCTCGATCAAGTTTAGAAAGCTTGTCGATCGGGACCCAATTTGTGTTTTTTTAATGATACTTGTTGATAATTTTTCAATCCTTTTTCCTTTTCACGATACATGAAATGTGCTCACGTGTTTAAATCTCAGCAAAAGTAAATATTTACTCCATACGTGATATCACAAAGTGTAGTTAACCGACATATAACTCCACGTATTGCAAACTCAATCATTTATTTCGTGATTTTATAAGTTGCTAAGATAAATAAACCAAGTTATAATGACGTTACTAGCTTTTACTTACCAAAAAAAAAAAAAAACTTGAATTTGATAATTAACTTAGCTTATTTCGATTAGAATTTAAGGGTGTGTTCTTCAACAGATTTTTGGGACATAAAATCTCACATTTTAGGACACTCCAATCTCAACACATAACATGTAAAAGTGATTTTATGAGATTTTCTTAAAATCCTCCTAATATGTATAGGAAAACCACTACATTTTATCAGTTGGGAAAACAACTTCATTTTATCACCCATCCATAAAATGTTCATTTTATGAGATTTTCATAAAATGCACCTAGAATCTATAGGAGAACAAGGCCAGAATTGACAGACAGATAGATTGGAACAAGTTTTTCATAGTTAATTATGATGAAAATTATGAGGCTAATGTTAATTATTAATTAGGTTTGAGTTCTTCAAAAGGCTAATGTTAATTATGACCTTAAAAAAAGGGGCCTTTTGAGGATCAAAGCCTAGATATTAATGAGTTGTTACATCATTAGACCACTTAAAAAAGAATTATTTTTTTTTAAATAGTGTCCAATGAATCGATTCAATAATTGAAAAGCTAGGAAGCATGCATGTTTAATTTAGTAATTTAATTCGTTTAAATAATTTACATGCATTGCATCTCCCAAAAAGTTCAATAAATAATTGAAGGGTTTGGACAAGTTTAAGGGGTTTGGACAAGTTATTTTAATTACAACTTTTTGTGTGGATGATGATCGAACAAATCCAATTTTATCTTAATGAATCTGAAAGTAAACAATCAAGTTCTAAGAAAGTTAGAAAGATGGTTCAATTTTTGTCTCGTTTTAGTTAACTAATCCGATAATTTCTTACGAATGGACCCATTTTGCACCATAAAGCCCCCAATCAAGCTAGTTTTTTCTTCTTTTATTAAAAAAAAAACACAAAAAATGGTCATGCACAATAGATATCTCTTGAGGGAGACAAACCGCCATAACGTAATTAATTGAACAGTGATTTAAACATAATCTCCGAATCTAAATATTCAAATCAGCCTAAAATATTTTTTTTTATAGGTTTTAATACGCTTTAGCGATGGTATTTCAGTACACTTTTTACATACTCCAATAAATTACGCTTAATACGCTTTAATCATTTTTCAATGAGCTGCAAATCCGTTGTTTAGTGGATTAGTAGTGAAATTTGTATTATCTTGTGATATATACAATTTATTGAGTTAACAGTAATGAGATTAAGTACTTGCCTAATATGGTACTAATATCTTATATTAAATCCAAAGTTGAAACTTTTTTATCAAACTTTTTACCAAAATATTACATATGTGATTCTTTATCAAGACCCATTTGTGCATGTTCTTCCGGACAGAAGCTATAGCTCGAACTGGACATTTCACAATAGGTCAGGAGCTCTTATGATCAGGGATGGAGACAGAGGGGGGCCAGTAGGGACGGTAGCCCCTGCAAGGAAAAAAAACCTCTACTATTATATAGGAAAAACAAGAATTTTCCTATGAATTATATAGGCTCGCCCCTGCAAAGTATTTTAGAAAATTAATTCGCCCCTGCGTAGTGAAATTTCTGGCTCCGTTTCTGCGTAGTGAAAATGGTTAGTGGGTTTGCTTTCCGAATAATTATTCGGGATCTGATAGAATCAAATCGCAATAAAGTAATTTTAGGGTAATTTCTTTATTGTCGGAGGAGAAGATATGTCTTAGATCCGATCGGAGAGATAATTAGTCTAAGTGCTCGTAAATTGATCCGGACACCGATGACCGTTGCAGGAAGAAAAGAAGCAATCAAGCAAAGGAGACCAACTGACCAAATAAGCCGTCCACGGCCCACCTTGCCTTGAGCCGGTGGTAAAAAAAGTGACGCTTTTTCCAAACCGACCCCCTCACTCAATTAAAAAAATTTGACCATTTTTTTTTATTACTAAAAGAGAAGATTTGGACCAATCAAATAATTCCAAGTGAAGACGTGTTGAGTCCACTTTATGGTGTGTTCTCACTCCTCTGTTCCACTTTTGATATGTTTCATTGGACTTTGTCCCTTCAAAAATTGAAAGGGACATTTGTGAAATAAAAATTCAAAAAAAATAACCCTTTTTCTAGTGATGTGGATGATGAATAATTGGGTATTTCATTGGACTTTGTCCCTTCAAAACTGGAAAGGGACATTTGTGAAAGAAATTTTTTTTAAAAATATAACCCTTTTTCTTCACAAAATTAGCTTGGGGAGTGTTTTGTCAAACCGACAAAATCAAATACTTGTGTGTTCTAACTTGTGATGCAAACGGGTTGATATCGGGCATCGTCATGTAATGTCAAGTTAGATTCGTGTCATAATTAATTACTCAATATTAACTTTACTTGTTTAACTAATAAATGTAGTACCTATGCATTGTCACAACAATTATAATAGACATCTTGTTATGGTGTAATTTTTTTTAATTAATTATCTTGTCGACTACTAATCAATGACATAGAATCGTGACATGTGGGATACTCGGTTTGACTCGGGTTTGTTGGTTTGACTCGAATTTGAGACATTTAATAGTCGAATTGTCGGCTGGGTCGGTTCATTTAAATATTTTGTGCTAGACATATATAACTAACTTTAATTTGCTTACACTTTGCGTACAGGTCAAGTCGTTTCATAATTTTCGCACTTTGATCAAATAAATTAGTTACTCATGTCGACTTCAAATCCATTTTTGTTAATATGTAGCGATCACATAACTGACATGTACTCGAGTTAACTCGGGAGTGTAGGTTTGACCTACACTTGACACGTAAAATAGTCAGATTGTCGGCTGGGTCGGTTCATTTAAATATTTAGTGTCATGAAATAACTAAATTAACTTGCTTGCTTCGTGTAAAGGTCGAGTTGTGTCATAAATTTTCATCATGGATGTAGTAACAATGACGTAGTCCCACTCAAAATCAAAAAGGGGAAAAAAAATACTGGCATGTGGAGTAGTTTTGTTTTAAGGCGTAAGGAGATTTTTGAACTTTTTGAGCTTTTTGAACTTTTCACGCTTTTCAAGAAAGGCTATTGTATTCACTCATGTTAGAATTAGTCTCACATTGGTTAATTATAACCTCAAAAACTAGTATATGAGCATGGGCGACCTCTCCATTCATTGTCAATTGATTTTAAGTTGAATGCTTTAACATGATATAAGAGCTGGGCTTTTAGAGGCTATTGGACGAGACTCTATTAATTGGTTGTACCTTTGTTTGTGCCTTAAGTGCACCTTGTTTCATTGGTTGTTGTGATCCCTATATTATGGATTCGTTGTTTATCTCTCCACGTGCGGGTCAAGAGTCGTATATGAGACTTGATGGTCTCTCCATTAATTGCAAATTGATTTTGAGGTGGATACTTTAACAACATATATCAACTAAAAAACTCAAAAAAACCTAAAAACCAAACTTAGTGAAATGGCCCCTAAGTAATTTGTATGTCGTCTTACGAACTCAAGGTTTGGAGTTGGCAGCTGATAATGCCAAAACTACTTTTGTTCCTGCCAAAACCAAAAGTGTTTCTGCCAAAACACTAATTTTTCTTGCTTCCATAATGACTCATCTGCCCTTTGCTACATCAGTAACTTTCATTCTTCTTTATTACGGAGTACAAAATTAACTCCACAATCTCTTATGGATTATTTTATAATTGTTTTGGGGTTATCCCAATTGTTTTGGACTTACGCCTTCTTCTCCAAACTTGGACCTTCTTCTCCAGAGGTCGGCTTGGTATTCCGCCATTATTTAGAAAATTACAAGCCATGCTTTGAACATCAAGAAGATTGGAGCATCGTTTTCGTCGTAATTTTGATACCTCTATTTCATGAGGAGTCTTTATTTTTTATTTTTTATTTTTTGTACATAGTAATGAAGGCTTCTCTTCTAAGTCCCTCCAAGTGATATGTGTTAACGGTTTTTTGGAGGCTAAAGTATTACCATCTTATAATTCATTGGTGCACTTTTTGGAATTCATGAAGTCTGGATTATGATGTTAGCTGGACTTGGGTTGGAACGTTTTGGCTGGAAAGTTTTTGTGAACGCTATGTCTCTTCTTCGTTGGAGATCTATTTCGGCCGTGAAAGGTTGAATTAATTAGTTACTGTGTTTTGGCAGGAAAATTAGTTAATTTGAATTTCAATGTGAACTGTGATGTGAATTTGATTTTGAGTAAATTTTTTTTGATCGACAAAAGAAATATATATAAAGAGATAAAACGAGAACAATACAAGTAAAACAAAAAACAGGAGCAAAGAGGGAAAATATTGATAAGGAATCAGCCATATCCAAAAGCAAGAAAATATGGTCAACATGACCCAAAACAGACCCAAAAAAATCACAATCCCAGCCAAATGACGTGATGTGAACTGTGAATTTGATTTGGGTTAAAATGAATTTCAGTTGAGGGGCTAGTTTTATAATAAAAGGAGGATGGAAAGCTATTGAAGTGGCAAAGGGCATATAAGTCATTGTAGAAGTAAGAAAAATTAGTGTTTTGGCAGGAACACTTTGGGTTTTGGCAGGAACAAAAGTAGTTTTGTCATTATCAGCTGCCTTGGAGTTTCATCCTTAACCTTACAATGGACCTTAAAAACTAAAAGCCCGGCCCATAGTTACAATGGGCCTTAAAAACTTCGCCAAGCCCATTTTGATGACTCTGAACCTACAAGTTGTGAGAGCATCTCTAGACCTGCTTCATGAACTGTACCTAAATTGGCCCATTTTGATTTAGAGCGATGGACTATGGTCTTTTGGCAAAATAACTTATTTGGTTTTTTTTTTATTTTTAAAAACTTGTATTTGTTAGAGCCCGTTTGGCCGCTTCTTTTTCCGTTTTTCGCTTTCTCTTTTTCCACTTTTTGGGTGTTTGGGGCAAAACACCCAGAACACATTCTGGCAGAACTCGTTTTCCATTTCTGTGTTTCTAAGCTAGAAGTGAAAAAGAGCTCCTCAGCTACTTTTTCATTTCTCATTCTCTTTTTCATTTTCCCATCATTCCTCCCTCTCAATCCTGCCCCTCACCCCTCTGTATACCTCAGCAACAAAAAAACACCCCTTCTCATTTTATCTCTGCGGGAAAAAAAAAAAAAAGGGAGAAGTGGAAGAAAAAAATATCCAGATGGGATTTTGGGTGTGAATGGGTTTGGCGTGGATTTTGATTTGTGTTCATCAAATTGACGTACGGGAGAGAGAGTGATTTGTGTTTATGGCAAAAAATTGATTTGTGTTCATGGAAAATGTTGATTTGGGTTTTTGGTTGATTTCACAGTGTTGAGAGAAGGGAGAGAGAGAGATGGAATGTAGAAGAGGAAGAAGAAGGACTACTATTTTAATAGACAACGGATTGGAACAAAATCTGTGTGCGTGGGTTTGGTAAAAAAAAACCCATAACTCATTTTCATCATTTTTCTCCCAAACACTACTACTTTTGCAAAATGCATTATGTACATTTCTCCCAAACACTCCTCCCAGATTCAAAACTCATTCTGGCCATAATCCAAAAAGCTAAAAAGCCAAAAATGAAAAGTTGAAAAGTTGGCTCCCAAACACCCTTTTAGTCTTGCCTTAACCTTTTACGAATTATTGGTTTATCTCGACAAGAGGAATTTATAGAGTCAAAAATAATTTTTTTTTTTAATAAAGCCTAACATAATCCAATAATCCAAAATTTGTAGCTTTATTCCAAAAAAAAACAAAAAAAATTTAACCATAAATTTTGACTTGTTTAGATTCTGAGATGAACCAATAATCAACAAAAAATTGACGCAAGACTAACAAATGCCAAAAAATTGAATAAAGAAAAAAAAATTCTAAATGGATTATTTTGCCAAAACATATACAGGATGGAAATATACTCTCCTGCTTTTTACTCACTTTCTTCCATCGAATCGAAGTCCCGTTGAAAGTTTTGTTTTTATTTTTTTTCCCGACGTTCTGGAGTGTCCAGACGGGATTACCCGTACCTCGACTAATTTTTTTGCCGATTCAGTCAAAGGCAGGCCATCCAAACCAAAATTATGAGTTTCACATGAAATTACTTTTATTGAAGTCTGACCTCAATAATTGAACCTTGGTTAATTTTGTGAGGAGCAAACGCACCAACCTGCCGGAACTCTTGAGGCTTCCGTAGACAGTGTTTGAAACAAGGATTTGTGACGAAGTGATGCTAGGAATATAGAGAAATGAAAGAGAGAATCAAAGAATTAAAATTAGTCTCGTAATTTCGGTTTTCTTTTACTATTATATATTTAAATTAGTCTCGTGATTTCGGTAATCTTTTACTACTATTCTGTTTATTTTTCATTTTCCCGCATGTACTTCTCTATAATTCCAAGATCTCGGGACAGCCCTGAAGACGTGTGATTTTCTAGCCGAACCGCACTATGATGGGAACCGACGGAGATGAACTGATGGTACATAGATGGACGTGTGGAGCTCACTTACGGGTCTCTCACTAATGATCTGATCTATTCATTAATTCTGAAATAATTTTTCGAGAATTTTCATAAACAATCAGCTAGCGGCTGGCAGCTCAATCTGGACTTAGGCCAGCCCAAAACCTAAACGTGAATTTGGGTCCTCTAACTTGGGCCTAAATGTTACCTTTATGAAGTACATTACTGTTCAAAATCAACTTTGGGCCTAGTTAGCCAGGCTTTGTTGGCTTGTTTCTCTGTTTTGCTGTAGCCCTGGTTTGGGTTGCTCCCAATTGTTCTTGGATGTTTGCTTCAATAAGAAATGGTTAATTTACGGAAATTTTTTTTGGTTTTTCAATTATAATTTTACCTATAAAATTGGTTAATTTAGGGGAAAATTTTGATTTTTCAATTATAATTTTACCAACCTCAATATAATTTTTCATTTGGTCGCTTCTTTATCAAAATTCAGCGTCCGCTGCTTATTATTTGAATTGCTTTTATATTCAATTTATTCGGTCAAAGGAGTTAAAAAGAAAAAAATTGGTGGTTCTATCAAAGGAGTTAAAAAAATCAAAATACAAAGGAGTTAAAAGTATCTAGCTAATTTTGATTTACGGTTTAAAAAATAGCTAAAATTGATTTAGTAGCATATTTTTTGTCGTACATATTCTGTAGCATTACATGAGCACCTTTAAATATAACATTATTTCCAAAAATGAGCTTGAATTGTCCACATCCCTGATCCAAAAAAAAAGGCTTATCTACTGACTTCCATTCCTTATCTTTTCTAATACATTGGAAAAGGGAATCGGGGGCTCATTACACCCCTGTAGTGGGCAATCTTGACCTTTCAACATGTTTTAGACGGTCCAAATTTTTAATAAAACTCTCCCGGTGAAGAGTCTTCTCTTCTCTAGAAGAATTTTATTTAAAATCCGGACAATCTAAAATAGAAAGAATACCTGTGATCGCTCACTGTAGGGGTGTAGTAGGCCCCCTAGTGCTTAAATATGTTTCTGTTTTTGTGGTCAAATAAGTCATTACACTGTATTAATGTTTGAACATTTACTTTTAAAAGTTCTGAAGTTGACTTAATGTTGAACATTTACTTTTAAAAGTTCTAAACTTTGAAGTTGACTTCCAAATATGCTGAGTAAGAATAAGTATATTAAAACTTGTGAATTGTCTATAGTTCTGTTTTTAGGGTGTCCCGGACTAACTTGCGCCATTTCAAACTGATTCTTGCAATCCATTTTTCTTTTGCAATAGCTAGTGGTGTTGTCAAGGATGGAGCCAGATGGGGGCCAGTAGGGGCGGTCGCCCCTCCAACAAAAGGAAAAAACCTCTAGTATTATATAGAAAAAAAGAAATTTTCCTATGAATTATATAGGTTCGCCCCTGCAAAATATTTTAGAAAAAAGATTCGCCCCTATGTAATTAAATTCCTGGTTCCGTCCCTGGGTGTTGTCAGAGGGTATAAAGCATAAGAACCTAAAACTAATATGTTTTGCTAAGTTACCTCCTACACAGAGCCAATTAAGCATCGTATAGCACAATCATTCAAGTTGAAATGCTGAATTAATTCCCACTGATAAAAGTAGTACATGACAACATAAAAAAGTTTGAAAAGGAAAAATATAAAAGTGGACTGGCATTTGGACTCAAGTGATTCCTTCGAATCATGAAATTCTTCAAAAATATTGTGACCTTTAGTTTATTATTGCACTTGGATTTTCCTTTTTGTCAAGAATATTGGAATACTTGGATAATTCGGGATCATGAAAAAAAAAAAAAAATACGACAACTAATACTGCAAATAAGTCAATCACGATTTTTTTCTTCAAAAATTCGATGTGCACGCACGCCAGGCGTACGCAATATGCACGGACGGTTCCATCTTGACCGTCCGTGCGTGCAAGGCTTTCGACGGTCCGGATTTTAAAAAACTCTTCAATGCAAGAGTTAACTCTTACATGGAAGAGTTTTTTTTTTTTAAATCCGGACCGTCGATTCCTGAAATGGACAGTCCAGATGTTTTCGTGTGCATACGTACATGTGCGTGTACGTACGCATAGCCGGGTTTTTTTTTTTTTTTTTTTTCAAAGGAAATTACAGTGCGACTTCGATGACATATACATGTTGTGGCACCGTAATATCATCGGTCTCCACACTCCAGTCTACTCCTTCGTAGCTAAACTCAATGGACTGAAGGTGGTCACCAAAATTCGTTTACGATTTTGATTAATTGTAGACTTTCACAATCCTACATGAATGTCCATAAATATTGAAGTAAATGTAACATTGAAAGTACACATTCAAATGGACCCGACTAGGGGTACATATGCCATGGTACAGAAAACATACCAATCGCGTTCGGGAACCCACTTTGGGGCTCACAGGAATGATCCGAACCGTTCATTGTTCTTAAAACATTTTTTCAAGGGGCCTCACCAAATTTCAGCTCAATCGGACGGTTGGAAGTGCTCCAACCAAAGTCCCACCGTTCCAACCAAAATCTCGGAAAAATGTTTTAAGAACAATGAACGGTTCGGATCACTCGTGTGGGACCCAAAAGTGGATCCCCAAACGCGATCGGTACGTTTTCTGTACCATGGCCTCTGTACCCGTATCTTTATCGCATTCAAATTGTCTATAGACTATAGTGCACCATGTTTTTTTTTTTGTTTGTCAGATGTAAAATATTGGTGAGTTTTTTTAGATTAGGGTTAAAGATGTTGCATTGTTCGTATGGTCCACAACTTCACACATCAAAATAATATTACTCAACCAACTGCCCTAGTCTTATACTCTAATGTTTGCTTACCAAAAGATGAGTAAGTAGACACGATCGTCTCGATCCCCAATTTTTCTTGTTTAGAATAGATGAGGGGTTGTGTAGCTCTGTGCGCAAAATTGGGTAAATGTGATGATTTATTGGATCTGGGGACCCCGTAGTGGCCTAAAGCACCATAAGGTTGTAGTCCCCCAATCACAGCCGTCCGTTTGGAATCAATTATCCGAATTATCTTCACGCTATCTTCACGTAAAGATAAGTATTTATCTATAGAATAATCCGGACGTGCTGTGATTGGGGGACTACAACCATATAGTGCTTTGGGCACTACAGAATTCCCGGACCCTGGTTTATCACCACGCACCTTAACTTACAACGTGTATGGTAACTGGTAAGTAGTATTTTTCTTGTATGTACTCGCACATATATTATTGTGGTAGGTAGGTAGGACCTTCAAAATTTTGCAAACCTCTTCCTCTAAACAATTCCTTGCCAGTTATTGCTCTGATTTAAGAAATCTACTAGTCAGCAAATAAAGTCAGATTCTTTTCTTTACATTTTATAATATATAGGTACTGAACTGTAATTATTGGAAATCTAAACTTACCCAATTGTGTCCAAGGCCCTACACGTTTTCTAATTAGGAAAACCACCTTATTCTTTACTAATAATTCTGTGCAGAGCATAAACCCAAACAATATAATAACCAATCAAAACAAAGGAAAGGTAAAAGAACCCCCAAAAGTAAAGACACCCAAATGATTCTCTTTGTCAACACCTATGCTCTATGTTATGTTAGTAGAGGCGACAAGAAATATATTGTTAATTGTGCTTTGGAAATCACTAAAGTGCACTTATTTATTATTAGGACATGATGCTTTGGCTTTACATGTGAAAAATGCTATGTTAAATTATTGGTAGGTGCCTCAAGACTTTGGTTGGTTATTCAGTACTGCTTTTGAGCACCGTCACATGGTGCTGCAGGGTCCTTTTTTACCGAACATTTGATAGGTCCTTATTCACTGCATATTTGTGTTAAACGTACGGTGGAGGGGGTGCTGGAGAGCACTCCCGGGAGAGCGGTCCTGGTGTGCGGCATCAGAGCCGTCGGAAGTGTTTTCAACGGCTCAAATTTCATCTCGGCATTTTGTTGATCCGAGCCGTCCATTGCTGCGGTGAAATCTGATGGCCTTGATGCCGCACATCAGGGTCGCACTCCCCGTGTGCTCTCCAGCACCCCGGGTCCGGGAGGGGAACCCTATAACACCGCATGACGATGCTCCGAAAACAATTAATAATTTCTCGTAGGTTTTTGTTTGGACCCACCATACTTACAATATTGGTTCGTATTAGTTGTCCTAATTGATTCTTAGCCGTCCGATGCGAAGTCTCTTTTCAATACGCATTTATTAAGCAACGACTAATAGGAAACACTCATTTAATTCTCTAAATTTGTTTAACTTATTGACCAAAAGCTAATAATACGAGGCATGACCTCCTTTGGCTAAAAAAACCATTTTGGTTTTTTTCGTTTGTCCTTATTCAATTTTTTTTTGAATTTGTTAGTTTTACGTCGATTTTTTGTGGTTTCTTGGCTCCTCTCGACGAGAGAAATCTAAAATGTATAAAATTATTAACCAAATTTAAAGTTTTGTGAATAAAGACAAACAATAATCCATTCGTTTTTATTATCTGCTAAAACACAATATAGGGAAGACAGAAATACGAATGTGAGCTAAAATAATGAGATGAACAAATGAGTAACAATGATAAGGGACCACATTATAACACCAAAATTTACATTAATCCATAATAATTCGTCTACATGAATAGGAGGATTCCCAACTTCATCATACAATCATATTTTCATAGAATAACCAAGGAAATGTGTTGCAAAAGAATACCTCTAAAATGCTATCAACCTTGGAATAAGTTTATACAGAGTTATGCCGACTTTAAATGGAACTCCCGGTACTAAATTGTGGGATCGGTCTGGTCCCTCAATATTAACTCGAACACCTGTTTAAGAAAAGGATTCGGGGATCCTATAGTGCAGAGGCGCACTACAACCCCTGTATTGCATCATTCAAGTCGTTTATCTCGGTAATCAACGGCTCCAATTTCATCTCGGCAATGGATGACTCGGATTATGCAAGTGCCGAGATAAAATCCGAACCATTGATTGCGCGATGAACGGCTCGGATGCCGCATTACAGGATCCCCGATTCCTTTTAAAAAAAAACCTATATAATGAGGAATCCAGTGACAACGAATCCAAAAAGCATAATGGCCATCAAACTCCGTAACCATAAAAATGTACTATCACCATTCACCATCAATCCCCACCAACAAAAAAGCCCCACTCTCCAACAAACAATCAAAAGTGACTTCTTGAATATTTCCAACCTTGTAATATTAGGCTGAAACTGCCACCATAGCTATGGCATAACTTTTCCCGATGCAACTAAAAAAAAGGTATAATAATTTAATAAATCTCAGAAATTAAATGAGCTGAAAAAATACATTCAAAAAATCACTAATTGCCTAATTAAGACTATGTTTAGGCTCTATATTTTTAATTTTGGGTGTCTTTTTCCTAAAACAGCACAAACCCACCTGTTTTCCATAACTAGCCAGTTTGGCTACAGAATATTTTATTAGTAAAGATTGACATTTTAGCTAATTAAAATGGTTTTAGTACTACTTTTGGAGGAGGCACCTCTCTAGTAAAAACCAAAAAGTGGGCCAGTCAAGTTTTCCAATTTTCGGGGCCAACCCGACCCATCTCGATCCTCTAAACTGTTCACTTTATAGAGCGCGTTGAGAAGTTTGTTTATACAAAAAAATCACGTCAATTGAAAGTTAAGAAATACGATTACAAATCATATTTATCTTTTAAAAAATGACATTGGTGCATTGGATCCAAACGCATTTTTTAGATCTCTCATTGACTTATGTCTAATTAGCATACACTAGCTATGGAAATTAAACGGTTCAAATTATGAAGATGAGTTTGGAATAAACTCAAAAATTACAAAATTAAACAGTTTTTTTTTATTTTTCTTTTTCAATAAGCAAGTGGTGCCACAAAAGAAGACGACTCCTCTCCCATTACAAAAAAACTTTTAACTTTTTAAATAAGCCCCATTTATTTATCATAAAGCCAAGAAAAAAAAAAAGACTATTGGTTTTGGGCATCTATTATTGGATATTGGATAAGAACTACTAGAAAATAAAGTGCCCCTAAAATAAATAAAAAAGAAGATAAAATCGTAAGTCCAACATACCCATCTCCTTTGGCAAAAAACCTCAAACTCGTTTTTTGGTTTATTAGATGTCTTGATTCATTTTTATTTTTTTTTGCATATGTTAGTTTTGCTCGTGGATTATTTATTTATCTCGACGAGACGAATCTAAAAATATAAAATTATTTCATTTTGGAAAAATATTTGGATTATTAGATTTCATTTTGCTTTATTCAAAAAAATTGATTTTGACCATAATTTTAAACTTTTTAGATTGTCTTGTCTAGACAATTCAATAAAAAATGAAAACTTAATGCAAAAATGTACATTTTTTTGAACGAAGACAAAACATAAACCAAAAAAACTAGTTTTTGGTTTTTTTCCCAAAGAAACGGATGACATAAGTATGCATATGATCCATTGTTACAGAAAGTAACAAAAAGCTGTGGAGGCTCAAAACCAATCTTACGTTAGCTTGTCCTCTTCCAAGTTCCACCCCCATTTTTAACACATCCCTAATACGCACACACAACTCTCTACTCTCTCACCCCCCTCTCTCTCTCTCTACGCCCACATACACTGTGTGTACATACATACATACACTGTATTCCTCTCTCCGCATAAATCTAACAAGAAAAAAGGGTAGGAAGGGAATGGTATACCTGTTTGTTCCTCTCTAAACGCCCACCTTTTGATCAAAATTGATCAAAACCCCTTCTTTGCTTTGTCTCTCTTCATCTCCATCCCTTTTCCCCAAATGGGTTTGCATCCCTAGGCTTTAAAATACCTATTCTGTACATAAAGAAGAATCCCATCTTTTATATTACAGTCTAAGATCACCCAAATCTGATTAACCCAAACTTCTTTCTTTATATAAAGAGATGAAAATTGGGTCTGGGTAATAAAAAGTTTCAATCTTTTGATTATTATATCTAAATTTTATTTATAGAATTATAATCTCCTGTCTTTGTTGGGTTTGGGGGGTTTTGATTCAATGGCCGCCGGTGCAGAGGTGACTGGTGAGGCTCAGCCCTCACCAAACACTGACACTGTTAATGGTGCTGGAATTGATGGCAATGCTGAATCTGTGAGTATTGGTGCTAAAGACACCGATTTGAAATCGGAATTCAAAATGCAAGATATAGTTGATATGCTTTCGAAGCTGAAGCTGAATCCTTTGGCCAAAGAGTTCTTTCCTTCCTACTTGTATGATCCTAATCGCGATCAGTTGGCCGCCAACAATTTCTCTCCATCAAATAAGAATTTGGGAAATGACAACAATCGGAGGGTATATTGTTTTATTTTTTGGTTCTTTTACCATATCTTTTGTTTGATTATGTATTTATGTCCCAATTCTGCATTTGATTGATGGATTTTCCTTATCTTATGGGTTTAGATAAAAGTGCTTTTTGACTGTTTTAATGCTCAACGTTTTTAATCTGTTAAATTCCCATTTCTATATTCATACTTGATGCAAATTTGGTGGAGTTCCATTCTATTTCTTTGTTTTTATTCAATTTAACTATATTTGTTGTTGATTTGGATTCAGTTTTGCATTTGAGTAATGAGTTTTCCTTATCTTATGGTTTTAGATAAACGATCTTTTTGACCTTGTAGTGCTCTGGGGTTTTAATCTGTTAAACTCCCTTTTCTAGAGTCATGCTTAGTGCAATTTAAGTTGAGTTCCTTTCTAGTTCTTCGTTTGTTGAATTATTTAGCTTTTTCTGCTCTTGATTTTCATTCAATTCTGCATTTTATGGATTGGTTTCCTTGTCTTATTATGATTTTTGATATAGTGTTTAAGATTTTTTTAGAGATAAACTATTTTAATCTGTTCAATTTCCATTTCCAGATTTGTGCTAACCGTAACTTGAGTTTAGTCTGTGTTTCTTTTCGAGATTAATGGCTTTGTTGTGTCCTGGTTTGTTTTTTCCAAATTGATGCTTGTTATGGTTTAAATTGTGTCCATATTCATGAATGTTAATCATTGTTTGAAGTCATGTTAACTGCATTCCCGAATTGTCACGTGTTTGTGTCTTAGAAAAACAGAAATTTGGACATTCAATTTGCAGGAAATGGATAATGTTTACAAATGATAATCCTGTTTGTCAGTTTCATATAGATGGGCTTTAAACCGTAAAATCTGCCGTCAACGTACTTATTACCTAGGGTGATATGAATACCATTTTCTTAATGGCACGTGTTAAGATGCATAATGAGATTTTTAGGATTTACTTTGTCATTTTGAGTTTATCCAACTGCCTGTTTAAATCTAATCTTGTCATTTACTACTGTTGGGCTTTTACAACTTGGTCTACATACGTTGATTGTTAGAACATGATTGCACTGATTATTTGGCTGTTTCCTTTTTTCTGTATGTCTTTTAGCCTGTTTGGGATTTTGTTCGGAGATCTTGATCCGTCTCAGTGCAAGGTTAACCTGATGTTCAAGCTATTCATTATCCCTAATTTGTAGTTATATTTTTGGGTTCTAAAATGATGAAAAGATTTCAGAACTTTGGTTGCATTTTTTTGTCCTCATGGATCTTGACTCTTGTTTGAATTGCTATCTAACTACTACTGCCCTTATTTTAACCACTTTCCAAGTACCACTGCTTCACGTGTTTTAAAGTGAGTTTTCTAAATTTGCATGTATATCATGTTATATACTATTGGCATTATAGGTTACTGCTTGTTGCCTATATATCTCTCAGTGGGAATCATGATTCTCAATTTGGATGTGCATCATTTTAGATACTAATGGCATTTATAGGTTCCTGCATGTTGCCTAGATTTCTCTCGGTGGGATCATGGTTCAACTGAAAGTCCTAATGCACATATTACTTGACCATAAGTTGATTATATGAAAAACGAATTCACTAAGGTTCTTGTGGCGCATTAGCTTTTGTGATATTTGTATGTGTTGTTTTTGTTGGTACTTATGCATCCTTTTTTTTTTCTTTCCCAGAGAAGAAGCGGATCATAACCAAGGGAGGAGGAGGTTAAATGGGAGAGCCTTTAGAGCTCAAAGAGAAGATAGTATTAGGAGAACAGTGTATGTGTCTGAAATTGATCAGAATGTAAGTAGAAATCGAAATCAGTTTTTATGCTGTTAAATTTGTTCCTGATCCATGACTTGATAACCTGTATTAACAGAAGTCTTGTATCATTTTAAACCAGGTCACTGAAGAACGGCTCGCTGCCTTATTTTGCAAATGCGGACCAGTAAGTTTGGTCAATTGAAAAACAGTTAATCCATTGTTGCAGATGTTTAATAAATGGTTAAAGGAGTGCTTTGGTAACTGGAGCATTGGGTGCTCAGTTAACTCCTTGGCAAGTTGAAGACAAGTGCTTTTACCCACCTTTCCACTTGCCTTAAGATGTTGATTCTTAATCGCCTTTTGATTGATGTAGAATGCATGGACCCGTCTTTGCAACTGGCTGTGTAACCATAGCTTCTATTAATTACAAGGAAATTATCAATCTTTTTCCATGTGAGTGGTGAAGAGGCAGACTTCGAACCTGCTAGGCTTTTGAATGCTTATATATGATCTTTGAAGTTCGCTATCGACGACCTTAGTCTTTTGTTTGCTTGCAAGACAATTTTCTCAATCACATAGGTACTAATAGTGGGCTAGAATTCAACCCTCCAAAGAGGATGTGACAGGTTTGAAACTCCCCTCTCACGGCCAACACACTACATAGAGAATGTCCCAGCTTGAGGTTTTTTATGTGCCTAAACAACCCAGGTGATTTATTAGGAAGGTTCTAGTTTTGGTGGAGGAATTTTTGGGTCTTTGAAAATGATTAGCAATTGTATCTTAAATAGTTGGGAGAGGACTTTCTTGATTTGGGTTAAGACCGACTACAATAACCAGCCAATTATGAAGTATGAACCTTACTTAAAAATGAAGCTCCAAAGCAACCTTGGGGAATGGGGATCTAATAGAGCTTCTACCTGTCATTACACCTTGAAAAGCTATCTTTTCAAGCAAAGGTAGACTGTCTTTGCCCTTGTTCTAGATCATGATGCCTGACTTCAGTTCCATTCTTTTCGGTCCTTTCGGCTCTATATTAATGCACTTCTTGTAAGAACTTTGGCAGATATAAATCACGATGCTAATAAGATCTATGGTTTAGGAGTCTTATGGTAGTTGGCATAACAAGCTGTACCAGATTAGTAAAGCATCATTGGAATAGACCCAAGGTAGAATCACTAGAGAATGAAATGCCATCAATTTTGTGACATGACAAACCGAAGCTTATTCCCATGCATGCTCCTTTTCCTTAAGAGACCTAGGTATGAGCACCTGTTATAAATTTCCAGGTGTATCAGTATTTCTCGAACTTAACATTATCTGGATACACATCTTGTTTAGTCCTTTGCAGTGGGTGGAAATGTAGGACCTAGAAGGAAGGTGGCTGTAGCAGTGTAACTGTATGGTATCCATGTCATTTCTACATGTGCATGATATGACTTCTTAGTTATTTTGGACGAAAGCACCCGTAAGTGCATTTTATGTGTAAACATTTCATATCACAGATCTCTGTTAATAAGGAAAACCCAAGATGATGGAGGACTTAAGTCACTTAAAGATAGTAACACCACGAGTTTTGATTTTGGTTTAGATGCTTTTGGCATGTATATTACAGACCAATCAGCTTTTTGAACCTTTCTTTCTGGCACGAAGTTAGTAAAGAGATTTGATATTTGCCACTTTAACGAAGATGGCTCTTCTATAATTAGCCGGTAGAATGCATGCTGAGAAAATGCTTTTATAAGCTTTTGTTAACATATTTGTTTGAATCCATGGTTTTGTTGTATCTCGTCTTTCATAAAATCTATTCACGGAAAGAATCTCTGGTACAGGCCCTTCTGTACTGTTTTATGAAGCACTGTTACATTGTACCACATGTTTCTGTTAAAACTGCTATAACTTGTTTTGGTATATCAGTGGTATTGCCCCTAATTTTTATTCCCAACGGAGACTTGCTGAAGACCGCCGCCCCCCCCCCCCACCAAATTGCTGCATCTGCATCCCTTGCAAGGCCCAATTTTTTGCTTTATTCACATTCTATACCTCCTTTCCTGAAAACTAAAGCCTTATCTGAATTTACTGTCTTTTTGTTGTGTTTTCATTACTCCATTTGACTTGGTAAGTGAGTTTCTGTCATCAACGTACGCCTTAGATATCTTGATTTGTTTCTTTTTGGACCTCTTTAGAGACCAGCCAAGATGTTCGGTGTCTTAGAAACAGTATTACAAATGTTCTGACATTCTTTCTTGGTATTTTTACTTTGAAGGTTGTTGATTGTCGAATTTGTGGGGATCCTCATTCACGTCTTCGCTTTGCATTTGTAGAGTTTGCTGATGATCGTAAGTTGGTTTCTTTGGGCTGAAAATCTGTAACGTATCATTGAGACGTTGAGATAGATACTGCTTGATTTCTCGGGGCTCACTCGTCATGTAAAATTATTTGGACAGGAAGTGCAAGAGAAGCTCTTAACCTTTGTGGGACGATCATAGGTTTCTATCCAATTAGGGTCTTACCCTCGAAAACTGCTATACTTCCGGTGAATCCAACATTTCTTCCTAGGGTATGTATGATTTTAGCCATGGCTGCTGTGTGAATTTTCAAACTTCCATTATAAACGATTGTATACTGATTTTTTTAACACAGTCAGAAGATGAACGTGAGATGTGTGCAAGGACGGTCTATTGTACGAACATTGATAAGATGGTATTTCTCCTTTTGGGCCTTTTATCATTCCCAAGTTCTGATCTCTATGTTCCCTGCTATATTTTATAAATGTGTAGGCGTTTTTTCTATGATGGCTTCTTGTTTGGTGCTTAAAAATTGAATCGGAACTTCTGATAGCTAATGGTGAAACTTTGAGCTGAATGAATAGATTTTCCACTTATGCAAAAATAAAAAGAATATTTTGACAATGCAGATTTCTCAAGCTGATGTCAAGTTCTTCTTTGAGTCGTGTTGCGGTGAGGTCAGTACATTACCCAATAGGAGTTTCTCTTTGTTTTGCCGTTAGGTTGCTAAAAACTTTCTTGGGCTTCTGGCTAAGCTTCTCTTATACAGGTTTCTCGCCTTAGGCTTTTGGGGGATAATGTGCATTCAACGCGTATTGCTTTTGTTGAATTTGCTATGGTGAGTTCATTTTTCATTAAATGCTTGAGTGGTGATGCGGTTAATTCTGATAACCATGCTTCAATGGCTTGATGACGAATCTTATATCCCACTTTGTTAAGATTAAATATGTTTCTGGCTGTGCAAGTAGCAAGCGACATGGCAATACACAATTTATTTTTCTGTCGGCATGACTTGTTCTCTTCTAGGTCACTTGTCTTCTACCTCCTCCTCTTATTTTCTTGGGGCAGGTGAGGGTGTCCAGACCTGAGTTATCCCCATGTCCATGAAGTTACCACTCCCCCTATGGCCAAGTCCAACATATACAATGTACAGGATGTAAGCCCTATGTGTAGCCTGTGAGGAATGAAATAATATCCATAATTGTCTATGACCAAAACAGCTAGGACCTCCGTTAGAGGACTCTTCCATCTCCTCTACAGGACCCGTGTCCGAGGGTATCATATCGGTATGTGAGTGAGGTATACCCAAGAAATTTCCTAATTGGAGTCTATGTTTTGATGATATTTGAAAAGAGAGAGCAAAGAGAGCACACATTGCCTAGAAAGAGAAACATTTATAGCCTTTTCCCCATAATTTATTTGATTCGAGTACACTGCGTATGCAAAATTGCTCAATATCCAAATAAAGGATTGAGGACGCGTCCTCTTACCCGTACATTATTTTTGGTAACATATTCCAAAGTCCTAAGATTTAAGTTTAGGGAATTCAGATGACCTTTGATATTTTTACTAGTCAATTTCAACAAATCACCAAATTCTAGGGTTTATCATCTTGAAGGAAGTCAGACTGAGAGATACAAGTAAGAAATTAGAAGGAAACAGGGGCTAAGGTAACCCAAGTGGGAGAGCCGTCAATAGAAGCTGGGTAACTAGCCACACCAACCCTCTTAAAGATTAAACCAAACCAAGCCTTTATGTCCCAATTACTTAGGGTCGGCTACATGAAACCTTTTTCTCCAAAGAGCTCTGTCAAGGGCTACTTGTTCACTCAAACCCATTTTACTTGTATCTTTGCGCACAACCGCATCTAAAGTTAATTTAGGTCTTCCCCTACCCCCTAGCATTACTACCCAAAGCTATCATATCCGCTCTCTTAACTACTGAATCTACAGGTCTACGGTAGACATGTCCAAACCACCTTAGCCTATTCCTCTCAGTTTCTCCTCTATAGGTGCTACACCTACCATCTCCAAGGTTCTAAAACTCGCTAGGCGCTCCCAGGGCGGCCGGGGACCTTCGAGCTTCCAGCCCGAGTACTCGGCGAGTACCCGGCCTTCGAGAAATTACTAGGTTTTTTATTTTATTTTATTTTATTTTTTTTAATATATAAACATTGTAGACAATGTAGAGACATGTAAAATTGTAAAGTAAATACTACCAAGTACCAAACAAGGAGTAAACCTACCATTGGAAAAATAAACTATAAACAGTCAACAACACCGACATGTGGGCAGTGGGCTGTTGTTTATTCTTTACTGTTAAGCCATGAATTGCAATTAACTATTGTTTATTGTTTACTGTTAAGCCATTAACTAATAAACTATAATAAACTTTTAAATAGACAATCAACAGTGGGCAGTGGGATGTGATAAGTATAAACTAATGAACTAGAGAAACTAATAATTATAAACAGTGGGCTGTGAACCTGTGGCTGTGGTATTAACTAATCAACATAAATTGTGAGGAGGAAAAAAAAAAAAAAACTAGTTAGTCAACAGCACCGACATGTGGTGGACTGGTGCCAAACTAAAATAAATTATATAATGAACACATGTGGTGGTGAGTCGGAGTATGTATATCACCGATTCACCGAGAGAGAGAGAGCTACCTACCACTACCAGACGAAGAGAGAGAGAGAGATGACGACGATGACGAGGAGGAGCAGAGATCGACGGCGAGAAGAGCAGAAGAGGAGCAGACAACGGCGAGAACAGTAGAGAGCAGAGATCTGACGGCGAGGTGTGTTACTGTTATTGATCGACGAAGACTGGAGAGGCCAAGGTTGATCGATTTAGGTCAGGAGTGAGTGTAAAGTGGTAGACTACTCGTAATTTCTGTATAAAGGTAACTAAAATACCACTTAGCCCCCTCAAATTTGTTGAATTTCTATTTGAATTCCGTTTTTTTCCGACTTTTTTCCAACTCGCCGAGTCATCGATTAATCGCGACTCGCCGCCTCGTCGACTACTCGGCGACTAACGCCGACTTCTTTCCGAGTTGACCTTCCACCGATTAAGTCATCCGACTAGGGTATAGTCGCCTCGGTGGGGTACCGAGGAGCGACTACTCGGCGAGTAGTCGGCCGAGTTATCCGACTTTTGGTCCCTTGACCATAGTTGTCAAAATCACTACCTTCACGATTTGATTCACGATTCAAGTAAAAACGATACGAATCTATAGGTGAATCAAGGTTTATCTTGAATCGGTAGTGAATCATACGATTCACAGTTCAATTCGCGATTCGATTCACGATTCATGTAAAAACGATACGGATCTATAAGAGAATCAAGGTTCCCCACAATTATTACATTCAACTATGTGAAATCACTTTAGCGGTTTTACCTTAATTTTGCATATAAACTAGTTTTGTACCTATTAGACTATACACTTTTATTGTTATTTGTTGTAAGGCTAAGCTTTCATTTTTATAATGAATATTTATATCTATATGCATATATCCTTTTATTATAGTATTTTAATGTACAAATATCTACTCTTTCCTATTAGACCATGTAATCATCAGTTTATGTTAGGAAAAAATTTAAATACTGATTTAAGCTTAAATTTGTCAATTTTACAATGTATCTTTATTATGCAAGTGCATAGACACATTTTTCAAGTATTTTTTGAAGCTTAGACCGAATCATTACGATTCACGATTCGATTCACGATTCGAAAAAGGGTCATTCCGATTCTCGATTCGATTCGCGATTTGACAACTATGCCCTTGACCATCTCACGAATTTTTTCATTTCTAATCGTGTCTCGTCTAGTCTTACCACACATCCACCTCAACATTTTCATTTCTGCTACACTCATCTTGCTCACTTGTTGTTTCTTAACAAGCCAACATTCTATCCCGTAAAGCATCACTGGTCTTATGACAGTTTTATAGAATTTTCACTTCAATTTTGTGGGTATCCTCTTAACACATAGTACACCAGTAGTGCTTCTCCACTTGAGCCACCCCACTTAGATCCTATGGGTCACATCATCTGCTATCTTTCCATCTTTACTCATAATTGAGCCTAAATACCTAAAGTGGTCACTCCTTAGAATCCCCTGGTCTTGGATCATCACTCTTTCTTCATGCGCACTACTGGTACTACTAAATTTGCACACCATACATTCGGTTTTACTCTTTTTTATCCGAAAGCCCTTTGACTCTAATGCTTCCCTCCAAATTTCTAATTTAGTATTAACACCTCTAGCAGTTTCATCTACGAGGACAATATCATCTGTAAACAAGATACACCATTGGATATCCTGCTAAAGCTGTCTAGTCAACTCATCCATAACTTAGGCAAAGAGGTACGGGCTCGAGGCTGATCCTTGGTGCAATCCTATTGTGGTTGGAAATTCACTTGTTTTCCCTACTGGTGATCTAATGGTTGTGATGGCACCTTCATACATGGCTCTGATCACGTCGATGTAACCTTTGGTCACCCCCTTTCTCTCCAAAATCCACCATAGGCACCCTATCATAAGCCCTTTCTAAGTCTATGAAAACCATATGGAGATCCTTCTTCTTTGCCCTGTGCTTTTCTACCAATCTCCTTAATAGATAGATAACTTCTCAATGTTACTTTTCTCATTTGACTCCCTGGATTGCTGCATACCCTAGCAAAATTGTTGTTGTGGTATATCATCGTCGCAGGAGTGGTTCATTGTCATTTCTGAAGCGCCATTTCCACATTGTCCACCTGGACGTGCTTTTTCCTTTCTAAAATATGGAGTAGCTCTTTCTCATAATGCATGAAAGAACCTGTAAACAAAACTCCATCATCTTTAAATGGCTAATATAATTGCCTTACTATTTTCACCGCGTCATATGGCCATCTTCCAGTTTGTTTGCTTTATTCATTTCTCTCTCAAAATGATTGTTTTTTTCCCTTTATGCGCAGGCAGAGAGTGCCATTGCAGCTCTGAGTTGTAGCGGAAGGCTCTTGGGAACCCAACCCATCAGGTAAAATAACCAAACAAAATGTCTATAACTACTGAGCTGTTTCTGATTAAACTGATACCATTTTGTTCTATATAATCTTGTAATGTAGGGTAAGTCCTTCAAAGACACCTGTGAGGCCTCGTGTTCCTCGCCCTGGAGCCTGAGATCCATGGATGAAATTCAGTGTATTCCCTGTTGAGATAGACTATGTTGTGATGGAGTGCAGAACTTTCGTTTCATTTTCGTTATTTCTGTCCTTTCCAAAGCAACAGTAACTTATCCGGCAACTGAACGATATCGTGACCCTGCTTCTGTTGAAGTTTTTTTGGGGGACGGTCCCATCTGTCTTTTACCGTGATCCATATTTTCTTTATCTCAATGTGATATATTGACTTTTTGTTAATGCTAGTCCGGTAG
This sequence comes from Vaccinium myrtillus, assembly GCA_016920895.1. NCBI lineage: Eukaryota > Viridiplantae > Streptophyta > Magnoliopsida > Ericales > Ericaceae > Vaccinium > Vaccinium myrtillus. The sequence goes on along the minus strand of CM029273.1, from coordinate 7,309,868 downwards.
TCCTGGATACTATTTCATGGGATATAGTTGCTTCTGCAGGAACTTAAAAGTTTACACCATCTCGATGGATGGTGTAGCCCACACCATTTCAACCAATCAGAGTGAGGGTTTTGTTCACCCTCTTTTGGTGAGGGTGAACAAATTTTTTTCCGTAGTATTTGCTTATCTGCAGTTGAATCTTTCATCTCTTAACTCCCCCAAACCCAGATAGTTGGCCCCAAGAACTCTTCCTTCCCCAAATCATGAAATCAATGGTTGTTATGGGCTCTTTTTTCGGGCTCGATGGCTGATATAGGCTTTTTTGGGGGGCCTCGATGTTTTCATGGTGGTAATGATTGCATACACTTAGTCGTGAACTTATGGTGTCGGTGAGCGTTGGGACTCTACTTGGCAGCGTTCCGAGAGCAGGCAATAGATTTCCTTAATAATGATAACCGATGGAGTTGGTGTACAAAGTGCTCACACTTTTGATTATTATGTCGATCACATTATATTCTCTCTTAAGGTAATTTTAAGTTGGATACAGTTATCACATGGGGCCGATTTGATAATTTTGCTGGATCTGGTTAAAGTTTTTTTAACTCACACCCATCGAGTTTGTTAGGATTACTTGAATTGGCATTACTTTACCATTCAATAATGGTGCATGTTCTTACTTTATTACTTTAGTAACAAATGAGGATGTGTCCGTGGGCTGAAAAAACGAACCAAGCTACTCGAGTTTAAACTCTTCTTCGTTCGTTAAAAGCCCGTTCAACTAGAGACAAAGAAATGATTTTTACATAGTGGAGGCAAGCTATATATGTAGAGGAGGGGAGGGGTTATAGAATTTGATGATATATACATTTTTTGAATATAATAGTAGAGTTTTTTCAAATTATAGTATGGGTGACAACCCCTAGTAGCCACCCCCTGGCTCCATCTTTGCGTCTCCATCTTTGCGTCCAAGAGTAATTTGTTATATAAACAAATTAAGCTTGACTATTTTGTATTTGAAACTCGTTAAGTTTTCAAACCAAACTTGAACAAGCTACTACTCGACTGGTAAAAAAACAGTTACTCGAGATAGGCTTGTGTTCGGCTCCATCTAGACTTGTCCGAGTTCGGCTTGCCTCATAAACAAACTAAACTTGAACAGCTACCTGCTCGGCCCGTTCCGCTCATTTCTATATAAAATTAACATGTTTATAAATGGATTTGTTTTGTGTGCACGACCCAATTAGTCATGATATCATGACGTGCCAAAGAAAAAATTTCATGAATTTTTGGATAACGTTACCGTTATTATATCGCTAATTAACCAGTTGAATTAGCTCTCACGGAACCTTTTTTCTTGTGGGACATGTTTAATTGGGGATTGAGTAAGATTGAAGGCAAACCAAGCCGAAACACCGTTGACCCAACTGCATGTTGATTCTTGATGAGTTCTCCAATATTCCAGGTGGGCCCAGGGGGACTTCTTGTGGGGCTCATTACGTGTAAAAGGGAGTATTTGATTCGTAATTGTTCATCTTTCGGTTTGTTGAGATTGTCAACGAAAATTTAAGTTAATCGGACATTGATACCAAGTTGGAAATACTAACGGCAAGTATGATTTCGAGAATAAATGTCAGGACAAACGTCTCCCTCCCGTGTCTGACTATCCATATTCGATCAATGTGTGTGTGTTTTTTTTTCTTTCTTTGCAGAAACTATGTCTTCGACGAATCGAACATTATTTATGGTTCGGTTTACATTTTTGGGCTAAAATAGGTCCACATGGAGAGGACATAGGCCATAAAGAACTTTAATCACCAATTACCAAGATGTAGTTTCTTAATTGGTGTTTAATTAGTTAGTGTCTGAGAACACCATTATGTGGTGCTTCGAATTAATTTATCTCTACATATTTACTATTTACGTGAGACCCACAATTAAGTGTATGAACTTTACATAAATATCTGGTGCTGTAGTTATTCGGAATATCACGTGACTGTGTTCTGGGACTATCGAATAATTACTATTTTCGTAGGTCCCTAAACTTTTTTCTATGCAAGACTTTTGTGCAAACAAGGATGGCATGCTTTTCCATATAGGAACCCACTTTTGACCAAGGAAAATTCCATTCAACACTGGAGATTGCTACTATAGGTTAGGACCAGACCACTCTATGACCTGTTTGGAATGATGTGATATTGGAGGGTTCAAGGAAACGAAAGCAGTGTATATTGGCTTCTTTTCCAGATTCTGAAATTGATGCTAGCAGTAGTAACAAACAAGGAATACAATTCCTTTGGCCAATTAGCTCCTCCTAATCAAAGTCATTGTAGCATGGGGTAAAAGTGCTGAAATGAAATCCAAAATGTTAAAGAGTACAAATCAATTTGGATTCAACCTTGTTTATTCTTTGATCGATTGCTTGTCAACCATTTTTTTTTTTGGGTAAATAAAGAAAATACTGTACTTGTTAACCATGTTGCTTCCTCGGGTTTCGCATATGATCGCAGAAAGGGTAGTGTGTCAACCTCGTTGGAACGTTATCCTCTCATTGTGATATACGGAGTATTTTTTATCTTATCCTTTTGGCTTTTAATCGCATGTAATCTTCACATTTGATTAATAAAATCTTTCTTTCGCCGTTAAAAAAATGAAAAGTCAATTCATTAAAAGGGTACCTAGCTATCACTTTTCTCTAGCATTTACTTGAGTATAATTACATTCCCATTAAATCAAGGGAATTGATTTTCGCACTCCTTTTTTATTATTATTCACACTCATTTTATTTTGTGTTTTAATTCTTGTGAATTTACCACATTATTCACTGAATTAGTGAAAAAGTGAACTAATGAAAGGGTTAAATGGTAATTTTAAGTGAATAAAAAACCAAAAAGGGGAGTGCCGATAGTAAAAAGGAAAGTGCAAAAGTCAAAACCCTAAATCTACCCATTGATTAATGGAATATCATCTTGCTAACTACAGTGGGTTAAAGGAGTTCTAAATAGTAAAAGGGTTAGGGGCAAAATAATATGAAAGTGCAATTATTAAAAGCAGGTTTACCTAACTGATTCTAGCTTCATTGCCCTGATGTTTGGCCCTATTCGTTACCATATATAATCATTTTAATCATTTCTCACCCAAAAGTTGTAAACGTCAAATGATCTCTCCTATTGACCCTTTAAAGAAAGTTTTAACTATATTCATTATTCACACACCATGAAGTTTGACAAACCCAGGCCCGGCCCTAGGTCAAGGTCAAAGAGGCTAAGCCTCAGGGTCTCAAATTTTTGGCCAAAAAGAGGCACTGATCAGGAATAGTTATAAATATTAGTTTTTCAGCAACATATAGAGTTATACCCTGCTTGGTCCAATGGTAAGTGTGGTGAACCGACTAATCGTGTCCAGTAAACATAGTTTCGCTGGGCCAGAAGGAACAGTTAAAGGCTTGTTTGGGACCATTGGTGGTCCTAGCCAAGCGATGAAGGCCCAAAACCGAACGGCCCCAGTTAAGTGAGCTAAAGAACCCATACTTGTGATTTGGATGCTTAAAGGTAGGGTCACGGATATAACTACCCGCATCCGATCGAGTCTGTGAGATTCGCGGAAGGAGGTTTGCTCATGTGCTCAGCCAGCTCACGCGATGTCATGAGAAACGTCACTTAAGCGGTTGTAACACACATCAAATGATGATTGGCTACCTGTGCTGTTAACGCCCTTGCTCACCATCGTCAAGAGTGACGTCTTCAGCTGAGCGGTTACCGTGCGTGCCATGCATGAGGTACTTGGTGGGCAAGTCACTCTTTTCCTTATAAAAGGTAACAAGTTCAGCCCTGAGGAGGTACGCACAACTCAATATTCTAAGCCCTAGATCTGAGTTTTCAATATTTTCCTTCCTTTTTTTACTGACTTGATCGTCAAAGTACCATTTCGGACTGCAACAGTCCGGTGTGGTGCTAACGAGTTCATTCAGCGCACAAGAGTGGTGCTCAGGTGTGGACTTTAACCAATCAAGGCAAAATCAACTCAACTGAATCAAAGATAGTAAACCGGGAATTTGCGCCACCACACTGAGGTGAATGTATTCCACCATTTTTGTGTGAGTTCGAATCTTGTCCTATCACTTTCTTTTTAAGTATTTTAAGTGGTTATTCGTCAAAAAAATATTCAAGTATAGGAATTTGAAGCTGCCATGTTTTAAACATGTGCTAAAGACAACCAAATGGGACAACACCTATACCACTGGAAACAAAACATGCATGTTTATTGTTCAATATGGACTAAAATAATTATAAAAATAAATTATTTTACTATTGTTGTTTAATTGTAAAAGCATATTAGACACCACTTGACGAGACCTAGGGCATCCAAATATCTTAGGCCAGCCCTAGAGAAACCGAATAAAGCAAGCTTGCTTCCTCATCCTATCTTACCTTTCCTTAAACGAGTCATTTCCCAATTATAATATAATGGTATATCTATGTTGCTACGCCAATATCCCATCCTTCTCTTAATTTGCATTATATAAGCATATAACTACATGAGATGGTCATGGTCATCTACCGATAGTTAAGTCCTAGGAGCTAGACTTTGATTTTGAGTTGATGGAACCGTATCTTCAAATCCGCAATTCCGATTTAATGATTGCGCGGGGACTCCTTTATGAAATAGAGATAGTAATAGCTCTATTATTGTTCCTATTATTCCTATTTGTGGGAAAAATGTGTAATACCATCTACTATACCAGGAATATCAATGAACCCGATTATTTCAATTGCTCAGGATACCGGCCCTTTGCACTTTTACCCGATATAGGAAGCCGCATCCGTTGATGAATGATTATACAATGACGGTTTTTATGAGCTAATTGTTCTACACTTCTTACTTGGTGCAGCTTGTTAATATAACTTATTGAATTTACATGCCTTGAAAACAATTCATTCATACAAACATATGCGAACACTTTTAACTAGATTGACTTTTTTTCCAAGGAGGAAACAGAAAAGGTGTGATGATGATTTCGTTCATGGTAGTGTGCATGTGTTCTTGTCAAGCATCATTTTGTTTGTGACACTATTGAATTATGATATTTTTTTAAAAGGAATTATTATGATATTTTGGACAAAAAAGAATTGAAAAGACAGTGTGGCCCATTTCAATAAATGTTTAAGGACTCGGTTTTGCTGGGATTATATTTCTTACATGTAGAATCTTATTTAATTATACAGACACATTCATGAAAATTCACGGACCAAACCGCGAGCCACAGTTTTCTAATTTTTGAATCCATGTCCAAACCATTATTAATCCACGGTTCCAATCCAAAACTTACGGATCGGTGTGGTTTGAACTGGTTTCACGATTCACTGAATTTTTTGAGTAGCCCTAGTTTAAAACTAACACTTAAAGGCTTAAATGTGATCTCCCTCCGTTTGAAATTGAAAATCAATACTCACAGATTTTATAAATTTATCTATATTTTGTAATATGTAATATTTTTGTGGTTTTAAAGACTTTGTTTGATAAAAATAAGTGAGAACTATCAAACAAGATCTATATTCCATATATAAAACATTATGATTCAAAACAGATGATTTAATGAGAGGTCTAAATATTAGTTTTGGACATACTTTTTGAAAGTACATAATAAAGTGAAGAACTATCAAACAAGATCTATATTATTTTTTGAACATGCTTTTTTTTCATCTCACGTGATAATCATTTTACGCACTTGTCAACACCCAAATTCACTAACTTTCTGGAAAAATTTCCTCCAAATTGATTGCATTGCGCCATGTGTCCAAACATTGATCATCAATAATAGAACATGGACATGTAGCGTAATACAATAGATTTGAAGGAAAATTTTGTTTTCACTAGCGGTTGAAATAATTTAAACCCCTTCTAGAAATAGAAATCTTCAAATCAAACCCTTGATTTTCATGTTAGGAATTGGAATGCATCCCTCAAACAAATTCCTTCGGAAAAGTCAACATGGATATTGACAATTCTTTCGTTCATGGATATTGACAATTCTTTCGTTCTTAATTAGGAAGATGTCAACTGATTGTGTGGTTACGTACTCCTCCAAAACCCAAACACTTGGAAACATCAAAACTCATTCAGACATTCTAGCCACGCGCATGTACCAAGTCCCCTCCACGTAAAACTAAGAACAAGTTTACATGTACAACTATTTCATCTCCAACTATTTACAAGTAATTAGAGATCAAGTATCATTTTTTGTAAAACTAATTGGGGAAATTAGAGATCAATGGAACGGGCAAGAAATAATCACCGGTTACTTTATTATTGGTATAACCATCGGTTAGGGACGGGTGCAGAATTTCAAAATTGGGTGGACGAACACTAAAAAAATTTACAACAAAAGTCTATATAAATTTTGCCAATAAAAGCTGTAATACAAGAACTACTATTACATATATAATCAATCAAAGTATTGCAAATAAAAACATTATCTTTCTCAAAATTATAAGTTGGGCAGGTGTTGTAGTTCAAAATAATCTGGATAAAGATACGGGTACAGAAAAAAGGGACCGAAAATGTACCGATCGCGTTCGGGAACCCACTTTTGGGTCCCACACGAGTGATCCGAACCGTTCATTGTTCTTAAAACATTTTTCCGAGGGGCCCCACAAAATTTCAGCTCAATCGGACGGTTGAAAGTGCTCGAACCAAAGTCTCCCCGTTTGAATCAAAAATTTTCCAAAAGTGGGTCCCCGAACGCGATCGGTACATTTTCGGTCCCTTTTTTCTGTACACCCAGCAGTGTCCAAATAATCTTGGGCGGGCAATCATATATATAGTTTTAACTTTATGGCATAAAAATCTACTATATATATTTCTAGTAAAAATATGAAACATGGGAAGGGTGGTCGCCCGGCTCACCCGCCATTCGGTCCGTCCTTGCGATCGGTCCAGCACAGATTGAAATAGGAGCCGGTTCGACTGGAAGCTTTTGAAAACTCAATGCACCCAATAAATGAGGAACGAGATGAATACAGAGGTTAAACGAGAGCATCTCACACCCAAAAGATGCCTCACATAGGTCTTTCCCAAACATTGTAGAAAAAAACACTAATTTCTGTACCGGTTACGGAAGAGTCCCAAGTATGGAAATCATGAAAACATGGTAAGAACATTGTGTCCATGACAAGACCTAACCATTTTGCCTTATACACTAGCTAGACTTTTTGGATATACATTCTTTGGACTTGTCTTTGTACAAGATGGACTTCTCCCACAACTCTATGAACTTATTTCTTATTTTGGTGAGATTTGCTTCCTAAAAAAATTTGCGCATTCTCAAATAGTAATAATTTGAAGGGTCACTTTGGTATTTATATTTTTTAACCTTATCATTTGTATTAGACGGACATGTTCTCATAGTTTTATTGACTAATTGCTTCTTCTTTCTGCGTGACTTACACCTCAAAAGGCCTGCACACGCAGAGAGTAATAATTTCAAGGGCCCACTTTGGTATTTATTTTTGAACTTGTCATTTGTATTAGATGGACTTGTTCTCATAAGTCATGTACATTGTTCCTTACAAATTTCTTGTATGTTTTTCGACATGCGTCCCATTTTAAATTACTTATATCTTTCGATCTATAATGTATTTTTATGATTTTGAATACATTGTTCAATTGATTTAATCAAGATCTATCAAATAAGATACGTATTGCATATATAAAACCTTAAACATTTGAAAATACAAATAATTCTTTGAGGTATCCAGAATAGTAAAAATGAACAAGAAAATTAGAACGGAAGGAGTAGTTATTTTGAAACTTGAGACCACCAAACAAGTAATTAATCCCTCTGACTACCACTGTCCTGTAATTTCTCCAAACAAATTTCAAGTCACGTGCACGGGAGACCATTTTCTCAGCATACAGCCGTACAATTTTGACCCAATCCTAACGGTCAAATTCTCTTACCTTACATTTCTAGTAACTGTGTCAACTGTCAACCCCCCAAAACAATATAAAACCACCACAACATTTCAGATCATGCATACCAAAAACATCAACATATCCACATATAGAAAGAAAAAAAAACTACCCGCGTCTTGTCCATAAAAAGCAAGAAACTACGAGCTTCAACGCCTCAAGTTTGTGTTTGATTATTGCGATAATTATCAGCTGAATTCAGGCATTTTTTACTATGTCTCGTGGAGATGTGGCTGAGCCGGTGAAGATTGTGTTTATTGAGACCAAGTATGTCGAAACGGATGCCACGAGCTTCAAGTCTGTCGTTCAGCAACTCACCGGTAAAGATTCAGCGGTTGGGGTGGAGCAGAAGATCAAGGTGGAACAGAGGGCGCGGCGAATTTGTCAAGAGGAGTTTCGTTTAAGGAGTTTGATAGGTTGATTAATGGAGGTGCCGCCGTTCGATGAACTTTTATCGTCTTTATACTGATGAAATTTTGTACGTATCATAATATTGTTCTATTTTGCATCATATAGTACTGTATATTCTTTGATTCATGTGTTTATACTAGTTTATCGCGTGTTTATATGACTAATTTGATTGAATAAAAGTTCGTTAAGTAAATCCTTTTTGGATAATCAAATAAGCAATTAAGCGATGAAAACCAAACGGGCTCCAGAATGAGGAATGTCGGACAGTTTTTTCACTATCTCTCTTAAAAATCAATTATATTAGGAAGGGTTTTAATTAAGTATTTTATGGCTTGCCCCGCAAGTCTGTTTTTAAAAGTAGTCGCAGGGAGTGGCATTGTGTAACCAAATTCATGGGGCACTCCGGGTCCAACAAGAAAATTTAACCATTCAGTGCCGCAAAAAAAAAAAAAGACCAAACGCTACTATTAAGGGGGTGTTTGGGAGCCTTGTTTTTTGGACTTTTACATTTTGCATTTTGGCTTTTTCAATTATTGTCAAAATGTAGTGTTGAATCTATAGAGAGTTTGAAAGAAATGAGCATAATGCATTTTGAATTAAGAGTAGTATTTGAGAGATATGTGCGGAATACATTATATAGGTCTTTTTGTATAAGCAAAATGAGAAAAGTAAAAAATGAGAATGAGAAAAGTACCTCCTACCCTATTTTTGGCTTCCTTCTTCTTCATTCAAAAATGAGAATGCATTTTCATAAAATGTGTTTTCGCTTTTGTCTCCCAAACAACTAGAAGTAGAAAAGTTAAAAATGAAAATGCAAAAAGAGGCTTCTAAACACCTTTTAAGCCCATTTGTGAACCTTTTCAAATCGGCTTGAAGATTGAAATCACTATTTTTAACTGTTAGAACCGGATTACGGAAAATCTGGAAATAAACATGAAAACAAAAATAAAGAATAAATAGAAATAGTACCAAGCCAATTTCAGTACACTGGAAATTGGCAATAGACGTTTCGAGTCGAGGCAAGTATTTTGATACTCTTTCCTTAAAGCAAATTCACCCTCCGCTACGGTGCAGATGGAATACTTAGGCGTCTGCTTTCCTAGGAATACCCGACTTTCACCGAACGGAAGTAGCACTCCAATCTGATCAGTAGGCGAACCAGGAAACTATGCAGAACTCTCAGAATTTTTTATGCAGTAAGTGCAGAATGAATGCAATGAATTTCGTAAATGAATGAGGAAGTGGAGGGTCCTATTTATAGATAGCAGGCACCTGAATGGAGAGGTACGAACCCATTCAGAACCGTACAAACGTGACTGTTCGGAAAGAAGCCTGAACAAACAATGGTGGTGCTGGCTGAATGGCTACTATTATAGCCTATTATAGCCTGAAGAGGTGCCACCTTGTACCACTTTGAAATACAAACAAAAGTGATGTAACTCTTGGTTTATTAGCCTCCAATTCAAGGAAAATTCAAAGGGATTAAATACTAATTAAAATATATTTTCACCCACTCAAAATGTTAATCATTTATTCAATGATATAATTTGGAGACAATTTCCAATTCACTCATAAATATGATTACAAAACCATATTTTTCCAACATCAACCTCCAACGGAATTATAATTCTGTCAAAAATCATTTTAATTGAATACTGATTAACAGGATTGCGGAATACGTACGTTAATTTGTGCTCGACTAAAATAAGTTGTCACATAGTTGAATCAAAATTGCTTGTGGGAAGGCACAAGGGCGGACCCAGGGGGTGCAAGGTAGGGATGGCAATTCCGGCCGATACGATCTATCCCGGCCCCGTTCGGGTTGGAGTTTCGGGGATTGGGTCAGATTTGGAGGGAAAAAAATCGGGGATCGGGTTGGAGACGGTTCTATATACCTCCGATCCTTTCCCAAACCGGTTTTTTATTACACATCTAATATATTATTCTAATTTAGACCTCTTGAATTATTGTTAATTACTAAAGTTTCCCACTATATATGGGGTTCGGGGATTGGAGGCGGGGAAGGTTAAATCCGTCCCCGATCCACCCCGTTGCCATCTCTGGCGCAAGGGGGGTGTTTAAGCCCTGCATTCCTCCTAAATTTTCTTTCTATTTGTAGTACGCTTTGAATTTCTTTTTTAAATTATTAAAGAGCAATCCCCGCAGAGCAGACTAATTAATTGATAATCTTGCATGCATCCGGCACTGGTAAGGCATGCCACTTTAGAGACATTTCTTCCCCCAGTAGTTTTGAGGTTACTATGGCCTTGTTCGTTTCTCTGTTTAGTTTTAGTTTTGATAACATCATCATTTCTCTCATTTCTCTCTTAATCTCTCTTCACTCATTACACCTGTTGACATCATCAAAACTAAACTAAACTAAACTATCTAACCAAACACAGCCTATATATTTTTCATTCACCCATTTGTATTTCTTTTTTCATTTAATCTTTAAACTATTAATTAGTACAAAATTATGTACGGAACATTTGGTACTACCAGTATTAGTTTTACCCTCACAAGAGGAGATGGTATTGCATGCGACGGTGGTTAGCAATATTATTATCATTTCGAATTAATGGATTTGATGACGAAGACATAAATCCAGTGTTGCATATGTATATTCCATGGAGCTGTTGAGCAAGAGAAAAGAGTTGGTGAAAAAGGCACCAATTAATATTCGGAAAACCCACCAAGCATGATTGATGTATAGATATAAAAACCAAACGAAACATTACCCTAGGGCTGTCTGGCGTGGCAGAAACAGGATTAAGGATTTTATCTGGTTGGCGGGGACGACTTTTCAGTAATTTTATAAAAAAAATTCAAAAGTATAACTAGGAAGAAAATTAGGAGGAGTGCAGAGACCAAACACTCCCTCACACCCCCGGTCCGCCCGTGGTTGTTTGAGATTGGTTAGATTTATAAAGTAGTTTTACAAAGTTAATGTACTTTCGGAAATGATTTAATGTACATTCGGAAATGATTTGGGTACAAACACACCCACTCATTTGGACCAAATTCAAACCCTTTTTTGGACTTTCATTTAAAGTGCTCTTTTATTGGTCAAAAGTTTTTTCGAAAAACACTTTTAAATTTAAAGTCTTTCTTTTATTGGTCAAAGAGTTCATTTTATCAATAAAAGAACACTTTAAATCAAACGTCGAGGTATATATTTTGGATGGCCATGTCCGTCGTACACCTGAGGTAACTGAGGGGTGCATATGGGGTACTCATATATGATGTAGCCATAGCACTATTGATGTACATTCCTATATATATGTGTGGGTGGACTTCCATGTCCGTCGTACACCTAGGTAACTGAGGGGTCCTTTGGGAAAAATAATCCATTTTGTGTTTTATTTTTGATAATTGGTTCATCTCGATGAGAATATTTTAAAGAGTAAAAAATTATTAACTAAACTAATTTTTTTGTAAATAAAGACAAAAATAATCCAATAATTCACAAAAAAAAAAATTAGATTATTTTTGTCTTTAGTGAACTTGTTAAAAATTTTGATACAATTTTTTTTTTACTTTTTAGATTCCTCTCGTCGAGACGAACCAAGAATCCGAAAAAAAAAAAAAATCGATGCAAAACTAACAAATGCTTTTTTTTAATAAAGACAAAAAAAAATCCATTTCTTCCAAAGGACGACTATGTGTAAAATGAAATTACAAAAAAAAAGACTAAGTAGAATTAATGTTCTTTTTTTGGGGTAAGTGTAGAATTAATATACTTGAAATACAGTTACTTACAATTTATGATTTTCTCATTCAATCGCTTTTGATGTTATGAAATTTTACGCAACTATTATGGATTTTAATTGACTCACAAGGAGGGTTGTTGGAGTAAATGATTTGATCTGGTGGAGTACTTTATTCATTGGAAGTCTCTAATGAAATTGCAAATTATGTTGGATGAGCTCCTCTCTGTAACCCATCTCAGTATCCCTCAATTTTTGTATAAATATCGGACTTAAAAATATGATCCGAACCATAACACCTAGAACACGCAAAGAACTAAAAATTTACAAAATATCAGTATAATTGAATATCAAGAGATGCGTAAACACATTGCAAATTGTAATGCAAAATGAATGGTCAATATGTTCTACGGTTAAACCTTACGATAAACAAGAGAAAGTGTAACTTCTTATTACATGTCTATCGATATCCGAACAACTGAAATTTAAAAATCTTTGTATGTTTTACTAGATGAACAATTTAAATCATTTTTTACCCCAAGATAAAAAAAAATAAAGAGGTATAGAAGAATGCACGAGTGATCCAAAGATTCAAAATTGTTCTTAAAACATTTTTCCGAGGGGCCACCAAATTTCAAACTCAATCTCGGTTGGAAGTGCTCCAACCAAAGTCCCACCGTTCCAACAAAAAAAAGGAAAAATGTTTTAAGAACAGTCATGCGGTTTGAATCATTCGTGTGAGAGAGTGAGTCCCCAAACGCGATGGTGGAGACGTTTTGGACATATCATTCTGTACCCGTACCTTTATCCTTTTTAGCCCAAGATATGAAAAAAATAAAGAGGTATAGAAGAATGCAGTATAAAGATTAAAGAGGAGCTGATCCCAATTTATGTTGCCGGCCAATGATGTGACGATATGGCACGATTTCTATAAAAGTCCTATATAAAAATTCAAGCTGTTGAGTGGTTGGTCACATCAAACATTTTTAATATATTCCTTCGTATATGATAATCATACATAACTGAAAAGTTATATATGCTGTGTCAATTGATCACGTAGTATAACTGCTGCACGAAATAGTTACGACCAGGGCCGGCTCTGAGTTTCTTGAGGTTTAAAGCAAATTTTTTAAAGGAAAAAAAAAAAGGGTCTTCAATCTTTTTTGCATAGTGAATGATACTTGAGAAAGAAAAAACATTGATAAGGAAGACAATGCAATAATTTGAGACCGTAGGTACCCATAATCAATAGCCATTACAATACATTAAAAATTGTCATTTAAAGATTATTCTTCTCGCATTTTTAGCAGCAAAAGTACTAATTAAACTTGCATAATTAAGTTTCTCCACCATAGCCTTTTCAATAGACAACATAACCAATTCGTTCGGTCTCTCTTGTGACATCGTCGACCTAAGATAAGTTTTGATCAACTTTAACTACAAAAAATCTCTTTCACCAGAGGCAACTGTAAATCGGAATAGTCCACAGTATTCTGTACGCAATCCACACATTCAGAAAAACAAATTATCCATTGTCTTCAAGTAATTGAGCACATCAATGGGCTTTCTTAGCTCTTTCGGTAAAATTTCTCTCAAGACTTTCAAATCCGAACATAATCATTCCCATCAATATTAGAAAGCTCATCTCTTTTCAAAATATCTTCAAGATTACATTTGGGCCCTTTCACTTTGGCCTTATTTTAAATTAGGCCCTCAAAATTTTAGACAAATTAAACTTTATTTTTTTTATTGATACCTAGTAACTATATGGACCTATATTATTGGGGGCCCAAAAATTAGAAAAAATTTGAAGGCTTAAAGCGGTTGTTTTACGGCTTTAGCCCAGAGCCGGCTCTGGTTACGACCTTAGTCACATAATACTTCAAAATGTCTCGTATTTTTACTTTCAATCTTAGTACTACTGCATTTGCGCACTCAATTCTCACATTCGTAGATTTTAGTAGGTTAGAAAGTATTTCAAAAACGCTTTTACTCTCACGCTCTCACCTCTGCTCACGCTCACACATGTGAATTATGTGACTTAACTTAAAACCATGTTTTGGTGGTCACTACCAATGTACACTTCTTTTATTTTTATTTATTTGGAAGGGACCAAAGTCCCACTACACATATATGTTAGAGGGGTCATTAATATTTATACTTCCTTCCCATTTCATTTTACTTGCTTCCTAGGGAAAATCGTGTCATTTTGACTTAAAAAAATTAACTCCAAGGAATTGATAAAGTGGTCTCGTCTCGGGACTTAGGGGTTTGCTTTCACCTAAGGTTTCAGGTTCGATTCTCATTGTCAGCAAATTCTTAGGGCCACTGGGGTTATTTCCGGTTGTTACCTCCAGGGCCCCGAATTAGTCGAGGTGCGCACAAGCTGACCCAGACATCCGGACATCCGATTAATACAAAAAAAAAAAAAGGAGCATTCTAGCAAATAATTTTTCAATTCTTTTTGCGCCGTTTAAAGTTCTCGATGAAATCTTTTATACGGTGTAAAAAAATAAAAGTGTGTATGAATTGCTGTACTATTCACTGCTCATGCAGTGACCCCATCTATGAGCATGAAGAGGTTTTATGATGGTTAGGTTTTCATTAGGTAGGGTTCATATGTATCCTCCTTGACTGCAGCACCTACTGAACATACCACTTCACCCTCCTCAAAACAACCAATGAGTGGGTGAACCAAACACAACATTAATTTTAAACAAAACTCAGGCCCAATTTGTACTGGTTTTGTTCACATAACAACTGCCCAACAACATTTAAAAAGCCAGTACTATCTGCAATTTTTGTATCCATCGTTGTGTGGTTATTTTGCATAAATGTGCTTTATTGAAAGGAAAAAAACACAATGGTACTGCCCCGACTGTCTTATTATTGGGACTCATTTGCAGGGGGCGCCGTAATGATCGGATGGCTTGTTTTTTTAAAGCTCGTAAAAAAATTAATCACGGAAAAAATTATAAAGATCGGATATATATCGCTCCATTAATTGGTTCAAACCTCTTTATCTCGAAAAAAAAGAAAATGAAATTAACAAACTAGATCGAAATACATTTACTCAACCTAGCTAACATTGGTTGAAATACTCCTTCACATGATGATTCTTCTCGGCGAGCATCAAAACATAAATAAAATTTTACTACCTCCGTTCCTTAAAAAGAGTGATGATTCTTTCTGCTCCAAAATAAGTGTGATGTCAAAAGTAGGTAAAAATAAAATTTTGCCCTTGAAAATACCTTTTGAAAAGTTAGTGGGTAAAGTTTAATGGTGATGTCTCCATTAAAAGAGCGATAGTGAAAAATGAATGTAGAAATTGATGTGAAAAATGCAATAATGATACTTTCTTAAATGAAGAAATGAGAAGATTAAAATGAACGTTCAATGACACTTACAAAACGAAATTCATTACAAAGATCTTGGACAAAGCCAAACTAATCATCTTATTTTAGAGAACAAGAAACGCACAAGGTGAAAATATGTTTTCACTCTAAAAGACATTTTGAAAAATGCAAGCACCTTGCGCCGATATCATGTCGGGTAAGAGTCTTGTTGGCACGGATACCATTGTAAAGCAACCACGCCCGAAAGTACCCGTCTGTAGAACATTTCGTCCAAGACGAACTAACAACTCTCACAAAGCGAGAGACATAACTCTGATGAGAAACAAGTCGTTGATGAGAGACAAAAGAAAAAAAAGAAAGAAAAAACGAAGAAAATAAATAGTTTTTTCCCTCCCACCACCATGGGTATTGAGGGGAGGAAGGAGGAAGAAGGGTTTCAGAGAGAGAGAGAGAGAGGAAAAAACTTTCTTAATGAGTTGGAATTACCAAATTACAAACTTTAAAGAGAAACCGAGGGAGTATCAAAATACCAAAACACCATGTAATATTTGAAAGCTCTAGATAGAAATTAAATTTGTTTCTTAAGAATTAATCCACAAAGCTCAAGATAGAAATTAAATTTGGTTCTTAAGAATTAAATCCACAAAGCTCAAGATAGACATAAGTCGTTGATATATGGTATATATTTGGTCAACGAATTCTACATTATTAATTAATGTCATGTTAATCGGAACAAAATCCATGTTATGATTTATGTAATGGTGCAAATCTGGTTACAAATCTCGACAGAAAGCAACCAATCAGTGGTCCACATATATTCACTTTAGGATAAGCAACACCTGAATTTTCAAAACGTCAATGCCACGCTCAAATTATTCCTATGTTTCTAGGGGCAAAGAATACATTTTGCTTTCTTGTTTCTATTTTCTATACCCACATATATTGTTACAAAAATTAATGTATTAAGAGCGAAATGCACTAAAATTCCTTATTTTTTGAAAAGCTAAAAATTAATGAAATTCTTAAAATCTCAAAGTTGGGTTTGAATAGTTTTATGGAGCTTTTCGGGTCAGATTGTAAGTTTTAAGTTTTATACAAGTTGATTTTCAACTTTTTATAGTAAAAATAGTACTTGCCTTTTATTACAGATTAATCATAATTTTACAGCCTACAAATGATTATCTGTTTCTGTTAAAATCTAATATCTAGAATCTACAGCAACAACTGAAGCTAGAACTTGCAATCTGTATTTACGGTTATGGCAAACTAGCTCAGTGTATGTTATTTTAATCCTCAAGATATGAACACAAGAGTTATAGATTGCGAACATTGCTTAATCACAATACAATACCACATGACAATGTTTTACAAGTGTTTAATATATAACTTTCTTAATTAATGGTAGACTTGCCTATCAAACGAAAAAAGGCTCATCATTGGTAGGAAAATAAAAAAGAAATTGAGATACCTAACCAATTTTCCGAAACAATCATTCTACCACCACACTAATATTACACAAGCACTAACACAATTGTAGGGGCCTCACACACGCGCCCACATACACTCGTGGACCAATTATTTCGTAGTCTTGGAGCACCGCCACGTAATGTCCCAACATCTTTATCTTTTTTTATCATACCCAACATCTTTATCCATCACACATATTGTACAGGCCTTCTCCACACTTGTGGTGCATTACAACATATCCCAAGACTTGTGTTAGTGAGTGTAATTATGTGTGTAAAAGTAGAGCACCGCTACAAGGTGTTTCAGGTGCCTTCTTCATCACTCATTGGTGTAGGAGCAACATATTTGGTGCTATAAGTCATACGTGCAGTGCACCAATTCCAATTGTCCAAACGTGTTTTCAATGATTTAGATTTGTAGATACATTTTTACCGGGCAAAGTGATTTATTATTGGTATGAAAACTTTGTAGCATCCGTACCACTGATTTTCAAGATGGACGGTTGTAAGATACGCTGCACGGTAGAGCGCGGATGATGCACTGCATGTACCCGGACATTAAAGCACGCGCGCTTCATCCAGCGCGTTTGCAAAATGCAATCGTCATCCCTCCGCATTTTTTAAAGTGCCTCGCTTTTGATTCTTTCCGGCTCTACTACTCTACCCCCCCTTCCCTCCATGCCTTGCTTCCTTCCCTCCCTCCTCTTCTCTCTCTCCTCACTTTCTCTCTCCTCATCCCAATAGTTCCCGTCGAAGAGGCATAACCAAACAAAATCACACCGATTATCAACCAAAACCCAACTCTCAACACCTTCATACCTCCACATATATACACATACATACACAATCTCTCTCTCTCTCTCTCTCTCTCTCTCATACAGTCTCCGATCCACACATCTCTCTATACATATATGCAACATCTGTATATATCATTGCAATTAGGCCAAAAGGTTCGCTTCCTTTGTCTGACCGATCGAATCCTGTTTCCTTGTCTTGAAGCTTCAAGTATTCGTTTCTTGAAATTGAATTTTGCGATTAACTCCTGGTGGTGTTGTTCTCTTTGTTTATCTGGTTGCAGGATCTTACGACGACGTTTCGCGTCGAATTTTGCGCTTCTTGGAACCCGGAACGTGTTGATATGTGAAAAAAGAAACTAGGGTTTCTAAGGATTGTGAATAATTTTTGCGTATTTGTTGTAGTTGTAATTGAATGGGGAATAAGTTAGGGCGGAGGCGGCAAGTGGTGGACGAGAAGTACACGAGGCCACAGGGGTTGTACCAGCACAAGGATGTGGATCATAAGAAGCTCAAGAAGCTCATACTTGACTCTAAACTCGCCCCGTGTTACCCTGGCGACGAATCCGAATGCGGCTACGACCTCGAAGAATGCCCTATTTGCTTTTTGGTCCGTGTTTCAATTCTTCTTAAAATTCCGTTTCTGTTACTTTTTGGATGGTTTCGGTTTTGTTTATGTGTAATTGAGCTATGGAAATGAACTTGATTTAGTTTCTTTGCTTCACATGGTGCTAAGGTTACATAAAGCATAAGTTTTTGCATTTTCGTTGAGTCTTTTGGGTGTTGATTGCATGAAGATAGACGATGTCGGGTACAAGTACGTGGGTACAAGTAAGTGTCTAACTGTAGGACTCCTCTAAGTGTACGAATCTGGATGCGGCCATGATCTCGCAGAATGCCCTATCTGCTTTTGGGTCGGTGTTTGGATTCTTGCATTTTTTTTTTCCTTTCGAAAAGCGTTCTTAAATATTTATTTCGTTTCGGATGCTTTCGATTTGGTTTATGTGCAATTGAGCTAAGGAAATGGACATCGGAGGAAGACATAGATATAACTCATTTGCTTCTCATAGTAGTAAGATTACAGAAAGTATAGCTTTTGCATCTTGGTCAAACTCGTAAGTATTTTTCTTTTTGATAACCAGGGTTCGGTTCCTTTTGGTCCTGCAGTGAACTTGAATAGTTAAATTCGTTCCCTAAGTTAATGTCGAATTATAGTATCCTATAGGACCTATACATATTCCATACCTGTACCAAGTTTCAAGGCTCTGACACAGTTCATACATTTCAAGAGTCCATGTAATTGGGCTGGTGTTTTTTGTTTGGTTTCATATGTTGAATAAGTGGTTTCGATTAGATCATAATAGTTGCACATTTCTATCATGTGCTATAGATGAGATAATTCCCTATTATGAACTGAAAGAGAACAAAATGTAAGTTGCACGTTCCAGTTTGTTTCATTGATCTTTGGTTTCTTGGCAACCAGTCGAAGCAGACCTGAATTGGCTTTATCTGAATTCTTTTCATTTGGCTGTAATCTTGCTACTATGGAAGTTGTAATCGTACCCTGTTTTCTATCTCATTTAAATCTCTTCAGTATTATCCAAGTCTGAATCGCTCAAGATGTTGCATGAAAGGCATTTGTACAGGTACTTATTAATAATTATGCACTTCTCTCACATCTCAGATGATTAGTGTAGTCCTTAATTTGGATTCTTGTTGATTTGTTTTTGTGGGGAATAGAGTGTTTTCTGCAGATGAAGACACCTAATTCGACTCGTCCTACTCAGTATCCTTGACTTTGTGAACAGTATTTCTGCATTATGTGATAATTTCGCCTAATTTGTTTGAGGCCTAGTTCAGCTTTTTTTATTTATATTTTTTCCGATATTCCTTAACGGGAGAAGGTGTCCGTTCTGTAAAACATCAAACTATGCTGTGGAATATCGTGGGGTGAAAACAAAGGAGGAAAAAGGGATGGAGCAAGTTGTAAGATTTCTGATATGTTCTCTCATTTTTTATGCGCTTGTTGTTACTTGTTAGGAACTTTTGATAATGCTTTCTAATTTTTTGGTCCGTAATGGGTTTAGGAAGAACAACGGGTTATAGAAGCGAAAATAAGGATGCGCCAGCAGGAACTTTTGGATGAAGAAGATAGAATACGGAAGATACCAGACATAAGTTCTTCAAGTATGACACTAGCACAAGGAGAAGTTGGATATAACACAGTCGCAGGTATATTTATTTTTCTGGTTTCATGTGGGATGTATCTCATGTCATGTAACTTGTCCCCTTTTTCATTTTAGTCTTTCAGTGGTACATTGAGTTCGGTTTTCTTGCAGAAACATCGTTTACATCTGCTGTTGAAGGTGAGGAAATTGTTTCTTTGGAAGAACCTTGTTCATCGATAAGACCTTCTCTTCGCCCTAGGCAGAACAGGTACGAAATTTTCGCATATTGTTGGTCTTGGGTGTTAAAAATTTGCTTCCGGTTTCCAAAGTGGATTATATATGGATCTTTTGTTCTAACTTCTTTTTTAATGTTATACGTTTGTTGCTGTTAATTTGTTTATATTATGATTTATCGTCTTGGGTAATGTCTTGTGCGCTATATATGTTAGGCAGGCCCGGCCTTGAGATTGTCGAGGCCCTAGGTGAGGCTTAAAAATAAGGCCTCTTATTGTTTTGTATAAAAATAAGTTGTCTGATAAAAATAAGCAAAATAACCTTGTGGTGCAGCGTCAGACCTCTTGCAATGGTTTTTAGGTCGTGAGTTCAAATCTCACCTCCAGCAACTGAGGCGTTTTGAACTCACCTCCAGCAGATGAAGCGTTAAATAATAAAGCCATCAAGTGTCAAACATGAGACCTCCTGGATAGAAACACATGCCTCTTGCCGCTTAACTGCACTAGCATATCTTCAATATGCTGGACATACTTATTTTAATATATTCCTATATTTGGAGGCCCTTTTGTTGGCCAAAAACTGAAGGCCCTAGGCGGTGACCTGGTGGGCTTATGCCCAGGGTCGGGCCTGATGTTAGGGTTCTTGGGGAGGTTTTATTCGGATATTAGGTTTATTGGGTTACTGAGCTGAAATAGTTATTGAATGTGAGGACTTGGATGTAACGAAGGGATAATTTAGTTGTAGCACAAACAATTACCACTGAATCATGTGAGTTTCCTCCTTTAGTGAGTGTTGGAATGGTTTAGTAGAAAGCATTGCCAGCTCAATTCGGGTAATTCATGTACCTTTTAGTTGAATTCAATCTACATATTGAAGAAATAATTCACCGACTATTACTTGTTGAACCATTTTTCATTTCCATTTTTTTTTTTGTTGAGAATTATGATTTGGTGTCCAGATCCTTGCCAAGATCTTTGTCAATGCTCGTTGGCGTATGTATTTCTGTCAACTGCCGAATCTGCATAGAAGGGTG
This sequence comes from Vaccinium myrtillus, assembly GCA_016920895.1. Taxonomy (NCBI): domain Eukaryota; kingdom Viridiplantae; phylum Streptophyta; class Magnoliopsida; order Ericales; family Ericaceae; genus Vaccinium; species Vaccinium myrtillus. The sequence goes on along the minus strand of CM029273.1, from coordinate 7,288,752 downwards.
AACAGTCAGAAATGTGAATATGTATTAGCCACAGAATAGGATGAATCTTATGAACAAAGATTGGTGATATGAGTAGCTTGTGAGGAATTTGATTTGAATGAGTCTCTAATGTATCTGATCATATGACACAACTAGAACGACCTTATATTGTGTTTTTGTAGTTGCATATTTCAATAAAGTTTTGGTTTATGTTTGGAACCGGGACCAAAGAAGAGCATTAAGCAGGAACACCATCATCTTCTCTCTTTTTTTATTGATCAAACATATTCTTATTTAAATAAGGTTTTTGTCTAGAGACTAGTTTCCATACTTACTAAGACACATCATGTTTTGGTGGATTATGTTTACATACTGTGTTTAGTATCTACATGAAGGTGATGTAGATATTAAAGGCCAACACCTAGGTACATTGGCAAATTTGCATGTATAGTCGTGATGTTCTGAATTAACTGGCTTTCTAATACATAGTTATCAATGCCAAAGTAGATTTGAAACTATGTAAGCTTGTAGGAGAAGTCTTCATTAGTTAATAGCTATTATGTGGAGATTTTAGTATTACTGTTACATTCTTGCATTGTGCCCCAGTGCCAATTTTCCCCCCCTTTTTATTTGACATCATCTTCTTGAGGTTTTTGAAGAACAATTTTAACTCAGGTGTCATCATTTGGTTAAATTTGTAATCTGGCTTGAAATTTTGATTTTGTTGTTTGCTAGAGATTCGAGCATTGCTCTGTTCACCTAAGCCATCTAGAATATAAGTGGGCAATCATAGTTGACGAATATGTGGGACTATTCTAAATGAGATGAGAAAGGGTTGGACATAAAGCGAGATGGGGTTGATGGAAGGGGGATAGAGTGTGTATGTGGCCATACGGGCACAAAAAGTGCTAGTACTGTACTGCTGATGGTGGACCGGGTCCCAGTTTGTGGAGAGTAGAGTTGAGATATGCATCACATAGTATTTTATTTGATCCAATGCTGGCTGTTTCCTTCCTTCTAAAGTGGAATGGGTTTACAATTTGTTGGGAATGGATTTCCAACTTCTGTTTGCTATGCCAAACATGGGGTATGGAAAGCTGGAATATAATGGGCTTTCCATATCAGCCATTCCCATGTACCAAGCAATAACCCTTCTTGAGGAGTCTCTTTTGTGGCATAAGCTGCATTTGAGAGCTCGCACATTCTGAATTGGGATCTACTAGATGCTGGTTTTAAACTTCTTTTAGCATTTAATGGATTAAGTTTTTGGAGCTTGAAATATAGTTAGTCCTTTATTAACTGAGACAAAGTTTTGTTGTGTTTTACTACAAATTAGAATGGATGGATCGCCACTAGCTGTATTGCATGTCCAAAAATCTAATAGCAACGTTTGCTATTATGATCCCTTCATAAATAGTCCAAGCTCCATTGCTACAATTTGGTTGCGATGTCAAGTTTGGATGAATAGCATCTATTAATTCCAATTCATTTGGTTTTCATGAACCAATCAACCAATCTTTTGTTCTCATAGTCCAAGCTCCATTGCTACAATTTGGTTGTGATGTCAAGTTTGGATGAAGAGCATCTATTAATTCCAATTCATTTGTTGTCATTAACCAAATCTTTTGTTCCTATGGGATCTTGGGCTTTTGAGAGTGCCTATCAACATCTAAAGTGGCTAATGGTCCATTTTGTTTCATTAATTGTCTCCAAGAGTAGGAGATTAATGAATTCAAGAATAGGCGGTTTACTATGATAAGGGTAAGAAAAAGGAATAGGTGGATTGCATATTCTATTTCTTTATTGTTATCGGTAAAATTCAAGTGCCTGATACTTCAAGCTGGAGAGAAAGATGCAGAGCTGAAATGTTACATTTGAATATCCAATTGGTCAAGTAAGATTAATTGAAGGGCGTAGCTCGGTCATCAAGACTCTTGTCTGACAGCTTATCTTTCATAAATTAAGTAGTTGCAACACATAACTTGTATGGGTAGCATTAGGGATGAAATTGGTTCGGTTCAGTCTGTTTTTCGTTGGATTTCCAACTGAACCGAAGTACTAAGTTTTTGAAAACTACGAACTGACGCCGACCGATTGCAGGAGAAAACCGTTCGGATCGGTGGTGGTTTAATCGGTACGGTACGGTCGGTTTTATTGGTTTTCTTTTGAAACGGGGAAAAAAAAAATTCTGGTTACAGATTGAGAAGAAAAGCAGACCATTGATAAGAGTTTTAGCGAAGAAAGGTGCCAAAAAGCAGCTATAACTATTCCAAATCCGCCCAAAATAATGTAAAAAGAAAACACGACAAAGAGAATCGGAGTATTATTTAAACTTTTGAAAGCCCCAACCATTGAAAGAGGATGAATTCAAACCTCTGGAGAAATATGATCTTGGCTTCTACGGTGAGATATGAGTGGGTGAAATGGTATGGATTACTTTTGGGCTAAATGGATGAACGGCTTAGATCTGTCCTGTGGGTGTCCCATATCACTTGTGTTCATTTCGGTTCGGTGCAAACGGTTTTATTTGTCTGAAAAACAGAAACCGAACAAAAATTATCCGGTTCGGTTGGTCGGTTCAGTTTTTCGGTGAAAACTTTTATCCCTAGGTAGTATTGGGTACCTTATACCGTGCATAGGCTTGTGGTTAGTCATTTGTTTTGACATTAGCTTCTTTGCAATGAATGTTGACCATCTCTCTCTCTCTCCCAACTAGTTACCTGATAGGAGGATCTACATCGGTTTATGGTTTTTAATCATTTGTTTTAACGTGTGCGCCGTAGAAAGGAATGTTTTCATCTCCCTCTCAAAAAGGAGAGAGGATCTTTTCTGTCATTAGTTTCATAATTTGTTCGTAAGTTTCTCACGTACCAACTATTGCATTGCATGTGCCTCATCGTAGTTTTTCTACTCAGTTGGTTTAAAGTTGTGTCTTGTTTGGCAAATGCAATTGATCTGGTTTTAACATATGTAACCATTCCTTCCATCCTTCCATTGTGGCACTAAATGCAGGGATGATGAATTTGATCTGGATCTTGAGGATATAATGGTTATGGAAGCCATCTGGTTGTCGATTCAGGTACTTGTTCTATTTTTCTTAATTAAGCATCAAGCTTCAGATAGAAGGGTGTTTCCTCATCATGGATATATGTTACAGGGGGAACTGTTGTCTTTGTCATTTCCTGTATCAGAATCAATTTTTCAGAAAATTGTTTTTGAAACCCCAGCACTAGTTGCTTGCACACTAGTTTTTTTTTTTTTTGCGCGCAAGTAAGGTTTGTAAGAAAAAGCTTCTTCAGCAATGTTTGTAAGAAATTTCAACTTGAAAAGAGGCATTCGTACAGTTATACATCGCTCGGATCGGTTACAACGGATTAAAAATGTCCAAACCCGACATCCGAACCAGAACCCGAGTTTTTACTGCTACAAAACCCTCAGCCGACCAAAACTGTGGACGAAACCAACCGTGGATCAATGGGTCGGGCGTGTTGGGCTGGTCAGGCGGTTTTTTGCTCAGTCCTACAATCAATAGAGTCGGTCCAAAAACTTTTGAAAGTCTAGCTCTGATACCAAGTTGAAGCATTCAACCTAAGATCAAGTGGCTGTGAGTTAAGTGACCACTTGCGCTCATATACTAGATTTGGACTTAACAAATGATCAATGCGGGACAAGCTCTAACATTCATTGAAGTTTGTCTCTTTGCAGTGTTTTCTTAAAAGCAAGTTATGACATCCGCCAAGAAACTAGTGTTTGAAAATTTGTAGATAAATTGTTCCTCAAGCAATTTCATAATCTTTTGAAAAGGCCACCAGCTGGGTGGTTGCATACAAAGATGATGGCTTTCTTTGACTGTTAATTCACAAGCCCAAACAATGTAGCTTGTTGCATGCACCATACTATTTGTATTACTGCCCAATTGAGCTCCCCTCCTCTCTTGTATGCAGCTTGGATTTGTTAGTAATTCTGATTTTGCTTTTACTGGCCACATGTTGACACTTGACAGGAGAAAGGCAGAATCAGGAATGGGGACTCTGCTCCACCAGAGCACTATGTGACAGGAGATCAATTAGTCTCACAGGCTCTGCCCTTGCCGGCCGAATCATCTTCGTCACCGTCTGGAGGCCTTGCTTGTGCAATTGCTGCCTTAGCTGAGCGTCAACAAATGGGTGGAGAATCCTCCGACGGCAACTACAATGGAAATAGTGCAATTGCTGCCTTAGCTGAGCGTCAACAAATGGGTGGAGAATCCTCCGACGGCAACTACAATGGAAATACATCCACATTCAACATGCCTCCTTCCTACAGCAGGTTTTCCGATAGTAGAGAGCAAGCCATGGATAGTTATGGGCCTTCTGGGGGCTCTATTGAGGATTTACATGACAGGCAGCTGGCAATGACCGGGGTTGGAGGAGAATGGGGGTTAGATCACGAGTCTGAGGTGGCTGAAGTGGGGACCAGTTACGGTAGTTGTGATGTAACAGAAGATGGAGTTGTTGCAATGCCACCTCAACATGAAATTCAGGGTGGCTTTCAAGCTAATAATGGAGGAGCAATTGTTCCTGATAGTTTTGAGGAGCAGATGATGTTGGCAATGGCGGTTTCGTTAGCTGAGGCCCAGGCCAGGACAACCGTGCCACGAGTTGCATGGCAGTAGGTTTTAGGGTGAGAGTAATCTCTCTCTCTCTCTCTCCAATATACACATGTAAAAGGACACGAGGTGATTGGTGAATGAAAGGTGCTTGTTTATGCCATTCAAAATTTTTGCTGTGCACCCGTCACTGTTAGGCTATGGAAACCAATTTTGTGGTACTGTGAGATTATCCACCATGACGCACTATCTAAATGACGTTAATGATGAACAGGGTCTGAAAGGCAAACCGTAGTCAATTTGTTGTTACAGGACTAACAAAATGGGGGTGAAACTCAAATCTTTCATGTGATTGGATGAAAAATGGGATAGAATGAGTTGATTTATCGTCGTATTCAGAAACCTGGCTGAAGGATAGCCCTTGTTCTATGCAACATGGACGCGGGTACGAATGTCGGGTGTGGGTGCTTGTAACGTGCCTAAGTATCGGGTTCATCTAGTTTTCATTTCAAAGATTCAGGGGTTCATCTAGTTTTCATTTCAAAGATTCTGGGACATGTCGGAATATTTAAAAGCCTCGTCTATCTTATTGTAGGAATTATCTGCGTACCACATAGCTTGTGAGAAATTTGAATTAGGAAACATGTTTGCTAGGTTATTTTTTCAACTAAATATAACACGGTTCCCATATCCGTTTTCGAGTGTCTCGACACAAGTACTTGATACCTTTTGAAGGATCCTTGTAACATACCCCCGTAGAGGTGTATTGTTTGCTTGTTGCTAGTTAGGGTGTGCCCTTTTGTGAGGCACAAAATTTAGTTTTTAAGTGTCGAACTTTCACACATGCATGGGGTGAACGAAGCAGCACTCCTATCCTTTCTCCTTCCCCCTCCTGCTTCCCAGGTTTAGCTATGTTCCTGTACTTTCTGGTTAAGTGGTATATTAATTTGGTCCTGAAAACTTATTTGCCACAGTTCATTTTGTGGTTATCTTACGATTCAACTGCCGGCCGATAGGCTTTATCATTGAAACACACCTCGAGGTGCTTTTGGGAACTCCAGTTATGCATCTCTTGTTTCAGGATTACATGCTTATATGATTACGGAATGAAGTAAATCTCATTTGCATTTGGTCATCCGATTCTATTGGGTTGCACCAACGAACTGAACTAATAATTGTACCTACTGGGGTTCACATAAGTAATTCAATACATTCTGCTTTTAATTGTGTGCCTGTAGCCTATTGCTGACTAATTGCTCACCATCAAAGTCAAAATTGTGACTTGTGGTCTAGGCCTTGATAAGAGCATGACAAGTGTGGTTTTCTTGTAGGACAGTTGTTTTTTTTATTTATATCTTATTTTTGGCCTTAGGGTGTTCGGGCTAGCTTGCGCGCATCTCGATTAAATTCTTTTCCCTGTCCGGTAAAAAACAGGTCATCCATGCCGAGACTAGGGAGCAATGAACAACATTGCTCCAGGACTCATCACTATACATTTGTGTGGTATACCCACCAAAATTTGTGGAGTCCACATAAATATGTGTGAGCCCTGTGGAGTTTGTTTTACTAACTCACGTGTTTAGTCCAGCTTACTCACACCTCGATTAATCCTGGGGGCCCAATTTCACCGCCCATTTGCGGAGAGCCTAATTAAAGACGGAGCAAAGTTCTATATGGACTTGCTCCAAATGAATTAATAGTACCTGAGAGGTTTTGAACTTGAGATCTTAAGAGAGCAAACTCCTAAGTCTTGATCATGACGGCAACTCGTTGGGTTCCGGGGGAGTTGTTCTCGAGAGCACTGAAACAACTAGGGTTGCAAATGAACTGACCCGTTTGTGAACTATTCGAGAGACTCGACTCGATAAAGCTCGTTTAAGTTCAACTCGAGTACTAACCAAACCGAACCTGAACCTCAATTTTAGGCTTGTCTAGTAAATGAGCCGAACCTGAATATGACAGTATTCAACTCGTTAGTTGGAACTTAGAGTATATATATGTATATCAGTAATGATCTCCTAAGAGATCCCTTATTAAAATTTGGTGCGGACCTAGCCTTTTTTCAACTTTTCGGATCAAATTTTGACGATCCGAACCGCTCAATGTTTTTAAAATGCGTTTTCCATGGTCCACGCGGGAAATCTTCAAAAAAATACCCGGAAGGGCTTGATTCAAAAGCTGATTTGATAAAACTGTACATATCCAAACAGTTTTTCAAAACTGTTTGGATATGTACAGTTTTATCGAAAACTGTTTGGATCAAGCCCTTCTGGGTATTTTTTTTTTTTGACGAATCTTCACGTAGGCCCTTAAAAACGCATTTTAAAAACATTGAGCGGTTCGGAACTTAGAGTATATATATGTATGCCATAAGAATCTCAAATATAACCTTGAATATATATAAACTTTTACATGTACATAAAGGAAATTTTATAACTTGCACAATTATAAACTTTTAAAAGTATTATAAACTTAAATTTTAATACAGTTTTATAATTTTATATACATATAAACTTATTCATGTATTGAATGAAATTTTTATTTGAAGTTTTAGACTTGTATGAGAGCATAAATATTTTTTTTGACACGTTAAGGCTCGGGAACAAGTTCGAGTTCGACTCAAATCAAAGCAAGTTCGGCTTGAGCTCAGCTTGTCAATATTGAGCTCGAGCTTGGCTCGAGTTCGTTTAAAAACTTAATGAACGAACTTGAACATTCTAAAGCTCAATTTCGATTTTTCGTTCATGTTCGTTTGCAGCCCTATTTGCAACTGGTAATAAACTTGTTCGGTGTAAGTAGGTGGAGAGATTTAAGCTTCACATGCAAAGGAGTATGTCTCTTTAATGTAAGGGAACACAGCCAACTACTCATTTTGATTTGTACCCCATTATATTCTCACGGACTAACCTTTCATTTTCAACATCGCGGCAGCCCCATGCTTTTTCATTCAAAGATTGTAGGTTTCAATTCATTCTCACATTTTTTTTTTGTCTTTATTTACAAAAATTTACGATGTTACTCTTTGTTGGATCATCTGTCAAGGTAACGCTGAATAAAAAAGTACAAATGATAAGACGGAGATGGAAAAATTAGCCGATTGCTAATAAAAACAAATAAAAAAAGTACAAATGATAAGACGGAAATGATGGAAATGGAAAAAAGACAAGAAAATAGGTGCAATTATAAAAAATAAAAATAAAAAAGCTGTGAAAATGATTTTCCTATTATTATTATTAGGGGTCTGATGCAGCTAAATTATTGTATTATTATTCGGTTTCTTTAGTGAGGAACCTAAATTCTCGGTATTATTAAGCTTTTGATATAGCTAGTGGACTAATCTTGACCAATCATCACTGCTACAAAAGATTGTTTAAGGGTTTTTAACGACTGATGAGCATGTGATAATTTGGCTTTATTAGCAGGTACACCCTAAGAAAATAAGTCAACGATACTACTGGATCCAGTGGTGCTGATTGAGAAAATTTTGATGCAAATAGGGTACCGCAAACGTGGTGTCCAAGCGTACATCTCAGCGTGTCCAAAAGTGTTTAGGACAACCCACATTTTTCTCTCTCTCTCTCTCTCTCTCTAAAATTCTGATCGTTCAAAACACTTTTGAACATTTGAACGGCCGAGATGCACACTGAGCGGGTGTTCCACTAACAAAAAATAGTTCTTTTAACAAACCGAGACAGGTCATTCTTTCACAATACATCACATAAAAAATCGTGAAAAACCAATTTATTCTAAAAAAACACACTTAACAGAACACCCCCTGAGTACCGCCACGTTGTAACTCAGTCAGCACCCAAAATTTTCACGTGCTTGATGGGCCTATTATTGATCATAGAGTAAAAAGAGTCAACTTTTTATTTTGTACTATTACTATATTTGAACCACTACCATCGCACCACAGGACTTCCACGAGCAATGATTAACTTATGTGCAACTTAATTTAAGCTTTATCTTGCATTTTTCTCAATAGTCAATACAGAGACATTACTAGATCCTAGAAATGTACTGTAGTAGACAAGCAAATCTTGACCATTCTGTCTCCGAGTGATTTGAAGGGTAAATATTAGTAGGTATTCCTCGTTTAATGTTTGTGTTCTGAAGTTTTCGTAGTCGCTTGGCGGGGCTAAAAATGATCTTTCCCATAACTTACTATGCGAACTTAATTTTGATGAGTTACATTGGAGTCGACTATATGGTGCTAAAGGCGATACTCTTTTTTTTTAACTGCCTTAAAGGTGATACTCTCGTAGCATATCTCTGTATCCATGCATGATATGTGACAAAAACAAACATCGTCATTATGACCCCAAAGTCCAAAGACGTCTCTCAAGGAGGTGAAACGAAAAGTGTGCAGTATTATACAATGATGAATAGAACTATACTAGTATACTAACATTTCATATGTATATCCGCAGCTCCACGATGGGTTTGAATCATAAATTTCTAACGGTTACAGTTCTAGGGGTTACAGAGAAAACGTATCGATCAAGTGAAAGATATAAATCTTTTTTTTTTTTTTTTTTTTTTGGTTTTGTTTCGTTAAAAGAGGAAAAAATGATTAAGCCTTTGTTTAAAAAAACACTAGTCATTTTGATTGTCAAATTAACCAAATTAAGAATTACAAGTCTAAATAATTATACAATTTCTTTCTTTCTTTTTACTCTAAGATCCAAACACAGAGTTAAGACAAACATATAATTCTGTGGTCCAATGGAACAATATTTGAGATATTGATATTGATGAAGTGGTCAACTAGTTATGGCCCTCGTTACAAATGCTCCCTTTGACTATTGATTGCATCAATCAAGCTAGGAGAGGACACGCAAATCTTGCTTAATTTTTGTTTGTTTTGAGTAATGGCACTGTAACAGACAAATTCGAGTCCTGCACAGATAATGATAGGTGTACAATAAAAAATTTCAACACGGCTCCTCTAATACACTCACATGGTGTGTGAAGCCCACACACACTTGAGTGTAAAATAATGTGTGTGTGAGCTCCACACACCATGTGAGTGTGTTGGAGCCATGTTGGAAACTTTTATTGTACCTCTATCATTTTTGTGAATTATCTGAGTAAATTTACCGTCATTTTGACGACTGACTAAATTTGAGATATGAAAATTAACGATTGAACAAATTTTACTTGATTTGTAGATTGAAAAGAAAGTAAAAGAGAATGATGACGGAAATTTTGGATTCGGGGATTATGTAGTGCCTTGTAGTGCGGCATCCGAGCTATTGATATCGGTAATCAATGGCTCAGATTTTATCTCTGCAATGGACGAGTCGGATCATGCAAGTGCCGAGATGAAATCATGACCATTGATTGAGCTATCGATGGCTCAGATGCCACACTACAACTCTACAGTGCGGCTCCACACTACAACATCCCCAATTTCGGAAATTTGATGGTGGACCAACCCATATTTCGCAAGAGGAGAGGCAAAATCTCAATGAAAATGTTCCATGCGATGCAATAGTGCTTTATTTCTTATGATGGGGTCAAACCAACAAACGCTTTTGATAATTGATAACCTAATATAAGAGGAACTCTCTAGTCTGGGACTCTTCGGTCCGGAACTCATAGTTCCGGATCAAATTTTCATGACCCGAGCCGTCTAATGTGTTCAAAAGGTGTTTTCCAAGGTCCACACGAGAAATCTTCAAAAAAAAAATACTGGGAAGGGCTTGATCCAAGCAGTTCCCGGTATTTGTTTTTGAAGATTTCCAGCGTGGACTTTGGAAAACACCTTTTGAACACATTGGACAGCTCGGATCATGCAAAAACATCTTTTAAAAGCTTCAAAACACCAAAAAACCCGGACTGGAGAGTACCCGCCTAATATAATGCCAAAATAAGTTGATAAAATGTCCTTTTTTTTTTATCAGCAGTTGATAAAATGTCATTGTAACTTGTAAACGCATCTCCCCAACAGACTCTTTAAAATGTAACACTATACTTGCTACTTTTATTGTCCCCCTAATCAGTACGGCTCATTCTAAGAACCAAATTTATCGTTCATTAGTGGGACCTCAATTTTTCTACTAGTTTACATAATAAAGAAAGACTCGAGTTTTCATGGTGTATTGTAAGAGATCTTTCCAATATGACTCGTCTTTTAGTGGAAGAGTAAGTAATTCATTAAATAAAAAGGACAGAGTATATGAGACAACCCTTGTTGGAAGACTGCCAGAACAAAATCCCAAAAAACAATAAAAAAGCATAGGCCTAATAGAACACCAATTTGATTGTAAGAACAACAAATAAAGGCCTTGTTCGGTTAACAAGTTAAGTTTAGTTTTGATGATATAAGCAGGTGTAATAAGTGGAGAGAGATAGAGAGAGAAATGAGAGAAAAAATGATGTAAGTGAACCAAAACAGACCCAAAACTGTTAACCGAACATGGCCAAAAGCACTCAAACACCTCCAATATGAATATTAGTAGGAAGATTAATTTCGTACTCTCATTTTAAACTCTTGCACTCTTTTCTTGTCCTTATTCATTTGAAATAACAGAGTTGGCTTTGAAAGGACAGTGCTACCCGTATAGAACGGGGAGCACAGAAAATGTACAGATCGCGTTCAGGGACCCACTTTTGGGTCCCACACGAGTGATCCGAACCGTTCATTGTTCTTAAAATATTTTTCCGAGGGGCCCTACAAAATTTCAGCTCAATCGGACGGTTGGAAGTGCTTGAACCAAAGTCTCACCGTTTGAATAAAAATTTGAACGGTTCGGATCACTCGTGTGGGACCCAAAAGTGGGTCCCCGAACGCAATCGGTACATTTTCAGTTCCCTTTTTTCTGTACCCGTATCATTATCCGCTTTGAAATAATCATTCGATAATTTTCCACGAATACCGAGAAAAAAGTGCACCAAAAATAAAAAGAAGGTACAAAAATGATTTCAAGCCTCAGCCACAAAAATACATACTGGTACTACTGAAATATGAAGATTACCATTTGACAGGTAGCTATCAAACCTTTCATTAGGTATTGATTTAAGTATTTGCTGAAGATCTTTAATTTATTTTTTTGTATTAGTATCTAAAATTAAATTGGGCTTCACAAAAAATAATGGCATTGTTCGTTTAGTAGTTTTAGTTTAGTTTAGTTTTGGAAAAAAGTGTAATGAGTGGAGAGAGATAAAGAGAGAAATGAGTGTAATGATTACAAAACAAAACTAAAACTATGAAACGAACAAGACCAATGATATACTTGTTTAAGAAGAGGATATTCTGAAGAAATTGTCCGAACCGTTTTGTTCTGTCATTTGTGGTTGGTTAATTAAACTTTTTGTTTGACATAAACGATGTTCTCAAATACGAGTATATTTTACTCCGTCTATCTTTTTTTAAGTGTCAAACTTCGTAAATTCAATCCTTTACGGAGACATCATCATTACGATTTTTATGAGATTCTTCAAAATCTACTCAGGACAAAATAAAAAATGTACGAGTTTTACCCACTAACTTTTCAAAACATACATATAACATGTTGAACTGTAAAAAAAAAATGTTGGAATTTAAAAAAAAAACGTGGGAAAGTAAAAAATACAATAAACAATTCCAATTATTAATGTTGTCAAATAGTAGTAGTAAGGGCTAAGGGGGTGTTTCACTAACCAAGAACAGTCTTTTCAAAAAATTAAGACATGTCATTCTCTCACAGTACATCACATAAAAAAAAATTGTGAAAAATCAATTTATTCTAAAAATATTTTTAGCGAAACACCCCCAAATTCTAAATTTCCAATTATCATGTTGGATTCAAAGTTGGAAAGGTAGTTCTTGGGAGCAGGGGGGAAATTGGAACGTTGAAAGTTGAAATCTCAAAGGATATAACCTTTTTAGACCCCCAATAAAAAAAAAGTAAATTGAAAAAGGCTCTAAAAAAGCATTTAAATTTGGAGCGCTGCATTCAAGAACCAGGGTGGGGACTGGGGAGTAATTGTTGCTCTTATTAGAAACATGAAGGGTTTTGCTAACGTGTGCCTATTAGGCACACATTAAGCACACAAACAAACAAAAATAACACATATTTCAATACATCTTTTACACTTTTCAATATACTTTCACATATTCTTATACACTTTTTACACATTTCAATACACTTTTTCAACTTTAACGTGTGCCTATTAGGTAAACGTTAGCATTTTCCAAACATGAAAATGGTTTGAAAAGGTTAAAAAAGACAGAGAGTTAACTGACACCATTATCAAAAACAGAAAAAAAGAAAAACTAAAACTGACACAGGATTGTGGAATCCAACATGTCTGTCCTTTTTAACGTTCGAAATTAGGCTTCTTGCCCCTAATATTTTTACATGTTTCAAATTATCCCTCTAACTACAAAGTCCTACATTTGACAATAATAAATTATCTAAACCTGTTAACTTTAGTTTGGCCCTTCTTAATTTTCAAGCGCTTTATAACAGTTAAAGATCTTAAAACCTTAAACACGAGAATGCCGAGAAGGATATGCTTATAAACCTGGATATATATATTAAAATCAGAGATTAGAGCTTCGTATAGTTTTTTTTTTACATTGAAGAGCCAGCCATTTGAAATCTTGATAATTTTGATGATACAACGGAATAAATAGGTGTTAGCGGGTGTAAAACAAAGGAGATAGATTGATGAATAATGAGAATGAGGGAAAGAACATAGTCCAAAGGTCTTCGACTTTGTTAGATATGCATGTCATTTGGGCTTTCTAGTCATATTTGAAGAAAAAATATAAATACTATTTAAACTCTTTGATGACCATTATACAACTGAAGGTCAGTAAGGTTGTGTTTGGTTTGGGTTTTGAGTTTTGGTTTTTGTAATGATTAGAGGGAGAAATAGGTATAATAATTAAAAAATAGGTATTAATGATTGGAGAGAGATAGAGAGAAAAATAAAAATAATATTTAAAAATAGGGATAATAATTGAATAATAATTGAGAAAACCGGTTTTTGGAAACCAAACCAAACAAGGCCTAAATGACCCAAGTTAAGAGATTTAGGTAGTTTATGGTGGTCAAGTGTTATGTTTTATAGTATTTTAGAACAATTTGAAAAAGTGTCGTAATTCAGGGGTGCAAGATGTAATAATCCTTTAAATTACTCTCTTGTCCTCTCCCGGCTCTTCCCTCTCACCTTTGCACTCTCCCCCACCTACCCCTTTAATTCAAACTCTCTCTCTCTCTCTCTCTCTCTCTCTCTCTCTGTTTTATATTTATAGACACACGGATACACTCAAGATCTGTAGATTCTTCTCTTACATCATTCACAGCCAAAGTTAGCCTTTTTATTTCATCACAACAAACCCAGGTTGTATTTGCCCAAAAGGGTATCTTCAGATGGAAATGTTTCTCGCAAAGATTGGAGTATAAAGTTGGAGTTGAGGTGAGATTCAATTTTCTTGTTTTTTGCTTTGCCATATCTACAGCTGTTCTGCTTCTTACCTTTTTTCCTTTTTCTTTTCATGGCTAAATGTATGAAATGCACGCCTTATTTCGTTTCTTATTTGCTTGGTTCTTACGAAAATTCTTAGAGATGGTATCAAAAGAAATGAACTTGTGAATGAATCACATCTCACAACAGCCATTGGGGTTTCTTTTGTGTTTTGCCGAGATCTACTAAGTGATGCAGTGTTTATTAGGTTGGAACATTGATTAATCATTGGATCTGAATGTGGTTATTTGTTGGCTAGGGTGAGTTTCCGTTATGGTATTTCTGGACTACAAGTTGTCAAATCAATTACTCCCTCCGTCCCTTTTTAAATGACCAATTTCACTTTTTGACTTTATTTTTAAATTGTCTATAACTTTCAATCTATAATATATTATGTACTTTTGAAAAAATTGTATTTTAAAACTCATTGATTTCTATAAAACAAGATCCATATTGCATATTTTATGTAATATAGATTGAAAATTATAAACAACTTTCGAAACCAGCTGGAATAGTAACATCATCACTTAAATAGGGACGGAGGGAGTAGTATTTAACTAGTTAGGAGATTAGATCATATATCTCATAGGATTACTTACAAAAATATAGATAGAAGAAGTCAATGGTGGTGATAAGATGTGAAGGTTTGTCCTCGCCTTTTGTTGGAGTTCCTGAGATGATCCATTGTGGGTTTGTATAAATTTTGCAGTGGTTTGGGATCACAACGTCAGCGTCGGTCCTAAACATTCAGGATAGATCATACTAGCTTGTGAAAATTCACTTGGGTGGTTGATCTTTTGATAACCCACTTCTTTATGTCTTCTTTATGAATAGTTAATCCCAATTTGGGAAATTAACAGCCTGGTTTGTAATAATACTCTGGTCCACTTATTGCTCCGTTGAGAGACATAGGGGAATAATTTGGGCTTATGTCGTGTAACCTTGAAAAACATGGCCCCTCAAATTAAGATAACTTGTGAAGAAATAGGTGGTTTGGAAAACCGGACTTATGCCATATAACCCTGAAAAACATGGCCCCTCAAGGTAAGATAACTTGTGAAGAAATAGGTGGTTTGGAAAACCGGACTTATGTGATATAATCCTGAAAAACATGGCCCCTCAAGGTAAGATAACTTGTGAAGAAATAGGTGGTTTGGAAAACCGGAAGTAATATCTCTTGAATCTGAGAAATTGCCCAATTCTTTCACAATCTCCTATCTCACATGAGTAGTTGCATTCAGTGAGAGGGATGAATGGGGAAACAGTGAAAAGGTTATGTTTTTAGCATCTTCCGAAACTACCATTTAAATGTTATACCTGCAAAAAGGGTCCTTGAGTTACATAATCACTTCAACCGGTTGTTGGTCATCATCTATGGGAATCCTAAACATATGATGAAAACATATGTCTCACTTTTTAACTCTTTCTTTTTGCTGAAGATCTGACTGCAATTGGATTTTGTTATTCCATCCTGTGGAGATAAATGGAGGATAACTAACACCATCGGGATGGGATTAGGTTTTCTCCGGACAAGGACAGAATATGTGTGCGTACTCCACTGGTAAAGAAAAACATGTTTCCACTCCAGATGTAAGTTATAAAACTAATAGAGGAAAATTTCCTTCTATTTTTTTTTGGGTCCATTGTTAAACACGGCAAGTGTAACATATGCGACTTCATTGCATTCTTGTTTTAATTCCTCTGTTAATGTTCTTATGTTTTTTGTTTTGGGCATTCAATCGGTAACAATATGCTTCCTTAAAAAACCTTAGATGTTCTTCAGTATCTCTTCGTGTCCTACAGGCTACAGCTGTTTAATATCCTAGAGCAACTTCCAGAATTATCCCTTTTTTTTATCAGTAGGACTGGTACTGATTTGATAATTTTGTCCAAAGGAAAACTTGCGCAACTTCGTTATTCTGTTCCACCATTTTCATAATATACCATGGAGTACGAATTAAATCATGGATATCTAGCTTGATGCTAATGTTCCATTTACAAAAATGACGACTTGCTGATTATGATTTACTATGAACAGAATTCTTCAGTAATTGCATGTTTAATCGCCACTGTGACTTGCATAGTTACATTTTGATAAATTCCTCCTATGATTGGTTGCTTACATCTGTTTTCCCTTTTTATCTTGAGGTTGCGCAGGTAAAACACGTCGACTAATTGGCCAAAATATTCCTCTTCGCCTTTTAAGCAGTTCAAATGTCAAGATCAAGGTTAGATAACTTATACTGCACAATGCACATATAGTCCTCTACGGACAGTATGTTTAGTTCCATTGCAGATTGCTTTCAATCATGTTCATCTTTCTTTCTTTCTTTTTTTCCGGGAGATTCTATGTTGAATCCTGACGCCTGGAAAACATATTACTCCCTCCATCCCAAATTTTTCAATTTTTCAATTTTTCAATTGCTTATATACGTGCAATTTTTTTAATAGAAATGATTAAGATCTATTAAATAAGATTCATATTACACATATATAATATATACTTTTGAAGATATAAATAATTTTTTGAGGTGTCCTGAATAGTAAAAATGGACAAGAAATTTATGGCGGAGCAAGTACATGTTTTTGTGTAATCCTGAAGCCTCGAAAACATATACACTGGGAGATACCGCAGTTCTTGATTCTAGATTGATATTTTCTACCCTGTTGGAGTACATCCCAATTTGACAGCTCAGTTGCAGAAGTCTGAACGGTAGTTTCATCTACAGACAGCAGCATTTGCAAATTGCTTTTACAACATATTTGATGATCTATTACAATATTTCTCTAGTATTCTGCCTAGTATGGTTTTTTTTTATTAACAAACAGTAATAGTCTGGTACCAAGGATAGAACATTGAAGTGTCATTTCATTTCATTTGAACTTGTGTGTGGTTGTTGGTTGCTTTGGGGTTAGTTTTGTTTCACAATCATTCTCTACGTGACATGATTGTTCATGAAATGGTATATATAAATTTTCATACAATCACATCATATCTATGTCCGCTGGAATGACTGGTTTCACTTCTGCAAGAACCCAAAATAAGTGTTTTGTATGCATTTTTGTGTAGCTTTAGTACCTATTTAAGCACCTCAATATGAATTCTGACGGGTTTGAAGTTTGAACTGTTAAACATCATTAAGTTCTGGATGAGATTAGTCTTCTGAAATTTCTATTGTAAAAGCAAATATTTTTTCCTAATCAAAGTTCCCTTTTGCTGGCGTAGGGGATCAGAAATGCCTCAAAAGCCATCTCCCAGAGCTCCACAACAACGCAGGACATCTAGTTCCAACTCAGATCCATTGCCTAATCGACCAATTACCGACAGGAGGAGCCCCAAGCTAGGTGATCGTCAGTCGCCAAAAAGTGTCCTGTCTGTGTCTGTGAATCAAAAGAGATTCGGTACTCGTGTTTCAAATCTAGAATCTCAACTAGGTCAAGCTCAAGAAGAGCTCAAGGTTTTGAAGAAGCAGTTAGCTTCAGCAGAGTTGGAAAAAAATGCAGCTCAGGAGAAATTGGAGAAGAAAGCTAAAAAACCAAGTGTCCAAGTCCAAAAGAAGAGTAACCCACGTGAGCTTCCCGACGAGAATCATCATGAAACAGATGTTTTCGAAGTTCCAACGGAGAAAATGAGATTGCCGCCCAAGATTGAGTTGAATCCATCGGATGATCAACAAGACGAGGGAAGTAAACCACCACCGGACACACAGATGCCATCATTTCATGAGTTAGCTTCAAAGTTGGAAGAGAAAGAAAAGGAAGTAGAAGTGATTCGTGAAGAAAACGGGAGCTTAAAAACTCAACTGAATGAAACAGCTCTAGAGATGTCAACTCGTCGAGCCAAGGAAGAAGAAATGAGTTCAACTTTGAACGAATTAAGACAACAGCTGGAGCAGAGCAGAGCTAATGAAGTTGAGTTGAGGGAGAAGTTGGAAGCGGCAGAAGGGGCGAAGGAGGAATTGGAAAGTGAAATGAGGAAACTAAGAGTGCAGACGGAGCAATGGAGGAAAGCTGCTGATGCTGCAGCCGCGGTGCTTGCTGATGGTGTGGAGATGAATGGGAGAAGAATCTCTGAGAGGTCTGGATCAATGGATAAGCACTTTGGGAGCATATTCGAGCCATCGGTTGCTGGGTACACGGGCTTTGTTGGTTCACCCGGTTTAGGGGAGGAGGATTTTGAAGATGATTTTGGAAATGGGAAGAGGAAGGGCTCTGGTATTAAAATGTTTGGGGACCTGTGGAAAAAGAAGGGCCAGAAATAACACCCTGTTATTCTGACTCTTGAAAATTTCTTTTGATGATATGCTGTACTATTTTACTGAGCAATTGGTTGGATTGCTTGTTATGCTGTACTATTTTACTGAGCAATTGGTTGGATAACTTCCGGGACATGGGGGCCTGTAGTGAGCTCACTACAGTCTACAGGCGTGTAATGAGACGTTGATCTCTGCATTCGATGGTTTAGACTCACCTAAGCATTCTTACCAGTCAAAGTATACTCTTACCAGTAAGACTAAAAAAAATATCTGAACATCGATTGCAGAAATGGACGTCGGATTCCTTGCTTTTGGTGATGGTTATGTTTATATTGTTGGACTGCTTTGGCTCTCGTGTCAAGAACGTGAAACTGTAACAACGTCCATGGCTTGAATGGTATTTTCGAATTGAAAAAGTGACCATTGTTTTGCTTGATTTCGCATGAATCTTTTCGTGAATTTCTAAGTATTTGACAGGTTTGTTGCAATGAGAAGCTAGAAAAAAATGATATAAATCTTCCACACTACTGCAGTTTCGTCACCTTACGGAGAATAGAGTCAGGCCAAAAGAACTTTTATGTCCAGTCATTTAACTACTGTGAATAAAAAAAAAAACTGCCGGTATGCCATATTAACAAGTCTTGTAGACAATATGCAAATTGTCATTCCCTGGTTGGCGTATGGTAGAAAGAGGAACATGGCTGATCACTGGTTGGCGTCGAGTTGCCTTGCCTCCACAAGAAAATCATGTTTCATTATGATCTTGTCCCAAAAAAAAAAATAATAAGAAATCTACTGTACTATCACAAATTGGCTCCATGGCATATTGCCATATCATACAGTAACCAGAAATTTAGTTGATGGTGCTGGTGATATGCTACACTACATTGTTTAAGAGCTGTGGCATGTAAAATCAATTAACTGCAAACTAATCATCTTCATCACTTTCGTAGTTCTGGCACAGTGACAGTAGCCCAGTTGCTGTAGCATTGGTTTTCTGCTCTTCTGTGCTAGCTGGTTTTGCTGGCCCGTTACTGTTGGAGGCCGAAGACGGTTTCTTAATAACAGAGACTCTCACAGCCGAAGACTTGAAAATGTGTTTTGGTGCTGAGGAAGCCCCTTGCTTATCTGTCAAAAAACACAGAATCACAAAATGCGCCAGTAGGTACTGTAAAGAAAAATACTTGTTCATCCAAATTAAGGCGAAATAGTTAATATTGAATAACATAGGACATTAGACATATGCATCATTAGTTGGGGATCAGAACGACTATTATGCACATAGAACTTCACAAACTATTAAAGACCGAATCCTTCAGAAAACTCAATCGACCTTCATTCTTGGAGCTGTCACTTGTTTTTGCTAGACAGTCTGTGGGGTTACTAGCAGGTTCTTCAGGAACCTTTCTCCTCTGCAGAAAAAACATAATGAACTCGGTAAGAATTTCTTCAATGGCATCATCATAATAAGGTTGATGAACTTGTATCATTTTTTGTTCCACCTATATGAGATGAATATTATCACTACAAACACCATCAACACAGAGAGCACGAGTGCTTCAACCTCATGAAATAAATGTCAGGGTGTCAAATTAAAGGCACATAAATCCTTATACTGGAATGCACAATATGAATCACAACTTGACAACTATGGAAAGTTGCATTATTTCACAATCACTTCCTATCAGTAATCCTCTGGATAAACAACGTGAGCAATTTTTTCAGACCAAAAAAAAAACCATGAACAAACCAGTTGATAGCGAAGGTAAATTACTTTTGATTTATTGCTTGATGTTTCACCATTGTCGAAGATAGTCTCAGAAAAATCATCATCGTCATCTTCAAAAACATCATCATCAATTCTCTGAATGACCTCTCCCCTTGGTCCCTGAGAGAGAGATTCAAAACCTAGTAAATCTCGAGTCATCACTATGACCTACCAGAAAAATAAAGGGATCAATGAAGCCAAGTAGCAGCAGCTCGATATCCGAGTACTTACTCCAAATAATGATTTTATGAGTGCTTCATCCTCTTCTTCCAACTTCTTTTCCTGTCAACAGAAAAACCCCATGATATAGAACTCTGTAAACCCAGACCTTAATAGGCGCACAGCACACTCTAAAATGAGTATGAACACATCGATTGTGGACGCAGTGTCCAAATCCACATTTTCGAGCATAAAGGAAAGCAAAGACATTTATTGCCTCACATATAAATTCTTAATGGAAGCATAAAGGTAAGGAACCTTTGAGACATCGCAAACATCCTCATTGCTCACAACGAAAATAGTTCGATCTATGGACATCATTCTGGTGAAGGTCGTAACACATGAGAATGATGGGGAGGTCATATGAATAAGTCCTGTAGAATCAATTTTCGACTGACTGAAAAGAACATAGGAGTATATGGCTGAATGGTAACCGTAAACATATATGGATGAATGGTAACTGTAAATCACGACCCTAATCAAAATGCATACTTTTGTCTCATCTACTGGAGATGGTGAGAAGAGACATATTCCCGAAGGGATATAATTGGGGTACCATTGTTTCTAGTACAGAGCAGTGGAACTGTTGATTAACCAACCCAGTAAAGTCCCATCCCATTAAACACATCCCAAAATAAAAAATTGCAAATTTTCATGAGAACTCGTCAAAAAGTTTATGCTCAAATAAGCAGAGTTGACTTAACCTCGCTTTTAAAATGTTGCTAAACTGCAAAAGATGTTCTAACTACAAAAATATTAATGTACATTAGAAAAGGGGAACTTCTAAAATAAAAAAAATCAAAAGTTAAAAACTATTATCTGGGCTTATCCACTCTAATTCCATGTTCAGAAACAGTGACAAAAGGACTTCTAACCGTCCGATTGAGCTGATTTTTTGTGGGCCCCCTTGAAAAAATGTTCTAAGAATAATGAACGGTTCGGATCACTCGTGTGGGACCCAAAAGTGGGTCCCCGAGAGCGCTTTGTACATTTTCTGTACAAAGCAATCTGTACCCATAGCAGGGTCCGATTTTAAATAACTGCCAAAATCAAATTATGTGGGCCAAAGCACTGCTAGATTTGAATGAAGACTAGACAAAAAGAAGAGAGCCCGCTACTCCTATCTCTATCTTTCCTCTGAACTGATCCCGTATTCCCTTTATCTAGTCTTTATGGTGCCAGGAAGGTCAAGCCAGGATTGAATCTCTTTCTTCGACCCCTATTTACGGTCATTTGATTAAACAACAGATTCTCTTTCAAAAGAGGTTGTAGAAAATGAGCGGTTGATACCAGGGGAGCAGTCCTACAAAGGAAATGCACCAATGAAAGCCTATAAAAGATAGCATAGAGAAAGAAGCACCGAGTCAGTAAGGAAATGTGCCTATTGTTGTAAAAATTTCCATGTGCTCAGCACACCACTTGAAATAGTAATGAGGCAGTAAAACAAGTTGCAGTTTCTTAGCTAATACGAGTACTGTTCTTGCAATATCCTATGGAAAAAAAAATCCTGGGAAAACTCCAAACTCACAGATGAGGAAATGTCAATGGCTTGGAATAGCAACACAGGAGTCTACTAACAGAATAAACACAGTTGATGTCTATTTCCTTACAATTAAAAGGATAAATATGTACTGCAGATAGATATAGTTTCAAACCCAAATTAGACAATGCTGCGATTTGCATAAAGCTAGACCATAAAAGTAAATAAAGCAACCAAAAAGCCAATTGGGCTATATTTTTCAAGGCCTTCACGAGTTGCATTTGCATCCAAAGGGTTGGAAAATGATCTAGCAGGTACTTACCTTATCCTCAGCTGAGCGCTGCAAAGCCTCCAGCATTGCATCTACGCTGACTGTCGCTTGTCTTGACTGTCAATCCATAAAGAAAACTCGTTTTAGTATGCATGAATATAAACTGAAGTTCAAACCTAAGCGAAATGAATGAAACAGAAAGCTTCCATGCACTTGGCTAAAGATATCATCTTTAAGCAAATTGACCATTTGACCCAAAAAAATTAACCAAGCATATGAACTTACGAAGACCATGAATTCAGTACCTTAATCGTCATAAAGTTAATGCTTATTTGCTTACCATAACTCATCCCTCCTATCTTAGCCTACGTTGCCTAGGGATGTAAAGGGTGACAACAGAACCTTGATTCTGGTCTCTGGCCACCTGCCCCATTTGGATGGGCATATGGTGGGGCAGTTATGGGGATAATAAAAATTACCGATCAGTGTCAGGTTCAGTTCAGAAAATCAGGGCATCCCCAGCCCGACCCCCTATCTGTATATTAGTTATCAGCATAGATACCCACCATACAAAGGACTTAACCCTGGAGTTTCTCCATGTCATTGTGCTTTCTGCCTTCTTAATAGTGGCTAGAATATATGCACTATTACAGTTTCTGCAATAATACACCAACAATTCCGCCACCAAGATGATCAATGCCCCACAATGGAGAGCTTCATCCCGATTCAAATCTTCTGTGAATTTTAATGTGTACTTGTATATGTGTATACACATTGGATATTTATATACATAAAAATATACGGGCATCTAAATATACAGATATATTTAATTGCCTTGTAATGCTAAACAAGCCGCACAGTTACGGTCATTGGAACCTTATAAGTCATAACCACAATCTATCATCATAACAGACCCTGCTTTGCTACATTAGTTTTGTTGTTTTTTTTCTTTTTCTTTTTCTTATGACTAGAAAAATTGTTCCAGGTTTTGCAAATAGATTTTTATTACGGCGACAAGTTATCCAGGTAAGGCAGGTTGGGAGGTAATATAGGTCGGGGATGGAGAGAGTGGAGGGGTAGTACTGGTACACCTTCCCTGTTTCCATTACAAGGTTGACATACATCAATTAACGGATATCACAACAAATAAGCATCACCAAAGCCATAGGCATAGTTTCATGACATTCAGATCTCCAGAATCATATATCATAAGACAGTGTTGATACCGTGACCAAGTTTTAAGCAAGTACCCTCATGGACTTCACTTCATCCAGGGCAGCAAGGATGTCCATCTCTCTTTTTGAGTCCAAAGTTCTATTTTCCAAGGATTTCATTGCATCTCCCATTTCTTCCTTTTCTCTTTTAAGTTTATCACTGTCTGCTTCCTGAAAATAGAACATACAAGTTATAAGTACCCAAAATCAAGTTTGCAACAAAGGAGATCCAAAAAATAACGTATAAATAAAATTAACTTAATACCTCATCCTCTTTACGCCACGGTTCAAAATTCCGCGTTGCACCAGCCTCCACAACATAGTCTGAATTTTGCGGGTCTGTCTTCATTGTTAACTCTGCAGAGCACCTTGTGCATTTAAAATAAAACCTGAAAATTTGGATTCCCAAGTATGTCTGCAAACAATTTCAATATTTTCGTCAGCTAGTCGACCTGTAGTGATACATTCATATACATCCCACATAAGTCATAGAAAGGCACATTTAATGGTCACAAAACTAAGAAGAAAGAATGTACAGATAATAATATCAAACCATAATAAGATACACGGTAATAGTGGCGTCTGGAATAGCAGTAGATCCATAGTCAGAGCTAAAGACAATAACAGCACTTCTTCTGCATTCTAACAGTTAGGTTGAGTAAGATACTCTAAACTCAATTTAAGACTCGTGGGACGAATAAAAACTGCCAATATATTCTAACAAACAATAAAAACGAGGTTCCAAACTAGTATGTAATTTTACTATGTTTAACATGTGCTCAGCCTCAAGGGGGTAGTTAGTTTGGACAAAGTTATCTGGCAAGTGCAATGGCATTCACAGTACTCAGGCAATCGGCATATCAATGGTGGAATTCGATCACCTTGGACTTGGCAAAGGTTTTCTACATGACCCATGCACACAAGCACCCTGGGAATAATGCCAGAATTGCACAGCTTTCTGTAAAATCAACGGGAAAACAGTAACAAGTCTGAATATTGACTAGGCTTTCTGCCCCCAAAGAGAGATTGTATGCCCTTCTCTTCTGCAGTGTGGGTTTAGGCTTCTTCGGTCTTTAGTCACCGTACTTTATAGTTTATATTAAATTGGCCTAAAGGTCAAGTTTGGGACTTTAAAGGGTGTTTAGTCTAGCCTAACTTATTTTAAGGCCTCCAATACATTGATAGGAAATTTTTGAGGGCTGAAGGAGTAAGGACAATACTAGACAAAAATACCCTTAATGAGGCCCACTCACGCGCATGTGGAAGAATGCTGACCTTCTCTGATTGTAAGCAACAAGCTGTCACACAGATTGGGAAATTTTGGAATAAACTACCGTACAACCCGTCACTTTCAATCTGCCCAACTCGTCACTTTCAATTTGCCCAACCTCTCTCTCTCTCTCTCTCTCTCTCTCTCGTGTAGGACAAAATTGATGGCATGGGACAAAATTAATTTTTCTTTCTTCAATTTTAGGGGTGGGTTCAATTTTGGGGTTCAATTTTATGAGGTTTAGGCTCTTTTGGGTAGGGTATAGTGGGTTTAGGCATTTTTTGGTTTAGGCACTTAGGGTGCATTTTTCAATTATAGGGTTTTAGTGGTTTAGGCACTTTCATAGGGTACCCTAGGGTTTTAGACACTTTCATAGGATAGCCTGGGGTTTAGGTTTATGCACTTTCATTAGGTTTGGGGGTTTAGGCACTTTCATAGGGTTTGAGGGAGGTTTAGACACTTTCATGGGCTAGTGGGACATTTTGGAATGTGTGGGTGATTTGTCCTTTTGACATTAAGAAAATAGTTTGTCCTATTTCCATGATTGACCCATATATCATGTCCTTCTCGAAGAAAGACTCTAATTTCAATGGAATTGAAAAGAAAACGGAAAAAGAAAAAAAAAATATGTTTGAGTTCCATGGAAACTGCCCAAATTCCTTACAGCAAGACAATAATAGAACAGAGATCATACTACAATAAAGATATAGCTGACTAACTAATCAGACTTCACAAAACAAAGCAATCAAAGAAAGAACAAATAGTGCAAAATAAGAAAAAGATGAAAACAGATCCACATACACATTGGCATTTGTACCACCAAAAAACGAACAGCCCACCGATTCAATAAAATACGAACAGGTGCAACTAATTGCTGTGAGTGTGGAGCCTGATGGTACCATTCACAAAGGAATATTTTTGCAATTTTCACAGACTCATAGTCTAGGTAGACAATGTAACGTATAGTTACTCCAGTTTGGTGAATGTTCTTATGAATTTGTGCCTCCAATTCATTTCTCCTCTGAATTCACATTCCCCAGTATCCGTTAGTTCATCTATTAGGAATGGATTCCGCATATTCCTAATAATAATACCCTAATTGCTGAATTATAATCAGAGAGAAACATAACCCAAGGCAGTATATTCAAGGAAAACGGAGGACTTCATCAATTAGGCAATCGAAGAATGTAAAAATATACCCATTCAATTCATACTCTACATAACTATTTATGTACACATGCATATCTTTTACTCCCATTATAAATGCACAACTCTTCTTGGTGTGAATGTGAGGCTGGCTCACAATTTCTTTTTCCCAAACTACCCGTCATATTGCCTAAAAAAACCGCCAAGAAGACAAAAAAATGGTAACCCCAAATTTCTTCTCCCGTCCTTTATATTCTCCCTTCCCAGATTACAGATTAATCTTTTCCTCTTTTGCATAACATGATTTGCACACATCGCGGGCTTAAAATATGAGGCGGGCTTAAAATCCTTAACTACCCTTTTAACGACTTAAAGAAGTTGCCAAGAAGAACCCTAATTTTCTTCTCCTCTCTCTTCTACTTTCACATGTCTGATTTCCTTATCGATCATTCTCAATTGAAGATTTTCACTTTCCTTATTTTGCATAATACGATTTGCGCACACATTGTGAATATATGTATAGATACCTCTCCGACGACGTCTTCCTTGCGGGAGTTGAATTTGGTGCCTTTGTAGATGTAATTGCCACAGGTGGCGCAGCGAATGCTCATAGGAAGCATCATCCTAACTTTCATCTGCTGATTCTTGAGCTGCCTCCGCCGTGGTATCTTCGCCGGATCGAAGTCCGGCGGGTAGTACTTGTTCAATACCTTCCTTTCTCCCATCTCTTCTTCTTCTGATGAGAATCACTACCCTTTTCTCTTCTCTCCGGCGAAATTGAAATTAAGCAACGCCCTCTACTCTTCTCTCTTGCTTCGAAACCCTCGCGAGTCGCGACTTTCTGCTCTCTCTCCTCTCTCCCCCTTCTGGTGTTCGTGGAGTCTCTCTCTCTCTCTCTCTCTCTCTCTCTCGTTCTGTATATTCTCTCCCGTGGGGCGATGGGTTTTTGACTTTTTGTGAGCCCGATTCAAGACTCGGGTTGGAGTTTCTTGATATGGGCCATTTGGGCCGCGGGCCCAGAGGGAAGGAACCTTTTTTTTTTTTTTTTAAATTTCTTATCTGAATTACATTTTTTTTTTAAAATACAAAGAAAAATGAAACAACAGCCAATCTTGGTTTTTTGTAATGTTAATTTATTGGACGAGCTCTATAAATCAACAACGCTGATCATATGTCTTAGCTCAAAATGCGTTGACTGTTTTAGAATCATAGCAAGCTTTTCCTTAAATTTCCAATATATTATTCACCTCTTTGGTTATTACATTTGTTTAATTTATTACTAGCATTAATTCTGTTTTATACACAAAATATGTACTTTACGAATTAAAATCTTTAAAATATAAAATAAATCAAAAAGTGCAATTTTTCATTTAGCTTCAATACATGACAAAACCCAATTCCTGGTGCGATTTCGTTCACCCTAATTTTTTTTGGCCCGACGGTAGGGATTAATGGGTGTTTGTAGGTTAACAACTAAAGGGGATACGAAGTCTTTCTCCAAAACTCAGATCTTCCCTTTGCAAGCCGAAGACTACATACAGATGAGCTAAGAGCCACATCTTTGTTCACCCTCGTTAAAGAAAGGGAAACATTATTGGCCTTGTTCGGTTAGTAAGTTTAGTTTAGTTTAGTTTTGATGATGTAAGCAGGTGTAATAAATGGAGAGAGATAGAGAGAGAAATGAGAGAAATGATGATGTAAGCAAAACCAAAATAGGGCCAAAACCGGAGCAAAGCTCCCAACCGAACAAGGCCATTGTCATTACTATTAGTTTTGATGGTATATGTCTCATTTCTGCAATAAACTTTTTAGCAATGATGAGTTTACTTTATTGTAAGATCAACACTATCTCAATCAACATGAATGAAGGTAGTGTTCACTTTCTTTAGAAGAGCATGAACAAAATTAAAATCACTTCCTATGAATCTTTCCCTTTCAAAATTTCATTCCCACATGCTCTCAAGTCATTCACAATCTACACCCTATTAAAATGTTTGGGGACCTGTGGAAAAAGAAGGGCCAGAAATAAAATAACACCCTGTTATTACTCTTTGAAAACTTCCTTTGATGTTATGCTGTACTCCTACATGACTTGACTTTTTTTTTTTTTTTTTTGTTCTTATTCAAAAAATAAAAAAAAATCGCATTTGTTAGTTTTGTGTTAAACTTTTGTGGATTATTGATTCTTCTCGACGAAATGAATCAAAAAAGTAAAAAAAAAATGATCCAATTTTTTTTTTATTTTAAATAAAGCCAAAAAAGCTACTCCCTCTATCTCTTTTTAAGTGTGTTTCTTCGTAAATTCAACTTATTAAATAAAAATTACCATTACTCTTTTCACAACTATTTTTACCTTCGCTTTACACCATTCACATTATTTTTTACCCCTACTTTTCAAAATTATCCTCCACTTTTACGCATTAATTATTTACCCACTAATTTTTTCAAAAGGGCAAAATAATAATTATTCAAACTCTTACCCATTAACTTTTCAGAACACATTAATAAGGAACAGTTCAAAATAAAATAGTCAATAATAAAAAAGGGTACGGAGGGGTAGATTTTTTGTGTTTATTCAAATAAATTTGAGTTTAGAACATCATTTTTTACTTTTCCAATTATTCTTGTCAAGAAGAATCAATAATCTGCAAAAAGATTGACACAGAACTTACAAATACGAAAAAAATTTGAATACAGAAAAAAAAAAAAGCTTATTTCCAGTCATTTATGTGAATCAACATTTCCTATGTTCAAAGAAAAAAAATACCGATATGCTATGTTAACTGAGTGTCTCATAGTCATAGACAATATGCAAATTGTCGTTCCCAATCAGAAATCTATTAACTGCAAATAGGACCAGCTCTGATATTCATGAGGCTTAAAGTGAACTTTTAAAATGGGGCCCCTCAATAAGAAATTTCATATGAAGTCATTACAATCATTTAAGAGTACAAGTACCCAAAATCAATAACCTTTACAATAATTCAATTTTCATATAGGCATAATTGGTAATAACTATATGGACCTATAAAACTGGGGGGCCTCAAAATTGGTAAAAAAAATCGGGAGTCTAAAGCAGTGGTTTTACGAGCTTTAGCTCAAAGCCAGCTCTGACTGCAAACTAATCATCTTCGTCACTTTCGTAGTTCTGGCACAGTGAGAGTAGCCCAGTGCTTGTACCGTTGGTTTTGTGCTCTTCTGTGCTAGCCTGTTTTGCTGGCCCGTTACTGTTGGAGGCCGAAGACGGTTTCTTAACAACAGAGACTTTGACAACCGAAGACTTTTTTTTTTTTTGATCAGTATTGACAACCGAAGACTTGAAAATGTGTTTTGGTGATGAGGAAGCCCCTTGCTTGTCTGTCAAAAAACACCGAATCACAAAATGCGTCAGTACCTATTGTGGAGCAGAACAAAACTACACATGCGAGGTTGTAACAAAGAAAATATTAAGTTGTGTATCCTAAGAAAATCTTGAATAACATAGAAAATACTCCGTATCTATTAAAGACCGAATCCTTTAGTAAAACTCAACCGACCTTCATCCTTGGAGCCGTCACTTGTGTTTGCTAGACAGTCTGTGGGGTTACCAGCAAGTTCTTCAGAGACCTTTCTCCTCTGCACAAAAAACGTAAAGAACTTGGTAAGAATTTCTTCAATGGCATCATCGTCATAAGAATGTGAGCAATTTTTTCAGACAAAAAAAAACCCATGAACAAACCAGTTGATAGCGAAGGTAAATTACTTTTGATTTATTGCTTGATGTTTCGCCATTGTCAGAGATAGTCTCAGAAAAATCATCATCATCATCATCTTCAAAAACATCGTCATCGATTCTCTGAATGACCTCTCCCCTTGGTCCCTGAGAGAGATTCAAAACTTTGTAAATCTCGAGTCATGACTACGAACTAACAGAAAAATAAAGGGAGCAATGAAGCCAATTAGCAGCAGCTCGATATCCAAGTACTTACTCCAAATAATGATTTTATGAGTGCTTCATCCTCTTCTTCCAACTTCTTTTCCTGTCAATGGAAAACCTCATGATATAGAACTCTGTAAAAACAGACATTAATAGGCGCATAGCATTATCTAAAATGAGCATTTACACATTGATTGTGGACGCAGTGTCCAAATCCACATTTTTCGAACATAAAGGTAAGCAAATGCATTTATTGCCTCACATAAAATTCTTAACAGAAGCATAAAGGTAAGGAAGCTTTGAAACATCGCAAACATTCTCATTGGTCACAACGAAATAGTTCGATCTATGGACAACATCATTCTGGTGAAGGTCGTAACACATGAGAATGATGGAGAGGTCATATGCATTTTTAGTACTGTAGAATACATTTTTGACTGATTGAGAAAAAAAAAAACATATATGACTGAATGGTAACCATAAAGTATGACCCTAATTACATTTGTCTCATCTACTGGAGATGGTGAGAACAGACATATTCCCAAAGGGCTATAATTGGGGTACCATTGTTTCTGGTACTGAAAGCTCTTTTGAAAAAGGAAATGGCTTACCTTTTGAGTGCAGTTCGAACTGTTTATTAACCAACCCCGTAAAGTCCCATCCCATTAAACACATCACAAAATAACAAATTGCAAATTTTCATTAGAAATTGTCACAAAGTTTATGCTCAAATAAGCAGAGTTGACTTAACCTTGCTTTTAAAATGTTGCTAAATTACAAAAGATGTTCTAACTACAAAAAATGTTATATTAGAAAATGGGAACTTCTAAAAATTAAAAAACAAATAAAAAATTCTAAAGCTCAAACTATTATCTGGGCTTACGCGCTATAATTCCATGTTCAGGAACAGTGACAAAGGACAACCTGATCTATATATTTTAGACCAGAATAATGTCATGGAATACTGGTTGTGTTCCTAGATTAAACCAAGAAATTTGCCTAGGGTTTGAAACATGATTTAAAAGAACCGCCAAAATCAAACTCACGGATGATGAAATGTCTATGGCTTGGAATACCAACACAAGAGTCTACTAACAGAATAAACACAGTTAATGTATCTTTCCTTACAATTAAAAGGATAATATGTATTGCAGATAGATATAGGTACCCAAATTAGACAATGCTGAGATTTGCATAAAGCAAGACCATAAAAGTAAAAAAAAAGCAACCAAAATGCCAATTGGGCTTTATTTTTCAAGGCCTTCACGAGTTGCATTTGCATAAAAAAGGTTGGAAAATGATCTAGCAGGTACTTACCTTATCCTCAGCTGACCGCTGCAAAGCCTCCAGCATTGCATCTACGCCGACAGTCGCTTGTCTTGACTGACAATCCATAAAGAAAACTCGTTTTAGTATGCATAAATATAAACTGAAGTTCACACCTAAGCGAAATAAATGAAACAGAAACCTTCCATGCACTTGGCTAAAGATACCATCTTTAAGCAAATTGACCATTTGACCCAAAAAAAATTAATGAAGCATACGAACTTACGAAGACCCTGAATTCAGTACCTTAATCGTCATAGAGTTAATGCTTATTTGCTTACCATAACTAATCCCTCGTATCTTAGCCTATGTTGACTAGGGATGGAAAGGGTGACAACCGACAATAGAACAGGAATTCTGGTCTCTGGCCTCCTGCCCCATTTGGATGGGCATATGGTGAGGCGGTTATGGGGATAATAAAAATTACCGATCAGTGTCAGGTTCAGTTCAGAAAATCAGGGCATCCCCAGCCCAACCCCCTATCTGTATATTAGTTATTAGCACACCCTATGCATTTATCGCATAGATACCTGCCACACAAAGGACTTAACCCTGGAGTTTCCCCATGTCATTGTGCTTTGTTCCTTCTCAATAGTGGCTAGAATATATGCACGATTGCAGTTTGTACTATAATCCACCAACACAGTTACGCTCATTGGATATATCATCATAACAGACCCTACTTTGCTACATTAGTGGGGTTTTTTTTTTCCCCTTGTAACTAGAAAAATTGTTCCAGGTTCTGGAAATAGATTTTTATTACGGCAACAAGTTATCCAGGTAAGGCAGGTTGGGAGGTGGGTGATATAGGTCGGGGATGGAGAGAGTGAAGGGGTAGTACTGGTACACCTTCCCTGTTTCCATCACAAGGTTGACATACATCAATTAATGGATATCACAACAAATTAGCATCACCGAAACCATATATCATGTGACACTGTGACAGTGTTGATACCATGACCAAGTTCTAAGCAAGTACCCTCATGGACTTCACTTCATCCAGGGCAGCAAGGATGTCCATCTCTCTTTTTGAGTCCAAAGTTCTATTCTCCAAGGATTTCATTGCATCTCCCATTTCTTCCTTTTCTCTTTTAAGTTTTTCACTGTCCGCTTCCTGAAAAATAGAGCATAAAAGTTGTATAAGTACCCAAAATCAAGTTTGCAACAAAGGAGGTCCAAAAAAGAAACAACTATCTGTATAAATAAATTAATTTAATACCTCATCCTCTTTACGCCATGGTTCAAAATTCCGCGTTGCACCAGCCTCAACAACATAGTCTGAATTTTGTGGGTCTGTCTTTATTGTTAACTCCGCGGAGCACTTTGTGCATTTAAAATAAAACCTGAAAATTTGGATTCCCAAGTATGTCTGCAAACAATTTCAATATTTTAGTCATCTAGTCGACCTATAGTGATACATTCATAACATCTCATATAAGTCTTTTTTTTTTTTTTTTTTTTTTTTTTGAACTGTCATATAAGTCATAGAAATTAGAAAGGCACATTTTACTGGTCACAAAACTAAGAAGAAAGAATGTACAGATAATAACATCAAACCATAATATAGTGGCATCTAGAATGTATATCCATAGTTGGAGCTAAAGACATTAATAGTACTTCTTCTGCATTCTAACAGTTAGCTTGCGTAAGATACTCTAAACTCAATTTGAGACATCGACAATTGGACTAATAAGTCAGGGCTGGAGAAATGGAGGGAAAAAAATGAATTACTATCTTGTTACTTTCCTAAAGTCTTACACCAAAGTGGTGTCAAATGTGGATGCTCAAAATTGGGCTCCTGGATTAAAAAAATAAAAAACCTAGCAACTTTTTGTCAATAATCACATTTAGTGAGCCCCACATATACTCAATCAAGTACACCCATCATGCCATCACTACAAAAAAAATGACAAAAACTTCCGCGCTGTTCCCTTCTCTCTCTCTCTCTCAACAATGTTTTCAAAAGATTATATTATAAAACAATTTTTTTTCAAAAACTATTTTTTAATTTTTTTTCAAAAAGGTGTTTTCGTAAAACTGTTTTTTTCAAAAACTTTTTGCTTTTTCAAAACAATTTGTTTTTTTCAAGAACTTCTTGTTTATAAAAAAGAAACTTGATTTTCTTCTCCCCTCCCTAGTCCCTTCAACTTTCACATGTCGGATTTCATTATCGACCATTCCCAATTGAAGATTTTCACTTTCCCTATTTTGCATAATGGGATTGTGCGCACGCATTGTGTGTGCCAGGGGGCGCCTAGTAATGACTTTTGTATCCCTATACGTAAAAATATGTATATATACCTTTCCGTCTTCCTTGCGGGAGTTGAATTTGGTGCCTTTGTAGATGTAATTGCCGCAGATGGCGCAGCGAATGCTCATTGGAAGCATCATCCTAACTTTCATCTGCTCATTCTCGCGCCGCCTCTGCCGTGGTATCTTCGCCGGATCGAAGTCCGGCGGGTAGTACTTGTTTAATACCTTCCTCTCTCCCATCTCTTCTTCTTCTGATGAGAATCACTACCCTTTTTCTCTTCTCTCCGGCAAAATCAAAATTAAACAACGCCTTCTACTCTTCTCTCTCTCTCTCTCTCTCTCTCTCTCTCTCTCTCTATATATATATATATAGTTTCTCTCTCGCGGGGCGTGTTTAGGGGTGTTTTGGCTAAAGAAGTTAAGCGATTTTGCTTTTTGTCTTAAAAGGCATGCTTTTGTGTAAAGACAAAAAAAAAAACAAAAACCAAAAGTTGGCTTTCTTTTTGTGGGAATTTTTGGAGAAAATTTTGGCTGCAAATTTTTGTTTTTTTTAATAAAATTTGAAGAAAAAAAAACCCCGAAATTCAAGTAATTTAGGATTAAAGAATGTAAGGGCTTTTGGAGGTTGACGCATTTGGTTATCGAATAGTTGGATAGACTTAGAGGGCCGACTTAAAAGACATATTTTTATCTATTCGTAAACTGATTATATCAAGAGTTTTTGCTTAAAAAATTTGTACACTGAAATTATTCTAGCTAGCCTAATTTAGTAGCAAAAGCATATGATCATTTTGTTATTTTTCTTTAAACTTGACAACAACTACACGCTTATTTGTTTGTATGAAACAAATTGAGAAATGATAACCTAAAATAACTTATTTTTTACAAAATCAAACCAAAATTATTAAGATGGTAAGAAACCATTACACTAATAATATTCATAATACTTAAAAGTTAAATGCTTCATAGACCTCCAAACTTAACAAAATTTTCTTTAAACTTTCACTGCAATGCTTCATAGACCTCTAAACTTAACAAAATTTCAGTTAGACCTCCAAACTTTACACATTTTAATCAATTACACCACGCTGTTACTTCCCGTCAATTTCTTCACGGGAAGTGCTGACATGGCGTGTTGGCCCTCGTTTTGGAGGGAAATGCAATATTCAGTGGGTCACCTCCCACCTTTTGACTCCCTCCTTCATTTTATCTCTATATATACACCCACCCCACACCAAATAACCCTAAAATCCTACTTCCTTTCTTCATTTTCTCTCTCTCATCTTAAAACCCAACTTCCATCTTCTCTCTCTCACTTCTAAAAAAAAAATGAGAAATGCAAATGACACTTTAGGGGTTAGGAGTAAAAAGGTGAAACCGTTTTTAATCCTTTGAACAGTAATTCAAGATTGTAAATAGACTTGGGTAGTTTGGAGGAAGATAAAGAGAGAGGGGAGGGGAAGAGGTGTTTCAACCTTGGACTTGTCATGAATATTTGCAAAACAGTCTCAAAGATCTTATGATCAATTACTATCCAATTACTCTAACCACTATCACGTCCAAAACTTCGTGAAATTACCTACATATACCTAACTTCTGTACCTATTGTAAGGGCACCAAAGTATGTCCAGCACAAAACATGAAAACAAATACATACTCGAGAGTAAAATCAAAGCTTCACTCCACGGTGCCAAAACCCTAGGTGAAAGAAAAACCCCCTTAAACAATAGTATTTCATTAAGTGGAAGAAAAAATCATAAAGATTATCAATCCAGAGGCAGAGACGTACCATATGTGGGAGGATCACCACCAGATTCTCGCATCATCCAACCCATTTTCGCCTTCCTCATGATCGATGAAGGATTAAACAACCATATATTTGTGATTCGAATGAAGTGTTAAGAATTTTTTTCTGTTTGGATTGAAAAATGGGGAAGTGTATTTTTTGGGATGTTTATTGCGTATTTACGTCCTCTCTCTTGCCACGAGA
The DNA here is from genome assembly GCA_016920895.1 of Vaccinium myrtillus. NCBI lineage: Eukaryota > Viridiplantae > Streptophyta > Magnoliopsida > Ericales > Ericaceae > Vaccinium > Vaccinium myrtillus. The sequence goes on along the minus strand of CM029273.1, from coordinate 7,253,617 downwards.
GGGTCACATGTTCTCATTACCCTCCAAAACGAGTGCATTTCCCTCCAAAAGTACCATGTCAGCATTTTCCTTTGAAAATTGATGGGAAGTAACGGCGTGGGTGTAATTGATTAAAATGTGTGAAGTTTGGAGGTCTAATTGAAATTTCGTTAAGTTTGGAGGCCTATGAAGCATTGCGGTGAAAGTTCAGAGGCTTTTTTGAAGTTTTCCCCATAAATATATAAAATAATTTGAGTTTTCTAACACTCTTTTCATGCATCTGTTGGATTTTTGTACCCATAATGAATGAAATTGCATTTGTGGTTCAGTGTAGACAGCCTCGTCAATTTTTCCAGATAATTGATGAGTCATGTGGAACTCAATTGGCTTTACTCCTCCTCTATTATAGAGGCATCTCATTCGGAATTATATACAAGGAGCATGCATTTTGTGTATTGCATAATATAGAGGCATACATATCTTACACTTGCATACAGTCCACTATCACATAGTTCTGTTCGCCAAAGCATTCATCAGAGGTGTTCCAAAAAGTTCGTGGTCCAGCCGTTTTATCCTGGGAGACAGACGCCGGTTTCAACCTACAACACCCTCGGTAGACGGCAAATCTGTTTTAAGGAGACCGTAGTTACACAGGACTTGGTTCTCGAATACTCCAATTTGTATTTCCTACTATTTTGTGATTCAGTAATTGTAATTATTATAATTCTTTATTCGTTATAACGAAAATTGTTCTTTGGAATTCTGTGTATTGCTGATTTTGAATGGACTTTATGTATATTTGTTAACAAAATTGGAGGACTCGGAAATTACAGTTCCCAGTGAAAAAATGTCAAATTGACATTGCAGAGAAGCTGCAAGATTTTTTCTTACTTTTTTGGATCGATTTCTATAAATCATATAAAGGATACTCCATTAGAAATCAAGTAATGTATATAGAGAAACTATTATATAACTTTTTTTTAGGTAAGTTATTTCTCATTGACAAAGAACAGCCAAAAAGAAGGGCAAGGGTAGACTATAGCGTAAAAGGAGAGTGGAGCACACGTAAGATAGCTAGTTCATATAAGACGACGCTAAAGACACTAAAAGACAGTCTTTATACTTTTATACTTTCCTGATTCATTTCGTCGAGACAAACGATGTAATGTAATTAAAAAGACGGTGCCAAAAAAACTAGTATAAAAAGTAAGTCGATCCTAAGGGGCCCTAATTCAGTTCAACGACCTGTAAAACATAGAACTATAAAGCACAGCCTTTGAAAATAGAACTATAAAGCACAACCAAAATAGAAAAGCATTAGTGCTTAGTAGATTGCTCTGATACCAAAATATATGCTATAAATGAAATTGCAAAGGATGGAAAACTTACTTTAAACTGCAGAGCTTTATTCAATGTAGAAGGTTTACATTACAGTGGAGAATGGGAGATACATGAGATACAGGAGACAGGAGAGAGGAGAGAGGGAAAGGGGTAAAGAAAACCCTCGTTAACACACCTAAGACGCATTTCTTATATTGGGAATACTGACCGACAAATTTAACTCAAATGCAGATGAAATTACAAATGCAAACGAAAAACAAGATAAAAAGATGCTGGGTACAATATTGGGCCCCATCGCCACATGCTTTTATCAGAAGTGAAAAAGAATGACCCCATAATTGGTGTCTGAGGCCTCAATAATTGGATGCCAAATTAGTAAGCGTCACGGATGACGAATTAGTCTGCTTTTCCTTTTCCTTTTTTCATGTAATACTTTAAGAACTGTTGGCAAAATACGAGAAGGTAAAAAGAACAAAAAATTCCGTTGCCGGGACTTGAACCCGGGTCTCTCGGGTGAGAGCCGAGTATCCTAACCAACTAGACTACAACGGATTTGTACCTTCCAAACAAAATTTGTAAATTTATACCGTAAGTCATTACACTCATTACACTGTTGCTGTAGCTTCAAATACTATTGTCTTTAAATTAACTTCCCCTCAGAAAATAAACAAAACATAATTAATTAACTCACCATACCCATCACTTCTCTTTTCTTTTCATGAAGAAAAGATGCAAACCTACTAAAAGTTGGCGGAGTTTTTTCCTTTCGCCGAAAGTCAGTACTGTTAGTTTAGTTGTTGTTAGTGAAATTTAAACCTTAGATAAATGCATGAGAATATATATAATGCCCACCACGGGACTACCACTCCACTTGATTGCAAATTACATGTTTGATATAATGCCTACCGCGGGAGTATATAACCCTAGTTACAGAGGCAGTTCCAAGTGGAGCCCAGGGTGGTCACTCGATCACCCTGAATTTATTTTTCATTAGAAATATTTGTCATTTTGAACACCCTAACCAAAATATTTGAACACCCAATCCCAATGACGGATACATTTTAGCCCATCCCATAATATTTTTTGAACGTGCTGGTGATACGCGTTGGGTTCTTGAGACACTTAATAACATGATTTTGATGTTTTTATTTGCGATTGAGGTACTTGGAATGATTCAATTAGGATGACCCATCACTAGATCTCAAAGCTCAACCTCGTTCTATTAAGAAATTAATCAATAATAAATATTTTGTTGTTTTTTAGTGGCATTGTTGATAATAGTAGAATTTTTTATGTATAGTTATGATTTCTATTAAATCGTAGTAGAATTTTTGAACACCCTCGTGAGAATTTCTGGAGCACCCTCGTGAGAATTTCTGGAGCCGCCACTGCCTAGTTAATCGGTGGACAAAAAAACAACCGGACATCACTAATTGTTTGAACCCCCCTTCATCTCTCGCTCTTAAAAGTAGTTCTTTTCTGATGAATCAAGAGAATGTTTGCAATGGCCATTGCTGAGCCTCTGGTCTGTCCTGAGATACTTGATTTTTTTTGCTTTGGGTTGTCTTATTCCATATCAGAGTTATGTCTTCTTATCATAACTTTCTTTTATTTATCACCATTGAAGTCTTGCAGTTCCTCATAAAAAGATAAAACAGAGAGCATAAGCGAGAATGATTTTGTTCACTCTCATTAAAAAAAGGATAAATTTTTCGCCTAGAAAGCTTCTACTTTCACTGTTCTGAAAGGACAATGCAAGTTCCGGAGCCCAGATAGTTTTTTTTTTTTTTTTTGGTTGAAAACAGCCAGATCTTCTCATTTAATAAGCCTGAAGTCAGAAAGATTTCGTCACAAGATACAGAAATGAACCAAAACTACTAAAATCATAACACGAGCACATCAACGAGTATACACTTAGATTTTAACAAGCAAGACATACAAGGAGACCATGGCTTTTGCCAGTACATTTTATTATTTTAACGCCCCCACACTTGAAGACTCCGAATAACAAGAACGAATTTAAGCTTTATAACGCGTTGAAAAATGGGAAATTCAGTCACAAAAGAACACCCAAACAATTGAGAGAAAGTGATCTTCTTGGCTCTCATTCTGAAAACCTCCAGTCATATAACACCCTAGCAAAATTCTGCAATGAATTTTACATGATCTAACACACCAAAGAACAGATGAGTCTATCTAACGTCGAGTAAATGGTACTCCATTGACCCGTTTTATAGTTAAGTATACATCAGATGACACAAAATGTTGCAAATAGTAACTATAACATTGTTGCAGAAAAAAGGGAAAAAAAAAAAAAAAAAAAAAAGAAAAAAAACTTCAGATTAAGATCCACGGTAACAAAGCCTATAACAGAATGTGTGCGTACTTAATGGTTGCATCATCTTGTAACTTTGTAGCCCTGACAGAGAAAAAAAAAGTCAAAAAACCAGATTAATGAAATAAAACCAAAAACTAAAATAACTAAAGTTCCAAGTCTCTTCATTTTTTTGCCTTTGTTTCCTCCATTTATTCTTGAAGGGGTAGTTTCAATGAAATCTTGATTTAAGTTCAATAAACTCGAAAAATAAACTCAATAAAATGATTGTGACACAAAAGAAAACACAAGGAACATTATCTTACAAGAAAGAAAGACAAGGAAGAAATTTAGGATCTTAACAAAGCAAGATGAGAACTCGTACCTTCACCCTTTTCAATAGGTCCTTTGCAGTAGGATCGTTCTTGAAATGATCTCGTACAGGCTGCAGAGAAAAGTAACATATCATCCAGGTGAACGAAATGGGCAAAGAGGCTGGCTCCACGTCCACGTCCTAGATGCCCAGTTAACTCAAAATTTGATTAAAAACACTTAAAAATCATCTCCAATGGCATAAACTTTTCCCTAGCCATTTTGAGTTTTACCCTTTTTCTTACCCAAATTTGAGGAAACCCAAATCCAAACCCCTTTTTCACTACACTTCTTTTATTTACAATTGTGCCATTCCAAAACGTAAAAGGAAATCAGAAACAGCTCTTTCAGGGATCCCTCTCGCCGGAGACGCTGAGTCACTTCACCGTCGCTGTCATCCCTCTTCTCCGCCACCGTTGACGAGCTCTCGCTAAAGCTACACAATTCTGAAAGCTCAGAGATCACCGAAATGTTTGTGTCCGATGGTATAATTGGAGCTTTGGTTGGATCCTTAGATCAGACATCACTGAAAGCTCAGCCTTGAGTTGCTGATTCTCGTAGCTGTGGTGTATGTATGGAATGGGTGGTTTGGGGATGGGGGTTTCAGAGCACTTCTTTCAAAGTTTCTTCTCCTACAAATGACGTTTTGGGTTAAAAAAGGGTACATTGGAGAAGTCGGACACAAATGAAGCTTTTTACCCAAATTTGAGTAAAAAAATGGGTCAGGGCTGGAGATCTCTTAGGGCCCCCTTTTTTTGGATCATAACTCAGCGCCTTTTGTTCAACGTGAATAATAGTGGAAGTATCTATAATCCCATAGGATACATAACCCCTTCAGACTAATAGTGAAAGGATAAATAATACTACACCCCTATTGTTATATGGTACAGTCTATCCCACATTTTGTAGGATCGGGCCCACAAAAGTTTTCACCAAGCACCGGATATGTGGTCTCCTTGGACATATAGTGCAACTCCAATGTGATGCTCATATCCACTCAAACAAATGGAACCTTCTATCTTATGCAAGATCTGCTGCTTAAAGATGAGATTATGCGCTAACCCAATTTTGAGAGGACTACTTCCAAATATGGAAGGATACGCCAAAGGATGAAAAAGAGTTAAGAAAAGTAAACAAAAAATCAAAGCACAAACTTGACGAGAACTTGACACAGGATGAAAGAGAGTTGGGAAAAGGAACCAAATCAAGCACAAAACTTAACAGCACACAAAAAAAGGAGTAGAAAACATAATATTTGTATACTTTAAAGTTCAAACTCGTGCATAGCTGATTATGGTCTGCAACACCAATATATAAGAACAGGGACTATGCATTACCCATGGTAATCTAGAAAGAAACCATCGACAGTATGTAAGCTGCAGAGTGCATATCAAAGAAGAAGTACAAGACCTGCAGTATCTTATTTAGTGCTTTTGATAGAGCAGGTTTCACATCAGCAGGATGTAAGTTCCCACTTTCATAGTCAGCAACTAATTCTTCGAAACTCTTAAAAGTCCTGAATTCCAAACAAGAAGGCGCAAAAAGACAATCCCATCAGCAAATAGGATTTAGAGATTCCAAGGGAAATAGAATCAGAAAACCAGACAAGTACAACAATATAGCAACTTAAAACAGCAGCAAGGCTTATGAGGGTAAATCTGAGAAAGCAGTGGAGTCGGGCCAGTGTCTCAATTTTCAATACTCTGAAAAGGCTTATGACTACTTGCATAAAAGGCATATCACTACTACAAGAGGAGGAGACTCACTTCTCACCACCATTGTCAGCACTACGTTCAACTTTGAATTCATGAAACCATGGGAGGATAATGTACTTTATGTACTCCAGACAAGGGTTTCCTTGAACTACCATTGGAGGGCAGTACGCCTTCTTTATTTTCAGATTAACTTCTGCCTGCGGCAATAACATACTTTTATCAATTGAGTGATTGACGAAATGGCGAAATCTAAAAAGTTGAGTCAAATTGAGATGAGGCTTGAAGGAACAGGGCAATACAAAGCCTAATTAAGTACTATATCACTAATCAAGTACACTGTACAAGTGTTCAACAAAAAAGGACTGCTTAAACTAATGTTTTATAGCACAAAATAATACCTCCTCGTCCTCCATAAAGATGGAAGATGATGGATCACTTTTCGACATCTTCTCTTGCCCTTTCTGCAAACCAGGAAGCATGTCTGCATATGACAGTAATCAAGAGAAGCTACCATATCACCAATAAAGAGATGAAACAAACAAAAGTGACGTCGGGAGAATGAGAAAAGGACCATACGGTGAGACAGTATGATAGGCTTGTTTTTTCTCTTAATGTCATCACAGTACTCTCTAGCAAGAACATTCACTTTCCGTTGGTCCATGCCCAGTTGACAGATATCAGCCTGTTCAGATTGAAAAGATTGTTTACTATCCCTCGAAGTCATCAAGTACAATCAAAACATTGATCATAGCTGCCTCTCCCAAGTAATCAATCCAACATGATCACCAATATGTACATGTTAAGCCGATCAAAAATATCTGTGTATAGGTTAACCAACAGCATATATTACAGCTTATTACAATGATACTCTAGCAAACAAACTTGACTAACCACTGCTAATCATGCAATGACGCCAGGTTTTGGTATTTTATGCATTTGTATGTTTCCAAACATTAACAATTAACATCCCTGGTTTTTATTCCTATGTCCTAGTAATGTTGTTAGATACTTAAGTTGCTTCGTTATTACGCTGTCAAACACTCATGCAGCCACCGTGTGCAGCGTGTTGGTTTTCTTCCATAGTCAGAAATGTTTTACATCAAACATGACTTAGTAGGCCTCACGTAATAAATCAAATGATAGTATCAATTCATGACAACTTTAGAACAGTGAAACATCACATAAGTCTTTGAGTCAGAAGGACCAGTATACGAATTACCCATTACAGCACCTTAAGGAAAAATATATCAGCACATTGCATGCATGGGTAGAGAATCTGGGCTGCCGTCAACTCATCCTGCTCACTGCGACCCATAATCTGGACACACCTGCACAGAGGATCTCAAGCTTAATGTAAGAGACTAACTGATATTTCCAGGGAAGTAATGCATATCTTAAATATAGTACCTCATTATTCTAGGAAGCTTGTTCTTTCTCGCAATATCCATTACAAGAGGCCAGTATTCATGCGCCCGGGAGTTAATTTCTTCGGAAGACCACAAAAATTCCACTTTACCTCCTTGAAGATTCAAACCCACAGCTTTCCAAATCTCAATCATGTAATGACCAACAGTTTGAATTTTCTTCAAGTCACCCCCCATTTTGTTGTTCAGCTGTGCAAACCAATCTGCAATCCAAATCTTTACTTTGCAACCAGCAGAAGTCATCTTGTTCACACTAATTATCTTCATAACCCCCTGATCAACAACAAAACAAAAATGCGTCCATTGATACTTTACAAGAAGCAAATTTAATCATACCAAATTCATCCAAACTTGTTGCAACAGTACGGAAAAGCGACAAAAAGACAAAATTTTCAACTTTCTAAACATTCAGGATAAAGCTCAATGGCAAGAGTGTGGAAGATGCATATATTTGCATAGATTTAACAATCTATTGGCAATGTCTGTGATTAAAAAGCATCCAATAAATATACTCACATCTAAATTCATCCACTTCATCTTCTCAATTAATTATGGAATACAATTTGAAAAAATAAGGGGAAAACTATACGCTCATCCTAAAAACTAGTCATAGGCATCACTTCTAGTTCGAACAACACAAAGGAATTTAAAGAACCAGTAGGAGTATGTGTGGAAACTTTATATCCAACCCAAAGCCAATTGACAATGAGTGAAGAGGGCCCAAATGTTATTAACTAGTCTCCCATTCCATACCTGATACCCAAGCAATGTGGGCCAACAACTCCAGCACCCACCTCACGTGCATCCACATTTTAGTTCTATCACGTGTGGCCACTTTATGGGTCCTATCATCGTGCAACTTTTTATGTCATCGTGGGTGTCGACTTGATTTAATTATTTTTTTTTATAATATTTGCGATGGAATGGACCCGCTCTGATACCATGTGGAAACTTTATATCCAACCCAAAGCCAATTGGCAATGAGTGGGAGAGGTCCCAAATATTATTAAGTGATCTCTCATTCCATACCCAAGCAATGTGGGACAACTACTTTAGCATTATGATCCTCTCCATTACTCTAACATAGTTGAGTTCCATTACAACCTGAGATGTCTCCCCCGAATGACAGACAAAATAACGCTCTAGGTGAATTGTAATAGGAAACTTTTATAACTCAAATTTCCCATTATTACACCAGTCTACGTGACATTATCTCAACCGCTGTTTGCCTGTCATTTGACAAGGCAACATCCGGGTGGGTAATACTTAATAGACCTCTCCCAAACGATACTACAAAAATATCAGCCATACGAACTGCCGAAATGGTTTGCAATACAAGGACCACAGGACAAGAATTGAACTTCAGATTACAGCATAATTGGCAAAATCACAAATCTTCAAAAGGGTAATTGCATTAAGGATAATTAACTCATAGGCAATCACAAACCTGGGCAATATGCATTCTACCAGAGGGTTCGAACCCATCGTAGCAAACGGGTTCGGGTTTCTTGGATAGAAGATTGAGCAACTCATCCTCTTGAATACACTCTTCCCCAACACTCCTCACAATCCTGAACTTCTCCTCTACACTCATCTCCCTACCAGAAAACACAATTCAATAATTTAACACGTTCAATTGCACGCCCCAACAAAGAGATACGCATGTATATACACAACATAGATAGAAATTAGCTTACTCGGATGTGGAAATGGAGGAATTGGAGGAGGGGGCCTGATCTGGAGAGGATATAGCTAGCGTTTCGATGTTGTCTGTGGTAGACTCCATGTATGGGTGTGCTAGGGTTTGATGAGAGTGAAGTAGCCTCTGTTTTAGAAATGGAGGCAAGAATTAGGGTTTGGGTATGAGAAGGTGTAGAATACCTTGTGCAGACTGCAGACGCGATTTTTGTTTGCATTTTTTTTTTTTTGTGTGCCCTTCTTTGGGTAATGGATTTTGGTTTTTAAAAAAAAAAAAGATTCGACAAAAAAAGGGACTAAAAAGCAGAGATGTGATGTACATTTTTCTAAGCATACTGGGCTTGTTGGGTTGGGTCTCAAGACTCGGTTTCTAAATTATTACTCAATCAATATCTCTATTTCGTTCTTATCATTATATCTATTTTTAATTATTATTCACATTTCTCTCTCTATCTCTCCATAATCATTACCCATAATTTCTAATTATTACTTTCATTTCTCTTTCTACTCAAAATCCAAAACCCAAGTCTCAAAGCCAAACCGAACAAGATGAACATGAGCCTGTTCGGGAGCCAATGATTTTTTGTATTTTCCATTTTAGATTGTAAACGGTAGATTTTCGAATTATGATCATAATAGATTATTAATTAATAGGAGTGCTTGGAAGATATGTAAAATAAATTTTGCAATAGATTAGTGTTTGAGAGTAATCATCAAAATAGAGATTTTTTTTTTTTTTTGAATAGAAGTTTTTTACCCATAATGCAAAATGAAAATGCAAAAGTACATGTAGGGTTAATTATCAAACTTTGCCTCCATTTAGTAATTTAGAAAATGTATTATGCCAAAATGCAAAATCACATAATGCCAAAAGCAATAATTAAACTCCCTCAGCACAATGCAAAAAATAATAATGAAGCTATACCTCAGGATTAATATTTTACTCAGGATTATTAGTATTAGAATGATTTGAACCCTCAAAGTGGATTTAGACACAACAATGGCAAAAATGCTTTAAAAGCTTTAAGGCCAAGAAGATGGAGGGTGTGTCTGGACCAGGCCCAATCCAAATCCATGACAGTACGTAGAATTGGGCATGGGAACTTATATCAAATGGATATATCCGTTGGGCCTTGGCTGTAGTTGGATTGGTCTCACTTCAGTAATATGGGGGGAAAATGACCGGCCAATCCACTTTTCCAAGGCATGCACGCCCAGCTCCATGATTTCCGGAAAAATGCCCAGCTCCATGATTTCCGGACAAAAATGCACCAAAAATTAACTCCACTCCATGTGGAATCAAAAATGAATATGTGGTGGAAAATGGGTCCCACGACATGTGGTGGGTCACACCATGTGTGAGAGAGGGAGTGGTAGGGAGTGGCTGGGAGGGAGTGTATGTATCATTGTTCATGTGGAATAGGAAACACGACTCCCCGTGTGCCGCCCCATCCTCTCTCTCTCTCTCTCTCTCTCTCTCTCTCTCTCTCTCTATTTTGTACTTCTAATTTTAAAACCTCAAATCCTATGAAAGTGCCTAAACTTAAATTTTAGGGTACTCTATGAAAGTGTCTAAACCACTAAAACTTTATAATAGGAAAGTGCACCCTAATACCTAAACCCTAAACTCATATGGTGGGGGGGAGGGGAGACCATCTGCAGCCCATTTGACATTTATCCATGTACATAGGTTTTTCCTTGGACCACTAAGGGTGTTCCACTAATCCAATTTTTTTAAATAAACTGGTTTTTTTACGGTTTTTATGTGACGTGTTGTGAAAGAATGACCTGTCTCGGTGTTTGGAAAAAAATAATTTTTTGTTAGTGGAACACCCCATATCTGGCAATTTTAGAATAATTTCTTCATCTTACTAATAATACCATTCTAAGCACTTGTCTTTATAACATGGTTCACATCCCCAACATATAGAGGGTTACAAATGAACCGAGCAGCTCGTAACTCGGCTCGTTTAGTAATCGAGTTGAGCTCAACTCAAGTTTTAGGCTCATTTAATAAATGAGCTCGGTAAAGATCGGCTCGTTTAAGGAGACTTATTAAGTAAATTACATTGTCTCGGATCGTTAAGGGCTAGACTCGTTTATGAACGAGCAGAGCTCGAGCTCAATTTTTTACTCATTTACTGTAGAGCTTGAGCTCGGCTCATTTACACCCCAACCAACATGCATCCTCCATAGTTGTAATGGTAATTCAGATTAAATGGTCCTAGGAAAACCATGACTCTTTGAGTTATGATGAACAATTGTGTCTTTTCCCATATCATCCATCTGTTGATATTTTTCTGTTAGGCTAAATCAAGTGAATTAAGTACGAAAACATAGCGTAGTCCAAGTAATAAGGTGCTCCCGTTACAAACAGGTGAATTATTGATAGTATTACTACAATCAAGGATGGAGTCAGAGGGGAATAAGTGGTGGCGGGCACCACCACAAAGTTTTTAAAAAACGCAATTATTATATGTAAAATAAACTTTATCCCTGAATTATATAGATTCGCCACCACTAGAGATTTTTTTAATCTTTCATCCTCATAATGCAGTTAGTCTTTTTATTTTTAAGTACATATTTTAGCCACCACAAAGGTAATATCCTGCTCCGTCCCTGACTACAATAGATTCTTATGGTCTTTATGATTTTGGTTTGATTAGGAAAACCGTTTATTTTACATTCTCATTTCTCGATTTTTTTCCATAAACAGAAAAATAAGTATGTGAGTGTTGTCGTAGCTGAAAAACGAGGGTTCCCTAAAAATCCGTAAAAACCCTAATAGTATGAATGCGAATCACTAGTTAATACTACCAGCAGAAATTCACGCAAGAAGTCAAATCCCACAACACAGAGATATATGTGGAAAACCCTAAATGGGTAAAAAAACCAAGGGAAGGAATCAAAACCACTATACTCATTGTGCAGTTACAGATATACCTATCCAAACGATGTAAATCCTCACAGCGTTCTAAGTATCACCTGTCGAGTCACACGTACACCGCACCTAGTAATCTTGATCGCCAACACCTTGAATCGCACAAGCCTTCCTTGGATACTTTCGGAATCCCACCAACAGTATTCCCTAGAAATCACTTCTAGATTGTAGAGAACTTCTTGGAGATGAACATGTAGTTGTACGATTGTTCGATTGTGTTGAAACTCAAGGTTATAATCACTAAAAAGATCAAGAAACCTTTCTATCTCTCTTCCCAAAAAGTGCGGCTGCTGTAAGTATGAGAGATAATAATAAAACCCTAGCACATCGACATTTATAGAAGCTGTCTGCGCCCAACTTACTCGACAGGTTGCTCGAGCAAGTCCTAAAGTTATTCTTGGTAGAAGAGTTGTTGGATATGTTGCTCAAGCAAGTCTTGAGCAACTTCTGAACTAGTAAAATAACCTACCCAACTCACCACTAAAAAACATACTATCGCACTCTCAACTATTACATAAAGAGATGATTCTTTTCCACACCTAAACAGACACTCTAAAAAATAAAATTACAACTCGATGTAAATGAGTGTTTTGTCAAACGGAATTGCCAAAACAAAGAACTCCGAAACTTAGTCCTTACAGAGTTACAGTAGCCCTACAGAAATAAAACCAACTAATTATTATATTTTTCATGCATTATGCTAAAATAATTTCAATTTACAAATGTATTATACTGGAAAACAAAAGCTCTACGCTATAATTAGTATGCGTCTAGATAAAAATATGGTATTCCTAAATCTTACATTGTTTACTCTCTCTCCTATGGATTCTATTGATCACTAGTGCGTGGATTAGAATAGAGTAGGTTTCTTGCATATACATAAGAAAAGAAAATAAAAATGAAGCTTATTTTTGTCTTTTCACGTTTGTCTTGCAGAAAGCAAGCTGAATGTAAATGATATGCCCATTCCTATGTGATAGCTGTTGTGCACAAAAATGGTGGCAGTGAATCGAAATGTTGTTCATCTGGTTGAGAAGGTAAGCCAATGAAAAAAATCAAGTTGATTGCATACCAAGTCACTCGCAGTCATATCCTCGATAGATATATATATTCGTCTCACAATGTATACTTGAAATTGCACTAATTGTTCAATTTTTTAGGAGAAATGTGATTGGCTTGTTCGGCTACCAACGTTGATCAATTTGATTTTTCCATTACCGATCAACTTTATAATTCCAACAAATTTGCTTCGTGTTTGTACCAAAATAAAAAAATTAAAACCTTTTCTTCGTACACAATTATTTTTTATAACTCGGTCTCCGACCTGATAGACCGCAAGCTTTATTTGGAGGGACCAATATCACAATCCTTGATAAAAATAAAATCTCATCCTCGATCTACTACCAGAGGCCCCAATTAAATCAAAGACGTACAACGCTATAAAGATTAACCTAACCAAGAATAAATTGCTATATTCACCTCCTCTCTCTCTCTCTCTCTCTCTCTCTCTCTCTCTCTCTCTCTCAGCCAGAACTTCTCTCTCTAAGGAAAAACCCTAGCCGCCTTCTCTCTTCCTTCCCAAGGATGGAGCTAGGGGGGACAAGTAGTGGCGGCCGTCACCACAAGATTTCCAAAAAATACAATTATTATATAGAAGAAAGAAAAAAAAAATCGGAATTATACAGACTCACCACCACTAGATTTTTTAAAAACTTTCATCCTCTAGTTAAGTATATATTTTCATCACCACAAAGGTAAAATCATGACTCCATCCTGTTCTTTCCCCTCCCTCACCCTAGGATTTTCATTACCCTAATGAGGCGGCGGGAGGGGAGGGTTTTACCCTTGATGGGTGTTTTCTTTCCTCTCAAGTGATGTCCGTTTTTCTCATTTTGAATAACTCCTCATTTCCAGTGAGGATTTTATCTCTCGATCTCAGATCTGAGAGTTTTTTTCTGTGTTTTCCCCTCTTTTTCCTATTTTTTGGCTTCTCCATCATCATCAAGGTGCTGTTTTAAGTTCCGGCAAAGGTGGCGGTCCTTTGATTAAGCCAGGCGGTAGCTGTAGTGGTCCAATGACGAATCAAATCGGTTGGACTGGCTTGTCATCAGTGTCTGGGCGTGATTAATTATTGAGGCTAGTCAACGCCTCAAGTTTGTGTTTGATTAGTGTGAGTTTCTCTTTTGCGCGTAGGAGTGCCAATGAGGTGGCTATGACAAGTATTAGTGATCTGAATATCTTTGATTGAGAACGGATGCTACTTTTAGATGATTATCTCATGTATTTTAATTTGTTCTCTATCAATGAAGCTTATACCCAAAAAAAAAAAATAGGAATATTTATCAGCAAAGAAAGTAATATTTCGTTGATAAGAACAAAACATTACATGAGAGAGAAGAGAAGGAAAAACCGAAGGAGTTTCTTGAAAACCAACAAAATTAAAAAATAAATACCAAAATCCTCGATGGCAAAAACACTGAGAACCCATCGCTCTCTCCAAAGTTCAACCCAAGAGTTGTTTCCAGCTGCCCATACGGCCATACCCCAATACACTGCCAGTATTACATGCTGATGGGAGTCAAGTTTCAGACCAAAAATTTAACAAAAATTTAAAGCTCTAAGGTGAGAGTCGAATTCCAGATCAAAAATTTCCGAAACCCCTGAATTTCGCTGCGCCCAATTTACGGGGTTTCTTTACGTACATGTCGACGGCATTTATTGATTTGGGACCGTTAGATAGACAAGTCTACATGTACAACTATTTCATCTCCAACCATTTACAACCACTCATATACACGTGTGGCCCATACCCATAGGTGTGGACCGTACGTGTATGTGACTATGTGAGGTGATTATCTATAAATGATTGGAGATGAAATAGTTGTACAAATATCATTTTTGCCGTTAGATATCTGAAATAGGGTACACGTGGCGTCTTACGTGGTACCCGCAACGTCCCATCACAACCGTTCAAAAGTATTTCGGACGGCCGGATTTTAAATAAACTCTTCCCGGTAAGAGTTATTTAAAATCTGGAAACCGTCCAAAACACTTTTGGACCGCCGAGATACACGATGGGTACCGCCACGTGGTACCGTCCGGTACCCTAAAGGACGGTGAATAGATGGGAAAATGAGTATGCAAGCCAAGCCCATCATTTTCTCCCCCCACAACCTTGCTATTGAATTGGAGACATAGTATTCGTCACTTATATGAGTATGCAAGCCAAGCCCATCATTTTTTTATCCCCACAACCTTGCTATTGAATTGGAGACATAGTTTTCGTCACTTTCATGTGGACTTCCTTCGCAATTATGAACACTATTCCCATGCTCTGAGAACCGTTTTGGCCCCAATTGAAATCAATGGAACAAACAACCCTATAACCCCACCATTTTACTTATCTTAGTAATAAAGGGAGAATCCTAGTTTGATCTTTGATCTAGTCTTTTTTTTTTTTTTTAAATGGTACTAGTAAAATTAATCGAAAGTAGATGCCGTTAGAATACGAGATAACGAACGAAGAAAAGCTGCAACTCTACTATGTATGGCAATGGACGTACGCGCACATACGGCACGAAGAAGAATAACGTTAACACAAAGACCTAGCTCTGCAGAGATAGCTATGTTCCTGGCTCGTACCACATTTTGTTAAGTTTGTTAACTATCCCTGCCAATATAAAGAGACCTTGACGCTATTGGCGGTCGGTTCGGGCATTAACTTCAAGACTCGGAACTAGTCGTTAAACTATATATATTACAGAGCGGCGGATTTTGTTTTAGTTGTAAAATTGTACACTATTTTTATAACACCACCTAAATATTGCACCCAACTGTTTGCTTCCTATGGTCCCAACAGTGATTTAATAGTAAATGCAATGGTGTGGAGGGTGGGGGGGATAAACCTAAAAACCAAAGCTGACAAGCATGGCTGTTGCGTCCTGTGAATTGGACAAGTCCATTAAATTTATAAAACCCACAATGTTGTCAGCTGGAGTACTTTAAACACATTAATGTCCCTAGCAACTCCATCCACCTTTATATACCCTTCATGAATGAATCCCATCTCTAGTACTCTACCTACTAGTAGTTGTATTTTCTAGCTCTGCACCACATTCTTTGGTACTAAGATTTTAGCTTTTCCACCATAAATTAGACACATTTATTCTCATTTATTATAAATAAAAAAAAAACTAACTCGATCTAGTTTACGAGCTAACATCTTAACTAATTTCTTAGAGACTAATTCCATTGTCTACTACTACCGAGAGATCAACACGTTTAGAAGGTCAAAGGAAAATAAGATCCTAAGCTTCCAGCTTTGATCACCGGGCTAATCCATTGGTCCATTTCCTGTTTCGACACTTTGGTTTTTAACTTGATTTTTTTAGTGAATTACACAGGTCTCGTGTTTACGGTTGGAAAAACGTAAAGATCATTTTGAGATTTTCATCACAACTGCAACATATCACGTTACATTTTATTTAAAATTTTATTGGGCATCTTGGCGAAAAAGTTTGAATGAGTTAGTCCCATCAACACGGTAGTGTAAGATTATCAAGAAATGAATTTAGTATATGGTCCAGTAAAATTCCCCAACACAGAAACGGGGGTGTTGTAGGGAGCTTCTGTAGTGCGGCGTGTGAACCGTACGTCAAATGTATTTTCGACAGTGTAGGACACTTTCTTGCTCTAGTGGTTGTGTTTTTTTTTTTTACACAATAATCATGTGTGGTTTTTTGAGTTCAACCCATTTGATACTCACAACATTCTCATGATCACTGCCCGATAGCATTACCAATATGATTGACTCCTTGTGTTTTTCTCTCTTTCATAATGATTTTCTTATTACGATTTTTTGCTCATAATGAGAATTGGTGAAAGTATTTTGATAAATATATGGAAAAAAAATCATTTATTTTGAAAGTTTTTGGTAGTATAATCAGATTACTAGATTGTAAGTGTATAAATTGACCATGCACTTGCTATTGTTTATTAATTATCCATATAAATGACTTTGATTTATTAGTAGAAATTTTCTAAAACTTATTTAAATATTACACACAATTAATATACATTCTGTAGAATTTAAAATATTTTAAGTATATAATTAAATTAAAATCACTGCATGAAATTATAGTATTACACTATGTTTAATGATGGGACAATAATAAAATAATATTTCAAAGATTTGCTTGCCTTTTAGTTTTCATTTGATTGGTCACCGCAACATACAAAAATATTGTCATATCAAGTTCATGGCATTCAAAATATAGTCCAAGATATCATGTGCTACCTTCATTACACATATCAAAAAACAC
Organism: Vaccinium myrtillus; assembly: GCA_016920895.1. NCBI lineage: Eukaryota > Viridiplantae > Streptophyta > Magnoliopsida > Ericales > Ericaceae > Vaccinium > Vaccinium myrtillus. Next base: position 7,236,512 of record CM029273.1, on the reverse strand, counting down.
TCCCTTAAAACCTAGGTCCGGAGACACTTTTTTCGCTGAAAACAACGTCATTTTGCTCATTTTCTTAGTACACCTCCAAAGCTTCCAAGGGCCCTGGTGGGAAAGTTAATTTCCCAAAGTGCCTAAACCCTAAGCCCAAAATGCCTAAACCCGGAGTGCCTAACTATACCCTACCCCAAAGAGCATAAATCTCCTAAAATTGAACCTCAATTAAAATTAAATTTTCCAAACAAGTATAGTTGGTTTTGGCACTTGGATTTGGGCCCTACCCCAAAGAGCATAAATCCCCTAAAATTGAACCTCAATTAAAATTAAACTTTCCAAACAAGTATAGTTGGTTTTGGCACTTGGATTTGGGCACTTCGGGTTTATGCACTTTGGGCTTAGGGTTTAGGCTTTGGGTTTAGGATTTACACACTTTTGGAAAATTCAACCCTTGGAAGCTTTGGAGCACCACAAAGAAAATACCCAAAACAACCTCGTTTTGGGCGAAAAGCAGGGTCCCCGGATTCAAAAAGACATACAAATGCATATACATGTACAATGTATAAAGATATGTATGCATGTATACCGAATTAAGATGAATTTATAGTATATATAAATACTTTCCAAACAGCTTTAGAATGCAAAATAAGAATCCAGAATCAGCTTCCAAAATCTGCACCCAACGCTTTTCGAATAGATCCGGTACGCTATCTCGATCCCCATGATCTGTCATTAACAAAATGGAATTGTAGCACATTGAATGTTTGAGCATTTAAGATACAAAACGAAAAGGCGAAACAAGAAAGTTAAAGGGCCCGTGGTATGCCTGGCCTGCACTTAGATGTGCCTGCCTCAGTTTTAATTAAGGAAAGGCTGACAACCAATGTGCTACATTAAGCCTAGAGGCCCATCGGTCCATTTCTCTATAAGGGATGGGTCCTTTTTAGGGACTAAGGTAAAATTTTATTTTGGTGAGAAGGAGGGGTATTGCTTTCTCATGTCCATTTTACCAACTCCTCGGGACTGTGGATATTTTAGGAGGGTGAATTCATTAAGGGCATCCTTATCAGATACACACAAAAAAACCATCAAATTTAACCTCAAAATCATCTTTTATAATTTAGCAAGTCACTTTTCAAAAAACTCACAAAATCAGACTATTTATTCTAACTATTCTTTTTTTCTACTCCTACCCTCAAAAGTAATAATAAAAAAAAGTGAATAGTGGTGAATAGTAAAATTTTAATTCGGTGAGAAGGAGGAGTATTGTTTTCTCATGTCCATTTTACCAACTCCTTGGGGTTGATAAGAGGTGGATATGGTAGGAGGGTGAATTCGTTAATAATGTGACAAATTACTTGGTTGTCCTCATTAAATCATTGCATCGATAATACAAAATGGTTTGAAGGGCAATTTGGTCTTTTTCTCTACTCGGATAAGCTAATCTTAGGGTGGAAGGTGATGTTAACTATGACCCTTGAAGGGAAATAAAGTCTCCCTCCCTTTTTTCTCTCTTCCTTCTTTCACTAAACAAACACCCTTCTTCCTTCTCTCATTCCATCTCTCCCTCCATTATCCCCTTTTTCCCTCTCCCCATAACAACGGCCCCCCTAGATCGATCATTCGACCCTTGAATTTGAACAATGGATGGGTCTAGGCAAGAGAAAGTTTTATGAACCAAATCAAAACGAACCTTAAGTCTCAAGTAATTAGAGAGGACTATACGAACCCATTGTTTCCATTGAGTTCCAATATCGTGTCGAAATACTTAGCATAAGTGATATCATAATCGAATTCATATTCATATCATAAAAATTTAATCGCAGTACCATTTTTTTAAAAACGTGATAACTGTCAACTATTTAAATACACAACCGCCGTTCTTTATCCGGACTTGGAACCGGCTGCGTAAGAGATAAGAATGGAAGAATCAACATACATGGAGTTGGAAAGTTTTATGCAATGAACCTGGAGAAGTCCACTCCTTTTCTTTCACGTTTACTTTATGTTTGGGGGTTGTCACTGGTTACAAGTTGTGCCACTTGTTACTTTGGGAAGTGGTCGCAGGCATATTCAAAAGAGAGAAAGAGCAGACCAAGTGCTCTGCACATTGAAATCATCAAATCCACAGCCAATTGTTAATTTCTCGTTTAAAATAAGTGCCACAGTCATTTTGTGTGTGTGACTGTGTAGAATTTAGTCCAATTTTCCTCTTGACAAGTCTCTGCAGATGCACATCTCAGTCGACTAAATCTTTTGACTTTTATTGGCGAAAATACTGCTTAAATAATTTGATTCACATATTAGAAAATTAATTAAATTCCCGGCCTTCTTTCTCCCGACACTTAAGTACACTCTTGATGCCGTTGGACAGGCCAAAGGGTTCTTGGCCTCTTAAGGAGTCACGTCGGTAGTGATCTTTCTAAGAAAACGTGAATGCGATAAACCAGTTTGATTTTGACCTCTTAAGGAGTCACGTCGGTAGAGATCTTTCTAAGAAAATGTGAATGCGATAAACCAATTTGATTTTGACCTCTTAAGGAGTCATGTCGGTAGAGATCTTTCTAAGAAAACGTGAATGCGATAAACCAAATTGATTTTGACCTCTTAAGGAGTCATGTCGGTTGTGATCTTTCTAAGAAAACGTGAATGCGATAAACCAAATTTGATTTTGACCTCTTAAGGAGTCATGTCGGTTGTGATCTTTCTAAGAAAACGTGAATGCGATAAACCAAATTTGATTTTGACCTCTTAAGGAGTCATGTCGGTTGTGATCTTTCTAAGAAAACGTGAATGCGATAAACCAAATTTGATTTTGACCTCTTAAGGAGTCATGTCGGTTGTGATCTTTCTAAGAAAACGTGAATGCGATAAACCAAATTTGATTTTGACCTCTTAAGGAGTCATGTCGGTTGTGATCTTTCTAAGAAAACGTGAATGCGATAAACCAATTTGATTTTGACCTCTTAAGGAGTCAAGTAGTGATCTTTCTAAGAAAACGTGAATGCGATAAACCAATTTGATTTTTGCTTCTCTCATCAAATGAGGTTCTCGCCTTATTAGGCAAGCTAAACATTAAAAACAGAGGAATAGTTCATTTAAATTGTGTAGAAATGATACTTGAACTACTCATATAACGTCTAAAAAGGCCGAAGCTCAATGAGTCTATTGCCAGTGCAATTGCTTGGGGGCCATTCTTTAACTTGTCGTATAGGCCACAAAAAAATACATATTTGATGTAAACCTAACTTTTCTACCTTGGGAGATGCTCTTATGTCAAAATTAGGGTTAGTTTTGTGATGGTGGCAAACCAAACTTTAAGAGATTATCATTTGATTTATGAACCAATCATAACACCAAAATCACCCATTAACTTTCCACACTAATTGTTTAAGTTTTATGTAATTTTAATAATGAAAGTGATAGTTTCCTAATAAGATTTGCTCAAATACCCGTGAATGAGAGCTATCTGGGTTGTGTTATAAAGGCCCTGAATAATTGATGAGAGAGGTGAGATTCCATCATATATAGAATCATTAACTAGGCATGAAAAATACTAGAAATTTAGGAGCCACTTTCATCCATTCGTTAGAGTCGTGAACAAAGAAAGTAATCTTAGCCAAATTGACCAGTTACCTAACTGTCGGTTCAACGTGTCAGGCGAAAACTAACTTTTATAGTCTTATTAGAATCATGAAATTTAAGAGGGAGGGAGTAGAAATTTAGGAGCCACTTTCATCCATACATTAGAGTCACGAACAAAGAAAGTAACCTTAGCCAAGCGACCAGATACCCAATTGCCGGTCCAACATATCGTGCTGAAACCAACTTTTATATCCTTATTTGACACGAAACCAACTTTCAAACTATTATGCGTGTTTGAAGTGTATGGTGGCCTGTAATTGAAAATGACGAATTGGAGTGATTCTCTATCACATCATGGAAACTTCAATATATCTTTAACAAGGGGACATGACAATGATGGTGAATGTCAACTTGTGTTTATTAACAAGGAAAGAGTTGTTACAAGAGGTATGAGAAAAAACCCAAGAGAGGAAAGTAAATAAAAGAAAAAAAAAAAAACAAGCTTTCCATCTAAGGCATAATTTGAACAATAAACCAAAACCCTATTTTTGGGACTTGATTAACAAATTTTTACCTCTAACAAACTCTATCATGTGGCCACAATCTTCTCAAAAAGGCCCAGCCTATTATCAGCCAGCCTTGACTTGTATGCAGATTTTTTGTACTCAAACCATGTAAACTCTTTGTACAAGCTGTCTTCTCCTTCCATCAGTGAAGGCAATGGAGCTATCTTTTCACTCAATGGTGGCCCACCAAAATAGATCATTGAAACCCTAGATTTTAAACTGTTAGCCACCACTCTGTGTCTCACACTCTTGAACCTCCCATTGGTCATTACCTGCAGAATCCACCACCATAACAAAAACCCATTAGGCAAATTTTTTTTTTTTTTTTTCCCTTTTTCTATAGTGTTGCAGCTGAATTTAGGGTAAAATCAAATTGGTGAAAAAATCAAAAGCGAAAAATAAAAGGAAACCTCTTAAATATTAGTAACTTTAAACTTGTTTAAAATAATTTTTGGTAATCACGCAACTTTCGACACAGAAAGTCATATGTTTCAACAATTGAGCCGCAAAAAATCCATGCGAAATGCCACTTTTACTTTAGAAGAAGATTATCGGAAAAACCAATATCGGAGAAAAGTGTAAAATAAAGGAAAAAAGTGGCGGAGAAATTAAGAGAATGCCACGTCAAAAAGTTACCACGTATACATGCAAAATACCAGAAAGAAACATTTTGAACATTCAATAACGTCATCTACAAAAGTGAAAACAAATCACTACACCATATGTAACCCTCATGGGGTTTGGCCGGTGCCGGCTCAAAAGTTCTGGGGGTCTAAAACAAATTTCTAATAATTTTTGGAGGCCGGAAACCATGGTTTCTTTGGCTTATGCCTTAAGTCGGTTCAGGGTTTGGTAAGTAAAAATTGAATGCAGACGTATCATTTAGCATTGTTCACACAAGGTAATTGCCCTCGGGTTCAAACTCCCAAAATCAGTAGGTCGAATTTTAACCATTCTAGTACTACAAAATCCATCAAACCTAGATTTTTTGGTTTCATGGTCAGGCTGTCCAGACCAGTTTACGAGCACCTCCCAACTAATCTCTTTGTTGGTCCGGTTGAAGGCACGGAGTAGTTTTAACTCTCATATATACAGAATATAGATCTTTTACAATATAGTAATTTGTACCTGCAAAGAATCTCCAACATTGATGAAGAAGGAATTCTGGTCAGGAGGGACAGAAATCCAGCTCCCATCTCTCAATGAAATTTGAAGGCCAGAAGTGTTGTTGGATCTCAAAACAGAAATGATTTGTGGGTCAGTGTGTTCTCCAAACCCAATCAAATTCCTCCCCTTTGTTGAATCATCTTGGAGCTCAGGGCATGGAGGGTAGTGATTGACCCTAAAAACAGAGTCACTCTGTTCATCCATTAACAGCTTACTGAAAGCATTCCTTTGCTGAATCTTCAACCCATCTGCCAACAGCTCAAGCACTTCACATGCCATACTCTTCACTGCTGACACATAATCATCCACAGCACATCTGCAACAAACAAACCCATTATATCAATTTTGAAGAAAATGCATCAACATGGAAAAGTGAGCAAAAAAAATCTACGAGGGAGCTCAGATTCAGGCGGCGGTGATTGACATCACTTTCTGAATGAATCTGAGCTGCCCATTCGTGTTACTTTATTGTATACATCATGTGCCCGCAGCATTGCTCGTTTTCGGTGAAGTTGTCAAAATCAGTTTAGCAGAAAGTCTTTTCAGAAAACTAGTTCTTTTAGGCTAGTCGCTTCTTGTTAATCTTTATTGGAACACTCTTTTAAGGACATGACATTTTCATTCCGATGCATTAGTCAAGCTGAAAATAAGCTGGATTGGACACATGAACTACCAAAAAAATATTGATTTTTCATAAAAAAAAAAAAATCAAATTTTCAGAACCCAATTGGAAAAATTGCTACAAAAACAAGTGTGTGCATGTTTTTATTTGAAAAATAAAACCAGAGAACAGAGATTCTAATCAACTCTGTTTTTTGGTATTCGTACCGAGGAAATTCCAAGTTTCTGCCAAAAATTGACGCAAATCTCTGCTCATCGAATGCCGGGTTGGTTCTCAGGAGGAGATATTCGACCCAACCCACGTCGCCGTTAGGTCCAATGCACTTGTTGCCGTACCCAAACGGCTCCGGTGGCCCTGCCTTTTCCTTTTCCGACAATGGCAATGAGAAAAATTTAACAGCTTCTGATTCCAAACTAGTGATGAAATCGGTCGGGACGCCATGATTGATCACCTTGAAGAAACCAAACTCTTCACAGGCCTTGACGAGGTGGTTTTTCGAGTCTGGTTTCGACAGGTCAATCAGGGGAATACCGGAGGAAAACGTGGCGGTGGGTTTGATGGTTTTGACGGGGGATAACTGTTTCATTGCCGGTTTGGACAAAACCACCATGGTTTTTGGTTGGCGGAGAATAAGATTTTTGGATAAAGAGCGAGAGAGAGAGAGAGGGAAATCTGGAGATGGGTTTTTTGTGGGTTTGGTTTTGATTAATTGAGAGAAGTGGCTATTTATAGGAGAGGGAGGGAGTTGTGGGACCATGGTGAGCTTTAAATTAGTTGTATAACGAGATCGAGAAAAGGTGAAGTCACAAGATAGTGATAAAAGAAATTTATTTATCCAACGCGTCTATGGGTATAACGTGTGTACTCCAAATGTACACTATCAAGTCTCGATCATTCAAAAGTATTTTTAGACGTTTGGCATTTGAAATGATCTATCACCGATAACAGAACACTTTAACTGGTAGTAGAGCATTTCAAATTTGGAACATCGAAAAATGCTTTTGAATGGTGGGGATTGATGGTGTACAATTGGAGTACACATAGTGGTGTACCATGATGTTTTCCTTAGGGCAACCACAACCACCTCCCTAAACGGCTAAAGCCCTCTCTATCCCTATTTTAGGGAGCCAAACATAAAAACTAGGCTCCAACATCCTCCCTAAACACCTCCCTAAAATACAAAATGCTACAGTGGCTCCATAAAACCTTCCCCATTTGGGGAGCCACTATTCACTCCCTACCCCCTTTTTTAATTCTTTCTCTCTCTCCCAATCGATCAGCCATTCACTTTTTTTTTTTATTCTCTCTCTCCCACTTTTCCCCTCATATATCATTATTTAATTAAAATAGGGAAGGTAATAGAAAAGATTGTTGGATATGTGGATTGATAAAATGAAAAATGTACATTGTTCATTACTTTTTTTTAGAGAAAAATTTATGGAGACTGTTGGGGATGCTCTTATTTATCTGTTTGTATACCTTTGTTTGGTTAGGGAAACGTAACAAAAAATTAAAAATTTTACTCTTGAAAACCAAAATGGACTGGGACTTAGGGGATGTTCTGCTAACAGTATTTTTTAGAATAAACTAGTTTTTTCATTATTTTTTATGTAATGTATTGTGAGAGAATCACATGTCTTAATTTGTGTAGAAAAAAAACTATTTTTTGTTAGTGGATCACCCCCCAAAGCTAGACCGACTAAATGCCGTATTTTTCAGTCTTTTTTTTTTTGGCCGGTTCAATATTTTTCAATTATATTTTCACCCTTAGGCATAGTTTTCTAAAAGATTTTAGCAACTCAGTTGCTAAACTGGTTTTTCATGATTTTTTATAATAGGAAAAAGGATCCTGCAATTGTGTACTTTGGTGGCAGAAAGTTCAAGAATAAAAACCCAATGCATATGAAATTTAAGTTCAAGGAAACTTAAATTAAAAAGTTTACCTTCTCTCTTCTTTCTCTCACTTCAACTTTTACTAGGGCTTTTCTCACACAAAAAAAATTCTTCCAAATCTGCATTTCGTGATCGGTGCCAGCATCTTTTTGGGGTGGGGTGGGGTGGGGTGGGGCTTTGCCGCGGTGGTATTGTTGGCGGTGGAGGTGGCGTTGTGGTCAGTGACAGTTGAGGTAGTTTCGGTCACGGTTTTGTAACGCCTCGATTTTCAGAAGCATTATTTAAATTATCATCATAAAAAAAATTTGCTTGGACAAACTGAATATCTTTGATTGCAGCAGAAATAATAAGCTAAACATCCAAAATTTGTTTAATTTGATTATATCATTTGAAAATACTTTATAGCAACTTATGATTACAACCATCCAAAATATAAAATAAAATGACAAAGCATTCTAGAGGTTTGAAATCAAGTTCCGGTCTTCCACTGGCACCTGGTCAACAATGAGTTCCTCTATTTGATAGTACGGCTCCTAACCTTCACCTTCAGTACCTCACGGGCCAACAATAGCACCATGAGTAATAAATAATTCAATAGCTAACTCTTACACACAAACCATTACATTACAAGCAATGAATAGTTCATGATGATCACATAAGTACGATATTGAACACGTGAGTTTTATTGTAACACTTAACATTGTTCTGAAATCTGACATTGTCCAATTCAAAAAGTCTAGTGCTCCCATCCACTATAAACATATCCATTGTATTCTCATCCCATCCACCCCGTTTATCTTTAGAAGGTGACACAGCTCATTACATAGCACGGCCCAAGACATGGTGCGGCTCAAGGAATTCCCTAACCTTAGATACCTCAGGAAAGCCCAGCCAGAACCACACGTGCAATCTCGTCATATCTATCCGCCTATGTTCCCATCCATCATGCCTAACTTGAGAACGTAACACGGCCCAAGACATAATACGGCTTAAGACATCCCGTTACAATATCTCCTATCTTTTCAATTTTCATTAACCTTACATCATTGATGTGATCTTTCAACTACCATAAAAGAATTCTCAGTAATCCTAATTTCCGTTCTAGCAATCCAACACATCCATGAAAATTGAAACCCAAATAATAAAGTAAACCAATAAAGCAAAGCAAATCTAAGAGCATCCTCATCAGGGGAGGCAAATCCCCCTGATGGCTAAGTTGTAGAGTGAAAGGGGGGAAAACCCCCCAAAATCAGACTCAACAAATTTTTTGTAAATCTGTAAAAGTTATAACTTTGCTACAGTAACTCGGTAAATCCTTCGAGGCACTATTCACAGGTTAAAGCAATTCTCTCTCCTGACTTCCTGAATAGAGAGTCTCATTTTGTGAGTTTTTGAAAAAGTGACATGTTAATTTATAAAATATGCTTTTGAGGTTAAATTTGACCCAATTTTTATTGAGCCTGATGAAGATGCTCTAAAACACTTACGAAAACGAGCCATTATACTCCGTCTCTAAAGCGCATGATGACTTTTCCTGTTAATAAAGCAAGTCAACAATGACGGAGGATGCTGGTGATGCGGTCGACGGCAATTGAATATGGTGGTGAAAACGGCAACGGAGTACGACGATGGGATTGGGGATTCTATTTAATTATCATATTCCATAATTATTGCGCAAGACCTCGAAATTTAGATTCTAGTCCCATTTTTCACCACTTATATAGGGGATACGATTCAATCCCATAAATCACAATATATATATACAACCAAGGGTAAATTTGGATTTTTTTCGAATTCGGGGATTATAACATGATTCGAAAAATAGGACGGAATGATAACATAAGTTAAGCTACTTTGGAGGACTAATATTTAATTATCATATTCCATAATTATTTCGTTTTGTCTGTTTTTCTTTTTGGGCTTTAGGAGCTTAGGGTCGTGCTGTTGGCGCCTATGGGCAGTGTAGGGGTGGCTTTTTAGGGGTTTGTGTGGCTGCTGTTTTGGTTTTTGGTGCCTTTTGGTGTTTTTTTTCTTTCCCCCTCTTTTTTTTTTCTTTCATTCAACCTTGGTTGGATTTCTCCTTCCCCTCTTCTCGATGTACCCTTATCGAGTTTTCTAATATATTTTCTTTTGCTGATCAAAAAAAAAAAAAATTAGTTGCCCCAAAATTAAACATCCATGCATGTTTAATTGTATATATTGGACGAATGTGGTACTTTTATTCAACGTTTCAAACCCAAATATAATCGTAAATAACGGTTCGTTACGGCAAGTTAAAAAAAAAAAAACATTATTTTCGTAGGGAAGAACATTGGAATAAGATTTGACAATAACAAGCTATTCCTCCATTATGATGGTTGAAATTCAACTATCAAAGAAAATGAAAGTTGGATTGATGGGGATAGTGATGAAAGTGAGAGAATGTACAATTGATGATTCTCTCTGTCACTCTCTCTCTCTCCAGGACCATATCTACAGTCACTGATTTTTCAAAAGAGAAAATTTTCTTGCAAATATTACTCCTATTGTATATAAGTCCACATTCTTGGGAAACAGTCATTTTTAGAATCCTTTAAGTTATTTGGCAAGCTATAATTGCCCTATCCTAAAATGAAATTAATTATTGAATCGTACGACAATAATCAGCACTCCTAAAACAGGGTCAAAAAGATCATAATCTTACGAAAGTGATAAAGGGACAGACGGAAATGCACCGATGGGGGACCGACGGCGTCGCCGACGCCGGTGTGGGTCCCAAACGGACGATCCGAGCCGTTCATCGTTCTCAGAATCGAATTCCGAGTGGGCCTACGCGGGAATCGAGGCAATCGGGGACTGTATGAGCTCGATCCGATTGCCTCGATTCCCGCGCAGCTCACTAATTCGATTCGAGTAACGAGCGATGAAGCATTTCGGACGTCGTCGTTGGACCCACACCGGCATCGGCGACGCCGTCGGTCCCCCATCGGTGCATTTCCGTCTGTCCCTATAGAAGTGTTCATCTCAATAATTGACTTTTAGTGTGTTCATTGCGTCAAAGCTTTCAAATGGTGGAGAGATCGAAAGACTATTAGACGCAATAATGAGGCCTGGTTGAAAACAGAAAAGAAAACCCATAAAATATCCCATAAAGTGTGTCTGACGGGTGAGATTTATCCGGTACACCATCCCAACCATTTCTCCGCAATAATAAATTAGTCGTTTTTATATGTTGTACCCCTAGCAGGGCTACTTTTCACGGTGCAACGCATTTGATGGAAGAGTTTTAATTGAATCCTTGAAAATATCACTAGACGGCTAAGACGCTGTGATGCACGGTGCAACGCATTTGCTGCACTGCAGGATTCCTTCACTATTGCAGACTCCGTTACATGGACCTCGGACATGATGAATTTCACCCATCTGCTTTTTGTAGGTGGACAAAGTTGAACTCCAATTCATATAAGCATCTTCAGTCATTACTCAAATTTAGACTCAAACTCAAATTTAAGTAAAAATCATCGAAAATCCTCCTCCACTCCTTACCCAAACGGGCCAAACATATACCAAATTTCAGTTTTACTCAAATATTTCACTAAATCTGATGTGAACTAAATTTTCATGGCTCTTTTGTTGCACTGCAATTTAACCTTTTGACATTCAATGATGTGGAATGTGAGTGGGTTGGGGAGCAATTTCGCCCGAAGCATTCATTAATCCTATAAAATACTAATGACTGTTCTCAGAACCGTGGTATCCTCAACTTATTTGTTGATACAAAACAACCGGCACTGCATAATACTTTGCCACTTTTTGATAGCCATTTTAATTAACTCACCAATCTGAATATAAATTTCACAAAAAATTTATTAAATTATGAATTTGACAGCCAATATCATAACGAAGAAATTTGTTCTTGGTTGCCAATGAGCAGCATTTTTCTTTACAAGTCGGGAGGATCTAGACTGGGCACCCAAGGTGTCAAATTCACAAAATTGACTACTCGTCCAAATTTCAGATGGAGATAGACATTGAGGGTGAGTTTTTTGTACGAAAATGATTTGGACATTCCGATCGTTCATCTCATAAATTAATGGTTCGAATTTTAAAATGTACTCGTACCGACAAAGAGCTATTTGACCAATTATAGTGCATTTCAAATTCGGAACATCGAAAAAAGTGTTTGGACGGTTGAGATGTGGTGGTGTAAATATGGGGTACCCATAGCATTGTTGGTTTTCAATACTAAGGTATTTCTTTTGATATTTTCGGGATTATATGACAACAAATTGTCAAATCCATTGATGTATGTGAATCAATTGATGTATGTGAAGAGAATAATTTATTGGACGGTTAAGACCCTGTGATGCACGGTGCAACGCATTTGCTGCATTGCGGGATTCCTTCACTATTGTAGACTCCGTTACATGAACCTCGGACATGATAAATTTCACCCATCTGCTTTTTGTAGGTGGATAAAGTTGAACTCCAATTCATGTAAGCATCTCCACTCATTACTCAAATTTAAACTCAAAACTCAAATTTAAGTAAAAATCATCTGAAACCTTCCTCCACTCCTTACCCAAACCTATACCAAATTTCAGTTTTACTCAAATATTTCACCAAATCTTATATAAACTAAATTTTCATGGCTCTTTTGTTGCACTGCAATTTAACCTTTTGACATTCAATGCTGTGGAATTTGAGTGAGTTGGGGAGCAATTTCGCCCGAAGCATTCATTAATCCTATAAAATACTATTGACCGTTCTCAGAACTGTGGTATCCTCAACTTAACTTATTTGTCGATGCAAAACAACTGGCACTGCAAAATACTTTGCCACTTTTTGATAGCCATTTTAATTAACTCACCAATCTGAATATAAATTTCACACAAAAAATTTATTAAATTATGAATTTCACAGCCAATATAATAACGAATAGATTTGTTCTTGGTTGCCAATGAGCAGCATTTTTCTTTACAAGTAGGGAGGATCTAGATTGGGCACCCAAGGTGTCAAATTCACAAAATTGACCACTCATCCAAATTCCAGAAGGAAATAGACATTGAGGGTGAGTTTTCAGTACGAAAATGATTTGGGTGGTGTACCCTAGATGTACACCACCACATTCCGATCGTTCATCTCAGAAATTAATGGTCCGAATTTTGAAATGTCCTCTTACCGGGCAAAGAGCTATTTGACCAGTTAAAGTGTATTTCAAATCCGGAACGTCGAAAAAAGCGTTTGGACGTTCGAGATGTGGTGGTGTACATATGGGGTACCTTGGTTTTCAATACTAAGGTATTTCTTTTGGTATTTTCGGTATTATATGACAACAAATTGTCAAATCAATTGATGTATGTGAAGAGAATAATTTATTGGAGACTATCAAAATTACCAAAAATATCTCAGTGAAAAAACTCTAAATTCGTTTCCCAATGACCATTAGGGCAACTGAATGAAGACTACTAACACACCACACCATGACACCATCATCTTTTGACCTTGGATAAGAGGGCCTGATTTGCATAATTTTTCATCACCAACTTTTGTTATTGCGTTTAATCCTTGCTTTACAATTTTGCTTTCGGTCCTAACCCCTCAAGAAAATGTTCCTAAAAGATACTTTCCAAGTTCACGCTTCCATTTGACCTTAATGCACACGAATTATGTGACTCCCATATTTTTTAATTTGCAAAAGCCCTCTGCCCATAGATTAGTTGCGCAAATCATCCACAGAACCTTCGTTTTTTGGGCTCCCTTAGGTCCCACAAAGATAATCCAATTGGACCAATTATTCAAAAAAAAAAACTCAATGTCCGGCTGAAATAATTTATTTTTGGGTATCCATAAAAAAATATTTTAAAAATGAGCAGTTTAGATCATCTTTTGGGGACCCACAAAGATGATCCGATTAGCTCATCATTCCGAAAAATTTATTACAGATATCCGGTTAAGCTTAAAAAAACTTTTCTTATAGGATTCCATAAAAAAATATTTTAAAAATGAACTGTTTAGATTATTTTTTGGGGATCCAAGGTGAGCAAAATGGTTTGCACAACCAACTTGTGCCCATAACACATCTGTTTTTAGTGGGCAGTCGAATTGAGCCCTCAAAATTAATTGAGGTGAGAGTCTTAATAGATTTGGACACCTGAGTTGTTAAAAAAAAAAATGAAAAAAAGGGAATATCAACAAGTGATATTTGTATTTTTTCTTTTGGCCACTCAGTGTGTTTGGGAAAATCATCCAACACGTGTTGGAAAGCCAGCCGTGTGGACGCGTTGGCCGTTGGAGACACGTTGGAGCCGCTTTTCAATAGCGACGTGGACGCTTCTTCGTCGCAGCTTTCTCCTTCGGTCAACGTTGCACACTCGAACGTCACCGGCAGAACTTGCTTAATTATTGCTGGGTTTGAATGGGCAGTGGCTTTGGGCGGGGGGGGGCCAATGTGGAAAGGTCTTTCTCAGAAGCCAGGTTGGCATTACTGCACCTACACAGTGTTCTCACTTCTCAAGGGATTCCGCCGGTGGTTGTCACAGTGGTTCGGACGGATGCCCAGACTTAAGAAGTATTTCTTAATGTCTGGGGGGAAGCGTGGACATTCGGTCATACCCCCCCCCAAAAACACAGGGTAGGTTTGCAAACGAACCAGAAGCGGCCGTTGAAACTCACTTTGATTTCAATTTCGTTTCGTTAAGTAATCTCGCTCGATTTTTATGCTCGTTTAATAACTTAAGCTAACTAAAGCTCGCAGCTCGCAAAAGCTCGTTTGGTTGTATAAAATTTCTTTCGTTTAAGAAAAATTTCGATAAGTAAATTCTGCCTGACTCGTCTTTTTAAGTGCTTTCGTTTCGTTTATGACTAAGCCGAGCTCGAGTTCGATTTTGGCTCGTTTATTACCCTGGCTCGAACACCGCAGCCTCGCCTTCATTTCATTTCGTTCGTTCGTTTGCACCCCTCTTGAGGGTTCCCACCGGTGAGAAATCGAACCCCAGGCCACGCTGCACAGTCATGTCCATTTGCAATCAACAGTCCGGATTTAATAAAGGGATCTGACTCCTCTCAAGTAATGAGATAGGAGCTTCCCGTCCAGTTCTATCCTTTTCTGGCTTATACAGACCCACACCGAAATTGTATAATTATAGTATATAAATCTCGTCTAGTATTTCAACCACGTCAAAATTCGTGTTGATATGTAAAGCTTGGTCTACATTGAATGTATCGTGTATGAGTTATTTTCAAGCCACGTGGGTGCGGGTTGGTGTTGAAATGTTGTTGTCACCACATTGGGCAGATTCTCTTCTCTTTCTGCAGCACTTTGGGCGGCGGTAAGGGACGGTCAAGACTCTCAAAACGTGACTTGCGAAGAAAAAAACATCCATAATTTGGATGTGGAACTTGATGCCATGTGTGTGGTACAATTGTTACAGGAGACGGCGTGACCCTTTGTTTCATATCATATCTGATTACTATTCGGCATGCGTTTCGGCCTTTCGGGAAGCTAATAGTTACACACGTGGTGTCTAAACGATAAACTCAGCCGTCCAAAAGAAAAGAGAGGGAGGGAGGAATGTCCGACGATTGAGATTAGCGTTGGATGCTGGATACCGTCACGTGATACTCAACGGCACCCAATTTTTTTGCTATTGAGGTTAATCTAGGATTTTCAATTTTTACTGTTTGCCCCAATATTGCAAGCTTTCAATTTTATTTTATAAAGATGTTGTAGGGGTTGCATATATATTCACCCCACAACAATTATTTCCTAGTTTATGCATTTCCTATTTCCAAAAAAGGAAAAAAGGTAATGTGTGCTTAATAGACACACGTTAAAGTTGAAATATGTAAAAAGTGGGTGTATAGGGATATGTGAAAGTATATTAAAAAATAAAAAATGTGTATTGAAGTGTGTGTGTGTGTGTGTGTTTTTTTTTTTTTAAAAAAAGAGGTAATGAACACACGTTAACAAGATCCTTAAAAAAAGGGTAAAGAAAGGAATTACTCCTAAGATCTTAAGATGTGATAGGGTGGGGCCCAACAAAGCCTGTGCCTTTTCTACTTGGTCAAAAAGGAGAAAATTGATTCATCATTCCTTAACTAGTAAGTTTCATTTTTTTTTCTTCAAAAAAGTAGCACTAAAGTAGTTTTTTTTTTCTTCCTTTGGGGGTTGGGGGCCTTGGGATCAACTAAAAGTTGTTGCCTTTAGATAATCGTTAGGTGCTATAATTCATTCCACATGTATATAATCACTTGAAATTTTGATGAAAGTATATAGTAACTTTTAGGTGGATATAAAGATCAATTGTCAAGAGAATTACCTCGTATAAATTGTCATGATTCTTGATTTGATTCCAAAAACTAAAACCTAAGTGGCTAAATTCCGATCTATTATACGTGGGTGGAAATAACATAGTAGTACTTGACACTCGTTCTGCGTAGAAATATAGAATTTTATGCATAGTACTAGTGTGTGGGCTTCACACGATTCACGAATCACACCTATTTTAATGAACAAAATTGAAAATCTAATAGAATTCACCAGATATGTCAACCATGCGAAAACTCACCTTGATTAGTATCCGATAACTAAGATTTTGAAACACATTTACAAGCACATCATTTGAAAGCACGTATGGAAAGGCAAGAGGGGGAAGTAGGGATGAAATTTTAAGTAAAAAAAAAAACAAATCGAGTTCGGTCGGTTTTAAAAGAGATTATGTTCAATCCAGTCCGAGTTTTTGAAAAATTCATATTTCGTTTGTATCGGTTTGTGTTTTTGTCAAACCGAAAAAATTCCAATTTAATAAATAAAAAAAAACTGAACTGAACCGAGCCGAGCCGAGCTTTCCTTCCCCACGGTGCAAATACGGAGGCCATAATGCGGTGTAAAGGGAATTACTGTTTTTGAAGAGAAGGGGGGAGATATCCCTGTCACGAAAAGGCAAAGCAAAGAAGGAGAGTACAGTATTTATGAGAGCCACAGGTTGTCTGGTCAAAAAGATCGAGGCTATATGGGGGCCATGCCCGACTCAGCCAGCCGACATCTACTGCTTCCAACACACTCTCGACAGCCCCTACTGCTGATGCATGAGGAGTATCTTCTTGGGATAAACTTTGCAAGTCTTATCCGACCTCTACATTTACTTCTGCTATTTTAAAGGGTTATTTTCACTTCCCCTTTTTTAAACTTTTACCGATATTTAAATGATTCGATTTTTTACAAGAATTGTTAAGAACGTATTTTAAACAAATTCAACGGCTCCAATTGTTACCGTGGAGTTCTAACTATATATTGTTGTGTCAAATATTTTGTTATTCGTTGTGTTAGAGGAACGGCCCCCTTTTTCTACATATATGGACACCTTCTTTTTCTTTTAATTTTTCTTTTTATGAGCTTATAGTGTCAAGAAAGTAAATTGATAAGACACTTGTTTGATGTTAAAATATGTAACTCGATCTTTATATAAAGCTACAGAATTTTTAGTGACTAAGAAACCTAAACCAATTAATAAAATATTGATGTAGGATAATATATATATACACCCCAATCATTTACGGAAACATTATTTTGGAAACAATTTTTATTTAGGATTATTATTAGAAGATCTTATTTGTGCTGCCTATTTAGCACGATTTTAGCTTCCTATTTTCTACTTTTCTAGACTTTTATTTCCTTATTTTGTTTTGCTTAGTCCCTACTCAAAGTTATATTTTTGGTAGCCAAGCATTACCTTATTAGCTAAGTCTACTACTAGTATAAATAAGGATATACGCCTATGGCATGAATCATCTTCCATTTAATTTTTTTTTGTAGGTAGTTTTGTGGCCGGTGGTTTAAGGGCGGCGGTTTTGTGTGTATTCGATTTTTTGGCCAGCGGTTTTTGATTTAATAATATTTTTCTAATTCTTCACCAAAAAAAAAAAAAAACTCTAGCAAAGTTGCAATAAACTGTTCCTACTACAAATCAAATTACTCTCCGTTCATAAAACTGAGGGAAAAAGTTTTAGGATATTTAGTGTTTAAAAATATTATAACAGAATAAGGAGATATTAATTATCTTTATTTAATGATAAGACGTTCCTCCAATCGGGATCATATGGAAAGTTATAGTATTAAACTATAATAATTTCTAGAGGGTTTACAAAAGTAATTAAAGAGAAAATGCCGATATATGTGTTTTGGCCTAAAAAGTTAGTTGACTTATTTTTTCGTTTTTATTTGATTTTTTTTTTTGTGATTTTTAGTTTTGCATCAACTTTTTGTGTATTATTGGTTCGTGTCGGCGAGAGGAATCAAACAATAAAAAATTATGATCGAATCATAATTTTTTTTGAATAAAGACAACAATAAGTAAAAAAATATAGTTTTATACACTTTTTTCGATTTTATTCAAAAAATTGAGAGTTCTAGTCATAATCTTTTACCTTTTTGGATTCCTCTCGCCGAGACGAATCAATAATACTAAAAAAAATCGATGCAAAACTAACAAACGCCAAAAAAAAAAAATCAAATAAAGACAATAAAAAAAATTAAGTTGGCTTTTTAGGCCAAACTCACCAACACATAATTCTAGTACTTTTTTCTGGCTCATAATAGTGTAATTAGTAATATGTGCTGGGATGGCTAAAATGGACACACAATGGAGGATCTATTAAAAGCTACACATTCGAAAACATCCCCTAAACATGCATTTTGCCGGTAACATGTCATGGGTTGCTTTAATCCAGCTAGCACCTAGCTAGTACCCAATTCTAATTGAGCTGGCTTCTGTACTCTTCTAACCTATTCCGCATCACCTAACTTAAGTTTCACAAAAACACATAAAGACAGGTTATTCCACAACCGGAGCACACATTTTCAAGTCGGGTCGTTTCAAGCAATTTTTTCAAACTCAAGATCGGGTGGGAACGTGAAATGACATCCTTAAGTCGGTCGTTCCAAGTAATTTATCCAAAAGTCAGTGAAACGACCTGTCTTTACTTTGCTAACTTGAAGTGCTAAAGTCATTTTAACTTAGGTAAGTCGTTGCGTAACGGGCTAATGTTTCTCATGACGAATGCCTATATATCACTGGTTTTTTCGGAATTTTACGTTGCACTAGTGGCGAATATTTCCAGACAAGGAACCAACTACGAATGTCCAAAATGGCAAAATTTTGCTGGATGAGTTGTCATTTTTCCTTTCCTTATCCAATTATAACCAATCCCCTCATTCCGAGGCAACACCTCGCTTCTCCATTTAGGGGGTGTTTGGGAGCCTACTTTTCTGCTTTTCATTTTCAGCTTTTTTGGCTTTTTGGATTTTTAGATTATGATTAGAATGTGTTTTGAATCTGGGAGGAGTGTTTGGGAGAAATGTGCAGAATGTATTTCGCCACAGTAGTAGTGTTTGGGAGAACAATGATGAAAATGAGTTTTGGATTGATTGTTTACTATTTTGCGCTTGTTTATTAATTATGGTTTTAAAAATGTGCATGAATATTGTTTTTAGCAAGGTATTTTAAATTCATATCTGGAAATATTTTTGTAAACACGACCGTCCAATTTTTGTTGATCTTCCCTTTTTTTTTTTTTTTTGGGTAATTGAATGTCTCCCTACCTAATAAAAGTAACGTAAAATGGAACTAATTGTCAAAAAAATAAAAGTTAAAAGGTTGGTCCAAAAAATTAATGAACATTAAAAGCATAAAGAAACAAAAGGGTTTGGCTTGGGAGATCAGGTATGGTTTCTGTAATCTATAACCGAGGACGACACCGTCGATATACAGGATAATCATAAACAGAAAATCCACACAATCGATTCTATATACCCAAAAATCCAAACGAATACCCTTCTTCTTCTTCTTCTTTCAAAGCTCGATGTATCCTATGATTATCCTAAGTTGCAAATAACGCTCTAACCTGGAGTCCAGAATTTGCAGACGAAACAAGAAGAGGGGTAGGAATGGGAAAGTAGAATTGGGGGAAACTCAAAATGAAAAGTAGAAATGGAAAAGGAAAGTAGGACCTCTTTTTGGCTTCTGGTCTAGAACCTTCAAAATGGAAAATGCATTATCTTGGAATGAGTTCTCGGTGTTGGTGGCGAAACACCCAAAAATGAAAAATGAGAATGGGAAAAGGTGAAAATCCACCGGTCAAACACCCCCTCAGAGCATCTCCAAGAGGCTCTATATTTGAGCTCTCTTGGCTATTATAATAGCTACCCAAAATCTATTTTAAGCTATCCAAGAGACTCTTTACTTCACTAGTCTCTTTCCCTTTCACAATTTTCGCTAGCTACTAGTAACTAGAGAAGGAGACTCTCTAATCTATTTCTCTCACATTATATTTACTTTTTTGCCGCTTAATTCTATAGGAGATGTTCAAAAAAATAAATATTTATTTCGATAGAGAGCAAGAATATAGAGAGTAGTGTTGCAAATTATTGATGAAAAAGTGAATAGGCGAAGTAGATATTGAACTAGGCAAAGTAGAGAGTAGTGTTGGAGATGCTCGTACTACTTTCCTGAACACTACAAACGATGGGAAAAGACTACAAAGTAGAGAGTAGTATGAATCTGAGGAGCGAACCAAAAGTCTACGGTCTAAGGAAAGGCAATCCGTGTAGGGACCAAAAGTCTACGGTCCGGTTTTGAAATAATAAAAAAATTCACAGTTCGGTTCACGATTTATCCACGAATTATTACATTCCACAAAACTAAAAAATAGATTCTAGATTCCAAATTAAAAACCCAGATTAAAAATAAATAAATAAATACCATTACAATCCCCGACATTCAAAATGATTCCACACTTTAGAAGTTGGTCTTCCTTTGAATTTAGGAACAGTTACCTGAATATCATCATTAGATATATCAATTCCTGGCTTAGACATAATATCTGCATCACTCGTCATAGCCTCATCCTCATTCCAGGGTGCTAGCACTAAGCTTGTTTATTTTTTTGAGAATATCATCATCAAATATACTAAATTCAGTCATTATCAATAATTAAGAATAATATATTAAATTATAATTATTATCCCAATATTGTATGTATGTATATACATAAAATTCTCACGATCCGGTTCGGTTTATCTATGGTTTTTTTTTATGAAAATCTATTGACCAAACCGCGAGTCACGGTTTTTTAATTTTTTAATCCGTGTCCGGACCATTAATCCACGGACCTAATCCAAAACTTATGGTCCGGTTCGGATTCGCGGTTCATGGGTTTTTTTTACAGGACTAATACACACTCCTATTTGGGTGTGTATCATGCATACGCATTGCTAAAAATGTTACGAATCGATTATCTCTTACGAGTAAAAAGTTATTATTTCTTTTGTGAAAATTATGAGACCCACCAAAATGTTATGAATTATATTGCTAAAAAGTTAAAAATTTTAATATAAAAGCTACAAGATACTAAAACATGTTATGATTGTCATGAGGTTATACAATACTATGAATTATACAATAGGTGCATATGATACACAACTTTAATACGTGTGTATTGTAGGGAACGGGGGAGGTGTTGCGCAGCGTGCTGTGCAGCCCCTTTTGGCGCAGTGCCGACATCGTTTTGACGATCGGAGACGTCCACCGCGTAGAGCTCGTCGAGTTCTACAAGTGTTCCAAAAATCAACTCAATTGGATATCGTTAAGTGCCTCATCGGAACACAAATAACTTGAAAAAAATCGAGACACATAAAGCTTGAAACACTTGACGTGTACATGCAATTAATTCCGTCTTCTTGAGTTTTTGTCGTCGGGAGTCAAAAACTTAAAAATTTGCGTTGCTCAATTACCTCGCTAGTCTTTTTGCTTAGTGATAATAACTTCATATTTGGGCCAAGTTTTCATCAAAAGAATCAACTTTGTTCACTTCACATTTCTAAAAAAATTTCCAAAAAGATTCTTTCCCCATCTATCATTTCTCCAATCATTAATCATATTTCTCTCTCTACTCATACTCCTCTATCCAATCATTATTCTCATTTCTCTTTCTATATCTCTCCAATTGTTACACCTCTCTCTAATTATTATTTTTTCCAAAAATCCATCCAAACACTATGTCAAAAAAATTTCTCAAAATATTCTTTTCAAAACTCTCAACCAAACACAGCATAACTTCATATTTGGGCCAAGTTTTCATCAAAAGATAATAACTTCATATTTGGGCTGGACAGCCTGGAAATACTTGGGTTTGCTAAAAAAAACCTCGTGGAGTGGGCTCGGGCCTAAAGCCCAAGGTATTCACCTTTTGTTTGTGAATCAAAGTTGCTATTAATTCACCAACACTTACTTAATTGTTTAAAAATAAGTCAGCATGTATTGAGTACCTAAATGTTGATATAAAAATTTACGTATCCCTGTATTCATATCTAAACTGATATCCTTCTTTACATATCCTCTATTTTAATACTCCCTCCGTCCAAATTTCTTGTTCATTTTTCAGCATACGTGCCTTTTATATTTCAATCTGCAATGGGTTTTTTTATTATTTATTTTATATAATGATTTTGAAAACTTTTGTTCAATAGAAGTAATTAAGATCTATTAAATAAGATCCATATTGCGTATATATAACATTATACATTTTCAAAAAATTAGGAATATTTTAAGGTGTCATGAATAGTAAATACAACAAGAAATTTGTGGCCACTTTTTCTATTGCGTATAAATAAGTACATTTCACCAGTCCCAGGTATTGGTGAAATGCATGCAAGTGAATTCAACAACATTGCAGCTTGGGTCGGCCCAATACATCCCCAGTTGTGGCCGGACTTTAACATGGGTTGGGCTCAACTCTAGAACTGCCCATTTTTCTCTTTACTTTTTTCATTTAGATTTAGGAAAATTTCAAAAAATCTCCCGGACTTTGACCTCACTGTCTCAAACACTCCAGAACTTTAATAAACTTCAATTACACACCTAAACTATTGAGGCGTTATTCAAATAGGCCCCTGCCGTCTGAATCCGTCAAATTACTTACGAAAATTACTAACCAAGGTTATGTTTTCCAGTAAATGGTGACATGGACTCTCTCTCTCTCTCTCCCTCTAACATTGGCGATTCCAGCTTGTTGAGAGTGAGGTCAGCCAACTCCACAGAAAAAATACTACTACTATTTTATTAATTTTTTAAAAATTCATAAATAAACCCCCTAAAGTTGGTGGTGATGTCACTGGATAACTCCTAAAAGTTCATAAAAATTGTTTCTTTGTGCGGCTTGTTTGAATCCTAGTCCCTCGTTTTGTTCTTTTGATAAGGAGATGTTGATCTGTCTTGCTAGGTTGGGTTTTAAATGTGATTTTTGTTGGAACAAGATTTTTAATTACCATTACTGTGATGTTTTTCTTTAATTTATGGTTGGTAAATGTATTTGATGTTTATGAATGCCATACTTTTCCGAAATCCTAGAGTCGCCACTACTCTAAAATTAAAATTTCTTGCACTTAGTAAACAATGAAACCCTCTATCATTCCTAACCACCACCTCCTCACTCGTGGTCAACCCTCTTCACCGTTCGCACGTCCTTCAAATAACACCCCCGGCCGTCGGCCAAGAACTCCTCTCCGTCTTGATCAACTACTTCTTCCCTTCCCACGCCATCAAAATGCTTGCCTATAAATGCCTCACCTTCGAAGACCACTACTACCAAGTCGAGGAGCTGCGAGAGTTTTCATGGTGTCGAAATGCACAGTTCAGTGCCGGTGGATCAATTAGTAAGAAGTTTGGGCCGATTGCGATGGAGTGTGTGCCGATTGTAGTGGATAATAGCTTGGCATTCTAATGGACGAAAGAAATGGGTTTTATACCAAATTGAGCAAAAACAGAGACTGGACTGGATATATAACGGTGGGTGAGTTCATGATGTGGGTTTGGATGGTTCAATGTCTTGAAGGTACAAATGGAATTTTGAAGGGGTTTTGATTACATAATTTTACCTCTAAGTCTAGAAAAAAGGTATTTAATTACCATTAAGGTAATTTTACCTCTAAGTCTAGAAAAAAGGTATTTAATTACCATTAAGGTAAGTCACTCTTTTTGGAGGGTTTAGGAACTTAGGGTATCATACAGTTTCATAGGGTTCCAGAAGTTCAGGCACTTTCATATGGTTTTTCAGCGTTTAGACACTTTCATTAGGATACCCTAAGGTTTAGGTTTAGGCCCTTTCATTGGGTACCCTAGGGTTTAGGTTCATAATGCACTTTCATATTATAGAGTTTTAATGGTTTAAACACTTTCATAGGTTACCCTAGGGATATAGACACTTTCATTAGGGTATTCTAGGATTTAGGTTTAGGCATTTCCATACGGTTTGGATGGAGAGAGAGAGAGAGAGAGAGAGGGAGAGAGAGAATAGCCACTGACATGATTTACCTTGGGTCGGTAAATCGCCTAATTACCTGGGCGGTGCTTTTCCACAATTCATTGGACCTGTCGGTGCATGGGCATCCCTTAGAGGACTGGGCCCGTACTTTCCTCTTTTGGTTAAGCATGAGTGCAAAACCCAAATTGGTTTTGCTAGGGATTTTGCAATATGGGTTTTGGCTTTGATTGTTCTTTCTTTCTTTTTATCCTTTTTGGCTTTGATTGTTTAAAACCTTAAAAACATATTTTTCTCCAGATAGCATTGGCGAGAGAGAGCTAAGGAGGAGGAAGAAGATAGTGGCTGTGTTTGGTTTAGAGTTTAGTTTAGTTTTGATGATGTAAGCATGTGTAATAAGTGGAGAGAGATAGAGAGAGAAATGAGGAAAATGATGATGTAAGCAGTACCAAAACCGGACCAAAACCGAAGCAAAACTGTGTACCGAACACAACCAGTACATATTCTTTTACCTTTTTTTTTTTTTCCATCAAGTTCAGGTGGTGGGTTGAGCCATCTCACCCTCTTAACAACAATATAACGGAACAAATAGTCCAAGTCAGCGATTTCCGTGAGTCAGTTGATGGATTTGGACGGTAGAGGGTAAATTGATTAATGAAGTGATAGTTTGAGAGTGCGCGCAATTGATGTTTGTTGAAGTTCAAGAGTGTTTGAGACATTGAGATTAAAGTCTGAGGATTTTTTGAAATTTCCCCTTAGCTTTGGCAAAGGTCTCCAACTTCATTAGACGTACATGTCCGATCTCGCCAAAATAATGTAAGGGTGAGTTTCCGAATGGCTTTTATCAAAATCTGATAAAATCAAGCCTTTGATTTTATCCATTCGTGAGGAGAGTTGATAAAATATTAGATTTTTGCATTCAAAAATCAAAGATTTTATCAACTCTCTGCACGAATGGATAAAATCCATTCAGAAACTCACCCTAAAATTATCACTCGAATCATGATCATGAAAAGATGTTTGGTTCGAATTATTGTACCTTGGATTGAACAACTTTTTAAAGTTCTTTAAAGACAGTTTGTTTGCATAAGAGTACTCCATCACGACTCTTTATTGTGAAGGAGTACATGTCCGGACACACTAGTGCTAAAAATAGTTCACATATGTGAAAAGAACGACTTATTTCAAAATTTGTATTTATTAAGTGAGGAAGAAATTTGATAAAATCTTAGATTTTTGAGCAAACTAGGCCTAAAATGAGCAATATAGAACACACCTTCAAGACACAATTGCGTCCAGAGCCGTTTGGTGCATGTGAGTTGACATAAACTCAACGGTTTTGGACTTTTGAGAAGTTTTCCAAATCGGTTAGTTTACCAAAAGATTTATCAAGATTTGATAAAATTACTCCTTAATTTTATCAAATGGATTTTATCAAATGAAGAAGAGATTTGATAAAATCAATGGTACTATTGATTATATCAAATCTTGATTTTATCACCGTCAATCTTTCCTCTGACTTGTGGTACATACTCCATCATTGTACCTTTAAACAGTAGAAACTGCAGCATGCATGCATGTGGCCCAAGGATGCATGAATTCGGAAAACCTATGCGTACAGAATTAGGGTGTCAAGAAAATGTACCGAGCATACTTGGGGACCCATTTTTGGATCCCACACGAATAATCTTAACCGTTCATTATTCTTAGAACATTTTTCCAAGGGGCCTCACAAAATTTCAGCTCAATCGGACGGTTAGAAGTGCTTCAATCAAAGTCCCACCGTTTCAATCAAATTTTGAACGGTTTGGATCGCTCGCTTTTGGGTCCCCCGTTGCATTCTGTACATTTTCTGGTCCTAAGAATTTGTACCCCTAGTCGGGTCCACATGAATTTGTTAATCCAAACATGATCAAAAGTTTGTACTTGAGTTTCGTTACGATAGAACTACTCAAGTAGGAAGGAGATATATTATAGTAAGAGCATCATTATCTGGCTCCCTATATTAGCTTTTAAGCTAATAGAGAGGCAAACCTCCCAAAACCCCCAAATAGCAGGCTTTCTATTCTTTCTCCTCAAATTATTTTTGCTACAGTGCCTACTCAAATTTGAATAGGCACTGTTCACGCACCTTTTGTTTTTTTATTGTTTTCTTCCGGTTGCTTTTCCTGGGTTTTGATGCACCAAAAGGGGGGTGGGGTCCACTACTTCGTTGTACTGAAAACATCTCCCCAAGCGGGGAGATTAGGTTTTTAGGGGGATTTTTTTTATTTTTTTTATTTTATAGATTTGAGGAGAATAGTTTAATATAGTAAAGTTAAAATATAGAGTCTGATTTTGTGAGTTTTTGATAAAGTGACTTGCTAATTTATAAAATGTGTTTTTGAAGTTAAATTTGGTGAAAATTTTGGGTAGACTGATAATGATGCTCTAACAAAGGAGAAACCTGCTGCCCAATTTTTTTTCTAAAATATGTTTGAACGATTCGAATACGACGATGAGAGCAGTACGTAGCCGTACCCGTTCGACATGCAAGTTTTTCTCCTAACAAATACCTAAACAGACTACTAGAATTTATTAGTAGTACTACCACAAAAACATGCCTTGTTTGTTAAACTGAATACAAAAGAACTTTGCATCACGAGATAAGATATGTCTCGGAATTGATATTTTGGACCAATTATATTCTGGATAAGTTTACCTTCTCTTCTTCTTCTTCTTCTTCTTCTTCTTCTTCTTCTTCTTCTTGATTTTTTAGACCCATTCCGTTCCGAATTTCTTATCTATTTATATCTTTCAATTGTTTATATATTTCAATATACTAATATTTTTTACAATTTTAAAAACTTTGTTTAATAAAAACTCATTGAAAACTATCAAACCAGTTCCATATTAGATATACTTATATAACATTATAAATTCGGAAATATAAATAATTTTTTGAGGTTTCGTGAATAGTGAAAGTGGACAAAAAATTTGGGACGAGAGAGAGAACCGGATCCTCTATCCCACCCATCTGTACCGTCAATCCGAGAAATCAACGGCTTGGATTCACAAGTGTACATATATGTACGACTCAAATTTGTTCGGGGACGAGATGACATCTGAGCTGTTGATTGCTCGGATGGACAATGCGGATGAGTGAGACGGAACGGTCAAACAGGGTTGTGTGGAATAGAGGATCTTCCATCGGAGGGAGTACCTATTAATCAATTTTACCTACAGGAGTTGATATAATACTCCTCTCACCAACTTCACCATTCCTATCAAAATGATTTGACGTGGATATCCAATCTAAAATTTCTACACCTTTTCTATATATGGAAAATGCTAACATAATAGTGTGCTTATGTTATGGTTAAAAACATGTATTGAAGTGTGTGAAAATATATAAAAGCACGCGCGCGTGTGTTTATAAACACACGCGCCCCTATTGAAATATGAACTAATCCAGACCGTGTGCAGCTATACCGATAACCTTCTCCAATCGACAGAACATTCGACTCTGAACACTTGAAAAAGATCTTCATCAAATACTGGACTTCGCCTTTGATTTAGGAATTTCTCATATCCAAGGCAGCTTACCACAAGCACCCCCACCCCACATGAACCCCCAGGGGGATGGGACTATTTGAATTAATTTTAAATTCTCAACAATCGAGGTATGTAATTTGGCTATTTAGCCATGCAAAGGGGTATTGGCCGTTTATAATAACCAATTAACTTGGTGGGTTTATTAACTAATTGGTGGGTATTTAATGTATTTTAACTTGCTTCGTGTCATCATATCCTTGAAGGAAAGGCTATGTAGTAGTATCTAAATACGAAATCACTCAGTAGGCCGGAGCATTTATGCATGGTGCTCTGAATCACTCCAAAATCACACATTTTCATGGGATCTACGACTAATTGTATGGATTTCTTGAGTGTTTTGGAGCACCACTAGCTGCGTTCCCAAGACTGTTAAATAATTACTCTATTTAAAGCAGTGACGAATGAACATAGGGCACACGGGGTCATGTGACCCCCCTGATTTCCAAAAACTAATTTTTTATTTTTTATTTTTTTGTGTTTGTAAAACATCTGAACCGTTCAATAAACATAAAATAAATTTTCAATTGGTCTTGTAAAAAATCAGGTTAATTGGATAATTACACATACTTGATTGAACCTTTCAAATTTTAATTCAGAATTTAGGACTCTGAGTAGCGAATGAATTTTGAAGAAAATTTTGATAACTGTGTGCTCAATATTATTCCTGCGATCTTAATCGTACATATTGTAAGAGCATCTCCAAGAGGCTCTCCACTTGAGCTCTCTTAGCTATTGTAGAGAGCCAAAACCAATTTTCACCCCTCCAAGAGACTAGCTACTTGCCTCTCTACTTTGCTTATTCCCATTCTGCCTAGCTACTTGTGGAGAGTGAGGCAACCTTGCTACTCCCACTCTCTATTTTATCTTTAACTTAAATGTTTGTAAGTTTTATTCTACATGTCTAATGTTGAAAAAAGATATATATTTTTGAAACCTACGAGACGAGATCTATCAAACAAGACCAATATTGAATATGAAATTATGGGTAAAAATAATAATTTTTTTGGGTGCAGGCTTTTTTGAAATAATTATTATGAGCTCAAACCAAGATAAATTCATGAGCTCAAGTTCTATAAAAAATCAAGAGTCCAAAGTCAATCAAAATCCCGAGCTCAAACCCAAATTAGTTTGGATGAAGAGTAAAATAGAGAGTTGTGTTGGAATACATAGATGAAAAGTGAATAGGCAAAATAGAAATGGTACTTTTTTTGTCCTTTTGGATAGGCAAAGTAGAGATGAGTGTTGGAGATGCTCTAAGGTATGTTAAGAAGAGCATTTGTTTAAAAAATTATCTTGAAAGGATCAAGTACTTACAATTGCATTGGAATATTGCATATTTGAAGAGATTTGAAGAGAATTAAAATAAAAAGTCGCAGAAAGAGATTGATCATTTCTCTATCGTTGTCGGTTTCTTTTCTTTTTCCCATAGTTATCTCTCTTACAAATCTAATCTCAAAGACTTAATTATAAGTTCGATTACTCTTTGATTTAGATGTTTTGTGACCTATTATTTTACTGCATGATTTGTAGTCACTATAAGTATATTAGACAGTGGATTTTTTTTTCAAAGTTACACTTAAAAGGTGACCCCTGTATAGAATTTCTGGATCCGCTAATGATTTAAAGGGCTATTATGATTTAATGCCTGAGAAGGGAAATAATGCACAAATGTTGTTTGTGGTTCAAGCACATTAAAAGGTACAATATTGTACTGATTTCTGAATCAATGTGCAAGAAAAATTATAATATTCAACTGTGAATTTGTTTGGTGTGTGTGGAAGTATATGACAAAGTACACCTTAAATGAATCAACCCTTGCTAGTACAAAAGGAAGGCTGACATACAAACATCATAGAGCCATTACGAAGACTGGCAGCGAATCTGTCTCACCAAATTAAGGCCTCTATCGATACTTTTTCTTTTTTAAAGTCAAACAAAAATATATTTAAGATCTAACATATGTGGAAGCAAACATAATTATTACAATCCTTTATTCATTATGCTAACGGCAACGTGGGTTACATATTTCCCTTACTCATTACACGACCACCAGCTTAATAATATAGTTACTCGACTCGTCTTTCTTATTTTGATTACCTAAAAAGTAAAGATTTCAACAACATAAGCCACTGCTTGTCTCATATTATGAATTGTTAGAGTTACATGATCTACAATAGAATTAAAAAAAAAAAAAAACTCATCAAGGAAAAATGAGGAATCATTGCCTCAGCTTTTCGTGCCTTCAATTGTAATGAAAATCATGGCATCGGTTTTTAATGGCTTAAACTGTAACCAAAATTATGGCATCAATTTTTCATGACTTAAACTATAACCAAAATAATAAACAAGTTTGTATATAACGTAACATGCCATAAACATATATGATATACCATCCAACGATTACCGCCAGTAATGAGGGAGCAACCCCCAACGTATATAAAGTGAATTGATCAATTCCAATAAAACACTTGGTTGTGCCTCTTTTCCATTCCGCTCTTATAACACCATTCCGACTACTATCTCTAACGTCCTCTAGATTCAGGGATATTGTTCCGATGTATCGAAAATACTTTTTCCATAAATTGTGCAAAACATCATAGTTCCGTGGTATAATTGTTACAAAATAATCTCATATGTTAAATAACCATACTTTAGAAAGGTAAAAACATAAACTTTACGAAAAACTCATGTAACTGGGATAATTCATAACTTACCTTGTAGCATCCGAAATCTACCGTATTGCACTGGGTCTTAGAATCACACATTGACAATTTAGAAATGTGACTAAGTTATTCTATTGTTGAAACTCCTACACCCTATTTGGCTGCCTCCTGAGAGAGCGGATATACACGTCCCCTTATTTCTTCTCCAGGGCCACCCCATATCAAGTCTTTACCTGCCAAAATCCTCCCCCCTTTTCGGTTTTGGTTGGATTTGCCAAGCAGTGCCTCACCCCTCTGCTTAGCAAATCAGAGGGGTTTTGGGTCCAAAATACCCCTCCAAATCCACTTCCCGTCTCGTGTTACCCTACTTCATAAGTGCTCGGCCATTAAAAAGCACCCCTATTGAGCTAATTTTTCACATGGATGTTCAAAATATTAAATAAACATAGTTGAATAAAAATTAGCTCAATAGGATACCCAAAAACGGTAGAAGTATTTTCTAAGTTTGTTAGCCTTGTAG
The DNA here is from genome assembly GCA_016920895.1 of Vaccinium myrtillus. Classification (NCBI taxonomy): domain Eukaryota; kingdom Viridiplantae; phylum Streptophyta; class Magnoliopsida; order Ericales; family Ericaceae; genus Vaccinium; species Vaccinium myrtillus. The sequence goes on along the minus strand of CM029273.1, from coordinate 7,205,621 downwards.
GAGTGTATTCTTCAAAATAATAATAATAATAACATTATATAACTTTTCAATTATTTTTGCCAAAAAAATTCCCATTAATCGTACCCCTCATTTGTGCGTTCTGGGCCGTTAGAAAACACCCCTACTGATACACGATTGAACTGATTTTTCACATGGACGTTCAAAATATTAAATCAACATAGTAAAAAAAAAATAGCTCAATCAAATACTGAAAACCGGTGTAAGTGTTTTCTAAGTTTGTTAGCCTAGGGGGTATTCTTAAAAAAATAAAATAAAACATTATATAAATTTTCAATTCTTTTTCCAATTTTTTTTATTAATCATACCCCTCACTTGTGTGTTCTGGGCCATTAAAAAACACTCCTATTGATACCCGATTGAGCTGATTTTTCACATGAGCGTTGAAAATATTAAATAAACATACTCGAATAAAATTAGCCCAATCGGATATCGAAAATCGATAGGAGTGTTTTCTAAGTTTGGTAGTGGGGTCAGGGGTGTATTCTTCAAAAAAAAAAAAAAAAAAAAGTACATTAAATAACTTTTCAATTATTTTAGCCAAAAGAAATTCTCATTATTTTATTGTTCAATTTTCTCGTCGAAGATAAACTCACATTACACACACACACACACAATTTTATAGACATTAGAAAAACACATAATTTCATTTATATATTTTTTGGGAAAAATATTTTTGTAATAAAAATAATATTTATACATTTTTAAAAATTATTTAATAACACAATTAATGGTAAATGTTAGTATTTTATTGTAATTAATATTCATTAAAACAAATTTGAGATGAAATAACTCATATGGGGGCAATTAAAGTCTTATGACAACTTATTTCATCATATCTACCTTTCAAATCCCCCTTCTAAGGGGGAGTTTCCCAATGGATTATTTGATTTTATCATCTTCGATTTTATCATCATCTTTTACTAATGGATAAAAGGAAGATGATTTTATCACACTAGATTTTATCACACTATATTATCCACAACTATTATCACACTAGATTTTATCTATTGGGAAAACAAGGTGATTTTATCACCCCTCCATAAAACACCAACTAAAATCAAATTTCTCATTTTATCTCATAAAATCCATTCAAAAACTCCCCCTAAAAAGATCATTCAAACACCGGATATACAATCCACTCTTTTTATGAGGTGGGCCCACCCTTCTTACATATCACCCCTCATTCTATATCCACCCAAAACCAAATCCGTCATCCAATGGGTCGCTAAGTTATTGTTTCCTAGCAAGACTTCATCACAGATTTAGCTAATTTTTAGTATGAGTGCACTGTATATAGCAACCTAGTGTGGTGTGTGTATATTTCCTAGCAAGACTTCATCACAGATTTAGTTACTCTCTCTGTTCCATAATGCTTGACCCTTTTGGGGAAGCGTGCATTTTGCACGCAAAAAAAAATGTGTGTATGAGAATTATTTTTAAAAAAAATTTACATCATATTTTTCTACTCAATGAGATCTTTAAATAGGTGTAAAATTTTTAGGGAAAAAATGACTACTAATACATTAGATTTTGCGTGTAAAATATACGGGAATCCAAAAAGAACAAACAATTTGGGACGGAGGGAGTAATTGTTAGTGTGAGTGCTCTATATGTAACAACCTAGTGTGGTGTGAGTGGGTGTGTGTGTGGATATATTAGGAAGTCATGAAACCTTCTTTTGTTTGTGAGTGGTAACAATTCACGTAATGGCAATGGACTACACTGTCACACCTCTTTTCATTTTATTGTACTATTATTATTAATTTTCCCCCCCTAGCATGGCATGTATGATTATGCTTGGTTACAAATGTCCGGAGGGGATTTTCATTTCCCATGCCAGATATGTGAGTACAGAAAAATACAAGGCTGGCATGCATGTCGTGTACTTGCAACTGATCCCTTGTTTCGTGATACTTTCAGCTAATTTTTATTTTAAGAAGTTTGATTCTTCAGGGGGTGTTCCACTAAGGTGGTTTTTTGAAAAAACTAACTTTTCACGGTTTTTTATGTGATGTATTGTGAGAGAATGATCTGTCTCGATTTTTAGAAAAAACAGTTTTTTGTTAGTGGAACTCCCTGGGGAATAGTCAAAATATTTGTTTCAACTTGAATTTTATGATGATGATGTTGGCGTCATCTTTTTTTCTTTGTTCAAAACAATAATATATGTGCCTAGATCGCTAAAATGCTCGAACGGGGTATTACAAAATGGGCTAAACTTGAGCTTGAGTTCGGTCCGACTACAAAACGAGTCAAACCAAGCTACAAACTGTGTGAGTAGCTCGGTTCATTTTCAGCCCAAAATTAAACCTAGCAAATTTAAGGGACAAAGTATGTTTGATAAATTTTGCGAACTTATGAACCGAATTGATCCTGAGTTGGACTGATATTATTTTTTCCAAACTCTAAGTCTCCGTTGTTGGTTCTTAGTTAAGAATGAGAACTTGTGATACATGAGTATATTTTCTTGATTTTGAGAAACTACGGCTCCATTTGTTTGGACATAAAATATTTTTTGGTAAAATATTTTACCTATTTTCTGTTGTTTGGCTAGAAAAAAATGTACGTAGTAAAATGTTTTCCAAGGTAAACATTTTGCACCCATGAGTGAAAATGTTTTTTTTCTTTTTTGAGCCGTAAGTTATTTTTGGAGTTTGGACACACCCACTGCCCGACATTTTCCCAAGTCCAAAACAGACTCCATCCACCATTACCCCAATTGGAAGAAAGTTCTGTGTTACGGTTTCCTTCTGATATCAGATTTGCAAGTTCACCTGCCGCTTCTCTCTCTCTCTCTCTCCCTCCTTTATACTGATTTTTTTTAAGCATTTCAAGTGTTCGAAGAAATGTATGAACCATTAATTTTGTACCTCAACATTAGAATTTGAAGTAAATTTCTGAAATTCATTTTCATTGTGACTAATGCCGAAGAAAACGCCTATGAAAGGCTTTCAATTGAGGTTTCGAAAGCTATATGGGTTTTGTTTTCTTATTTTTGTCACGTGCCAACCAAACACCTGAAAATAAAAGTAAAAAAGTTCATTTTCAGCAAAAGCATTTTACATGGAAAATAAAAATATTTTACATTTGTAAAATATTTTCCATCGAAACAAACGGAGCCTACAAGTTAAACCTACCTATGCAAGACATGGTGTGAGTGCACGTATGAATGAATCAAAGGAGTAAGTGCATGAGAGTGTGTGTGTGTGTTTTTTTTCTTTCCCGGTAGTGATGTTTAGAATAGGGCACTCATCTCCTTCTCTCCCTTTTCTTCTCCCTTCCTCTTCGATCTTTTCCCTTCGCCCCTTCCTTTTTTCCCCTTCTTTTTCCCCTTTCTCCTCCCCCGTTCCCAGGGACAGAGTCAAGAACTTCATTATGCAAGGGTGAGTTTTTTTTTCAAAATACTTTACAGGAGCGAGCTTATATAATTCATAGAATTTTGTTTCCTATATAATACCAGAGATTTTTTTTTTCTTACAGGGATGGCGGCCCCTATTGGCCCCCTACCTGTTCCCCTCCTGACAGCCTTTTCTCTCTTTCTGTTCCCATATGGGTGGTGTGTGGGATGTGTGGAGTGGCGTGAAAAGGTACTGTAGACACCCCAATTTTTAATCCAAGTGCATCCCCTATGATGAAAGGAATATGCGTAATTACCTCGGAACGATTGATCGAAGCTCACAAAAAACCAACAAAATAACCAGATTTGGCCGAGCGGTTCAGTTTGACAGCCGAGCGGTCCACTTGCCCTCATGATGGCCGGGCGGCCAACTAGTTTGGCCGGGCGGCTAACATAATCGGCCGGGCGGCCAATCTTTGTTGTCAAATCGGACCGCTTGTTTCTGCAGAGATTCTTCGCAGGCGAATATATTCCCCGGCGCAGGGAATATCATCATCGCGGAAATCTTCTGACGGATCTTCTCCATCATTACTCCTCCTCCCTCCACGGCTATAAAAACCCCCCTCCGGCCTCCGCTAAAAGACCGGACCTCTCTCCCAAAAAAAAACCGACCAAACACAGTGAAATACCTCCAGAAAAATACCCGGCCGAAACCCAAACCGAAAATCATTACTCCACGCTCTGAAACACTGCCAAATTACTTCCGTTCAAAACTTTCAAAGCCTCTCTCACCATCCCTATATTCTTACTCGCTCAATATCCAACCGAAAACCAAAAACTTTCGCAAAGCTCGACCAATTCGTTCCGAAAGGTACAAAGCTATTCGTTTAATCGATCATCCAGCATTCTGAGGGGAGTTATTCCGGACTCGGGATGATTCCCGTAATCATCCCCGGGTTCGGGTAACCTTATTTCAAGCAAAACTCATCCCTACGGCTCCGTATCGGACGTTATCCTCCGTTATCGCACGATACGACCTCATCCGGGAAACAACTTTCTCAAAATCTACTTCTCAAGTTTGTTTTGAACTTAAAGGAGCCCGGCCTCCTTCCAAAAGAAAGATTTTCAAAGGGGCTTTTCCAATCTGTCAAATTTTCAAAAAAAACAAGAGGAATGTTGGCCGGGCGGCCAACATAATTGGCCGAGCGGCCAACCCATATTGGCCGGGCGGCCAACTTTGTCCTTCCCCTGTTTCAAACAGAATCGTGCTCTGTTTTTGGGATTTTCTGGTTTTGAGTTGCTGATATTGCACCGTCCCACTCAGGTTCTGCTTATTCACTGTTAAATTCATGCATTTCATTTTATTCCCGTTATGATTCTATAAACTACTTGTTGATTATTATTGCTTGTGTTTGTTAAAGTTTTGCAATAAAATATTTTCTGAAAAATCCCACAAAAGTTTAGTAGAGACCGGAAATTGTCCGGGCGAACGGGGTGCTTTTCAATAAAACCTTCCCCGATCGTAACATGGCTTCCGAACCCAAAAGAATCTTTTTCGCAGACCAAACCTTTTCCAAAATGTCAGAGTCATTCTTTTCAACGGTTTCTCGGGTACCAAAAAAAGCTTTCCATATAAACCCCGGGTGGCGACTCACCATTTTTCGTATTCACTCTTCAAAGTCAAAAAGCCAAGAGAGAGAGCCGCGGGGCACTCTCTCTCGCGTGGATCCACCGTCCACAGGTACCTATTTATACTAAAGTCCTAGTGTCTAGAATTATCTATAAGATCTATTAATATCTAACATCATCTAATATAATCTACCCCATATCCATTGCATAATCTAATAAAATCCAAGTGAATCCAGTAAAATTCAATCTAATAATGTTAGGGTTATTCACCCTATAATAGGAAGCCACCTTACCCACTTTCCAGGATATTATTGTTTGAATCCTAAGGTTCTTCGTCTCGTGACGACTTGTGTCTCATTCTCGTATCGCGATGCTGCAGAGTTGAACTTTTTAAGAAAAATTGACACAAACACAAGAAAATATGCTACTTAATAATAATTTTTTTATAGGCTTAAGTCACATGAAAATATAGTAATTCCACTAAATATTAACCCCTCCTTTTTATTGTTCTTTTTCCTGTCATTTTTTTCGTTCTAATTGATTATAAAAGTCGGGGTATTACAGTAAACGAGTCAAACTATATTTTGAAAGATGATCTATAAATTAAGATCAATAAATCAATGACAAATCATTGAAGTAAGACTCACAGTGAGTCTCACAGACTAGACAACCAGGTAATCCAATTAGTAAGACCTAGTTTGGATGACGTATACGAGACCCTGACTATTCAATCCGGGGGGATGAGGAGTGATTAGACATTTAGTCCATGTTTTGGCAACCAAAAACGCCCCCCGACTAAATAGCCGCCGGCTAAATAGCCAGGGGGAAGCCCGACTAAATACAAGCGGGGGGGGGGGTGCTTGTATTTAGTCCGGCTCCTCATCCGGGACCAAATGACGAGCATACCCCTTTGTTTTAAGCAAAAAATATTGAAGCACAAGCACAAATCACCATTGTTTCAAGCAAAAATTTCCAAAATTTTCAGATCTGGGAATTTCAAAAAATACAAGCGATTAGGAAAAAAGAAAACATATCTGGGTGAGGGATTTGCCGGACCATCACCGTCGTTTTCGTTTTCGTCGGACCGTCACCGTTGATTTGGTCGGATTTCCGCTGTCCCGTCATCTGGTTCTTGGTGGGTTCTGGAAGAACAAGAAAAAAAAAAAAAGAAGAAGAAGAAGAAAAAGAAAGAAAGAAGAAATATAAACTGACGACTCTCTCTCTCTCCCCCTATTGGGATTTAATTGTAAAAATTACACTACATCACCCTATATTTAATATAGTAATTCACTCAAGCCCATATATATAAACTAGTAGCTATAATAAAACTAGTTTTGTATAATTAACTTCTTTAAAAAATATATATACTTGAGAAAAAATTGTTAAACAAAATTAATTTTTTATTTATTAGAAACAAAAAATATATATTTGTAATATTTAATATTCTTCATTTATATAAAATAATTAAATTAAGTATTGTATAACTATTTTTTGGATTTATGTAATTATTTAAATGTATAAGTTAATATGGGCATTCACAAGGACAAAATAGTCATTTGACTGGTTTTTACATCATCCACCCTCCTCATCCCTCCTTTTTTATCCCTCATCCAAACCATGTACTATTTAATCCTCCCTTCTTATCTGTCACATCAATGTGGGTCCACCATTCTTATTTAATCACCCATACTATTTTATCCCTTCTTAGAGCTCGTTTGGATGATGTACAAGAGAGGAGGATGAAGGAATCAGGGATGATGAGGAGCTGATTGGACATTTATCCCATGGTTTGGATGGCGTATAACCCCCCAGATGAGTAATCCGGCTTCCCCTCTCATCCCCCTTCCCCCTGACTAAATAAAAGTAGGGGATGGGGTGCTTATGTTTAGTCATGGCTGAGAAGGGCACCGTTTTTACCTTCTTACCCCACGCCCCTTTCAAAACCAAAAATCTCAGGCCCAAAATCCCCAATTTCAGACCCAAAATCTTGCACAAAAATCAGATCTTGAACCAAAAAATACCTCAGACCCAAAATACCATTTTCATCGTCGGGCCTTGAACATCGTCGTCGGACTCTGAACATCGTTGTTGGAGCTTGACAATCAGATCTTGAACAACATCGTCGGACCCCCTTTGGAATCGGCCGGTGGTGATGGCCTTGATGCAGTAAAGTGGACGTTAACGGCATCGTCGGACCATTAACGGCCCATTTGAACATCGTTGTCGGAGGAAGAAGAGATGAAATGAAAACTTTGCACTGGTCGGTCACTGTATTTGGTGTAGGTAGAAGATGAAATGGGAAATGTATTCGGTGTGGCCAAATACAAATTGTTTTTCAGTTTTTTTAAAGAAAATAATATTATATTAAGCACTACTATAACTTAAATATTAAATAGTAGTATATGAATTTATTAGTTTTGGTATTTATATAATTATATAAATACATAATTTAATATATGCATTAGTAAGGGCAAAAAAGTCTTTTCACATGATTTTACATCATCCACCCTTCTTATCTCCCTCTTTTTATCCCTCATCCAAAACATGGACTATTTAATCTCCCATTTTTAACTGTCACATCAATGTGGGTCCACCCTTCTTATTTAATCACCCCTACTATTTTATCATACCTTACTATTTTATCCCTCCAAAAACAATACGCCATCCAAACGGGCTCTAACTATTTAATCCCTCTCAAACTAATACGTCATCCAAATGGCCCGTAAGTGTACTTGAAAGGAGCTAACACCACAATTTTCTTTATGTTTTGGGGTGAGAACTAGTGAGAGTAACATACTCAAGTTCTATTTCATTTTGGCATCACTTTTCATATTCTCTTAGTATTTCATTCAACGAGTCAAAGTGTACGCTCCGTATAAACACACATCAAATAAATGATAGTGCGCATATTTACACACAATTGGAATATCAGAAACAATTATTTCTTAGGTAAATTTCACTGACTTCCCCTGAGGTTTCTGACAAATACACTAACCTCCCCTCTTCTTTCAGAAATTTCATTGTCCTCCCTTGCTTTTGAAAATAATTGTCACTTACCTCCCCTGCCGTTACTTTTTGCCTAACAGTGTTAATTTTGTTGGTAAAATAACGTTAATGCCCTTAAATTTGAACTCAGCTTTTTTTTTTTTTTTTTTTTTGGCTTGTTTGAGATTATATTTGTAGACACCCCAATTTGGACCCTCGAAATACCCTTACGTTGTGGCAGGGCGGTAGCCCCCCCAATAATGATGTAGACCAAAACATGCCCCAAAGGCTTCAAATAATGCTCTTTTTGCTCCAAACTCAAACTTCTTCAAAACAAAGCTAAGCCTACACCATCTTCTAGTACATTCAAAACCCTCTTTTTCAATATATAATATGTTGCATTCCATTCTAAAATGAGGGAGATGTGCATGTTTTAATAAAATGACATATTTTGATGACCTTCTGAGGGTAAAATAGTCATAGATTTTTATGTACAAATTATTTTGGTTCCAAACTAATTGGGTTAGAAAGTAACTCAACAAGCTTTCCAACGCTTCAAACCACACTCAAAATGGAGTTCGGTAGCACCCGGGGCAGTCCTGCAAAATTTTGCCTATAGTGTAGTTGAACTTAGGCGCCCTAATTCATACTGAACTTGGGCGCCCCAATTCAAGTCAAACTAGGGCGCCCCAATTTCATCCAAACTAAGGTGCCCCAATTTTTGCCCAATTAGGGTGCCCTAATTCCCTTGAAATCATAACCTCCAGAGCATCTGCAGACGAATTTCATGATTGATGTTCGTTCTTTACAGTCTCAAATGCTCCAGACGCTCCTCCTTTGTTCCCCTTGTCATTTTCTACTCCTCTACCTCTATATAAACTCCCTCCCTCTTCATTTCTACAACAACACACATCCATATACCTTACTCCCTTTCCCTCATTCTCTCTCCCACATACTCTACACATTACACACCTTCAAACTCCAGTCCCTTATCTCCCTTACAACCACTAGCAAAATCTCAAAGTTGTTCAAAGAATCCCTACAAAAATCAAAAGCTTTCCACACCATTCTAAAAGGCCAAACTTTTCAATCCATATACACTAATTACACTGCAAAACCAGCCATATTCACACCCTTCACAAACTGATTTTTGATCCCTCTCATACCTCCTTCAAGCATCCTTGAAAAGTAAAATCCCAAAAACCATTCAAAGATTCAAAAAAAAAAAAAAAAAAACTTGCACATTCCTACAAAAACCTCAAGTTTGCCAATAAGTTCCTCAATCGACATCACCACTTTTCAAGTGCTTTCATTCCATCCACCAAAGAGCATTATTCGAAGATTTGCAAAGGTAAAAAAGTGGTGAACCTTAATAATAATGTACTAATGAGTTTTTTTTTAGGTAAAGAAGTAGACTTTTTTTTTTCTAAATTGGATCCTCGAATTGGCGTAAAAAAATTATCCAAAAAATTTCATCTAATATATATATATATTTTGGGTGTGAAATGCTTGTTTCTCCTTACAGGAAAAGAAACGTAAAAAAGTAAAAATAAATAAAACCATCAATACAAGCAGTGGGCTTAGGTGATTATTGATATTCTTTTTTTTTTATTATCAAAATGTGAAAATGTACCTAATGGGAAGTAAAATATTCAAATAATAATAATTTTGTGTCAAAGAAAAGAAAGTTCTAAGAAAAAGTATATATAATTAAGATACTTTATTTATGCCTATAGAAATTTTTATGCAATATAATCTCAAATAAGGAAAAAAATAAAGCCAAATTCAAATTTAAGGGCATTAACGTCATTTCATCAACAAAATTAACACCGTTAGACGAAAAGTAACGGCAAGGGAGGTAAGTGACAATTATTTTCAAAAGCAAGGGAGAGCAGTGGAATTTCAGAAAGAAAATGGGAGGTCAGTGTATTTGTCAGAAACCTCAGAGGAGGTCAGTGAAATTTACCCATATTTCTTTGCTTCTCCTTCTATATTTACTTGGGGTGGGGGGACAAGGGGTTGTGGGCGAAAATGTACTTCATTGAACCTTGAACTTTACTAAAAGTGAAATATCGTTGAGTTTGGAGGTTGAAGTAAAATCTTATATGGCCAGGGCAACAACAAAGTTGGTGAAGAACAAAACCAAGACAAAAAATCGTACACCAATACTAATCTCTGCAGATAGGGTTGCAAATGAACCGAGCCGTTCGTGAACTGCTTGAGACTTGACTTGGTAAAAGTCTGTTCAAGTTTGTCCGGAGTACTAAATGAATTGAACCTGAGTCTCAATTTTAGGCTCTTTTAGTAAATGAGCCAAACCTGAACCTGACATTATTCAGCTCGGTTAGGCTTGCGAACCTGGAGTATATATGTATATGTCATAAGAATTTCACATATTATCTTGAATATGTATAAATTTTTATATGTACATAATGAAAATTTTATAACTTATACATGTATAAACTTTTAAAAGTATTACAAACTTAAAATTTAAGATGTTTCTATAATTATACATATGAACTTATTCATGTAGGAAATAAATTTTTTATTTGAAGTTCTAGATCTGTATGAGAGCATAAATATTAGTATTCGTTAAGGCTCGTGAACAAGTTCGAGTTCGACTCAAACCTAAGCAAGTTCGGCTCGAGTTCGGCTCGTCAAATTTTCATTGAGGTCGAGCTCGGCTCAGGTTCTATTAATAAACGAACTTGAACATTTTAAGGCTTGACTCATATTCGGCTCGTTTGCAGCCTTAAATCACATGCTCCTGAATATACACGCCAACTGTCAAACATTTCACACTATTTTTTGACCCCCCCTTTTTTTTATTTCCAATGGTGGGGTGTCCGTGCTAGCATTCGTATATCTCGACTTGTCTCCTTTCCGGTCTGGTTAAATGCAGAAAAGATCCACGTTGAAATTAGGGGACAAAAAAAAAAAATTTTTTTTTGCAACCGGCACGAATCAAACTTTTGGTCAATTGTGTCTAGAGTAAGGGCTCCTTTGGCAAAAAAGAAAAAAATGGTTTTTTCGTTTTGTCTTTATTCAATATTTTTTTGCATTTGTTGGTTTCACGTCAAGTTTTCATGGTTTATGGATTCGTCTTGACGAGACGAATCCAAAGAATACAAAATTATGGTTGAAACTAATTTTTTTAATAAAGCCAAAATTAAACCAATAAACTGGTTTATTTTCAGTTTTATTCAAAAAAATATTAGTTTTGACCATAATTTTATACTTGTTTTTATACTTGTTGGATTCGTCTCGTCGAGACGAATTCATAAACCACGAAAACTTGACGCGAAACTAACAAATACAAAAAAAAATTGAATAAAGACAACAAAAAACCAAAAAACTACTCCTACACTTTTTTACAAAGGAGCCCTAAACCTATAAACAAATCAGATCCCATCCAAAACCCATCGGTTTTTTTCCTTCTCTTTCATGGAGCTGGACGATCATGTTCGTACACGTGTCACTCTCAGTTGCATTATTGGGAGAGGGAAAACTTCTCAATGGACCCTACAAGGAGTACAAACACGGGTTTTAATTACTTAATAAAAAAATGATTTGACCATTGAAAGTACAGTATTATATAATGATAAAAAAAAGTACAGTATTATTACCTGAAGAGAGAAAAATAAAATAAAAAGAGTTCAGTATTTATTAGTAGTATATACAAAGTCACATTATCCCATATTCCCACCTAACGTGCTCAGATTATTCTTTTTTCCTCTTCTTTTTTATTTTTATTTTTCCCCCTTGACAGGGCTCGTGTCCTTATTTATTTCTTTGCGTTGACACTGGTTTACTCCGAAATTATTTTCAGTGACAAAGAACTTTTGTTTTATAAAAAAGAATATACGTCAAAAATTAATTTCGACGATGTATTGATGTGATCAAATTGAGTTTTTCGTTAAAAAAAAGCGAATACGAAGTATGGGTTTTAAAGTTAAAGCATGTACTGTTTCTTGAATAATAAATGTGATTTGATAAAGTTCTTACCAAATTTAGATTAATTTAATTGTTTATTCTGAATATTCTTTTGTAATCTACCTTAAATGAGATTGGAGTGGGCCCAAAATATGGTACGACCCACCTAGGATGGGATTAGAGGAGCTGCTGATGCGCTTGTGCAACCCAACCCAAACAATACCGGACCACGACCCAAATGAGGTGACAGACAAATCCAAGAACGACACGTGTGCAGAACGTTGTCGTGCAGATATGTTACAGGTGTGAGTGTTCAGACTGTAGATTTACCAAATCTTAAAAGTATTGAGGGGTACGCGAAGTGTGAAGTGAAGCAAATGCAGCAGAGCAGAGGAGAGGACTGTGTTCTTACAATCACAGGAATCAAAGAATCTCTTGGTGGGTAAGGAGGGGAGAAGAGGAGAGAGGAGAAGTTTTTGTGGGCTTTCTTTAGATTTTGTTCTTATGCCCGAAAAAGGTATGATTTTGTTATTACAGCCAAACAAATCTAGATATGATTTAACCATTTTTTGGTACGTTTTTGGGTGTTTTACGGTGGAATCTTGGAATTGAATTGCTTGATTTCACTTGGGCCTTTTGGTCTTAATATGATGTGTATGGAAAGTTCAATCTTTTATTGGGTGTTTGTGGCAAGATGGGATTTTCTTGGAACGTCTTTTCCCTCATTGTCCCTAGAAAAAATGCTCGATTTATGGGGTTTTCAGCTGAGAAATATATGGAGGTAGATGTGAAATTGTGAAAGAAGGGGACTTTTCCTTTGTTGGTTTTGCTTGAATTCTCACTTTTCTCAAGGGTTTTGTTGCAATGGGAGTAATCCTAATGTTTCCTTTTCGGTTTTCAGTTGCTAAATTGTATGTGTATTTCGTATGTTGATCTGAAGAGTAACATCTGTACGCGTGAGGCTTTTATATTGGGGGGTTTTGCTGGAATTTGTGTTACATTATCTAGGAAGGACGTGGACCTAGGAAACATGTATAAGCAAAGAAAGAATCTCAAAATTTCACCATAAAAGCTGATCTAGGTGGGTTAATGAAGGAAATCAGTAGGGTTGAAGAATGAAGAAGGTAGGAGAGGAAGACCGGTCGAAGTTTTTTGGGGTACTTTTAAACTGGTTCCGTCCTAAAACGGGAACTCCGAATCTTTCTGTAAATACCTACCTATCACAGTCACTTAGTTGTAGAAACTTTTAAACTTCTACTTTATTAGTATTTTTCCCTCCTGTTTTCAGCGACGATCGTCTTAGGATTCAGGCAGCAACTGGTGTTGACACCTAGAGTAGCGCATGCAGCTACGTGAGTCCAAGTGACATTAGATAGTCTCTTGAATCTCATTTATAGGTTGAGGAACAGACCTAAGTAAACGAACACGTGGCACTTTCTAGCTTCCTTCACCTCTACGTATTGAAGTCTTCAATATCATTCTTGCTTTTAAGTCCATTTTTGTGTGTTTTACCATGCACAGTTGTTAACTTCTAGCTTTCTTATCTCTAACAGCTGACAAATGCTTAACTAACTTCCTTGTCCATTTTCTCTCCACGACCTGACAAAATGTCGTTATTGTGAGTTGGATAACTGCATGAATTACATGTAAATATCGTGGTAGTACGATGATATATTGACCAACATATCGTGGCACAGAATATATCCTTCTTTTTTTCCAAACTTCCATACTTAATTAAGAAAACAATGCGCTAAAAATTTCATGCAACTTGTAGAATGTAAGATCCCCTCTCACAATTGATGCTATGTACTTCCCATCCCCGCCACGATAAAGTAAGAAGAAAAAGTACGCGAACATAGTTTGAAATACAGTGTAGTAAGAAAAGTTTGTATCGAGTGCACAAGATTCCCACTTACAACAGAGTCTAGAGGGGTACTCTAGTAGGTAGGGGCGTAGGGCAGCCCTCACTCCGATTTTGTAGAAACCCTTATTCACGTAATATGCTTTTACAGGGTACGTGATGATATTTTGACAATAACCTTCATTCCCTTATGGGCTTTTGAGATATTCGATATCTACTAGTTGAAGATTCGTATCTAGTTCACAAGATTCCCACATATAACAGAGTCTAGTGAGGTAGTAAGGGTAGGTAGCCCTGACTCCGCCATAAAGTTTGATTTCCAAATTATGTCCTTTTTTTTTTGTGATTTCCAAATTATATTTAGTATAATGACTGATAATATCCTAAAAAATACCAATAACCTGAATTCCATGATAGGCTTTCGACGTATTATTTACTATTTCAATATCGTTCTTTCAAAGTTGATCGGTTCTTAACCATAATCAGTGTTTTGAACTTGTACTAATTGGTTATATTTGAAGTTTTTTGGTGAGATATTAAACTAACACGCTAGATGAATACCCTAAGAAAGATCATAGTATAGCGTACTAAATGATGGAAAGATGATCTATGGCATGCAAGTCACGTGCTATACACGTCAGGATAATGACGCTAATAATGAAATGTTTTGTGTAAAACTTTTATATTATTCTACATCAACACTTGAAATCGATTTCTGTCAATGTAGTTTGCCTTTTCTAAGCTAACCCGCACAAAATTTTTCATATCTAACACTTTGGAACGTGTTAATCCTATGTTACCCGTCGATGTATCCGACACGTGTATCCATTTGTGACACTCAGATCTTCTAATTGTCATGATATTTACGGAAAAAGAATAGAAAATTTGCTAGAAAAACAATATTTCTAGTCTCACATGGACATAAAATAGCAAAATTGTATTTTTCGTAACCCCTTCTTGGTTGAAATCCATTTTTAAATACATTTTATGGTACTTAATCTGAACAAATTATGCAATATGAACTACAAAAAAGTGTTCACGACATCTCCCCGTACCCACACCCAAGTAGGGGACACATATTCCAGTATTCTAATATTTAAGGTCATACGCGCACCCGAGTCCATGCAACATAGGTTAAATCTGCATGAAATTTCATAATTCTTATCACTCGTTCTCATTCGTTATTATTGTCCATTGTTCTTTTTTCCAAAAAGACAAGTTCAATGTATTTGAAATGTGGATGCTAAGAATGGAAGCCGATAAGACTGAGAGATAGAAGTAGAAATGAAAATGTGCATGAAATTTTTAGGTGTAGCTTCGATTGAAGATAGTTTGTAGAAAGTAGACTGAGGTGGTTTTGTCACATACAACTTGTAGATTCGATAATAATTGAAAGTGATAAGATTGTAAACTCTCCTTTTTTACGTATGAAAGAAAATCTTTAAGGCAGAAAAAGAATTCACATCACCAACCTCAATTGATTGGGAGACGAGGCTTAGGTTGGACTGGTATTGGCAATATCCGGTTACAAATCCACATTTTTCAAGTTTGGTCATTTGGTGTTTGTTGGGTAGGGAACACCACTGAAGACTTTTGGTCACTAACTGTTACAATACAAGTTATGCCAATGGTGCCCATTGAATTTCTCAATTTTTTTTTTGAACTCGTTGGTGAGGTAAAAGTGCCAATAGTCTTAGTTTACAGCATTTAATATTTAGCTCCCTTTCAATGCTATCAGAGATCTGATCATTCAGTCAGGAACTGGATTGGAAACTATTCAATTGCACGTAGGCTAAAAGGAGTCATTAGAATGGACACATGTCGTGATGTTGTTATAACTCTTATTGCATTAATCTGAGAGATAATAAGTGAATATTAAATTTCCTTTAAGCACGGAGAGATATGACTGAGTGAAATTAGAAGCTCATGGACTTGACAACGCGTAATTAACAACTCGCAAACACAGTGGTCGACCTGAATCTATTTTCAATCTGCATTTGTTTTTGCTCCTTTTGATTTTTCCGAAAAGGAGACAACAACTTGTAAAAGAATTCTGGAACAAAATTTCAAAGGGTTCTGCGAAGCTTTTTAAGGCATCAAGTTCCTGAAGTGGTCAACTCTAAGGGTATGTTTGGTTCAATGGTGTGGATGTTGGTCAGAATGGTCATTCCATTGGAATACCTAGTCCTATGTTTAGTTCACCAGTGAATGAATGGAATCATTCCAAATGGAATCTTTATTCACATAAATAAAAGAATGATTATTCCACTAAGGAAACTAAAAACTTATCATTCCCTTCCTCTTAGTATTAACGTCACACCAAACTTTACTATTGCCGCACCAATATACACTATTGCCACCTTGAAGTACTAATACCATGCTAAAACTCTGTTGGCACACCAAATTTACTATTGCCACACTAATAATCCATTATCAGCACCCCTATCCGTTATATAAAAAAAAAGGTATATTGAGGATGAAGTAGAGATTGGATGGTTATTCCCTAGCACAACCATACGTGGAAAGAGAATGGATATTCCAATATTATCCGATCCCAATTCCATTATGCATCCCTTCCATTTGAGTGAAACGAATGCACCCTAACTCATTATCTGATGCTTTGCTGTCTTGATTGAGTGCAATTGGTGCTTTCATATTGAAAATTCATTGGGCTTCAAACAAATCTCCAATTTTAATTAAAATTCACTACTCATAGCAACAGATATTGAGGAAAATCAATTCACAAGCAAATTGTAAAGATGCATGATACGTTCTGAATATTTCAAAATTTTCTTAGTACCTTTTATTCTTGAAACTTCATGATAAGGTACCTCCGTATTGAAAATATCTACATTCCTGGACTCTTTGCCTTTGCATATTGGACTGGTGTTTATATTGTAATTGCCCTAATTTTCTTTTCTTTCCTTTTTCAGTGCCATATGTATGGTTGATCACAATATTGGAATTTAGACAGCAACATAAAATGACGAAGTAGCTTATATACAAAATTATAAAGGGTAATAATTTGGATAGTGAAGGATCTAGAACGACCCAACAAGGTTGCGTGGATTGCAAGATCCTACCTATAACAATATTTTACAAGACCTCAGTCAGTGTTGCACAAATGGATTGTAAGATTAAATATGGGATTTAATAACCATGATAATGGGGTAACTCAGCCCAAATGTGCCATCTTGCCCGCTTCCAGTTGTGACTGGCTATTATATAAAGTTGACCTAACCTCCTATGTAGGGGATCAACTCCCGAACTGTACGCGAGCTGCGGCAGCTGCCTCGTACGGCTCTTCCTAAGAACTTGAAGCCCCTTGTCTCTTAATAGAAAAAAGGATGCATTTGCAAGACAAAAAAGACTTTTTGGAAAAGCCTTTGCCTATGTGGATGGTGCCTTAACTTTTGTAAATTAAGAAATGCTCAATCTTGTGCATGGCGTATCTGTTTAGGTCTTCATGGTCTTGGGTTCTCTGTGTTTCATTCAACTTTTTATCACCTTCACGTGAAGCGGTGCTGCATGTGTGAAAATGTTGGAGACTGTTAGAGCTTGTCCCACATTGGTTAATTATAACCTCCGAGTCTAGTATATGAGCCTGGGCGGCCTCTCCACTCATTGTCAATTGGTATTGTGTTGGATGCTTTAACATGGTATCAGAGCTAGGCTTTCGGAGGATTTTGGACAAGACTCTCTTGGTTATTTCCCCATTGTTTGTGCCATAAGTGCACCTTGTTTCGTTGTGATCCCAATATTGCGGATTTCTTGTTTAACTCTCCACGTGCGGGTCAGGGGTCGCACGTGCGGGGGAGTGTTAGAGCTTGTCCCACATTGGTTAATTATAACCTCCGAGTCTAGTATATGAGCCTGGGCGGCCTCTCCACTCATTGCCAATTGGTTTTGAGTTGGATGCTTTAACAGAGACTATTCCCTTCCCATGCTTGGCTTACACTCTAGAGGCCTTCCCACGGGTTGCCATTGTTATTGGTTAGATGTCTAAAAAATTTGGACGACGAGGTTAGCCGTATATCTGAATGCTATTTTTATTCCAATGTTTAATAGGCAAGCTTCACCTAAAAATTATTCTGTTATGGTTGGCTTGGAGACATTGTTAGAAGGTTGGTATAAATTTGGTTGCCTCACTTGCCTGTCTAACTGTAGACTTGTACGTTTTGTTGAGTTTATTTGCGGAAGGAAATTAAATCAATGCATGTTATCAGTTTAGAAGGTAAATAACTGGTATAGAAGGGAAATGCTTTTTGGTTCCCACGTACCCTAAGGGTTCGGCTACAGATTTCGGAGTCCTCGTTATATGATGTATTTTGTTCTTTAGCTGGTTTTATCTTATTTGTCTGCCCATAAATGAAAGCTTTTAATGCCTGAGCATGATTCGGGTAGCAAATCATATATTGCTGGATAAATAATTAGTTAATTTTGTTGTTTCTTTCAGTATTCCCCATATCTTGTGAAGGATGTTGAGCAGTACAATAGAGAGTCTTGAATGGCAGAGCATAAGTAATAATAGCTACAGTAGATAAGCCTCTGGAAGCAATTGGAAACTGGTCATGAGTATGCTCGTGGGGACATGCTTGAGCCAAGAGAAACTGATCTTCCCGCCCTGTTCCTGTTCTTGGTTGTGCTGCCCCTTGTTATTTACATTTTGCTAGGAAAATGGAGTGAAGCTTCAAAGAAGACAGAGAGGATAAGTTTGCTTGCTGAATTGGCTGCTGAAGAAGCTCTTAGGGCGGAAGCCATGGCTGCTGCCAATGTTATCCCTGTAATACCTGTTTCGAAGAATGTAGCTCACGAGTGTGCTAGATGCTCTGGTCCAGCTACCACACGCTGTTCCCGATGCAAGTCTGTTCGCTACTGGTATGATCAACCCTTATTTTGAATAATAAACATGTTGGTTTTATGCAATTAATATGCAATATAAAGCTTGGAGCAGAATGCTAGAGTGCAGATGAAAGCACTGACATTAAAAAGGTCATTTCCCTTGTAAAAGTAGTTTCTACTTGAGATTCTTTTGCGTTTTAGTTAGTTTATGAGTTGTTATATTGTTGACTACCATCTCATCTCATCCAAAAGCTTAAGCTGGTAGTGAATGACGTAACTTTCTGTATAGGATTTCAGTTGTCTGCTTGTCTCAAAGTCAATGACAATCGTTAGTTTTGAATAAACACAAATATTGGATGGTGAGTTATTTGATCTCTTAGTTAGTCTCTGAGTTAAATTTTTAACATCAGCTAGAAAGGCTAAGAAGGGCGGACCTGACGCAGCTGTAAAGCTGTCCCATCGTGGCCTGTAGGTCACGGGTTCTATTCTCAAAAACAGCCTCTCTGCTTGCATGGGTAAGACTGCGTATATCAACCCTTCCCCGCACCCTGCATATGTGGGATCTTCGTGCACTGGGAACACCCTTTTTATTTTTTTATTTTTTTTTATAGCTTGAAAGGCTAAATTAAGCTCAGATTTATCATCCAAGAATTTTAGGTCATCTTTCAGGTGCTGTGAAACTTTAACCACTGAACTCTTTGAGAGTGTTAAATTTCGATTTCATAGGTATATACTAAAACCTTAAATATCGCATTCTTGTCCTCATAGAATTCTTATATTCAAAACTACAAAGAAGACAGTTATTTGATTAAATGTTAGTTCGTAGACTTGGTTATTATAAAGACCATTGCTTCGCTCACAAGTGTTAACACTAGAATAAATTAAGAAAGAGAATGTGTGCAAGACAAGTTCTCAGCTACCACAAGCTCCTATTCTAAAAAAAAAAAGAAAAAAAAAAGTAAGAAACTACCACAAGTTCATTAATTTTTGAAGCCGACAATGTGATGCAGTTCTGGGAAGTGTCAGATAATACACTGGAGGCAAGTTCACAAGCACGAGTGTCATCAAACAGAAACCAACGGCTTCTGTTCCTCTCCTATGTCTGCCTCGAATGATGAGTCTATTTCTGAAAGGATCTTACAAAATGACATAATGAGTACACAAGGCGCTGGATACAGCAAGCACCTTGAACATGAGAAAAGTTCCGATGATGATTGGATCCGTCGTTTCGGTAGCAGTGGTGCATCTGCTACCCCATTTAATGCTTCTGGATTCCCCATGATTGAGAGAAGATCTGCTCGCAAATCCAGGTTAAGAAGAGAGGATGAAGCTATATTAGATTCTGCTGAAGAAGCATCCACCTCATCCAATAAAGAGGCTTCTGTAAGCCATAAGGTTCTTATCCACTAGTACTTTATTGAGTGATTGAACATTTTATTCTTGATAATTCATACTTACATCTTGGATGCAGTTAAAAAGTCTTGACTCGGTGCCCTTGGAAGAAGACATTCGCAGGAAACAGAATGGTAACGCCTTTTGTGGCGTAAGTAATGGTCATGCTACAAGACATGAAAGTGATGCTTTATGCAGTCCACATGAAAACATATTCGATGCAAGAACTAATTTTGGCATCACAAGCTCATTAAATTCTGCAAAGCCTGGGATAAATGGGTGTGACATCGAACAAGATATGGTGTCAAGTAGAGCTAACATCCTGAGGGAGGAAATTACTTCTAAAGATGAAACAGTAGAGTTGAACTGCTCTCCTGAAATGAATATGATGAAGATGAACAATAAAGCTAAAAGTGCAGGACTTCCTCTTGGGACCAAAATGTATAAATCACCAAAATCAAAGATGAAGGCGTCCAGAGAGCAACTATGTTCAGAATTGGAGAGGAAGGGACAAATTGTGGATGAGTCCAGTATGTTTTGTGAATCATTATTCGTACAATCATACTAATAGAAGTGCAGTTTATACTTTATTCCTTCCTTAAAATTTCCTTATTGTGGTGTACAAGTTGGTGGAATACGGGACACCATTCCCCAAACAGGAAGCAATGGGTTTGCAAATATGGGAATCATGAAGATGATTGGCCTAAGGAAGTCATCAAAGCTTGGTAAGCAGGAAAGTTCAGAAGTTGTTGAACGGCATAAGAAGTTAAAGGTCAGCTTACAGTTACTAATGGAACAGTGGTTTTCAATTCCATCTATTCTGTTAGTTAATTTATTGCCTTGGGATATGAGGGGAAGCGCTTATTTGGTTGTCTACTTTGTGAATTCTCAGATGCTTTTCCCTTATGAAGAATTTGTGAAGTTCTTTCAGTATGAAGTGTATGACCTTTCACCTAGGGGCCTTATAAATTGTGGCAACAGGTACCATTTAAACTTTTTGCTGTTAGTTTTGTCTGTGAAAAGTTACTAACAAAAGGTGGAACTAAAAATGTACTGAAATATGGGGATTATATGATCCACCGATAAGCAGAGCTAGAAGCTACTGCACTTTTGTTATCTTACCAAAGCTCTTAGGGGGTTCTTTATACGCATATAAAAGAGGAGAACTATTATTAGGAACATAAAAGAATGTCCGATCATCTGCTTGTATTAATGCAAAATGTCTGCAGTAAACATCTGGATTGGTGACATAAGTAACAACAGATGCCGTTTTTGTTTCTTCGAAGGTTTATTAGCTCTCATATGCCATTTCACTGGTGTTTCTGTTTGGGATTTATTTTGCAGTTGTTATGCCAATGCTGTGTTGCAGTGCTTGACTTGCACAAAGCCTCTGACAATCTACTTGCTACATAGATCACATTCGAGAGCCAGTACTTGTCATCTCACATCTCACTCACTCTAATGGTGATTCTAGCAAATACTCCCTCTGTTCCAAAATAATAGTCCCACTTTTTCTCACTTGCCATTTTTCAAATAAAAAAATTAAGTACTTCCGTTTTTCGAATTTTTTTGTACCGAATTAAAATACTCGTTGTATCATTTTTCAAATTTTTTCGAAAAAATTCGAAAAATGATACACGGAAGTACTTAATTTTTTGATTTGAAAAATGGCTCGACTTTTCGTAGTGGACAATTATTTTGGAACGAAGGGAGTACTATATTGTTTATATGCCTGTATATATAATATCCTTGTTATATTTCCTGAATGCTAGGTTGCATGAAAGATTGGTGCCTTATGTGTGAACTTGAGCAACATGTAATGATGTTACGAGAAGGCGGGGGAGCATTGTCAGCTGTAAGAATCCTCTCGCAAATGCAAAGTAATAGTCGCCAGATTGGCAATGGAAGTCAGGAAGATGCTCATGAATTTTTGAGGTTTGTCATCTATCAAATTTATTCCAGTCTCTCTCTCTCTCTCTCTCTCTCTTGAGACATATGAATTTGGACATTGGAGTTCTCAGCTGAGATGCAATATTGACTATTCATATTTGCACTTAATATACTTCTCTATCCAGGCTCTTGGTGACATCGATGCAATCTATATGTTTGGAGGGCTTGGGTGGAGAGAACGTGGTTGATCCCAGATTGCAAGAAACAACCTTTATACAGCATACTTTTGGGGGTCGTCTTAAATCAAAGGTGTTCCTTACTTCTATGCACCTTACTATACTTGTAAAGCTTTGTCATGAGATATATTGTCACAGTGTCTGTCACTATTTTCTTCCCACAATGATTTTTACAATTTTACTGTGTCAACCTCATTGCAAGCAGGTCAAATGTTTTAGCTGTCATCATGAGTCAGAAAGATATGAAAACATTATGGATCTTACGCTTGAAATATTTGGCTGGGTTCAGTCACTCGAAGATGCACTCACTCAGTTTACGACCCCAGAAGATTTGGATGGAGAAAACAAGTATAGATGCGGAAGGTTGTTGACCTTGTACATGTTGTAATCCAACTCAGTTTTGATAAGTTTCTGTAGGTTTTACACTTTACAAGTGAAGCTGAAATGGGTAACGCTTAATGTTTTAAAGGTGCGCTGGATATGTTAGAGCACAGAAGCAGTTGAGCATACATTTGGCACCAAATATCTTGACAATTGTATTGAAGAGATTTCAGGTACTAATATCTTTTCCAAGAGGGTAGGGTCTACATCGTTTTCTGCTGTTCTTTTCATGGAGAACATGGATTATTTTCTGGAGGATCCATATGTGCATTGGTTTTCTGAATTCAGTTGCTAAGAAACCTTACACTTTTATTATATCCTGAACTGTGTATCTCCTAGAAGATGGAATTTAAAATTCAACGCTTAACCAGATGCAACAACTCTTCCTCATGGGTAGCTGCCTTGACTTTAGGTTTTTGTCTAGGCTGAGATTAATTCAGTAGCAAAATCGTTAGGCCGCCTTTAACTTTACACACAACCAAGGTGATTTTATTGTTTGTAACTTTCATTTCTCCTTGCTATCGATTTATGACTTTTCTGGAGTTTTGAGGTATTTTTCATTTTTGTTTCACGTTTGTAGGAGGGAAGTTATGGCAAGATAAATAAGTGCATCACTTTTCCTGACATGCTCGATATGGTCCCATTTATGACCGGGACAGATGATATTCCTCCGCTTTACATGCTTTATGCTGTTGTTGTGCATTTGGATACGCTGAACGCATCTTTTTCTGGGCATTATGTTTCATACGTGAAAGATCTGCAAGGCCATTGGTTCAGGATAGATGACACTGAGGTAAGTCAATTCAGTATCTATCTATTATTTCATTAGTTGGACGAATTTCTTCCCTAATGAATATCCATTTGTTGTGCTGGAATGGATTGCTAAGCATGTCGCGTTTCGCAGCAGTTCTAAGTAATTGTTAAGTTTTCTGGACCAATTTCAGTTGACCCTTTCCTATAGAGTCCCACAATATAATTTTGTTACTTTGCTGACGATCTAACATTAAACTCTAAGCTTGTCAGGGTTCGGCTGAGTGCATGGAATTTACGTAATGATTGTGTTGCATTTTACGGTTGTGCTTGCAAAAATTGTTTTCCATCTTTTTGATGAAATTAGGTTCTAAAGCCCCATATCATATGCTTCACTGGCAGGTCCAGCCAGTATCAACGAGCCAGGTGATGTCGGAAGGAGCGTATATCTTATTTTACATGAGGTAACCTTGTAACTCAGGATAGGTTTTCCCCCAAAGTTAATCTCTCTTTGCCAATAGTTCTTGTTCTTTCTATGAGTTTTGTAACGGTAGGGTGTTTTTAGGTCATGCCCCCGACCTTCAAGAGGTTGTTCTGGAAAAGTCAACCGGCATCAAACCAAAACTCCTGGTCTCGTAAAGCACTTGACATCCATTAGTCAGAAGCAGTCAAGACCTGTACAAAGCAATTCCGGCTCCCAATTTTTCAATGAGCCATCGCCAGGAATCAGAGGGGTGAGTAGTAATAGACCACCAAGCATGGAGATTTACGCCGAGTCTATGTTTTCAGAGCCCGCGTCAAGCGATTGGTCCATTTTCACTAGCTCAGACGATGCATCCTTCACTACCGAGAGTACAAGGGACTCTTTCAGTACCTCGGACTATGCTGACGCATGCAATGGTGATCCGATCTCCTCACTCTTCAGCACCATGTACAGGCCGGAATATTCGACCAATAGAACCATCTCGTGCAGCATGTTTTCAAGCAGTTTGCCGCAAACGAGGTTTGCATCAGAGGAGACAACGGGCATCGTTTTGGACTCGTATCTCTCGGGACAACCTCCTTATGAAACGAGAGGAGTGTATCCGAATGAGGTACCTTATCCTTCAACCGAAACTTTCCTTTCTGATCCTAATTATGGGTTCGATGTAAATTACGGAGGTTATCCGGAATATGGTAGCAGTAGTAGTAGAACTTCTGATCATTACAACCAATGATGTTCATGAATTTCAACTGATTAGGTTGGGTAGCTAGATAGCTAGGGGACAATTCTGTGCCATCCATTTTATTTTATTTTTCAATTTTTTGTTGAATGGGGGGCGCGCTTGACTCAGCATATTTCAAATCCGAAGAGGAATGAATATTTCTTGGTACTATATCTATGAATTTGCTAGTTCTTGGTTTCCTCTTGTTGTACATGGCCACAGTTGTATCTCGGAGGTTATCAAACTCTCTTCTTCAGACAAGGTTTAAGTCTGAATTCGGCCGCCAGCATGATCCTCGCGCACTGCTTCAAGGCCGCCGGTGTTTCATCATTGGCAAAATGGTGAGAAATCTAGGGTCCGTGTGCAAAAAGTAGGGATCATCTCGTGTGATTCCTCATATGACCAGTGGCGGCTCCAGGAATTCTCGCCAGGGTGTTCAAAAATTCTAGTAAGGTCATCGATAAACCATAACTATACATACAAAAAAAAATCAACTAATATCAACAAATGCCACCAAATAAAGTACTTCCCGATAATAATAAAAACCCTGTAATTTTCGGATAAAAAAAAAAGTATTCTCGTACATGATTTATTTATTTATTTTTTTCGTAATAAATTAGGGAAGTAATTGAGATCTTTAATTTCATGCGAAGAAACTTAAAAAATAATATAGGGAAGTAATTTATTTTTTATTTCAAAAAATACATGCTTTTTCCGTAGGGAAGTACTTTAACGGGGTTTACCCCACTTCCCCCATTAAAAAAAAATCCGTTTTCTCAGCAAAAACAATTACTTTCCTACGAAAAAACGTGTAATTTTTTTATAAAAAATAAAGTACTCTCGTACATTTTTTATACTAAATTAAAGAACTAATCAAGATCTTTAACGGGGTTAAAGCCCTACTTCCCATGTTTAAAAAACCCTTTTTTCACAGTAAAAATAAAGTACTTCCCTACAAAAAAAAAATGTGTAATTTTCGGATAAAAAATATACTACTTCCCCACATTATTTTTCGAGTTTCTTTGCACCAAGGTCGAATAGGGGATCCGGAATGATCAAAACCCATATGTTTCCCGTTTCTATGCTATTCTTTTTATTTTTGATTTTCTCTTTTCCTTATTTATTTTAGGATGGGCTCTAATTGGGTTGGTATTCAAATATGTTGTGGGCTTATTTGTTCAAAAACATTTTGGATAGGGTGTTCAAAAATTGTGGCTAGGGTGTTCAAAATGACAAAAAATAAATAAAAATTAAAAAATTACATGTATTTCTAACAAAAAAAAAATTTCAGGGTGTTCGGGTGACCACCCACACCCTAAGGTGGAGCCGTCTCTGCATATGACGCAAAAGGAGACCCTGGTTCATTTGAGGACCCGGTTCGTTCCTTATTAATATGGGAAACGCTACAAGACACACCCCTCGTAACAAGTAGTTGCATATGAATTGTCAAATTTCAAGAAAGTAAAAAAGCTCTTGTACACTCCCTGGTTCAAGTCAAGACCAGAAAATAGTCTGTTTTGGATTGTTTTGGTTTCCGATTTTGCTTTTGGTTTCGTACTTTCAGGAAGAGACACAGTTGAAGTTTGGAAAAATGCAAGTCTTTCTCAAAACTATTGGCTGGGCGGGTGTTGAGTTGTTCAAAATAATGTTGGGCGAGCGAACATATATGATTTAAGCGTTTTGGTATAAAACCCTACCATAATTCTAATAAAAATATGAAATGTGGGTAGCACGGTCGCCCGGGCTCTTCTGTCCGTCGTCTATGGAAGTCTGCTTGAAAAACATTTAACCCAAAAACAAATTAATTTGACTCGTACATTGACCGCAAAACAAATTTATGAAAATCGTACATGGGTTAATTAATTGCATGGGATTAACGGGTACAATATAAACAAGGTCCGCATGAATCAAATTACAGAGATACAGGACCATAAGACGCTGGGGACAAAGCATCCCAAAAACAAATACTGAACTCCGTAATACAACACGGATAATCAATTGAAAAAATAAAATGCGACTTGCCTTTAGCATCACGAGATTGGAATCGTAAATCGCTGAATGATGGAAGATTCTTTTACTGTGCTATGTATATTTGTGTCCTCAGTCGTTTGATGCACACATGGATCCACATACATACAAAGGTTTTGGACATAGTTATGTCAGGAGTTGTGTTCGTAATTCAATGTTTGAGTAGTTTTTATCACCTGATGATCACGAGGGGCACTGGATCGCTCTTGGGCTATTTTTTCCCTGGGTTACAGCGTAAGTCAGTGGATTGCTATTTTTTCCTTCGTGGTTTGGATTGTTTTGATAGTTTGGTTCGGTTTTCCGAATTCAAAATTTGTTAGTGGTTTGGTTCTTGGCAGTAGCGGCTCCATGATTTCTCTTGAGAGTGTTCAGAAATTCTACTATGGTCCTCTAAAAATCAGTTTTTATATAACCGGGTGGTTCGGACTATCATGCGAGCACTCATGTGCAAAGGGGAAGGAATCTAAATTGAGCAATTTTGTTGTGAAAAGACGAAGACTTGAGTTGGGCCATGACCCGTTTGGCTGTTTCCATCCCACCCTCTTCCACTTGCATTTACCGACGGAGAGAGAATAGACTAGGGATTGATCTTTCTAAATTGTATTTCACACACATAAGGAAAGGTATGAGAAAATGGTGCCATTCGACACTCTAGTCTTGATCCATCCAGTCACATCTAATTTTGGGCATTCGTGGATCTTTTGTAGGCTTACAACGGTTAATCCGAACCATTCAATTTATGAGTCCTGTATTTGATATTATTATTGCAAAAACTGTGTGGTCAGACACGATAGCTGTGAGAGCATAACACATTTAATACATTTGTGCAAGAAATTTTAAAAGGATGGCAAAATGAGGTTCGTGCGTCCAACTTTTTTTTTTGTTAAATCAAAACATTGTTGCCACAAACTCATACTACATGGCAGTTGGGAAGAACATAATTTTTCAACTTGTATTAGTGCTAGATTTGAATTTACAGTAGGAAGTTTGTTTTACATACATCTATACCTTTCAAGTACTTGTGGATACTAAACATGACGTGGATGGAGGAGAAGAGAAGTTTTTACTTGAAGACAGAGACCATAGACTTGGCTTTTGGGGTCCTGTATTGTGGTCCTGACCTTTTTTCTTTGGAAGTTAAGGTTGATTTTCTCAAGATGTTACCCCGGAAGGACCGGCGTGTCCTTTGTACTATTTTTTTTTTGATCCACGAGTCTTTTGCACTAGTGGCAGCTCCAGGAATTCTCTTGAGGGTGTTCAGAAATTCTACTACTGTCCTCTAAAAATTATTTTTTTATATAACTGGGTGGTTCGGACTATCATGCACGCACTCATGTGCAAAGGGGAAAAAATCTAAATTGAGCAATTTTGTTGTGAAAAGACGAAGACTTGAGTTGGGCCATGACCCGTTTGGCTGTTTCCATCCCACCCTCTTCCACATGCATTTACCGACGGAGAGAGAATAGACTAGGGATTGATCTTTCTAAATCGTATTTCCCACACATAAGGAAAGGTATGAGAAAATGGTGCCATTCGACAGGGAAAGACTACTCTCTAGTCCTGATCCATCCAGTCACATCCAATTTTGGGCATTCGTGGATCTTTTGTAGGCTTACAACGGTTAATCCAAATCATTCAATTTATGAGTCCTGCATTGGATATTATTATTGCAAAAACTGTGTGGTAAGACACGATAGCTGTGAGAGCATAACATATTTAACACCTTCGTGCAACAAAATTTAAAAAGGATGGCAAAATGAGGTTCGTGCGGCCAATTTTTTTTTTTTTTTGGTTAAATCAAAACATTGTTGCCACAAACTCATACTACACGGCAGTTGGGAAGAACATAATCTTTCAACTTGTATTAGTGCTAGATTTGAATTTACAGTAGGAAGTTTGTTTTACATACATCTATACCTTTCAAGTACTTGTGGATACAAAACATGACGTGGATGGAGGAGATGAGAAGTTTTAACTTGAAGACAGAGAGCATAGACTTGGCTTTTGGGGTCCTGTATTGTGGTCCTGACCTTTTTTTCTTTGGAAGTTAAGGTTGATTGCTCAAGATGTTACCCCGGAAGAACCGGCGTGTCCTTTGTACTATTTTTTTTTTGATCCACGAGTCGTTTGCACTAGTGGCAGCTCGAGCAATTCTCTTGAGGGTGTTCAGAAATTCTACTACGGTCCTCTAAAAATCATTGTTTATATAACTGGGTGGTTCGGACTATCCTGCGCGCACTCATGTGCAAAGGGGAAATAATCTAAATTGAGCAATTTTGTTGTGAAAAGACGAAGACTTGAGTTGGGCCATGACCCGTTTGGCTGTTTCCATCCCACCCTCTTCCACTTGCATTTACCGACGGAGAGAGAATAGACTAGGGATTGATCTTTCTAAATCGTATTTCACACACATAAGGAAAGATATGAGAAAATGGTGCCATTCGACAGGGAAAGACTACTCTCTATTCCTGATCCATCCAGTCACATCCAATTTTGGGCATTCGTGGATCTTTTGTAGGCTTACAACGGTTAATCCAAACCATTCAATTTATGAGTCCTGCATTTGATATTATCATTGCAAAAACTGTGTGGTCAGACACGATAGCTGTGAGAGCATAACACATTTAACACTTTCGTGCAACAAAATTTAAAAAGAATGGCAAAATGAGGTTCGTGCGTCCAACTTTTTTTTTGTTGTTAAATCAAAACATTGTTGCCACAAACTCATACTACACGGCAGTTGGGAAGAACATAATCTTTCAACTTGTATTAGTGCTAGATTTGAATTTACAGTAGAAAGTTTGTTTTACATACATCTATACCTTTCAAGTACTTGTGGATACTAAACATGACGTGGATGGAGGAGAAGAGAAGTTTTAACTTGAAGACAGATACCATAGACTTGGCTTTTGGGGTCCTGTATTGTGGTCCTGACCTTTTTTTCTTTGGAAGTTAAGGTTGATTGCTCAAGATGTTACCCCGGAAGGACCGGCGTGTCCTTTGTACTATTTTTTTTTATTTTGATCCACGAGTCTTTTGCACTAGTGGCAGCTCTAGGAATTCTCTTGAGGGTGTTCAGAAATTCTACTACGGTCCTCTAAAAATCAATTTTTATATAACTGGGTGGTTCGGATTATCCTGCGTGCACTCATGTGCAAAGGGGAAAGAATCTAAATTGATCAATTTTGTTGTGAAAAGACGAAGACTTGAGTTGGGCCATGACCCATTTGGCTGTTTCCATCCCACCCTCTTCCACTTGCATTTACCGACGGAGAGAGAATAGACTAGGGATTGATCTTTCTAAATCGTATTTCACACACATAAGGAAAGGTATGAGAAAATGGTGCCATTCGACAGGGAAAGACTACTCTCTATTCCTGATCCATCCAGTCACATCCAATTTTGGGCATTCGTGGATCTTTTGTAGGCTTACAACGGTTAATCGAAACCATTCAATTTATGAGTCCTGCATTTGATATTATTATTGCAAAAACTGTGTGGTTAGACACGATAGCTGTGAGAGCATAACACATTTAACACTTTCGTGCAACAAAATTTAAAAAGAATGGCAAAATGAGGTTCGTGCGTCCAACTTTTTTTTTGTTGTTAAATCAAAACATTGTTGCCACAAACTCATACTACACGGCAGTTGGGAAGAACATAATCTTTCAACTTGTATTAGTGCTAGATTTGAATTTACAGTAGAAAGTTTGTTTTACTTACATCTATACCTTTCAAGTACTTGTGGATACTAAACATGACGTGGATGGAGGAGAAGAGAAGTTTTAACTTGAAGACAGATACCATAGACTTGGCTTTTGGGGTCCTGTATTGTGGTCCTAACCTTTTTTTCTTTGGAAGTTAAGGTTGATTGCTCAAGATGTTACCCCGGAAGGACCGGCGTGTCCTTTGTAATAATCTAAATTTTTTTTTTTTCATCCACGAGTCTTTTGCACTAGTGGTAGCTCCAAAAAAAAGGAATTCTCTTGAGGGTGTTAAATTTACTACGGTCCTCTAAAAATCATTTTTTATATAACTGGGTGGTTCGGACTATCCTGCGCGCACTCATGTGCAAAGGGGAAGGAATCTAAATTGAGCAATTTTGTTGTGAAAAGACGAAGACTTGAGTTGGGCCATGACCCCTTTGGCTGTTTCCATCCCACCCTCTTCCACTTGCATTTACCGACGGAGAGAGAATAGACTAGGGATTGATCTTTCTAAATCGTATTTCACACACATAAGGAAAGGTATGAGAAAATGGTGCCATTCGACAGGGAAAGACTACTCTCTAGTCCTGATCCATCCAGTCACATCCAATTTTGGGCATTCGTGGATCTTTTGTAGACTTACAACGGTTAATCCAAACCATTCAATTTATGAGTCCTGCATTTGATATTATTATTGCAAAAACTGTGTGGTCAGACACGATAGCTGTGAGAGCATAACACATTTAATACCTTCGTGCAAGAAATTTAAAAAGGATGGCAAAATGAGGTTCGTGCGTCCAATTTTTTTTTTTTTTTTTTGTTAAATCAAAACATTGTTGCCACTAATCCCAGAGTCTATTTACGCCTCGCCACACACATAAAACGGGCAAAGCCAATGTATTCTAGAAATCATAACTGTACATAAATAAATAAAAATAAAAATTCTACTAATACAACAATGCTACCGAAAAAACAACAATTCCAAGTCAATACGGCTTCACTTCGACGAGTTTTAGGGATTGCTATCATCAAAAAAGTTTCAATAGGAAATGACTCTTGTACCATTCTAGATTTTCTTATCACAAACTTGTCCATGGTTCCAACTACCAAACCAAAATTAAAAAAGAATCAAACCTATGAATGGCATATGTAATAATCTAAATCTATTGTGTCTATACCCTCTGTGCATATATATTAAAGTGTTTCACAAAAAAAGATAGCGCACATATATTAAATTATTGATCTATATTTTATAATATAATTAGTAATAATTTGGAATAAGTATAAATAGATTAAAGAGAGATAGTTATAAGTGTTCTTATCTCTTTGAGCTAAATGTGTTGAGACAAAGAAACACCGAAATTCTCAAATATCCAATTTATACTATTCTCTAATGGAGTATCAAATAGAACACGGTGAATTCCGTCATTAGGATTGGGTGTTCAAATTTTTTGGGTAATGTGTTCAAACATTTTGAGTAGAGTGTTCAAATATTTTGATGAGGGTGTTCAAAATGACAAAAATTAGAAAATAAATAAATTTTTACATGTATTTCTAAAAAAATTATTTTTTTCAGGGTGTTCGAGTGACCACCCTCAGCTCTTCTTAGAGCCGCCTCTGGTTCTTGGTTTACTAAAAAAGCGGACCAATCCGGTCCATGTTCATCCATATTGAAAATTGATTATATGTCGACTGTTGTAAATTAACAGTTTTACTTGAACTTTGCGAAGGAATAATTAAATGGAGTATTGAATGCAACGGTGACAGCATCTTATGCGGTTGTATTGAATGTGGAAAAAAAAATTAAGACCCTCTCATGCGATGAATAACTCACGTGAAAGCAAAATGGAACCGAGCACGGGTTTATTTGATGATCTGAACAGTTAATTTACTTTGTAAGTCTTGATGCGTTTAACATCCATGCAAAAAATGAAGGACAAATCATATTTTCTTGAAGAGAAAAAGATAGTTAGACTCTAACCGTTTATTTCTGTTCAAACAAATATGATTCGAACTCTGATCAACTTGATTTTTTTTTCCCATCATTGTTACAATGCATCGAGACCTACCTACTAAATATACGGTTCGGATCATAAAATTAGACCATCATGAATCCAGTTTTACATTGCATAGCCCCGTTTTTTTGCGTTACATGAGGAATTACACGAGAAATCAACTCATGAAAGAAGTTGTAGAGATAGATGATGTAATATTGGGCAAAGTAACTGTAGCAGACCTGATAAAAAAAAAAAAAAACTGTAGCAGATCATTTTCAATTTCGGCCTAAGTTTTCTTTCGTCCATAGCTGCACTTTTGATTTTGATTCAACCAACAGGTATGGATTTTTTTTTAATTGACTTGTACTTGTCTTTTGCCGCAAAACTAGATTATGCAAGTTTGATTGATTTTTTTTTTAACACAAATCGGCATTTTAAGATTCTCAATTAAATAATTGATTCCGCGATATCAACAATCTCTCCGAGATTTATACTCCTAACACTCGATGCAAATTCGAACACAAATCCGCATTTTAAGATTCTCAATTAAAAATCTCCCTCTAACGCTACTCCCGTCGAATTCATATAAAAGAGTTTTGTCCCTCAACATACTTAATATCAGAAAGAAGAAAAATCATATATCCCTTAATAGTCTCGTCAAACAAAACAGTTCCAAGTGAAAAAAATTTAGAAGAAAATTCTTGCATCACCATAAATGTCTACCATTTATTCTTCACCTCTCTCTTATTTTCTTGTAGAAGAACAAGCACATCAGATTAGCTAGCCAATCTCTCTCTCTCTCTCTCTCTCTCTCTCTCTCTCTCTCTCTCTCTCTCTCTCTCTCTCTCTCTCTCTCTCTCTCTCTCTCTCTCTCTCTCTCTCTCTCTCTCTCTCTCTCTCTCTGTGCTATATCCTCCCAAAGGGAAAATGAAAATTTCAAGACTTTATACGCAAGAGTTCGATAGCACCCGTGGGGGATTTGGTGGTAATACGGAGCATCCGATACTCTTCAAAATTCATGGGCTTGTACAAACGAGGATGCTCCGAGTCCACCAGCTCCTCCGGTGCACTGAGTGCCCCGTCCTTTGGTCCCAGCACGAACATGGCTATCGACAGTCGTACCGATCCTTCGTAACATTGCACTCTGTGCTTCACGCTCCATAGCCTCCCGTTGCTCCATAGCTGCAAAACAACATCAATAAAAAACTTAAGGAATATAAAGCCTATGAAATATTGCAACAACGCATTATTATTCACTACTTGAAAGAACCTACCGCTGCGAGGTCTCCAAGGTTGACGACGAGAGAACCCGGCATCGGATCAACGGGTACGTATTCCCCGTCTCCTTGTGCACTGCTTCAAGGCCACCGATGATTTCATCGTCCTGCAATACGGTGAGGAACCCGGGGTCGGTGTGCAAAACGGCACCGGTGGAACCAACATATTCAGGAGTGTAGTTGTATTTGTTGATTCTTAGTTGACAAGGCCAACCATTGAATAGATCACCGGAGAGCCCCAAGCCTTGGAGCAACTTACGGCCCATGTCCATCCCAAGGTCGTGTATGGCTTTTGAATATGCCCTTATAATCTCCCTGTAACAACAACAATAAATTAGTCATGTAAAACGACAGTCAAGAAAGCAACACTCACGTTGGGTTATGGTCTTTTTAAATTCTCTCTCACTTGACCAAATTTTAAATCTGCAGCCATTTGATATCATTGTGAAGAGCAGAAGAGGCCATGTGATTCCTTGACAATTCTAATTTTCTTTTTCCCCTCCTCTTTTTTATTAATGCTTTATTCTAATATTCTCTTTCGATCCCCTCCTCTTTTTATATGTTTTTAGGTTGCTAAAAATGCGACCAATTAGCAAATGAGGGAAAATAAAGTGTGTCATCAAGTTTTATACGTATTGTTAATGATTTAAAAAAATTCACGATCGGTACGTTTGATTTCCGTTACCTGTCCTTCGATATGCTCAATAACGCTACACTAAAACTGACATCGCTACGTTTTCCGATACTACTATTTAAAACTATGATACCGATACTAGCTTTTGTTTGTATGGCATGTTTTAGAGATTGAAATTACAGAATTTCCCAAGCTATACCAAATGTAATTTTGAAGCAAAAGCATATATACATGCAAACCTTTGGTAAGGATCAGTGACGCAAAGTTGATCAAAAAAGTCATCCAGATTTCCAGGTGCAGCCATGTCATAACACCCCAACCCTTCAAAAACAGGACTAGCCTTGTTACGCGGTGTGTAACCCTTCCCTTGCACCGGATGAGAGTTCCTCAGCTTGATCTCCTCTGGCAAATCCAGCAACGATCGCGACACTGCCTTCATTTCCCCCATCAATGCCGGCGAAATACCGTGATTTATAATCCTAAAACAACCCCACTCCCTACATGCCTCCATTAGTTTCCCAGATTGTGCTGGGAAATCTTGCATATCGATTACTGGAATATTACTAGCCCCAGCAGTACCCTTAGCCATTTTCACCATCACCATTTTTTCTTTCCTATCTGTTTTGGGTTTTCCTCTTCCTTTCTTTCTTTTCAGGCTGTGGAATTGTGGTTTATGGGATTTGTACTTTTGTGATGGGATGCATGGATTCCGTTTTATAGATGTTTCTTGGGGCTCATTATTTCCCCTTTTGGTCCTTAAAGTATTAACAAATTTCTATTTTGATCCCCAATCTAGAGATTTAACCGATTTAGTCCCTAAGGTTTAAAATATATGTCAATATGGTCCCCGGCCCTAACACTATCACCTGTTTCTGACAAAATGGGAGGCATTCTTGATATTTGACCATCCAGAGAGCATTTGTTTAAAAAATTTAGGTATGTTTTCTTTTAATGGTCCCCTAAATTAACCAACTGCTAATTTGTTCCGACATTTAACCAATTTAGTCCCAACGTTTAAGATGTATATCAAAATGTTTTCTTGCATGAATAATAAATTTTAATCCAAGCACAATTTTTTTTCATAAAGACAAAAATAAGCCAACAAATTTGTCTTCTTTGCTTATTTTTGTCTTTATTAAAATATATTGAGTTTGTATCATAAATTTTTCTCTTCCGGTTCCTCTCATCGAGACGAAGAAATAATCGACAAAAAAAAGCCAAATTCCGTCTTCTTGTAGAAGTAAAATCTTATGATTAGTTAGTTTTGCCTAAAACCTAAAATAACACAAGAAGACTAATGATTAGTTAGTTTTGCATTAAATATTCATGAATTATTGGTTCGTTTTGACAAGAGCAATATACAAAATAAAAAATAATGTTCAAAACTCAAAAATAATTTGAAGTAAATGCTTCCTGAATGGTGAAATATCAACACTTTTATGTGAAAAATTGGCTTTAAGTAATTGGTGCTAAGGGCATCCACAGTGGGCTCTCAAAATGGCTTCCAAGTGAGGCTCCTAACATTTACCTAGCCTTGTGCTCAAATGTTGCCTTCAATGGGCTCCCTATACAAACTCCTAAGGGTGACTCCTATGCTTGACTCCTAGTACAATAGTTAAATTTAGGTAGCCTTCTAGCTAACTCCAAGCGGGGCCAAAGTCTTTAAATGTTTTTTTTAATATGAAATCTTTGAAAAAGTTACCCGGAAAAAGTTGTTCCTAATATATTTTTTCACAAAATAGAGAATGTAATTGCTAGCCCATTGAGTGCACACATCCTCTCTAAATTTAACAAGCTCTAAGAGTGAAAAAGTGAACCCCAATTATGCTTATGTGTACAACTTAGGAGTAATTTTTAGGGAGCCCACTCTGGATGCCCTAAAAACGGGAAACTCGGGGTTAGGTTGGCATTTCCAAGGCATTTCTGTTTGTTCTTCTAGTTGCAAGGAGATTAGTCCAAATTAAGGAAACTGATTTCATATTTTTTTGCCTTACCAAAAAAATTACTCAATGATTTCCATATTAGATAATTATACGGCCGAACAAATCTGAGCCGTCCATAGCCGATCACGGATGATCGTGATCGGCCCAACACCTATGTTGTCCCCGAAGGGACAGCACCCTCCCCCAATTTTAAGTAATTTTACATCACCATATTAAATTCTCGCGATTTCTTTCCTGATAAGACACAAGTACAACAGAACTCCACATATTTATTTCTGCATCTGGGTCAAAATTGATTACTCTTATTATTATTATTTTTTTGTCAGCATACAAAGTTTGACTAAACAGTCTAATTTGGGGCCCAAATTTTGCGACTTTTGCTGTGTAAAAGATGTTACATTCCAAGAGTATGTTCAATCCTTGTGGCTACACAAAGAGACACCCATGCAGTTATGCCTGGACAGGTGCTAACCAGTGCATTGTTCTCGACTCCCTCCGCAACAGAGCACGCATTTTTTTTGTTACTCAAGTTTTCAAGATCCGTAAGGGCGTTGTGGATTGAATGTGTTGTTTGATTCCTTGCACATAATAAGTAGGAGAATGTGTGAAACAAAGTACAATATAGTTTTACGTTTTTCTAATTGAGGTGACCGTGACCCCCCATAGCCGGCCTCTAATTCCGTCCTGTGCGTTAGTGTGTTTATATTTTGACTCCAAAATAACTTTAAAAAGTTGATTATGAGAAGCTACTCATTGATGCTCGTTAATTATAATTCTAAAATGTTGGATTTTCTGGAGGGTTACAACCTAAAATTAATTGGTAATATGTAAACTAACTTCTACATGTTAATCAAGCTTAAAAGGATTAATTAGCTGAGTGATATGGGATAAATTCTAACAATGATCAATTTTATTTTGAATTTAAGTTTTGATAAACACGTCCTTAAGGCTTAATGTTGGTTTGAATACTTAACACGTAGTAATACATACATATATATATTGAAAATAGTCAACATATCATATCAAAACGTCATCCGGTACCGATTACATCGAAAGACAGGATTAAAGCCCAAACTACTAGCACGTGAATTGAGAACATCAATAAGCTAACTGGGCCACCGCCTTTCGACACACCTGCCTAAAAATGTAATACATTAAAAATGTAACATTCAAGCATATGTCATTTACCATTTGAGGCTTTTGAGCCAAAAAGTCAAAAAAGTTCAAAACTCATCTTTTAAGAGGCGACTTCGAGAAGATTGCATCACTTTTGAGAAAACTAACCCTGTTCTTTTTATTCGTTTTTGTAGGCTTCAGCCTTATAATGTTTTCACATTTAGAGCGAATAAAACTAATAAATATGTGAAGTTTTGAACGCACAGGTTTCAAGAAGTACTATTGGGTTGAATATTTAGCTTACAAAAGTATAATCACTCCGTTCCAAACTGATAGTCTCTTACGAAAAATGTGTAGTTTTCGGATAAAATAATAAAATAGTTCTATCCATGATTTTTTGTATTTTTTCGCATCAAATTAAAAAACTAATCTAGATCATTAATTTGATACCTTGAAACTCGAAAATTTATGTACATTAAGAATTTTATTTATTTTTGTTTCGAAAATTATACTTCTTTTTGAAGGAGACTGTCGAAATAGGACGGAGGGAGCAATTAAAGTTCAATTTACCATTATTCAAAAGGGAGTGAGGTCAGTAATGAGCTAAATTCCTCATGCGCGTCCTTCTGGAGAAAGTCACGAATTGTATACCCAGGAATCAGGATAGGAGAAGAGAAACTCAACTTCTCCATTGGCAAAAAAACTTAATCCGGTTTTTTGGATTTTTCGTTGTCTTTATTCAATTTTTTTTTGTATTTGTTAGTTTTGCGTCAAGATTTTTTGGTTTCTGGATTCCTCTCGACGAAACGAATCTAACAAGTATAAATTTATGGTCAAACCAAATATTTTTTTGAATAAAGCCGAAAATACTTGGATTATTGGATTAATTGTGGCTTTATTTTAAAAAAATTGAGTTTTGACCATAATTTTATACTTGTTAGATTCGTCTTGTAGAGAGGAATCCAGAAACCACAAAATCTTGACGCAAAACTAATAAATGCAAAAAAAAAAATTGAATAAAGACAAAATGAATAATCCAATAATCCGGATTATGAATTATTTGCCAACCTATATATTATTAATACTCCACTCCATTTTTTTGTTTCTAGATTCTGGAAAACATTAAATTTCACCGTTTTTTCCTTAAATGTTTCTAGATTCGAACTTTTGTTTTGTTGTTGATGACCAGTTTACTGTTTCATATGGCACGTGCACCTTCTGGATAAAGTCCATAAGATCGCTTGGGTTTGGTGAGAAGCCTTAAACTCAAACTTCACCTGATTTGAAACATCAAATTTGAACCCTTCTAGCTCCACCGATCAAGATACACCGACCACGTACCGACGGCGTCGAGGACGCCGTTGTGGGTCCCATCCGATCGATCCGAGCCGTTCATCGTTCTCGGAATCATTCATCGTTCTCAGAATCGAATTCCGAGAACGACGAATGGCTCGGAAGGATCGGATGGGACCCACAACGGCGTCCCCGACGCCGTCGGTACGTGGTTGGTGCACCACGGTCGGTGCACGTTGTTTTACCGATCAAATTTCATTACGTTATCGGCCATCGGCTACTAGCCACTAGGGCCATTGACTTTATGGGGTAGCATTCATTTTGTATTCGAGGCGCCGGGGGCAAGTATATTGGGAGGACTAATCACCGTCGATGCTGTATGGACAACATAGTAAAGTGCAGGGCTTTGCGCTGCCTTTTTAGATTAAGTTGCGCCTTCCCGTAACAACAATTGCTTTTAGGTGATTTAGTTAGCACTTGATTCAACAAGTGGTATTAGAGCAAGGTTACAGGTTCGAGTCCCATGCTAGTGCAAGGGGAGATTGTTGGCTTTATAGGGCCAGCATCCACTTTGTACACAAGGTGCCCCCCACTGGCACGGGGCAAAGCTTATTGGGAAGACTAACCGCCTTCGTCCGTTGGTGCTGTAGCAGCATTGCAAAACGCCTTATGTCTTCCTGTCCCTAAGTGCAGGGCTTTGCGCTGCCCTTTAAAATTAAGTTGCGTCTTCCCCTAACAACAATTTCTTTTAGGTGAGTTGGTTAGCACTTGATTTAACGAGCACAAAATCTCGAACCGTGCATTTTGGTTTGGATCCATTGAGTAATCATCCGAAAACAGATTAAAAAAATTGAGAACTAGGAGATGTGGTTCGGTCCACAAAATTTCACTGTGGAACCGGTGGATTAACCAAGCTGAGACGTTCGTATAAATAAATAAATAAACAATACATCTATATATACACGGAGAATCAATTAAGGGATCTCTTACTTTATTACGATACGAACCTCCCCTCTTCCGGTCATATTTTGATGTTTCGAATTGTTCAATGCATTTAAAACATATTTTCAGGGTTCAGTCCCTGAATTCGTACGAAATAGAACCGATTCAGACTGTATGCACTCCTATCTGGTACTGAACATCCAAAAATTCATTTATCTCTCTTTATTTGTGGAAAATCAACGTACAATTTTCCTTTTTTGCTTACCTCAACTGAGTTAATGACTAAAAAATAAAGTAAAAAGCCGTTCCAATAGTGATATCATACACCATATTGAGGTAAGCAAAAAAGGAAAATTATATACTTCATCCATCTCAAATTGTTGGTTCTATTCGGATTTCGATGTAATTTTTAAAATGTTCATATCTTTAATTCGATCTATAATATTTGTAGAGATTTAAAAAAAATTGCATTATAAAAGTAATTAAAATCTATCAAATAAGATTCATGTTACACATAAAATACGTTACAAATTGAAAAATATGAACAACTTAAAAGTTATATCGAAAACCAAATAGAACCAACAATTTGGGAACTTGGGAAGGAGGGAGTATTAATTCCACAATAGTCTGGTCAAACAAAATGGGTCGAAATGAAAGATTTAGAAGAAACATCCTTACAACACCGTAATTGTCCACCATTCATTCAGTAGTAGTAGAAGAACAAGGACATCATAATGCATGGTATTTGTATTTAGCTAGATAGCCAATCTCTCTCTCTCTCTCTCTCTCGATAATAGAATTTCAGTACTTGATGCGTAAGAGCTCGATAGCGCCTGTTGGGGATTTGGTGGTAATGCGGAGCATCCGGTATTCTTCGAAATTCATGGGGTTATACAAACGAGGGTGCTCTGAGTCCACTAGCTCCTCCGGTGCTCCGAGAGCCCCGTCCTTTGGTCCCAGCACGAACAAAGCTATCGACACTCGTATCGATCCTTCGTAACATTGCACTCTGTGCTTCACGCTCCATAGCCTCCCGTTGCTCCACAGCTGCAAAACAAAATTCGACAACTAGCATTACTTACAAGTTACAATATTAAATTTATCTATCTATATAAATTTATTCTCTAAGTTCTTTACTTATTTTCTCTGTTGGTGATTTTTTTGAAGTTCAGATCACAATATTTGACTTTTCAAATTCGTCTCAACGAGATGAGCCAGAAAATTAAGTAAAAATGTATGAACAGAATTTGAAAAGTTCGGGAGAAAAATAATTAAAAAAATTCTCTCTATTTGGAATTAAATTTCTTTAACTAGTTAAGGGTTGTTCCAAAATTTAATTTTTTTTTTTGCAAACTTCCTTTTACTATTTTCTAACGCTCTACGAAACATGTCATTCTCTCATAATACATCAACCCAAAAGGCAAAAAAAGACACGATAAGACAACTTTAGTAAAAAAGACAGTTTGTGTAACAAGCTAGATAAATAATTTTTTCCTTTATAGCTTGCTATTTTTTAGAAAATTCGGAGAAGCAAAAAATTAACACAAAACTAACAAAAATGACAAACATAATTTTAGTCCCAACCTTGCCATTTATTAGACCGAAAAACGAAAAGGAAATTGACTTATTAT
Source organism: Vaccinium myrtillus (assembly GCA_016920895.1). Taxonomy (NCBI): domain Eukaryota; kingdom Viridiplantae; phylum Streptophyta; class Magnoliopsida; order Ericales; family Ericaceae; genus Vaccinium; species Vaccinium myrtillus. The sequence continues at coordinate 7,164,591 of CM029273.1, read as the reverse complement.
TTCACATAAATCACAAAATTCTTTCAATGTATAACCTACTAAGTTATATAATTTTTTATTTATAAAGCAATACCTTACTTTGGGGGAGATTGAATTTAAAAGCGGCTAGTTAAATGACATCAGAAAACTCTCTGTCTTGCTTATTCAAATTTACACAATAAAATCTATGAAATATTGTAGTTGCTATAGCAACACATTATTTCACTACTTGATAAAATCCTACCGCTGCGAGGTCTCCAAGGTTGACGACGAGAGTCCCAGGCATCGGATCAACGGCTACATACTCGCCGGTCTGCTTGTGCACTGCTTCTAGGCCACCGATGATTTCATCGTCCTGTAATACGGTGAGGAACCCAGGATCGGTGTGCAAAACGGCACCGGTCGAACCAACGTATTCAGGAGTGTAGTTGTATTTGTTGAATCTAAGTTGACAAGGCCACTCATTGAATAGATCACCGGAGAGCCCCAAGCCATGGAGCAACTTACGGCCCATGTCCATCCCAAGGTCGTGTATGGCTTTTGAATATGCCCTTATAATCTCCCTATAACAACAACAATTAGTTGCATGTAAAACAATAGTAAATTAAAAAAAAAACGCGTGTAATATTGTGAGTAAGTTGACTTGGACACTCGTGTTTTAAAAAAAACAACCTTCTTGTACTATTTTTTTGTTAGACATGAAGATAATCTCAATGCAAATATTTAGAAATGTGGGTCCCTCAACTTTTCTCTGTCAAAAGTGAAGAAAAGTTAGTAAATATTTCTGTACTTTTCGTTCATTTCCCTGCAACAACAGAACGAGTATTATTTTAGGATCGACCATGCAACTATATTGTGTTTAGTAAATTTTGTAATTGGTCGCCGGAATTCCTTTCCGTCATTAATTTGTATGGTTTTATTTTATCTTTATTCAAACAAGTTTACGATATTATTAACTGTTAGTATGTACAAATAAAAGGACAATATTACAAATTTAAAAGCATAAAGACAAAAAAAATTGATGATATAGTAGATCGTGGTGGACGCAAGATTATGAATTTGACTTTATGGGGACCATTCGTCAGTAACTTTTACCAAAAATCCAAAAATGTACTAAAAATAGGAAAAAATTGGGAGGAGCACATGGGCCAAACACCCCGGTCCGCCACTGATAGTAGATATGTTAGTAGATATCTAAACTCTAAAGATACAGGAGAGTCTGAAAATCACTACCGAATATAATCTTGAAGCAAAACCATGCATGCATAATAAATAAACACAGAGAGGAGCACCTTTGGTAAGGATCAGAGACACAAAGTTGATCAAAAAAATTATCAAGATTTCCAGGTGCAGCCATGTCATAACACCCCAAGCCTTCAAAAACAGGACTAGCCTTATTAAGCGATGTGTACCCTTTCCCTTCCACCGGATGAGAGTTCCTCAGCTTGATCTCCTCCGGCAAATCCAGCAACGATCGCGACACCGCCTTCATTTCCCCCATCAGTGCTGGCGAAATACCGTGATTTATAATCCTAAAACACCCCCACTCCCTACACGCTTCCATTAGTTTCCCAGATTGTGCTGGGAAATCTTGCATATCAATTACTGGAATGTTACTAGCCTCACCTCCCTTGGCCATTTTTACCATAACCATTCTTTTTTCCCTCTCTATGTTTTGGGTTTTTCTGCCTTTCTTCCTTTTGTGATTTTGTGATGGATGCATGGATTTCTTTTTATAGATGTTTTGGGGGTGATAATATCTTGTCCAAAGGTTGAAAAAATGTGTCTTCGATCTGTGCCTACGTTATTGGGTTTTTCTTTCAACGTGGTAAAGTTTGTATAATTACTTAGGTTTGGCATTTCCAAGTCGTTTCCGTTTTTTCTTCTAGTTGCCAGGGGGCTTTTTTCAGGAAAATGCTAAGTTACTCAGTTTAGTTACCTAGAAAATTACCCGGATATTGAAATCAGTGGCTCAGATTCACTCCTCAGTAAAGCTGAGCCACTGATTTGTCTTTCTGGGAAAATATTCTGGGTTTTTGCATTTTTTTTTTAAAGATGGGTTAGTCCAAAGAAAAAACTGATTCCATATTCATTGCCATATTAAATGATTCAAAAAACCCTAAAACCACACATTTAAACACCCACACACACTGCACACATCCAGTATTTGTGGAGCCCACAAACTTATATGTGTAGTGTGTAATTGGGTGTGTAAATAGGTTATAGGTGTGATTATAGGGTAGTTGTAAATGATTACGGTTTGATCTAGTCAAATTTAAAGTAATTTTAAATCGCCATATTAAATTTCCACAGTTCCATTTCTTGCCGGAAAAAACTACATAACATATTTTATTTTTGCACTTGGGTTAAAATCATATATGAAAATCAATAATGTTATGTACACAATCAAAAGTAAACAACCAATACACAACTACAAGCAAAACGACGTTGTTTTCGAGGAGTCGTGTGAGTTTTGAGGGGAGATGGAGTATTGAGTTGCTGTGGCTTGCTTTATTCTTCTTCTTGGCTGCCATTGGGACGTGAGAGAGAGAGGGGGCTTCGTGGGCTCTGGGATCTTGAGTTTTTTAAAAAAAAAAGGCAAAACAATGTCGTTTTGCTTATGGTTGTGTATTGGTTATTTATTTTTTATTGTGCACGTAGCATAACTATCGTAAATATGAGTATCTAATAGTAATCTTTTATGCTTGAAATTTATTTCTTTGTTCGGACATTCTTAAACCGAAAATTTGACTCCGCCCTTGTGAAATGATTAATTTTTTTTTGGTTATGTTGAATTTTGCGTTTGTTCAGGTAGCCTTCTGTTGTTAGGTCCTTGGGTTTCAGCATAGAAAGTTTGACCAATCAATCTCATTCGGGGCCCTAAATAACTCAAACATATATACTCCCTCCGTTCCTTTTTAATTGTTGAGTATTCTATTTTAGTTATAGAGGGAGGTATAAGTTAGATTTACAAAACAACACACTTGAAAATGGATGGAGGGAGTAATAGTAATCTTTTCGGCTTGTGTCTTTGTTGTTTAAAAATAGTTTCTGTTGGAAAATAAATAATAAAGTTGTCCATTTTTCTAACAACTTAAGTTTTTAGATGAGTTGATGGTTAAAAATCTAATATGGTATCAGAGCAGACAATGGATCTTGTATTCGAACCTCACTGCCTACCTAATCATTAAAATTTACGGATGTTTAACCTGCTTATAGATGAGACTCTGACTACACCGTATACTATCGAGCCAAGTTAATTTGAGTTGATTTTTTATTCATTTTGTAGACTTTTAGCCTTATAATTCCAAATTATATATTGATTTCGATGATTCGAATCCGCATCATTCGTCTTTTCAGGTTTCAAGAAGTACTATTGGGTTCAACGTTGGAACACTAATCTTAGGCCACAAATGACATCAATTTACCATTATTCAAGGAGTGAGGTCACTAATGAGCTAAATTTCCCCATGCGCGTCCCTCTGGAGAAAGTCATGAATTGCATATTCTACCCACCAAAATACACAAACACTCACATAAATGTATAGGACCCACACACATTTATGGGAATGATTGTGTATTTGGATGTAGGAGTGCCACATGCCCACAAGCAAGCCGAGCCGAATTTTATAGAGCTCAAACTCGGTTCATTCGTAAACGAGTCGAGTCTTCATTGAGCGAAGATAGGATAAATTAATTAATGAGCATTTTTAAATGAGCCGAGCCTATATAAATGAGTCGAGCTTTTGTGAGACGAGACGAGCTTTACTGAGCTCGTTTATTAAACGAACTTAAACTCAAGCTCGATTAAATGAGCCGAGCCTAACCATGAATTGCTCGCGAGCAATTTGGTTCGTTTGCAACCTTCTTTGGATGTATATTTTGGGTGCATGTGGTTGTAGACTTGTTGAAACATTAACTTCGCCATTTTACTACCTTTTTTTGTTTCTAGATTCTGAAAATCGTTTTTCATTGTTAGGTTACATAGTAGGGTTGGGCAAGTTTATGTGCACTTCACAATAATTTATACAACTTTTTCAGTACTAGTGGCGGATGCAGAATTTGTGACTAGCAGGGGGTCGAATAACATGTATTTTCATATTTAATAAAAGGTCTTGCTAATGTGTGCCAATTAAGCACACAATAAGTACACAAGAAAACAGAAAAAACACATTCCCCAAAGCATATTTTATACTTTTCAATACATTTACACATATATTTTTATACACTTTTCACACATTTCAACACAATTTTAACATTTTCCTTTATGGACCGCGGATGATGGTCGTGGTAGGTTCGAGGATCTTACGCGGTGTAGCCACCGTTAACTTTATACATCGCAACCTAAAAATGATTGTGTATTTGGAATTTTGGATGTAGGAGTGCCACATGCCCACAAGCAAGCCTTGCCGAATTTTATAGAGCTCAAGCTCGGTTTGTTGGTAAACGAGTCGAGTCTTCATTGAGCGATGATAGGATAAATTAATTAATGAGCCTTTTTAAATGAGCCGAGCCTATATAAATGAGTCGAGCTTTTGTGAGACGAGACGAGCTTTACTGAGCTCGTTTATTAAACGAACTTAAACTCAAGCTCGATTAAATGAGCCGAGCCTAACCATGAATTGCTCGCGAGCAATTTGGTTCGTTTGCAACCTTCTTTGGATGTATATTTTGGGTGCATGTGGTTGTAGACTTGTTGAAACATTAACTTCGCCATTTTACTACCTTTTTTTGTTTCTAGATTCTGAAAATCGTTTTTCATTGTTAGGTTACACAGTAGGGTCGGGCAAGTTTATGTGCACTTCACAATAATTTATACAACTTTTTCAGTACTAGTGGCGGATGCAGAATTTGTGACTAGCAGGGGGTCGAATAACATGTATTTTCATATTTAATAAAAGGTCTTGCTAATGTGTGCCCATTAAGCACACAATAAGTACACAAGAAAACAGAAAAAACACATTCCCCAAAGCATATTTTATACTTTTCAATACATTTACACATATATTTTTATACACTTTTCACACATTTCAACACAATTTTAACATTTTCCTTTATGGACCGCGGATGATGGTCGTGGTAGGTTCGAGGATCTTACGCGGTGTAGCCACCGTTAACTTTATACATCGCAACCTAAAAATGATTGTGTATTTGGAATTTTGGATGTAGGAGTGCCACATGCCCACAAGCAAGCCTTGCCGAATTTTATAGAGCTCAAGCTCGGTTTGTTGGTAAACGAGTCGAGTCTTCATTGAGCGATGATAGGATAAATTAATTAATGAGCCTTTTTAAATGAGCCGAGCCTATATAAATGAGTCGAGCTTTTGTGAGACGAGACGAGCTTTATTGAGCTCGTTTATTAAACGAACTTAAACTCGAGCTCGATTAAATGAGCTGAGCCTAACCACAAATTGCTCGCGAGCAGTTTGGTTCGTTTGCAACCCTCTTTGGATGTATATTTTGGGTGCATGTGGTTGTAGACTTGTTGAAACATTAACTTCGCCATTTTACTACCTTTTTTTGTTTCTAGATTCTGAAAATCGTTTTTCATTGTTAGGTTACACAGTAGGGTCGGGCAAGTTTATGTGCACTTCACAATAATTTATACAGCCTTTTCAGTACTAGTGGCGGATGCAGAATTTGTGACTAGCAGGGGCTCGAATAATGTGTATTTTCATATTTAATAAAAGGTCTTGCTAATGTGTGACCATTAAGCACACAATAAGTACACAAGAAAACAGAAAAAACACATACCCCAAAGCATATTTTATACTTTTCAATACATTTACACATATACTTTTATACACTTTTCACACATTTCAACACAATTTTAGCATTTTCCTTTATGAACCGCGGATGATGGTCGTGGTAGGTTCGAGGATCTTACGCGGTGTAGCCCCCGTTAACTTTATACATCGCAACCTAAAAATGATTCATAACTTGAAATTTTAGGAAGTTTTACCCCAAATAGAAATTATATTGCCAAGTTTCCCAAATGATAAAATCTACATTTGATAAAATCTAGCACTTGATTTTATCAAATGAGAAAGACATATGATTAAATCAAACACAAAAAGTGTTACTTTTTATTACTCTTTTGTCTTTGGATTTAATCAAATGTCTTCCTCATTTGATAAAATTAAAGTATTAAATTTTATCAAATGTAAATTTTATCATTTGGGAAATTTGGCCTCGCGTGTACGGGATTGATAATTTTGGTATAAAGTCGACAGGCTGTTAGGGTTTGGTGAAATGCTGAAACTTTCACCGGATTTGAAATATATCACTGGTTTCATTACGTTATTGACTACGTGGCTTAATTGTACACATTTTCTTTTGCTACTTCTGTGACAATGAATGGTTCCATTTTTCAATTAGTGGTATTCCACTAACAAAAAAAAATAGTTTAAAAAAAAAAATTTACACAGGTCATTCTCTCACAATAAATCATATAAAAAATCGTGAAAAATAAGTTTATTCTAAGAACACCTTTAGCGGAACACCCCCAAAAGACTGAGTTTGAATCTTACTAGGTTTGAAATATACGTCGCTTACGACCTATTTGGTTGCGGGATCCGGAGACCGATGACTCATCTTCCTCCCCTAATTCTAGATTTACGATTACATCTACGGTTTGGAAGCAAAAATTAATGGAGGCCGGATGACATTACCCCCTTTCTAATCTGGCACAATCCATCCTAGGCCATATTAGTTAGTCCTCACCTAAGAGCTGTCCATATTTTATCTGCCCTCCTAGTTTGGCCTAATCCACTAGAGGCCCTGTAATTTATCTTTATCTCAAATTTTAATTGCAAAACAAACCAACTACTACTATTTTATCCCCATATTATTAAAATTTTCTAAACCAAGTACTATTTTATCCACATTTCATTAACGTTACATCAATGTGGGTCCACTTTCCATAAAAAATACTCCATCCTATATTATCTTCCCTTGCTATTATATCTACCTAAAACTCATCCTGCATCTAATTGGTTACATTATTGTACCTGTACGTTGTACTAATTGCACATGCAAACGTCAATGTTTTTGTTGCCTGACAGTAATGGATGGATCCATTGACCAACTGGGGTGATGTTTTTGTTGCCTGACAGTAATCTACTCTATCCTAGGGGACATGGGGAGGGGGATGGGTGGTTACGGGAATCGAACCCTGCCCACATGCATGTGAGTATAAGGGAGACACCAACTGCACTCCACTCCAACTGGGGTGAGGTTGGCTTTTAGATTTGAAATATATTGAGTAGTCACAATAGCTTACTTTGTTGTCTATGTGCATGCAGACATCAATTTCCTTTTTACCCCTACTGTGGTGAAGGGGGCTAAATAATCGTCGAACTGTGAATCCAGTCCGAACCAATTTAAATAGGTCAATTTAGTTCGATTTTTTAGTAGTCTGTTTTGGTTTTTGTTTATAAAAATGAAAAACCAAATAAAATACTAGTTTGATTTGAAGATTTATGCTCACGGTTTTGGTTCCAAACCCCAATCTTAGATATTACATTAAGTTGACACTTTTTTTTTTTGGAAAACCACTAGAGGATAATAGAGTAAATCATGATATATTTTAATCATATATAATTAGCACATTTTATTAGCGACTATTAGTGAGTTGAATTTATTTTAATGACTTTTAGTGAAATTGGTTCAAAATCAAGTTTCATTTTCAAGTTTTACGGGAATCTTCGTTGCTTCTAATAATTTGTAAGCAAATTATCCAAGTTTAGGGAAACTGTGATTCGAAACCGGAACTGAACAATATTCTCATGGTTTGGATTGATTCCGTTCTATGCATTTTGGGAATTGGTTTCATTATGAAATTTCCAAATTCGTAAGAATTGGTTTGATTCTTTGTTTAACACAAATCCGAATCAATCTGGTCTATGCTCACTTTGGCCTATATATTCTGTGGTTGGTCTGTTTTTGGATTTGCTGATGTATTTCTGCTCCCTGTTTTCGCTTTAAATTAAACTTGAGGATCCAAACATGGAGAAATAAGAGTAATAATTGGAGAGAAAATTTGTTGATCATGATATTAAAGTTGAGCAAACGCAATCCCAAGCAAAATGTTTGGACTCCCTTCACTGTCATCCGATAAATTAGGATCGATCGATCCGAGAAACAGAAGATTTAGACGCAACAGAGAGAGGCCAGTGGACTGACTCTCCCATCCCTTTTTACTAGATAGGTTAATAAATAACCATTTTGAATTTTGAGCCAAAAATGATAGGGAACAATTTATAATAATCTTTTTATATATTTTATCTATCCACATTTCTATCAACACTTAAATAATATTATTCATTTTACTTATACTCTAAAATATTATTTCCTCTCTATCAAAATAACTCCGATCCATAAGGAAAGCTCACATTTTTGCTCAATTTCAGAAACTGTTTTTTGAAGTCAAAACCGAAAATCTTTTTATTTTGGAAAGCTTTGATTTCTGATCAATTAAAAAAACGTGTGTAAAACGTGTTCATAATCAGCTCGCTAATTGATTCAATTAGCGCTCTGATTGATATCGATTGATTACATTTCGTTTCCAAAAATTGTTTTTGACCGTTCCAATTTTCTGCTATAAAAAGGGAGTACTTCTCCATTGTTATTCATTCCGAAAAATATAGTCTTCCACATTTAAATTCCAGAGAGCAAGAAGGTCGAAACAGTGTAGTGTAGTCGGTTTTCTTCTGTGCAGAGAAGGCCAAAACAGAGAGTGAATTCTGGGCTGTTTTATCCTGGGGACGGTGTGGTGTGTTGAACTGCTTGCACAATTTGGGCAGAGCCGCGAAACGTCTTCAAGAGAGCGACCTAGTCCGCGGCTCAGCCATAATTCATTTTGTTTGGTAATCTATTTCATACACAGATTCTGAAGTAACACGTTCTTATTTTCTTTTTTTTGCACGGCAAAAGAAAATTTATAAATCTTCGAAAACACATTACAAAGATTTAAAGGAGCCGAGGCAAGACAAAACATTGCCACCACGGACCCAAAGGGAAATAACAACACGTTAACAAGGAGTCAACGAGAAAAGCAAAACAGGCAAAAGGGATAACAACCCTAAAACCGCACCAAACTTTGCACCTCCAGGGAAAAAATCAACAACCTTGCAAACCCCAACTACTGCAACAAACTCTCAGCAAAGAATACCCCGAAGCATCTCCACAACCACCCCTCCAACACACTCCAACAGGCAAACCAAGGAAATACTGACAAAATCCCAACCCCCAAATCCCTTAGATGAATACTGACCAAATGTAAGACTTGACCGCAAAAAGATATCCCTTTTGCATCCACATGATTTAGCCCATGACTTGTGAGATTCTCTTTCCAGCCTTCAGATTGCAACATATGGGCTCCAAAGATCAACTCCAACTTTCAAAATACACTAACAAACCGGACCTCCGAAAATAGCAGCAGAAACAGAGGAGAGATGGCTGCAAACTCTCAACAATAACCATAGCCGTGGCCAGAGAAAGACATGACTTGTGAGATTCTCCATCTAGCCTTCAGATTGCAGCGATTGGGTTCCAAAGATCAACTCCAACTTACAATCAATTAGACTACAAGGCATACTCCAAAACATAAATATCAGCACCAATTCATCATAACAATTGAAGCTAGAGAAAAGGTGAAACAATCTCAAGAACTAGTAGCAGCAGAAAACGAAAAAACCCAAACCAGAAACCAAGAGAACCGCCACAGCAATGAAATAAGCAAAACCAGCAAACAGATAGGAAGCCACACAGCAGCAGTAATAGCACGAGACAATAGAATCAACATCGCAGCAACCAGCAGAAAAAACAGCAGCAGCAGAAAAACCCCAGCAGAGATAGCCAAAGCATTGCCCAAAAGACCCCACACAAACAACAAACAAGCCCACCAACAAGACCTCACACAAAGACCACACACCAACGAGACCCAAACCACCCACCCAACAGCAAACAAGCCCAGACCCCCAGCCCTACCAAACAGGAGAACAACATTTGGAACTAACCCAAAAGGCTACTCTGAGTTTTATGAGATCCACCAATTCTTCCCAGCAAATGAGATCCACCAATCCACCAATTGATCAGGCCTAAGTAAGATTTTTTGCAGATAAGGGTCACGGTTGACAGTTGGCCCTTTGCTTATTGAGGGCTTCTATTTCTGCTATCTTGCTAATCACTTCTTCTTCGTTTCCATCATAACTAAGACCCATAATTTTATCCACTGCCCATATTGCTTGTGCTTCATTTAACATAATTTTATTTCTGTTGTTTATACCCGCTGAAGAGATTGAAGCAGACAAAGCAGCCGAAGCAATTGCAGACCTTAGGACCACACACTTTTTGTTCTTTTTCCCTTTGTGGCCTGTGTTGACCTTTGAGAATCCCAGAATCTCGTTTATGTTTTTTCTATTCCTTTTCCCTTGGATATTTTTAACTGCAGCATTGATAGGATTATGATTTGCTTCAGCTAGATCTTTGTTGAGTTCTATTTCCTCATTTCTCCCCAATGGGTTGTCAACAGGTTCATCCAAGTTGTTGTCATAATCATTGTTTCCTTCATTATTGTACTCTTCTATGTCTGAATCAGAAATAACTCTGCTTTCCTCCAAATCTTTTTTGTTTGTTTCATTGTACTCTAAGTCTTTTGAGCTCCTGCTTTGTAATTGACTATTAATTGAATTTGCTCCCACACTATCTGCCACTATCTCACTTCCCACTGCTGATTTATCAATTTCCAAGGAGGAGTTGTTTGTTCCAATTACTTCAGCCGCCTCATTAATTGGCAGAATGGGCACATCTTCAACTACCAAGTTTACTTTTGAATTTTCTAAAACATCATTGCACACTCCAATCTGTTCCCCACATTTTGACTCCATATCAGCCATATCATCTTCCTCATTGGGCACAGTCTTTTTCATGGATAATTCAGAATAAATATCAAATAGACTGTGCTTGATATATCTGAAAGATTCTTCTTCCACAACACAGACTGAATAATTATCCTTATCAACAATCAACTCTATGGACCCTTCAATTTTTTGAAATTGATTCGTAGCAATCAAGATCTTAGCACTTACAAAAGAAGATCCTTTAAGAGTAGACTCATCTACCTGTAAGAACTGGCCCCATTTGTTCCCAATCTCTTTGAAAGTTGGATAGTCCCATGCATTGAGAGGCATTCCATAGCATGACAGCCAAACGAACCTTTCTTCATTTGCTTGCTCTCCTTCCCACGGTTTAATAACTTCAAACCAATTTGACATCCAATCTTTCTTCATAACTGAATCTCTAATTTCCACATTAGAGAAAGTAATAATAACATGTCTTCCACCAATGGCTTTAATTTGAACTTCCTGAACTCCTTCCGTACTGAATACATGTTCTAAATCTTTAGCAGAAACTAATTTACTAATTTTTGCCACATCACTTCTAAACAGCCATCCATTCCCAACAGTTTGAACCTTGATGCTGCCCATATGATCCTTGGTTATGGAATTGTTTACCTTTATGTTCCTCTTTTCCCCTTGTTTGCTCGATTCAGCGCAATGCCCTTTTTTCTCCATACTTCTTTACCCCTCTTTGTGTTTGCGATAACTTGTTGTCTATTATTCCAAACCTTCCCATGAATGGACTTATTGCCTCCGCTTGCATCTTGAATCTTGTTATTCCAGATCTTCCCATATATTACTTCTTTGCCTTTGCTTCGGTTATCCAATTTCTCTGAGTGGTTGAAACTATAATTTCTTTGATAGCCTTGTTCATCCACCTTTCTCATGAATCTGGCAAATTTGACGACCAATTTGTTGCCCCAATACCATGAGTCCTTCACCTTGTCAATCGCTATTTCAGCATCTTCAAATCTGGAAAATCTTACAAAGCCAAAACTTTTGCCTGAGACTTTGCTTTTTTTGTTTGGAATGAACAGATCCATAATTTTCCCAAATCTTGAGAAGAGGTTGTAAACCCATATTTTGCGTATTTGGTCTGGAAGATTATCTACAAAAACTGTTGAATGCTGCGGATGACCTTCATTTCTCAATCCCATCCTCTGAAATCCAAACTTACCATTCATCTTTCATCTATAGGATCAGTAGCCCTCAAAAAGCCCTATCTATCCAAAACCCCCAAATCGAGCGACCAGAATCAATAGCCCACAAAAGCCCTAACCACTGCCTGTAGATGTGTTATTTCTCTTATTGTGTTATTTCCAGTCGGGAGCCTTTAGCTCAAAAATCTGATCGAGAAATCCCCAGAAAAGCAAATAGAAATCCCTTGGACCACAGAGGCGATTGAAGTACGAAACCCACAAAATAGATGAAGAAAATTGTAGATGGAAGACTAACCTTGTTGAGCAATTGATCAATTCTGATGATGAACACTATGGATTAACCTCTCTCTCTCTCTCTCCAATGGAGGCTAGTTGATGGAAGACTAACACGTTCTTATTTTCAGCAATTGTTCCAACAACTACACATAGAAAGAAAGAAGAACAGTGCAATCGCCACATCGTGTCATGTAACAAATTAACCAGTCACAATCTATCATATTTCCTCCGTACCAAAATTTTAGTTGAGAATTTAACATTTTAAGGGGACATTACCATTACTTCTCAACATAAATTGATTTCCAAAGTTACCCTTGTACTATATATGTGCAGTAAATTTGAAATCCAATACAATTTTCCCTCCATTTTTTGAAATTTGGAAAGAGAAGGAAGGGCAAAAAATAAAATGTATTACTTTAATTTTTGAGGCATCCAATAATAAAAAGATGGACCAAAATTTTGAAACGGAGAGAGTATCATATACGTACTACTTATAGTATTATAGATGTGCGTCGCAATTAGTGGGATGAGATGGATCACGCCGTTACATTGCCCATTGTCTGCTACATCTACGATGTATGCACACTCTTGATAAGTTGTAAGTATGTAACTAATTTTTTCTTTTTAATTGACCAAGTATCCGGATCAGTCTATGAGCATTTTGACACAACAGTTCTATTTACTTTTCTCTTTGCTAGCGAGCTAGGCTTTCAAAAAGGGCAGGAGAGATAGTACTCATTACCCGTAGTAAGCAGAAATTGTCCGTATATACATACTATGGGCTCCTTTGAAAATTAAAAAAAAACCAAAAATTGGTTTTTTGATTTTTTCGTTTTGTCCTTATTCAATTTTTTTTTGCATTTATTAGTTTTGCTTCAAGTTTTAGTGGTTTATGGATTTTTCTTGACTAGACGAATCCAAAGAGTATAAAATTATGGTCAAGAGTAATATTTTTTTGAATAAAACCTAAAATAAACCAAAATTCTCCAGTTTATTGGTTTAATTTTGGCTTTATTAAAAAAAATTTTAGTCTTGACTATAATTTTATACTCTTTGGATTCGTCTCGTCAAGACGGATCCATATACCACAAAAATTTGACGCAAAACTAACGAATACAAAAAAAAATTGAATAAGGACAAAATGAAAAAACAAAAAAAAATCAATTTTTGGTTGTTTTTTGCCAAAGCACCCCTATATATAGTAGTCCACTACGCCTTTTTTGGGTCTTGGGCTTCATGCATGGAAAATTGATGTAAACGTTGGGGAGTACTGGTGCTGCCCTGACCGCCACCAAAATGAAGCAAATTTGCAGTTCTAAAACAGTGAAAGCTTTAGACTTCAGCCACCCAAATTATCCTTTTAGGTCAAGATGTCCATCAATCCCCGACAACTCTCTCTCTCTCTCTCTCTCTCTCTCTCTCAGGCACCCTCCTCACTTTGAAAGAAAAAAATGTCACTATTGGCGTCTCGCTTTTAACTTTTTTCCTGTGTTTTTTTGTTGCGTTTATGCCTATGGGGAAATTGCTGTAAAATGGAATTAGGGGCATATAATTTCGAATACATGGTGTACTTTTCCCAAATTAGAGATACATGGTAAGAAGAAAAACAATTGCAAAGACATGGAATGGGGGACAAAATTACCCATGACTGAAATTTTGTTCTCAAAACAAACCCAACCCTCTCTCTCCTGTGAAAATTCGAAGGGATTGGTGAGAAGACAAAGTCGGTGATTTTTTGCTGGTAGAAGAATCCGACGACTGGAGACGAGGGCTTTCCGGTGGCGTTGGTCGTCGACTCGTCGCCTTCTGCTGTTGTCTCTTCCACCATGATGGATTCTTTTGAGCCCTAAAAACGACAAGGAACTACTGAAGAATATTTTCCTGGAGCAGAGCTGTCTTTTTTCCTCTATTTATGGTTTCCTTTTTACCCTCCAAATCAACAATTATTTTATTAGAAATTTATGGTTCCTTTGATTCCGTCTTTTTTCCCCTGGGATTTTGTTCTCAAAACAAACCCAAACCTCTCTCTCTCCAAACCCAATTAGTTTTAAAATGCACACAAGGTGTTTGGTTAAATGTCTCAAAGAAATATGGGAAACTGTTAAATGAAGATGGAGAGTGGCAGCTGGGATTCTATGGGAAACTCACTTGGGAAACTAGCTTGGCGGCAGAGATATGGGGAATTTATAGAGGTCTGACTATAATCTTGGAGAAAAGTATGCCCAATGTGCTGATTGAATCAGATTCCATGGTGGCAGTTAAGCTGTTAAATGAAGAATTGGAAGGCAACCACCCACAAGGAAATATGATCATGGAAGCTAAGGCTTTGATGGCAAGGACTGGTGCGACCCTCAAACATATCTATAGGGGAGCTAATGAATGCGCGGACCACTTGGCCCATCTTGGAGCAGAGCAAGAAGAACACCTCATCGTCACTGAAGTCATGCCTCCCTCGCTTAGAGAATTTTTTATTAGAGATAGGCTTGGCACTAGACTTATCCTAGATTAGTTTTGTTGGATGTCTTTCTGTAGGCACTCTCTTGGCTTTGGCTTGAGCCTCTTTGCTGTTGTTTAATTTTCCGTTTCACCCAAAAAAAAAATGTCTCAAAGAAGATGCATTTTCTTTTCATTCTCAAGGACCAATTCGGGTGCAATTAATTTTTTGAAGAGTGCAACCACATTCCATGAATAGTGCAACACGGACGTAGGAACAGCGCAAAGAGAAGAATATATTTCCAGAAAGTGTGACTTGACAACACATTGCAACCCCATTTGGATCAACTAGGGCCAGGGATGGATCCAGAGATCCAACCCAGTGGGGGCATTTTATTAATTGTAAACGTGCAATTTTTTTTCCTAGTCAATGATTTTGTTAGGTACAAGAAATTGTGTAAGATCAATTCCAAACCTAACATCAGACAAAAAAAATTTCAACAATGAACGTTGCTGGCCTAGTGGCAAGAGGGAAGGTATTGGTTTTGGAGCCAAAGGTTCAAGGTTCAAACCTCAACAATCCTATGTGATAACCTTTCTCATTTTGTGGCTTAAAAAGGAAGAGGTAAGATTCGAACCCACTTAAAAAGGAAGAGGTAAGATTCGAACCCAAGACCTCCGACTTGGAGATGAAGCGCCTTGCCACCAGACTACACGCGAGTTATGTTACCTAGTTCGACACAAATTATATATATACAAAACTTATTTCCCAAAATTAATTTTTTTTACATTAACAAGTGGGGGTTAGCGGGGGCACGTGCCCCTGCATGCCCCCCTTGGATCCGTCCCTGACTAGGGTGCAAATAATTTTTTGAAGAGTGCAACCACATTACATGAATGGTGCAACACAGACGTAGGAACGGTGCAAGGAGAAGAATATATTTCCAGAAAGTGTGACCTGACACACACTACAACCCTGTTTGGACCAACTCGGGTGCAAATAACTTTTTGAAGAGTTCAACCACATTCCATGAATGGTGCAACACAGACGTAAGAACGGTGCAAGGAGAAGAATATATTTCCAGAAAGTGTGACCTGACAACACACTACAACCCTATTTGGACCAACTCGGGTGCAATTAATTTTTTGAAGAGTGCAACACAGATGTAGGAACGGTGCAACAGGGGCGTAGGAGGAGGGAGAGTGAGGGGGTTGGTTTACTGGGGTTTTTTTAGACAAGGGTATTTCGGTTCACACAAAAATTGGTACCATGTATGTGCAATTAAAATTTTCCTTTTCATGTTGGGAGCAATTTCCATAAAAGTACACCATAAGTTTGCAATAAGTTGCCCCTACTTCCATTTTTAAGCAATTTCCCCTATGCCTATTGCTTTTAGGTAAAACTTTGTCCTCACTTGACGAAAATTCTGAATCCGCCCCTTAGAGCATCTGCACTCATACACCAAATTTTTACTCAAATTTGAGTAAAAATTTGGTTAAAAACTTGATTTGATATCACCCTTCCAATGGGAAACCACTCTTTTACCAAATTCTAGTTAAAATTTTGTCAAAAACAAATTTTTTTTTTCACTTTGGCTCCAAAACTTTCCCACCATTTTGTCAAAACAGTTTTTTTTTTTCATTTTGCCTCCAAATTTCTTTCAACCTGACAATCAAAAGGTGTAGAAAGGCAAAATGAAAGAAGAAAAGTGAAGGATTGGGTAGCAACAGAAGCTTTACTGATGTTGTAGTGAACAAATAGAGCCGTTGCTTATTTGATGTTGGATTTGGTGTTGAGCAAAATTGGTGAAAAATTTGAGTATATTTGGTGAAGGAGTGGAGTGGTTTTTTTTTTATGATTTTTACTCAATTTTGAATTTGATTGTACATTTGGTGTAGAAGTGGAAATGCTCTTACAACAACAAATTCTGAATCCACCCCTTACAACAAATTAACCCAACTGCTCCACCAATCGATAGCGATGTGGGAAATCAACAATATATGCTTTAAGGATCTAATTGAAATTTACTTGTAGCTCAATTTTGTGCCATAGTAATAGGTAGAAATTATACTACATAGAGCCGCCCAACTATGATCGAGTGTTTTTTTTTTATCGGCAAAAAGAGAAATTTATTGATCTTTGAAAATAAATTACAAAGATTAAACGGACCCATTGCACGATGGAGAAACAATAAGAGAACGAGCAACCCAAACAACACAAATGTGGTTGCCTTGTGACACAAAGTTTGTGTCACAATCATTTTTGTTCCTAATACATGCTGATTTCATATGTTCTGGGCTTCAAACTGCAAAAATGCCCTTTTAACCCTTCTTCTTATTATAAACCCCGTTATGATTTCTACCCACAGTGCAATAAAATTTCTCAATTCGCCACAATGATGCTCAGATACTTTTTATACAAGATAAAAAGAAAATGAATCTACCAGGTAATGAATTTCAAAAGGAAAGACTATAATTTGAAAAATAAAAAAAACGACTATAATCAATTTGCTAAAAATAAAAAAAATTAAATTTGCAGTAAATTAAAAACATTAACGAAAAGGTCATTTTTTAAAATCTCAGCGGAAGGTTAGCGGGATAGAATATGTAGGAGTTAGTAATGTTAGAACAGTCAGGAGTTAGTAACGTTAGATGTAAGTTGGAGGGAAACAAACCCAACCCAAATGCGTAAGGGTGTAAGGGAGGCGTCAAGAGCACTCAATCCATTCCACTCGCCGGTCATAAAAAAAGACCACTCCACTCCACTTACAAAAGGTCGATAGGCAGTGGTTCAACACATAGATTAAGAAGCCGACTAGTCAGCGCTTACGGCGCTAAGCGCCTTGCTCGACTAGCGCCTAACGAGTTTTAAAACATTGGTGTTGGGCTAGTTGTTGCTTAAACAAATAAAAAGAAAGAAAAACTAGCTGTCCCGATGGTGTACAATTCTTGTAAAAATAAGTTATGTTTTTGAATTGGGTTGGGGTAACAATTAAGTATTAATGTTTAAAGTTTCAAACACTGATATTTTTTTTGATGAGCATGAGTATATTTGTATATTTACTTAAAAAATAAAATAAGGAGATCTCTAGAATTTCGGTCATCTTTCAAAACAATTCTCGGACACGACATCATTCACAGTTTCAACGTGGAACACCTTTTGTTTGGTTTTTAGCAACTTCCAGAGCCCTCTAAACCGCCAAAGCCTCTGCCATAGTTCCAGAACACACTTTTAACACTACAAAACTCCCTCTCAGTATGATCTCTCCCACAGCTCACCCAGGCAGCAGCACCTTCCCACTTTTCCCTTTCCCCAGGCTCCATCAACAGCCATTCTCACAGGCTCCATAAGAGCTCTCGGTTCATTCTCTGTTTTCTTTCTTCCTATTTCTTTCGTTGTTCTCCCTTCCTCTCTCTTGTAAACTATACAAACCCTCGTACCTTTACCTCAAATCGAAGGCCAAGACTCGAGATCCCGGTTTGTCGCAGATCCCAGGGTTGATTCATATTCCGGTGTTGATTTCGGTTCAAGTTTCCGGCCATTTCTCCTTTGAAAATCTGCAGATTCCGACCATTTCCGGTCAATTTCAGGTATGCTCCGGTTGAGCTTTTTTACGGCAGTTTGATTGGTTCCATATTAAAGAGCTGAGCACAAGAAGCCCTAGCAAAGAGCAGACTTCTTTCTTTCTTTCCACCGCCAACCTCAAGGTTCTCTCTCTCTGCGTATGTACTCTTTTATTAATTTATTTTTTCTTCTATGAATTTGGGGTTGGTTTGAAGCTGAAGAGCAATCTGTTTCTGGGTTTTGCAGATCTGATTCTTCCTTTAATCTCAGGCTCCAACACAACATTTGTGTAAGTCTGTGCAATTTGGGTTTTTAGTACTAGTTTTATGCATTTCTCGTGTACAATTTAAAAATTTGTATACCTTTTCCATATAATTCAATTTATTTTTTTTACCTTTGTCACTGCTCAATGGAATATGGTTAACATTTTCCTAAAACCTAAAACAAAAGGGAGGAGATAAAATCACAAAGATTAAAATCTTATAATATTAGGTAACTTATATTCACACCCCCAAAATTGTTATCCACATCTTTTTTTTTTGTTTTGTAGTGATATTTTTCCACCTGAAAATTTTACTAGAAGACTAAAAAAAGAGGTGTGGATATCAATTGGGGGTGTGGAAATCACTACCCTAATCTTATCTAAATATATATGCATACAGGGGTCAAGGAGAGAGATGCGTGAGTGGACATTTTGACCTGAGAGGATAATTTTGGTGTAGTAAAAGTTTTCTAGGTTTTGCTTGTGGCTAGGGCAGCACCACTCCCCAAGTTTTACATCAATCTTGCATGGATACAGACATACAGTCCAAGACAGAAAAAAGTAAGAACAGAGTTTTACTACAAAAGGCTAAGAAAAGGACAAGTCCAGCTTCACACTAGTAAAGGGGTAACGTTTGAAAGGAGAAAAACTTGGGGGCAAATAGGGTATGGGTGACGTGGTACCCTCTCGGTGCGTCCAAGCCGTCCAAAATTGCATCCGACGGTTCCGATTGAAATGCACTTTTTGAACTTTTCTTTTTAAAAAAAATAAAAAATCGGACGGGACTTTTAATCCAGACTATCAGTTGTAATATTGGACAGCCCGAATGCACTGAGATGGTACCACGTGGTACCCTCCCCGTATCCAAATTCTTCTCGTTTGAAAGTAAACCTTTCTCTATTCATTTCGCTTTTATGAAAGTTTTTTTTTATAGTTATTTGGAATCGATGTTTGCTTATTGACATATTGTGTAAGTGCTGTGTGGGATTCCATCTTAAAACAGAAGATAGGTGTTTTCCTAAGGCTGCCATCCCTAGTGTTAGGAAGTAGGGTTGAGCAAAAAAAAAAAGAACCGAACCGAACCAGAGAACCGGTTCTTTTTTTCGGTTTATAAACTTTCCCGGTGTTCTGAGAATGTAAAATTTTTTGAAACCGGTTCGGTTCCCGGTTCATGGAATTTTTGAGGTGAACCGAACCGAACTGAACCGGAAATAACATATGTACTAGTACTAAAAAATGAAGGGGGTGGGATTTGAACCAACGACCAAACGCATGGGAGGCAACGAAAAGCGTTCTGTACATATGTAGGAAATAAAACTATTTATAGTAGTTACCAGTATTACTTTACTACTCCATCCGTCCTAATTTCTTGGTCCTTCTTTCCATTTTGGGATGTCCCAAAATATTTGTCCCACTTCTAAAAACATCCATCAAAACTGAGTCACTTTCCAATTTTACCCTTAAAAAGTACTTTTCCCATCTTAATTGGCTAGTCTATTATCTTTTATTTTATAACGGTTTTTATGATTTTGAAAATTTTGTATAATAAAACTAATTGATATCTATCAAACAAGATCCATATTGAATATGTTTTGACTTTCATATAATAAATTAGCCTCACAAATTTGGTCACAGTAATATTGACTGGATTTAGGGGCAAAATAGAAAAGTCAATGCAAAGTTTTCACACCCCTTAAAAACCCACTTCCCCAAAAGGGGCCAAGAAATTGGGACGGAGGGAGTAGTAAAGTAATACTGGTAACTACTATAAATAGTTTTATTTCCTACATATGTACAGAACGCTTTTCGTTGCCTCCCATGCGTTTGGTCGTTGGTTCAAATCTCACCCCCTTCATTTTTTAGTACTAGTACATATGTTATTTCCGGTTCAGTTCGGTTCGGTTCGGTTCACCTCAAAAATTCCATGAACCGGGAACCGAACCGGTTTCAAAAAATTTTACATTCTCTGAACTGAACCGGGAAAGTTTATAAACAGAAAAAAAGAACCGGTTCTCCGGTTCGGTTCTTTTTTTTTTTGCTCAACCCTACTTCCTAACACTAGGGATGACAGCCTTAGGAAAACACCTATCTTCTGTTTTAAGATGGAATCCCACACAGCACTTACACAATATGTCAAAGCCAACGCCCCTCTCTCTCTTCTCCCATTCTCCAGAAACTTCCCAGACCCAAATCCCACCGCCCCTCTCTCTCCCCCTCCCACTCTCACACCTCACCCAGCGGCGACGACATCTCTCTCTCTCTCTCTCGTTGCCGTTGAGCCTACCGCCGTCGCGTTGCAGTGTCATTTTGGATCCGGATTGGAGAATGAAGAAGATGGATGATGGTGGAGAAGAAGAAGAAGGAGATGGATCGGACAAGAGGTCGACTTCCTCCTCTTTTCTTTGTATATGTACGTATATTAAGGATTTAAGTCAGATCTGTTCATTTTTTTTTTGGGTAATTAGTTCTGTTCGTTTGTTGGTATTGATGTATGTATATGTATGTATATTGGGTCAGATCTGTTCATGTATGTGTAAAATCTGTAGATTGGTTGTGTATGATTTTCATTTCCGATCTCCTCTCTCTCTCTCTCTCCATGGACGAACCGAACCGTCTTGCGAACCGGGACGAACCGAACCGGAACCGAACCGATCCCTAGAAAGTCGGTTTTGGTTCTATGGTTCCTCCGAACCGGTTTTGCCCGGTTCACTCAAAAACCGCTCCGAACCGGATCGAACCGAACCAGTTACACCCCTATTAGGAAGCAATGGAATAAGGCAACACAGATGCGCTCCGTTGGAGATGATTTTGGGTGAATTTGTAATGAGGGTGAGTCCACTTCCTAAGAAGGGTAGATTTTTATATGAGGTGTCACTACAAGAAAAATGGGCTTTTGTGACAAAAATCTTTGTGGCAACTCAAAATTTGCCACTGAAATGATATGTTCAGTGACAAAAGTAAACTTGTCACTAAAACATTGTATTTTGTGACAACACAAGAAAATTGTCACTAGAAAGTTATATTTAGTAACGAGACATAAATATTGTCACTAAAGATAATAATTTAGTGACAAAAACAAATATCGTCACTATAGATTTACATTAGTGACAACTAATTGTTGTCCCTAAATATCTTCATATAGTCCTACTTTACCTTTAAAGTTTATATAATGGAAATTTTTTCATAGTAATTAGTTTTTTTTTTTTTAAAGTTGAGTTCAATTTTAATTAACTAAATTTGGGTAATTTGTTTTTCATAAAAATTTGATCGGGAAATGAAGGTTTGGACTTAAGGAGTGAACATAAGGGTGTGGACTGGATCCTAACTGTTATATATTTTATGTTCACAAATTTACATACAATATCATAATAAAATAAAACATATAAAAATATGTTTACACATCTAATGAATTGAATTTGAGTAACTAGAAAAATTGTACGAAAGGAGCGAAGCATAATTCTTATTAAGTAGACTTTACAATATTCATGGGTGTGTGTGTATGTACATGCATAGTAATATGCATATATAGGATATATATGCATATTTGTTAATGCAATATAGATATAGGCAAAATCATGTCTAAAGGAAATGAGGGTAAGATTGTCATTAGAAATAAATATTACAAGCATTTATGTCTAATATGGAAAATAATGGTGAAAAGTAATGGTTTGTAAGTTTTCATAAAAACACAGCTCAATATATATGCCTCAGGGGCATCTATTAGCAGGACGATAAATAATTGCATGAAACGCTCGTTATATACTATATATAAAATATTTGACGGAAATGTAAATGAATGTAGTGGATGGTCTGATGGTTGATGGGTGGTGCACGGATCCTGTCAGCGCCTACAAAGTGGCAAACGTTTTGGGTAACTTTTTAAATGCTGTCACTAAATGCAATCTTATAGTGGCAGCCTACTACATGTCACTAAAGAGCAAATATTAGTGACATCTTTGTAAAAAAATGTCACTATTAACTTTTAGCAACACATTTTTAGTGACATCCCTATGACATACAAATTTTTTGTCACTGAAACATTTAGTAACAATTTTTCAATATTTAGTGACAATTTTTGCTTGTCATTACAGGCCAATTTTTTTGTAGTGTGTTTGGATGATATTTTGAGGAGGATTTAGAGGGTGGATAAGAGGGCAAACGATCAAATTGCCCCCAGTTTATTAATTTAATTGATAACATGATTTAATTTCATTATAATTAAAATAAATACATAGTACTTAGAATAAATACACAATAATTACACAAAATATATTTAAAGTATATTACATAAATAAAAAAATTAGAAAGTGAAATTTTTAAAAATAAAAAGACTAATTATTTTGGTCTTTGAATTGCTCTCATTAGATATAGGCTGTTTGATCTAGATATTGTGGAGTGTGGGCAAAGGACTTGATTATTTTTCCCCCTTCTTTCTTCTCTCTCTCTCTCTCTCTTTACAAACCCATCTCCTCCTGATCGATCCAACCATCCAACCGTGGTCGTCTTCAACACCCTGATCGATCCTACCCAAGTCTGCCTCCGGCGACCACGAGATCATTGAAGACCTCCTCCTCCGGCGACGCGAATGCTTATGGTTATTGAAGAAGAGATCGGAGTCACACAACACAGAGCAGGTTGCTTGTCTTCCTCCTCCTCCTCCTCTCTCTCTCTCTCACGCACAAATTTGCCCAAAATCACCCGGATTTGGAGGGGTAAATTGGTACCAAAAACCCATAAATCCCCCCTGACTTGCTAACGACAAGGGGGAGGCTGTCGTTAGCTAGTCCGGGTCCTCCCGGATTTGTACTCCCAACAGTGAAATTTTTCGATTAAATCCGGGGGGCGTTTTGGCCTCCCAAACACTGGAGTAGAGTGGGCCCGGAATTACAAATATGGGTGTTTGCCAAATCCGGCATCCAAACAGGGTGATGTTGTAGCTTGCAATATATTACTGTATACATGTCATCACAGCAAGCTCATTATTGGGCTCATCAGTGACTCATTTGGAGTCCTTGTTTCTATTTTCCATTTCCTTTTTTTTTTAGTTTCCCCCTATTTAGTGACCTTATAATTATTTTCAGAATGTTAACTAATGCATGTTCTAAATTGATCGTGGCAGCTCTCTAAATTAGTGTTTAGTGTTAGCTTAAGTTAGCTATCTGGAGGTCCATTTTTTATGCTACTACTGTTTTATTTATTTATTTAATTAATGAGGTTCCTTTACACCTTTATGGCCCATTTGCTGCGCGGATGGGTTTGACGGGATATAGTATAATGGATGAATAATAGTCGGTAAAAAATGGAGTATTTGTATATCTGAGATTTGTTTTGCAATGGATATGAGTAGATGGATGATGAAAATAGGTGACAGGTTACAAAAATAAATAAAAAATTATCCTAATATATATGTGGATATGAGTGGGTGTTGCAAAAAGGGAGGGATAAATTCGACATTTTAGCTTCGTGGATAATTCTAGAGGATTAAACCAGGTGAAAAAAGGAAGAGCCCTTATTCTTTTGTGTGCTTGCTGGGACTTACATTGTAGCTATGTTGAATTGATTTTGTAGCTTTTTGTTTTGATTTATCTAGTGCTTTTATTTGATCCCTCATTCATGTTGCAGCATAACTAAGCGATTAACCATTTACTTTTGACTAGTGGTTCTATCATTGAATATTTATCTCCATTGCTTTTGACTAGTGGTTCTATCATTGAATATTTATCTCCATTGCTTTTGACTAGTGGTTCTATCATTGAATATTTATCTCCATGAGTTTCACATTCCCTAGCCACTAATTATGTTTGAGTCTTGGTGTGTGTGTTTCATGTTATATAAGCCTTTCTTGAATTGAGATGGATACAACTTCCAAGTCAATTGCACGACGGTCAAATATTCCAGAGAACTGTGTTTCTCTCTTCCGAAATTATGGAGTATTTCTAATAGCTTTGTTTAAGGTGTTTCGTATTTTTAGACTTCCTTGGTTGTCTACACTCTTTTATTCAACATTCTGTTGGATTTTGTATTCCGGCGTATCTCTTTGCTCTTATATAGAGCTAAGGTTCCCCCTCACTTTTGATCAATCAAGTTTAATAAAATCATCTTCTTGCCGTTCGAAAAAAAAAATAAAATAAACAAATACACTTTTTAACACAAAAAATCTCACAAGCAATTAAGTCAATGGAAGAATTAAGAACTTACATAATTCGTGCAAGATGCACAATGCAGTTCCGTAGAAAGCGAACTAGACTTGTACCAGTTTGTTTGTATGGATGAAACTGAGTATTAACGGGATCACTGTATACTTGATATCAGTGCCATGTCTCACCATAAGCCTCCAGTCTGTTGGGTTCCAAGGGAGGTCCATACGATCCAAGCCAATGTAGTAGTCCAATTGTCAACGTTTTCAGCAAGAGAATTCCAATTGTCAACACTTTCCCATTCCCTAACCACTAATTATGTTTGAGTCTTGGTGTGTGTGTTTCATGTTATAGCAGCCTTTCTTGAATTGAGATGGATACAACTTCCAAGTCAACTACACGACGGTCACATCTTCCGGAGAAGTGTGTTTCTCTCTTCCGACTCCCAAGCACTAGCATGATTGTATAAGAGAGCCTTGTTATTCCTATCATGCAAAAAACTAACAATCTAAGCATACTATATTCACGTAAATATAAAATCCTAACACGCGAGATATATGAAAAATATAATTGAATTCTATTTCAATAGATTTGATACAGTTACCTCCATCCTCTCAACAATAGCAAAAGACTCTCTAACTCTAGCGATATTCTATGTCCACGATATATGTTTTCGATGAGTCTTCTAAGAGAGTGGAAATTCTCATTTTGGTTCTTGCCATCCTTTTTTTGGAACTCTAAAACTATAAATATTGGTTGATTTTGTTTGATGACTATACTCTTCATCTGAAACCCCTCGGTACACTTCTTATGATCGTGTAAATACTTCAAGAATTGAAGTATGGACCTGTTAATATTGTGAGGTATAATTAGAGAGAGCATTTGCCAATCAATAAGTACACTAGCCCCAAACAATAAAAATTAAATAGAAAACTTACCTAATTAATCTCTTGATATCATCGTTGATGTAAGGATGAGTACCCCTACATAATATGACACTTCTCTCATAAAAATAAGGTTTTCTCTTCAAGATAGTGATCCAAGTGTCCAATTTTGTTGGATAATCGTCGTTGAGAATAAACTGATTTCCACCACCGGTATGATGCCCGTAAAACGATCTCGATAGGCTTGGATGAGAAATGCCGAGGGATGAATTCATTACTCTCTCTTAAATCGGTCAACATCATCGTACTGTTTTATCCTGATTAGGGTGGCGCGATGCAATAGCTTCTTCAAATTTTGGGAAGTTATTGCATTGCGCCCCCTAATCAGGATTAAACAGTACGGTGACATTGACTGGTTTAAGAGGGTTATGAATTTATCTTTTGCGGCATTACTCATCCAAGCCTATTGAGATATTTTTATGGGCATGATACTAGTGGTGGAAATCAGTTTATTCTCTACGACGATTATCCCACAAAATTGGACGCTTGGATCACTATCTTGAAGAGAAAACTTGATCTTTATGAGAGAAGTGTTGTATTATGTAGGGGTACTCATCTGTAAATCAATGATGATATCTGGATATTAATTATGTAAGTTTTCTATTTAATTTTTATCGTTTGGGCTTGTGTACTTGTTGATTTGCAGATGCTCCCTCTAATTACACCTCACAATATTAATAAGTCCATACTTAAATTTTTGAAGTATTTACACGATCATAAGAAGTGTACCGGGGGGTTTCAGATGAAGAATATAGTTGTCAAAGGGAATCAACCAAGATTTATCGATTTGGAATTCAAGAAAAAGGATGGAACGAACCAAAATAAGAATTTTCATTCTCTTAGAAGACTCATCAAGAACATATATCATGGTCATAGAATATCGCTAGAGTTAGAGAGACTTTTGCTATTGTTGAGAGGATGGAGGTAACTGTATCAAATCTTTTGAAATAGAATTCAATTATATTTTTCATATATCTCGCGTGTTAGGATTTTATATTTACGTGAATATGGTACGCTTAGATTGTTATTTTTTTGCATGATAGGAATAACGAGGCTCGTTTACACAATCATGCTAGTGCTTGGGAGTCGGAAGAGAGAAACACATTTCTCCGGAATATTTGACCGTTGTGTAGTTGACTTGGAAGTTGTATCCATCTCAATTCAAGAAAGGCTGCTATAACATGAAACAAACACACCAAGACTCAAACATAATTAGTGGCTAGGGAATGGGAAAGTGTTGACAATTGGAATTCTCTTGCTGAAAGCGTTGACAATTGGACTACTACATTGCCTTGGATTGTATGAACCTCCCTTGGAACCCAACAGACTGGAGGTTTATGGTGAGACATGGCACTGGTATCAAGTATACAGTGATCTCGTTAATACTCAATTTCATCCATACAAACAAACTGGTACAAGTCTAGTTCGCTTTCTACGGAACTGCATTGTGCACCTTGCACGAATTATGTAAGTTCTTAATTCTTTCATTGACTTAATTGCTTGTGAGATTTTTTGTGTTGAAAGTGTATTTGTTTATTTTTTATTTTTGGAACGACAAGAAGCTGATTTTATTAAACTTGATCGAGCAAAAGTGAGGGGGACTCTTAGCTCTATATAAGAGCAAAGAGATATGTCGGAATACAAAATCCAACAGAATGTTAAATAAAAGAGTGTAAACAACCAAGGAAGTCTAAAAATACAAAACACCTTAAACAAAGCTATTAGAAATACTCCATAACTTCCCAGTAGAAGTAGCAGAGATCCCTTCATCAGAAATTGAGATGGATAATCAATGTGCGGGACAATTCGTGCAATGGCTGAGTTGTGTGGTCTAGGAAGTTCAACTACGCAATGCGCGTCAATTTTTTAAACATCTTCCTATTATGGTATGCCAAGATTTCAAGAATGGTGTGGAATGTTGTCAATGCTACAACCATGTTTAGAATTGAAAAACCATCCAATTAATCTATCACAAATCAACACAACTATTCCAGATTCATGCGTATTCTTACTTGGAAGGGGAAAAAAAATCAGCGGACCAAAGTTTGTCAAAATCAATCTCTAATGATCAATGTGCAAGACATATATCATAACCAAATTGTGAATCAATCACCCAATGTTCAACCAAATTGTGAGCCAGTCACCCAATTCCAGATTCATAACAAAGTACGTGTAAACGATTAGATCAAACACACGAGAATAGTCACTAGGCAAACTTCTTACTTGTAAAACTCCAAACAGATCCATCTTGGGCGACAAGTCGACAAAATTAATCACACTAATAATCAATGTGTGAGACATATCTCATAACCAAACTGTGAATTAGTCGCCCGATGTGCACCGCTCCCCTACAGCACCCGATAGAGAGATCATTGCAGCCATGACTCTAGCACCAACAAGCACCAAGCAGAGTGTTGCTCCACCAAGTCCTCTTAAGGTTTCCATAACACCTCAAGCCCGCACTCGGTAAGACACTGCTGGATTTCCACCAGTCATCGAAAAGATGGAAGTAGTCCTCTTAAGGTTTCCATAACACCTCAAGCCCGCACTCGGTAAGACACTGCTGGATTTCCACCAGTCATCAGAAAGATGGAAGATAAGATCTTATCCATATCCTCTTCTTGAAATAAAATTCCCTACAAGATCAACAAAACAAAGACGAGACATTTCGTATATATGAGTCTTGAACTTCTCCAGCTCCAAAAAAGAAGAGGATATACGAGACATTTCGTATATATTTCGTATCCTTTTATTTGAAGAAGAGGATACGAAATGTCTCGTCTTTGTTTTGTTGATCTTGTAGGGAATTTTATTTCAAGAAGAGGATATGGATAAGATCTTATCTTCCATCTTTCTGATGACTGGTGGAAATCCAGCAGTGTCTTACCGAGTGCGGGCTTGAGGTGTTATGGTAACCTTAAGAGGACTACTTCCATCTTTTCGATGACTGGTGGATATCCAGCAGTGTCTTACCGAGTGCGGGCTTGAGGTGTTATGGAAACCTTAAGAGGACTTGGTGGAGCAACACTCTGCTTGGTGCTTGTTGGTGCTATAGTCATGGCTGCAATGATCTCTCTATCGGGTGCTGTAGGGGAGCGGTGCACATCGGGCGACTAATTCACAGTTTGGTTATGAGATATGTCTCACACATTGATTATTAGTGTGATTAATTTTTTCAGACTTGGGTCCCCTGCCTTCCCCCCCGGCATACCTTAATAGGAAGATGTTTAAAAAATTGACGCGCATTGCGTAGTTGAACTTCCTAGACCACACAACTCAGCCATTGCACGAATTGTGACTAATGGCTGCTAATGGGTATTGTGTGCCAAAACTGTTTCCCCTTAATCTCTGATAGCTATGGAGCTATTGCAATGAAATTTGTGAAACGGAAATGAAGCAAAAATGAAATGTAAAGAAGAAGAAGATGGAAATGTGAATTGTATTGAAGGTGTTTGATAAAATGTAACAGCCAAAGGAACTCTCGTCCAATGGATTTACAAATAGAAACTCTGTTCGAATTGTTTTACAAACCAACTGAATGAATTACAATCCACTAATCTACTGATTTTATACATCTAAACAACGTAGATACTCCATCTAAAAGCTAGTTACATAAGCTTACACCTTCTTGATCCCCTGCACCTCACGTGCCAGAGCTGCTCCCATGAGGGCCAATGAACTGCTGCCAGCTGGAACTGCAGCTGAAGTGGTAATGATACGCTCCCCTCCTTGAGCTCCATGGCTTAAAATTGGGAAATCTGTCCTGCAAGGAACTGTAAAACTCCCATGTAGCATCTTCTGGAAGTGCATCAGACCACTGGATTAAGAACTGAGTAGCAAGCCTGCCCTTGTGCTTAACCAAACGCCTATCAAGGACTGCCATGGGGGTTGGGTCCAATACCCCAACTTCTGTGATAGAGGGCAAGGAGGACTGTGGTACAACAAGATGTCGTAGCTTCCTTTTAATCTCGGCCGTCCGATACACTTTTGGACTGCCCGGATGCAACGTTTGGGTACCACAAAGGCTCGGCCACATGGTATCCAGTAGGTACCCAAAAATTTTCCCCAAAACATTGAATAATATGATAAGGGCCATAGAACCTGGGAGACAACTTCATGTTGGACCTAAATTGTACAGTGGTCTGCTTGTAAGGTTGCAATCTCAGAAACACCCAATCCCCTGTCTGAAATTCCCTCTCAGACCTATGTTGGTCTGCCAATTGCTTCATTCTGTGCTGAGCCCTAGCCAGATGTTCCTTAAGGATTGGACTAGTCCTTACAGAGTTGTCATGGATTCAATTGGGGCCCCTAGACCCTGGTACTAGACAATAAGATTTTTTTATTTATTTATGAAGCGAATTGAGATTGGTCCTCCGAATAAGGTGGTCCATCAGACGGTGTATCCAGTTATAAAAAAATGGTACACGAACGGAAGTTGTTGGAAATTATCAAGATGATCGATTGCTAATGGAAAAATCAAATTGATCAGCGGTGGTAGCCGAGCAAGCCAAGCACATTTTCCCTATACAATTGCACAATTTAGTGCAATTTTACGTGTACAACAATGTGAGACAACTTTATATCAAAGATATGACTATCGGTGATGTTGTGTACGATCAACTTGATTTTTTCCATTGGCTTACCTACTCGACCAAACTTGAGATGGACAACATTCCGATTCACAGCAGCCATTGTTTTGCACAATAGCTACCGCATAGGAATGGGCTTTAATATCGTTTATACATTCGGATTGCTTTCTTACAAGACAAATCAAAAAGTGAGAAAACCTAAGGTAAAACTATTACAAATGTGAAGAAAGGACCAAAGATAAGCTTCACTTTTTTTTTCCCCCCTTTCGTGAGCACATGTAAAAACCGTTAGCATGGATAGTTTTAGGGTAGATAACCCCATTACAGTCATCAACACAATCGCAACATGCTAAGCTCTGTAAATGTTGAAGGGGTCTGTATGGAGGATCCTTGGGAGGTTAAAAATCATGTCCAAGCTCACTTTCAACATGCGTTTAAGGAAAGCTGGGTTTCTAGACCGAAAATTGGGGGTACTCTTCAGAGCTCTCTGGATGCTACTCATGCTGAAGTTTTGACCAAACCTTTTGGGGAGGAGGAAGTTTGGAAAGCAATTGCTTCATGCGACGGCAACAAGGCCCCTGGGCCTGACGGTTATAACTTGTCCTTTATTAAAACCTGCTGGAAATCAATAAAAGGTGATGTCTTGCAATTCTTTGAGGAATTTTATTCCAATTCTAAGATTCCTCTTGGGCTGAATAGATCCTTTATTACTCTTATCCCAAAAGTACAAAACCCTATTGGGCTTGCTGACGTTAGACCCATTAGCCTTATTGGTTGTGCTTACAAGATTCTGGCCAAGGTCTTGACTGATAGGCTTAAGTGTGTTATGCCGGCCCTGATCTCTGAAGAACAATCAGCTTTTGTGGGTGGGAGAAACATACAAGATGGGGTTTTAATTGCTAACGAGATAGTGGACACGTGGAAGAGGAGAAAACAGAAGGGAGTAATCCTTAAGTTGGATTTTCAAAAAGCGTATGATAATCTCAGTTGGAATTTCCTGCTGGATATGCTTGGTAAGTTTGGTTTTCCAGAGAAGTGGATCAGTTGGATGAGAGAGTGCCTGTCGTCAACTTTTGTCTCAGTTCTTGTGAACGGATCACCTACAGGAGAGTTCAGAATGGAGAAAGGATTAAGGCAAGGGGACCCACTATCTCCTTTTCTGTTTATTTTGGCTGCGGAAAAGCTGAATATTCTGTTTAAAAGGGCCAAAGCCTTAGATCTGATTAAAGGCATACATATTGCTGCCAATGGACCCACCTTGACTCATCTGCAGTTTGCAGATGATACAATAGTTTTCTGCAATGCATCCAGGGAGGAGGTCTTAAATGTAAAAAATATCTTTATTTTTTTTGAGGCGGTATCCGGACTGAAAATCAATTTTCACAAAAGTGTTGTGAGTGGGGTGGGGCTCTCCCAAGTTGAATTGAAGGCTTTTGCAGATTGTTTGGGCTGTAAATCCCAAAATCTGCCTATGAAATACTTAGGGCTTCCTCTTGGTGCCAATCCTAGGAAGAAATCTACTTGGAAGCCTGTGATTGATAATTTTCAGAAGAAGTTGGCATTGTGGAAAAGTAGACACATATCCTTTGGGGGGAGGATTGCCTTGATCAAGTCTGTGTTGGGCAATCTCCCCATTTATTTTATGTCTCTTTTTAAAATGCCTACGTGTGTTGTTAAGGAGTTAGAGAAAATTCAAAGCAGATTCTTGTGGGGTGGTGGGGAACTAAAGAAAAAGGTCAATCTTGTTAGCTGGAGTAAAATCTCAATATGTAAGGAAAGGGGGGGTCTTGGCATTAAAAATTTAAATCTTATGAACGAGTGTTTGTTGGTGAAGTGGTGGTGGAGATTTGGGGTTGAGAAAGATGCGTTGTGGAGAAAGGTAATATGTTGTAGATACAAGCTGGATGTGTTTTCCTGGGTGCCGCTAGTGGAGTACAGAACAGCCTCTGCTGTCTAGAGGGATATCTGTTCGGTGGGGCGGAGGGACGACACTTTGTCTGCAATTTTTTTAGCCAACGCAAAGGTAATGATGGGGAATGGTAGGTCAACGAGATTTTGGCATGATATCTGGGTGGGGGACCTCCCTCTTCAATCAACTTTTCCATTGATTTTCAGCATTTCGGTCCAGAAGTCAGCATTGGTGGCTGACTTAGCTAATGTGGATGGAGGCATATCTATATCAAGTTTGGGAATCAGAAGAAGGCTTTATTCGTGGGAGCTAGAGGAATGGAACAATCTTGTGGATTTGCTTAGGAATGTGACCATTGATAGGTGCCGGAAAGCACCCATTGAACCTCGTTAACTTATACTCTGTTAGGCGAATTAGGTTGTTATTTGATTAGCATTTGTTGGTTAATGGTGTTACAGGTGCCGAGTGCCCAACGACGTGGAAACATGCTTTGGAGGGGTCTAGAAGCGTCGAGGAAGCAAAGAGGAGCAAACGGGGACCAAATGGCAAAATTTTGGTACCATGGTCCGGACCACCCTTTTCCCCGTCCGGACCATGGTTGCTGCGAGCTTCAGAGAACCTTCTGCATTGGTAGTCCGGACCACGGGAAACCCCGTCCGGACCATGGCGACGGGAATGTGCGTTTTGACTTATTTTTGTGTAATTTGAGGGCCCTTGGTAAAAATAGGATAACCTAACATTGTTTTAGGGTTCCCAACTTTAGAGAGAGGCTACTTTTGAGAGAGAAACACTTTGTTCTTCGCGTTCTTCATGCGTTCTTCGAATCAAAGCTCGTGGATCATCACCATGTCCGGCTAAACCCCTTTTCTAGGGGGAGGATGAAGTTCTTCACCAAGTAACCTTGCTTTTCTGCGTAGATTATGGTTATTATTCGGATCGGATTACATGTTAAGAACTCGATTTCATATGATCAATGGGATTATGATTTTATTCTTCCAATCTGTTGTGTATTTGTATTCATGTGCTCAAATACCGTAATCATGTAATTATTTTCAATGGTGCGGTTGGAGTTCTGAGATGGATTATGCTCGTAAGACGGATCGTGCCGCGATAGTGAGACGGTCCGTGCTATGGGATAGTCCATGCCTTTTAACAACCGCTATATCTTCTTGACGATTATCGTTAGGGTTTGCAAACCCTAACGATAATCCTTTGCGATTCGAGTATTAATCATATCTATGCGATGCTTGGTTATGCGGTATGAACGGATTCTAAACCCTAGATCTTTTTCCCAAACAGTTTCATCTTTTTAATTATTGTGCTCTTCAGTTTAATTATTCCACAAACAATCAAACCAATCTTTTTCCTGAATTGAACTAAAAGCTAATTGGAATTAACGCAACTCAGCCATTTGTCTCCGTGGATCGACACTCGGACTTAACCGCTATTCTTCTGAGTAGTAGTTAATTCTAAGTTCTTATAAATATAATTTTGACTCGGCACGACACGATCAAATTTTGGCGCCGTTGCCGGGGACAATTTGCACGGTTGCTTAGTTTCGATTAATTTTTATTTTAATTCTTAGTTTAGGGCTTTTTAATTTTTGTTTGCTAAGTGATACTCAGGGCACAAGTGGCGAAACGTTCAGTTGAGCAGGATCGACCAGTGAAAAGCGGTGCCGTGATATAAAAGCGATATCGTTGCTCACTGTAAGTCTTGTTTCCCTTCTATTTGCTTGTCTCTGTGTATGTTTGGTCGTCGGTCTCAGAAACCCGACCTTATTCCTCTCAATCAGGATATCGGAAAGCGACGTAGGGTCAAGAGTGAGACTGATTTACTTTCAATGGGGGATGTTGAGAATGGCGCTAATCCGCCAGGTCGCGGTGCCGCGCCCCTTGCCCCACTTCACACACACTTTTTGCCATCATCCTATGCCGCACCATCATGCATCCAGTTGCCACCGTTCACGGCAACCCACTATGTGATTAAAACTAGCATATTGAATGCGTTGCCCAACTTTCACGGGCTCACTAAAGAGGATCCCTATCAGCATATTGACGAGTTCATAACCATAAGCTCCACACTTAAAATTCATAATTTTCCTACTGAGGTGCTTAGGTTAATCTTGTTCCAATTTTCACTGAGAGAGAATGCCAAACATTGGTTCAGTACTTTACCCGCGAACTCGATCACTAGCTGGGATCAACTTAAGGATGCGTTCCTTAAAAAATACTTCTCCATAGGCAAAACAGTTCATTATCGGAGACTGATTACTTCGTTCCGACAAAATGACAATGAGCCTCTTCACGAGGCTTGGGAGCGGTATGGTAACCTCATTAGGAAGTGCCCGCACCACGACATTCCACAGTGGCAGTTGGTGCAATGTTTTTACGATGGGTTGAATTCTCATTATAGGATGATGGTTGATGCCTCATGTGGAGGCTCATTAATGAACAAGAATGAGCAGTCGGCATGGGAACTCTTTGAGACAATGAGTGATACCTCCCAGCACCAGGCCACTTACCAGCATA
This sequence comes from Vaccinium myrtillus, assembly GCA_016920895.1. Taxonomy (NCBI): domain Eukaryota; kingdom Viridiplantae; phylum Streptophyta; class Magnoliopsida; order Ericales; family Ericaceae; genus Vaccinium; species Vaccinium myrtillus. Next base: position 7,129,905 of record CM029273.1, on the reverse strand, counting down.
GTGATAGGGCGACCACCTCGGCCAGTTCTTCAAAGCCACGGGGTCTGTATGAGGTTAGCCCCTCTGACCACCTCGCGCTTAAGGTTGACTCTCTCGCTGAGAAACTTGACCAATTTTTGAGTTTGGGCTCGACTTCCACCCCGCCTCCTCCTACTTTTCAGGAGGCTTGCTCTCTATGTGCTAGTCCAGCCCATTATGTTACAGAGTGTCCGGCGAGAGACCAATTTCCAGGTTTTGCAGAAGAGCAAGTTCACGCTGCTCAGGGGTATTCTAACGTTCAAAGTTATCCTACACCGAGTGATCCCTCTTTTAACACTTATCACCCAGGCCTTAGGAATCATCCTAACTTGTCGTGGCGACAGCCACAAGACAATGCCCCTGCTCCACAGTCTAGGCCATGGTCCACACCATATAATCCTGCGGCCTATCGCTATGCGAACCATCAGCAGCCACCCCCTCATCAAGCGCCAGCCCAGTCCTCGAGGGACCCTTCCTTCGAGGATAAGTTTCTTTAGGCATTTGAGATGATGACTGCGACCCAACAGCAGGTGAATTCTCATACACAATCCATTGCACGAATGGAGGCGCAATTGGGCCAATTGGCCAACACGATGAACCGCAGAAAGGAGGGCAGGTTGCCTAGTCAGCCAGTTCAGAACCCGAGAGGTCAAAACCAGTGTGAGGGTAATCAATGGACTGGTAACTTCCAGCAGGCAAATGCTCTGATAGCCCTTCGTAATAAGCGAGAGGTCGAAACCCGACCAGAGAAGCCCAAAAGCAAGGAGCACCAAGCTCCCTCCTCCCCATCTGATTCTGGGGAGGAGAGTTCACATAGAAAGGAGGCAACCCCTCCAATCATTACTTCACCACCCACCACCACACCCACGGGCTCCAAGGCACCACCATACGTGCCTAAAGCCCCATTCCCCCGATGCCCTAAATGGGCCATCTCCCTACACCAAAAAGGGATCATCTATGGAGGACACTCTTGAGGTATTCAAACGCGTGGATATCAATATACCCCTCCTAGATGCCATTAAGCAAATCCCGAATTATGCCAAGTTCCTAAAGGACCTCTGCACTCACAAAAGGAAATCTCGGACAAATGTGTCCAAAAAGGTCCTTCTCACCGAGCAAGTGAGCTCTGTTTTCCAGTCTGTCACTCCCCCTAAGCTACAAGATCCTGGCACACCTACCATTCCCATTGTCATTGGTAGCCATTGTATCGAGCGCGCACTTTTAGACTTAGGGGCTAGTGTCAATTTGATCCCTTACTCGGTGTACGAGCAGTTGGGACTTGGAGAGTTGAAACCCACGACGGTAACCTTGCAATTAGCTGACCGATCTATAAAGGTACCGCGTGGTGTAGTTGAGGACGTTCTTGTCAAGGTCAATGATTTCTACTTTCCTGCTGATTTCATTGTCCTTGACACAGAACCGGTGAACACCCTCAGGAAGCAAACTCCCATTATACTTGGTCGTCCGTTCTTGGCGACGGCTAATGCTAATATACATGTGAGGAGTGGGGAGATGGAGGTCACGTTTGGTAATATGACCCTTAAGCTCAATGTCTATAATACTGCGAAACAACCTCAAGTGGAAGAAGACTGTTTTGCAGTCGATGTCAGTAAGGAACAAATAACACAGGGGTCTAGTTCACACGCGGAGGCTAGTAATTTTTACAAGATTGCTAGTCTGGATAATAATTCTTTCACGAATTTTAGTCGTGATGATTCTTTAGAGACTTACTTAGCTCACTGTTGTGATAATTTTGAACTTGATGAGTCTATTGAGCAAGTGAGTTCATTGGTGGACTCTGCTCCTTGGTCAGTTATTGAGGAGTGGATATCTAATGGGGATGCTCTTCGACCTTCTTCATTATCTCCACTCCTGATTGCCGTAGAGTCACCTAATAGTGAGTTGAGACATTTATCACCCAATCCTCGTGTTAAATTGTTGGGGCCAGTAGAGATTATGTCGGTTGTCCTATCTACACATAGTGATCAGTCTGAACAAGATAGGTTAATTGACAACACTGAACAGTGCATCAAAGAAGTCGCGCGTGATTTTGTAATTGGCATAGAGCCCTTTGGTCCAACTCAATTATGTGACCAATCGTCTCTCATTGTTGTGGGAGAGTTGAACGATATCTTTTGGGATGATCCATCTCGTGTGAATTTTAAAAGGAGGATTAAATCTATTCATGGAGCATTAATTAAGTGTGAGGGGGATAACTATGGTGGGCCCGATTTATTCAAACCATTGAGCTTGTAACGAAGTCTAGGAGACTATAAATCCATGGAGGGTGAGATACCTCCAGTTTAGCCGTGCTCGAACGGCTTGTTTTGGTCCGGTATAGCCACCTAATTTCTAGCCTTAGGTTTGTGTATCTGGGTTTCGAACAATCTTATTGCAGTGCCTCGGATAGTCATTAAAGACGATTGGCTCTGGCTTCTTTGAGGAGAAACCTTGAGAAGTTTAACCTGTTGAGTCATGACTTACCCGAGATTGTTATGATGACCTTCTCTACACAAGTTGTAAGTGAGAAATTAGGGAGAAAAGTAGTACCCGTGCCTTTCGCGTGAAGAAAGTGGTGGATTTTTGGGGTTCGAAGTCTTTGTGCCTAATAATCTGTGTTCATATTTTTCATGTTTAGCATCCTTGCATTTTGTGTTTTAGATGTTTTTGTTTCGTAATTTTATGTTTGGTTAATGTTAATTATGTGTTTTAGTGTTTTCGCTTGAAGATGGAGGGGTTACGGAGTTGTGTTTTGACGCGCGCTACACCCTTGGTCCGGACCACGCTCACGCTAGTCCGGACCATGACATTTGAAGCATTTTAGGACCTCACTGCCGCGGTAGTCCGGACCATGGAAATTCCCGTCCGGACCACCATGTTGCTGCGCCAAACTTGAACCTACTGTACCCGTAGTCCGGACCAGGTTTCGGTGGTCCGGACCATGCCTTCCAAAAAAAAAAAAAAAAAAAAACAAATTTTTTTTTCTGTCTTTCTTTTCTTAGATAGTTTGTTTTTCCTGTTCTTTTTCTTTCTTTTGTCGTTGTGGGGACTAACATATGCAGGTCATTGTGTTCCAGTTGGGGGGTCATGCCCCATGATTTTTAGCCTGCTTAGTTCTCCTTTACGAGGTGATCTCTTTCCTTACTGTTACCTTCTTTGTCTTATCTTTTTGGTGCCTGACATTCAATGAGGACATTGCATGGTTTAAGTTGGGGGGAGGGAACACTTTGCAGTTGTGCATATTTAGAGTCTTGAAAACACCAAAAAAATGAGCAAATTTGAAAAATCCTAAAAAGTTGGCTCTTTTGGCATGAAATTTTGGGGCTTGTTGTGCTTACTTGTTGATTAACCGAGTTGAGGCGTGTTGCTATTGCATTGGCATGTCTTGTGTCACCATAGTTCTGTTTGCTAGTTTGTTTCAAGGGAGGCATCAAGGCACTTAAGCATAACACAATTGCACATCACGTTTATTGGGTTTGATCACTTGTGAACTTTGCTTTGTTTGTTCTCAAAGGCTATGATTAGTGGAGACTTATGCCCTAGTGAGATTTTGTGCCTTAGCTTTCTTTTGGAGAGGTGTCGATATAACTCTTTGTTTGTCTCGAAAAAAAAAAAAATTAAATTTGTTGTCAATCTCATTATCTTTTGCAAAGTATTGGAATTGCATCGTATATCTCTCGGGTTTGGTTTGTTACTTGGATGTTACACCCCTAGGAGATGATCATGGGCATTTTCTTGAATTTGAACCGGTTCGTCTCTCTTGTTTACATTATCCCTTGCGAGCCATTTTGAGCCTTAAACACTTAGCCTTTTCTTTGCTAAACCCCACCTTCCATATTGTGTTTTGAGAAAGGTAAGAGTGTAGAGGTATAATTCTGGGAGAAAGGTGGATTTTGTTCTTGATGTGTGGTGTCCCCCGAATTGAAGAAAAAGGAGAAACAAAAGAAAAAAAAAAGAGAAAACAAAAGCAAAGAATAATTTCTGTTGAAAAGAGGGGACACCAAAATATAGAAAAAAAGATTGGTTAGATGGTGGTGGAATGTTAGCGATAATGTGGTGTTGAAATAATGTTTAAAGGGGCACACGTTGTATGTTTGCCTTAAAATGAGTGTCTTGTTATACTTGCTTATTCTCGGACACATGGATGTTTCACCCTAGCCTTGCAAATTTATCCATTGCCTAATGTTATAACCTTGGTCAAGACCTGTTTGATTCTAGGGGTGTTGGAGTGTGGATTGATGGATTGAGATGGTTCCAATACTTTATGTTCGTTCATGAGATTGTGTATCCACCATATAGAGCGTTCTATTCGTGTCATAGTGTGCGGAGTATTTTGCTTCATATTTACAAAACCTCCAAACCGCACACTTGAGAATTTATAATGCACCTTGTTTTGAGCGATTTCACTTGTTGAGTGCATGACACGGTGAGGATTGAAGTCGAGGCTCGGTCCGGAGAGAATGATCAATTCTTTGTTCACTTGTGATCACGGCCCATATTCATACACACGCGCTACACTTAGGTGCCATGATTTCTTTCTCTTGACTTAGTAGCATTTGGAACTATGTTGGTTTGTTTTGCCTTTGTGATGGCCCACATTCTTGGCTTGTGATGTTGACAAGTGTATGACAGGTTTCGGATTTTATGTTGAGGGATTCATTGTGTTTTATGGGTGATCACTGCTGAAAACCCTCACGAGACTTCACTCGTCCTACCGGGGCCGCCTGGGGGTTTAAAAGAACTATCTGTTCTTTGCATTTAGTTGGTAGTTTATTTTGTTTCTTTGCTAGAGACTAGCAAAGTGTAAGTTGGGGGGTGTGATAGGTGCCGGAAAGCACCCATTGAACCTCGTTAACTTATACTCTGTTAGGCGAATTAGGTTGTTATTTGATTAGCATTTGTTGGTTAATGGTGTTACAGGTGCCGAGTGCCCAACGACGTGGAAACATGCTTTGGAGGGGTCTAGAAGCGTCGAGGAAGCAAAGAGGAGCAAACGGGGACCAAATGGCAAAATTTTGGTACCATGGTCCGGACCACCCTTTTCCCCGTCCGGACCATGGTTGCTGCGAGCTTCAGAGAACCTTCTGCATTGGTAGTCCGGACCACGGGAAACCCCGTCCGGACCATGGCGACGGGAATGTGCGTTTTGACTTATTTTTGTGTAATTTGAGGGCCCTTGGTATAAATAGGATAACCTAACATTGTTTTAGGGTTCCCAACTTTAGAGAGAGGCTACTTTTGAGAGAGAAACACTTTGTTCTTCGCGTTCTTCATGCGTTCTTCGAATCAAAGCTCGTGGATCATCACCATGTCCGGCTAAACCCCTTTTCTAGGGGGAGGATGAAGTTCTTCACCAAGTAACCTTGCTTTTCTGCGTAGATTATGGTTATTATTCGGATCGGATTACATGTTAAGAACTCGATTTCATATGATCAATGGGATTATGATTTTATTCTTCCAATCTGTTGTGTATTTGTATTCATGTGCTCAAATACCGTAATCATGTAATTATTTTCAATGGTGCGGTTGGAGTTCTGAGATGGATTATGCTCGTAAGACGGATCGTGCCGCGATAGTGAGACGGTCCGTGCTATGGGATAGTCCATGCCTTTTAACAACCGCTATATCTTCTTGACGATTATCGTTAGGGTTTGCAAACCATAACGATAATCCTTTGCGATTCGAGTATTAATCATATCTATGTGATGCTTGGTTATGCGGTATGAACGGATTCTAAACCCTAGATCTTTTTCCCAAACAGTTTCATCTTTTTAATTATTGTGCTCTTCAGTTTAATTATTCCACAAACAATCAAACCAATCTTTTTCCTGAATTGAACTAAAAGCTAATTGGAATTAACGCAACTCAGCCATTTGTCTCCGTGGATCGACACTCGGACTTAACCGCTATTCTTCTGAGTAGTAGTTAATTCTAAGTTCTTATAAATATAATTTTGACTCGGCACGACACGATCAACCATCAACCCCTTGAGGCCGGATCATCAGGTTTGGGTTAATAATCAATCGAGCTCTTTCTCTGTTCGCTCGCTATACTCCTGCAGAGAGGCTGAGATGGGTGGACTAAGAAAGGTTTTGGGGAGTGTTTGGAAGAATTGTGCTCCCCCTAAAGCTCAATTTCTGGGGTGGCTGGCTTTTTTAGAGAGAGTTAAGACTGCTGAGTTATTGTTCTCTTGGGGGATCTTGCATGAATTCAATGACTGTCTTTGCCATTTTTGTGGAGATGCACCAGAGTCAGTCAACCACCTTTTTATTCACTGCAGATTGGTCTGGTCTATTTGGTGTCGAGTGATCTCATGGTGGAATTTAAAGTGGGTGTGCCCAATTTCAATCAAGAGCTTGTTCAATTGGTGGCAGGGTTGGAAGTTTAAAAAAGTTAAGAAGGTGTTGTGGGTTTTGGCCTACTTTGCTGTGATGTGGTCTGTCTGGATTCTTCGCAACGAACTCATATTCCAAGGGGTTACTCCTAGATGGGATGTTCTGGAGGATAAAATCAAATTCCGGATTGCTTGTTGGTTTCGAGCGTGCCGGGCGTCGAGGAATTATGCATTCAGTGATACTTTAGTAAACCTCCCATCCCTTATCGAATCTTTGTGAGCTGATTCAGGCAGATTTTTTTAGCTTGGTGTGTTAATCTGGGGCTTCTGTCTTTTCTTTGGTGTTGTGTTGAGCTCTTTTCAACACTTTTCGGCTGTATATTGCTATTTTCGCTTTGTTTTGGTCTGGGTTATGTGGTCTCTTGGCCATTGTCCCTCTTTTAATTCAATATATTTTCTTTTGCCGATCAAAAAAAAAAAAACAATTGATTTGAAATAAAACTAGGACTGGAATGAAAAAGAACTGAGGAGGTTCCAAAGCCGGTATTGGGCTAAAACCCGTAAAGCCACCGCTTTAGGCCCCCAAATTTTGACTAATTTTTGGAGCCTCCAATTTTATAGGTTTGTGTAGTAGTTATACTTTCAAATGACTTATTTATGAAAGTTTCTTGTTTTCCTAAGTAGTTTTAAGTTTTAACTATGATATACTGAGAGTTGAGAGCCCATTTGAAAAAAATAGCTTTAGGCCCCCCTAAATCTTAGAGCCGGCCCTGGACTTCCTTCAATTGCGCAATTTGCCAGCATATCAGCAAAGTGCATGGAGTCTTTTTTTGCGATGAGGAGCCTAAAATCATACACCAAATTTTTAATGCCAAATTCATCCCACGATAGAAGGAATTTTCAATTTCACCAAATGAAGAAAAGACCATTAGTTGCTAGTGAATATACTTGTTGTTCTAGAAGTTAATCCGTTTTCAAGATGGTTAGCCCATGACTATTAATTCCTTCGCTGAAGGATAGATCTCTCTCTCTCTCTGCAAAAAAGTTACACACACAACACACTCACATAGGGGTGGGTCCCACCAGTGGGGCCTCACAGGTAGGACCCACCCCTATGTGAGTGTGTTGTGTGAAAAGTGGTATTTTGGACAACTCTAACCATAACCATTTGATGTACGTGGACAATGGCTTTAAATAATGTTGTGGTATTTTATTATTCACGTACATCAAACAGTTCTGAACACAATTGTGTTGTGTGTCTGAAGTGGTATATATTTTAAAGTTGTGTTCTTAACTTTGACTCATAATAATATGCATGCTTTTGATCATACATCTCAAATACTATTTTCTGCTTGTGTGTTACTTTCGTAACATGCACAAGCATAACCTTGAAGTTGATCACGAATATATAATCTCTAATTTTGAAAAAAGTAGCACCATATAATATGTGCCCTCATTGTGTCTACTTTTTATGTTAAGTTTATGCTTATGCCTTTTTCCCCGAGGAAAGGGCGCAATATACAGGCGTAAGGTAGCATGACAATAATACATGAAAGAGGACCTACATCTTTTTGGCTTATTTACCTTTTTAGTCTCCAAAGTATTCGCGAAGTGTCAATTTGGTCCCCAATATTCAAATCGTGTCTATCGAGCCCCCAATGTTCACAATGTGTGTTTAAGTGGTCCCTAAGTCTAACTCTGTTTGTGTCCACCGTCAACTCCAGGGTTATATCTGGTATTTCACTCCCACTTCATCTTCCTCCTCAAAACCCTAACTATGACCCATCCCAGCCCCAAACCCAAACAACAGCAAAATCCAACAAAATCTCCTCCTCTCTCTCTCTCTCTCTCTGTGTGTGTGGGAAAATCCTCCTCAAAACCCTTTTCTCTCTCCTCGTCTCCTCCTTTATCTCCGGCACCACCAAAGCTGAATCCCTCCCCACCAAATTCCTCTGCTCCCGGCAAAACTTCCGAACATAAATCACAAATCAAGAAAATCAAAACCAGAAATCTATTTGGTAGCAGAAACCAACATCCGGATTTCCTTGGCGCCATGATCGGACCGTCCAGATTGCTACCAAACACGTGGAGCCCACCGCCGCCTTCCGACACCGGCGACGCACTCGAACTCCACACGAACATGTGCAGCTCCTTGGCGAGGGACGCACTAACTTTTTCAAATCATTCTGATGGACCATTCACATAATTTCATAGCCATTGAATCATCCGAAAAATTTCAAGAGACATGAATTGGAGACATGAAGTTACAGTAGTGAAATTTATACACCAGAAAAATGGTACAAACAACCCCATCATTCCGAGAAATTATTACTATGACCAACAGGAACAACATAAGTACAGCGAAACCCAAACGTCCAATTCAGAGTAAGGTCGAATGAAATATTCAATATAACCGAAAATTACTAAATGTCTAGCAGGAGTGAAAGAAAAGAATATACCTTTCTTAGAGGAAGGAGATGGGTTTGCTGCAGACATTTTCCCACACAGAGAGAGAGAGAGAGAGAGAGAGAGAGGAGGAGGAGGATTTTGCTGTTGTTTGGGTTTGGGGCTGGGATGGGTCATAGTTAGGGTTTTGAGGAGGAAGATGAAGTGGGAGTGAAATACCAGATATAACCCTGGAGTTGACGGTGGACACAAACAGAGTTAGACTTAGGGACCACTTAAACACACATTGTGAACATTGGGGACTCGATAGACACGATTTAAATATTGGGGACCAAATTGACACTTCGCGAATACTTTGGGGACTAAAAAGGTAAATAAGCCATATCTTTTTGGTTGATGTTTAAGACAATTGATTTTTCTCTTGCGACTTGACCCCAAGAGGCTGCCAAGGTTCAAAGTCAAAATATCTTAATTTACATGACCCCAAGAGGCTGCCAAGGTTCAAAGTCAAAATATCTGAATTTATAGCTCTTTCATATTGCCGCTAGAGTCGGGGTTAAATAGGACAGGAACAGGACACATCACCACAAGGTTTTTAAAAAATGCAATTATTATTAGGAAAATAAATTTTTATCTTTGAATTATATAGACTCGCTACCACTAGATTTTTTTTCCCCGTAGAGTAGATGAATATTCATAATGCAGTTTGTCTTTTTATTTTTTAAGTATATATTTTCACCACTACAAAAGTAAAATTCTGGCTCCGTCTTTGATTGTGAAAATCACTGCTCGTTATGGTATTCTCCATTTCTTTATTTCTATGTAGTAAAACAAGCACACAAGTTTTTTTTTTTTTGATCGGCAAAGAAAGTAATAGTATTCCATAACAATAAAACATTACATGAGAGAAGAGAGTAAAACCTAAGAAGTTGGCAAGAAACCAACAAAACTAAAACACAAGAACCCATTGCAACGCCCAAGAATGTAACAAGCACACAAGTTAAGACCATAAAAATGACAAACACCCAGGATTCATAGGAACAACAATCCTAAAAATGGTATCATTTAGATAGATAGCCACTCTCTCTCTAGAGATTTAGTACTCCCAAAGGGGTGGTTCTTATATGTAATACTATTGTATATACACAATAGTATTACATATATATGCTTCTTCAAATAAATTTCAGGATTTGATACGTAAGAGCTCGATAGCACCAGTAGGGGATTTGGCGTTGATACGGAGCATCCGATAATCTTCGAAATTTATAGAGTTGTACAAACGAGGGTGCCCCGAGTCCACCAGCTCCTCCGGTGGTTCGAGAGCCCCATCCTTTGGTCCCAACACGAACAAAGCAATCGACACTCGTATCGATCCTTGGTAACACTGCACTCTGTGCTTCACACTCCATAGTCTCCCGTTGCTCCATATCTGCAAAACAACATCAATAGAAAACTTAAAGAATAAAATCTTTGAAATAGAGTTTCGGATTAGGAGCAAACTTGTTCTGCGGTGGGATGGCATGATACCCTAAAAAACAAAATTTAACTCAAAAAAATTTGCTGATACTTGAGTCAAATAATTCACACACACAGCAAAATCTACAAACTATTATACTCCCTCTGTCTTAAAAAATTGGTTCACTATGCAAATGTGTGCGATTTTCGGATAATAAAATAAACTACTTCTGTGCATATAATTTTTCAAGTTTCTTTACATGTACACCTGATTAAAAAGCTTAACTTTTTGAGACAGATAAAGTACTGACAGTAGATTGAACCTACCTCTGCAAGGTCTCCAAGATTAACAACAAAGGAGCCAGGCATCGGATCAACAGGTACATATTCCCCGGTCTCCTTATGCACTGCTTCAAGGCCACCAATGATTTCATCATCCTGTAATACGGTGAGGAACCCGGGATCGGTATGCAAAACGACACCGGTCGAGCCAACATAGTCAGGAGTGTAGTTGTATTTGTTGAATCTAAGTTGGCAAGGCCACCCGTTGAATAGATCACCGGAGAGCCCCAAGCCTTGGAGCAACTTACGGCCCATGTCCATCCCAAGGTCGTGTATGGCTTTGGAGTACGCTCTTATGATCTCCCTGTAAATTAATACTGGTTGCTTCAAGCTATTCACACTATTTCTTCACGATTTTATTTTTCAAAAAATGTTAAGATGTTGTAACAGGGTCTTAATTTAATGGATTCTTCTATCTTTTTACCAAAAAAAAAACTTTCATATATGAATGGAAAGATAATATTAAAAAATTTACGACCATAAGGACACAAAAGAGTGCTGATGTGATATAAAGAGAAGAGCCCGAAAATCACTATGCAAAATTTTTTTCAGATTTTTTTATTTATTTTATATTTTGGCTATCAAAACTAGTAACGAAAATCCCCAAGATACAAATACAGCAAACACGGTCGAGAAGAACAGGAGCTAGTCTGAATCACATCTACCGTGGTGCTAATGAGTGTGCAGGTCATCTTGCACGCCTCAGTGCTGAACAGAACGACTATCTGATTGTTACCGATGGGATGCCACTCTCGATCAGAGAGTTTATGACTAGAGACCGTTTAGGTCTTAGGGAAGTTGTTAGAGGTGTCAAATGGGCCTTGCCGGCCCGGCACGGCACGGGCCCGGCACGAAAAACTCCGGCACGGGCACGGTTTGGGCACGGTAAAAGTTGGGCACGGCACGGCAGGCACGGTCTGAGGGGGCACGAGCACGGGCACGGGGCACGGAAATGGGTGGGCACGGCCCGGGCACGGCACGGTAGTTGGCCTAGCGTGGCACGGCACGACACGACACGGACTTAATCAGGCACGGCACGGGCACGGCACGGTCTTAGTCTGGCACGGCACGGGCCCGACACGGTCTTAGTCTGGCACGGCACGGGCAAGAAACGGTAGTGTGAAAGGCACGGCACGGGCACGAAACGGTAGTGTGAAAGGCACGGCACGGGCACGGGCCGGGCAAGGGCACGGGCACGGGCACGGCATGGTATAATAACGAAAAGAATGAGGGAAAATAAAAATAAAATGAGGAAAAATAAATTTTATTTTATTTCAAAAATTGAGGAAAAATAAAAAATGGTTTTTTGAATAATAAAAGTGAAAATTTTGATATTTGAATTGATAGGTGAAAAATATTTTTTTGTAATTACGCAATATATCACAGAGAGAGAGAGAGAGAGAGAGAGAGAGAGAGAGAGAGAGAGAGAGTTGAATTTAGAATAAGTTTTCATGAAATAAATGGACTTCTCTATCGCTCGCTCACGATGTTGGGCTCTCGATCAGCTGCAGTTCCTGCCGATTAGGGCTTGTTTGAGATAGTTGATGACGATATCTGAAGAGAGGGCTAAGGATTACGGCAATCAGTTGCCGGAAGTAATTGCCGGAGATTCTTGCGGCCAAAGGTAGTCAAGATGATCATCGAGAGCCATGTCAAAGCCCTAGGTATGTTTGTTTCCTTCGCTTTTGTGTTTGCCAAATTTTCTGCAATTCAAATACTGAATTTCCTTGAAAGATTGTTTATATGCTCAGTTTTTGTTTACGACAACAGAGATTGATTGATTTCCCTACTAATCGGAAGGATACCTTTTTAGTTTGCTACTTAACTATAGCGTTACTTGCTTTCATATTCCTCTTTAAGTCTTCATCCCTGTTTTCAGAGTTCTTTATTGCTTAAGTCTGGTTAACAAGAATGGAAATGAATAAACCCTGAGGTTGTTTAGAGGTTAAAGTTTCTTCTGGTTTAGTTCATATATGCAATTTTTTCCTTCTGTGGTCATTAGTGTTGCGTTGATGATTCTTGTCATTTTCCACTTGCTGTCTCTACTGTGGTTCAATCAAGTTATAAGAACTCTATTATGAAGAGGCTGAAATGTGAAAGAGTCACAGTATTGGTTGGCTGAAATGTGAAAATGGTACAATCCCAGAAACATGCTAGGTTGGGTCTGGAAAATGAATTGACACTTATCCAGAAAACATTTATCAGGACCATTTGACACTTTTAGTTTTTTTTCCCAATCATATGTGAAACTTTGCTAAAAGCAGTTAATTTGTGCTGGTGAATTGTGATGCCCAAGTTGCAAGCTTGTAATCACAAGGATACGATTTGTCTCCTTAGCTGGTCCCTCTGAAGTTGTCAACCAAGGATCTATCTACACAAGGGTTACTAGTTTACGAATCATAATACTACTCATCAATCTTTGTTTTCCCCAGTGAGTTGTCCTTCTTGTCAATGTAGATCTTATCCCATTCTCTTGCAGCATATATATACTTAATTTGATTAGGGTAGTTTAATGTAGATCTTTCCAGTATGCCATTTGATTATAGGTAGAGCTGCAAATGAATTGAGCTCAAGCTCGAGTTTTAGACTCACGTAGTTAACCAGCTGAGCGCCCGAGCTCGAATTTTTTCCTTTGTGATCTATGAAGAAGCTCTAACTTTCTCGATGAAGGACCTCTAACTTTCTCGCTTCATCTTTTTTTAAGTATTTATCTTTGATTAGCTGTCCCATTAAACTAATATGTACTTAACAATGTTTTTGGCAGGTACTTCTATGCAAGCACAGATCGATGGAAGCCTTACATAACTGGTCTCAAACTCAAGTGGACCTGGGGATAATGGAATGAAACACAATGATGTGATAGTAGATAAAATCCTGCAGTTTTTTTGTTATGTAATCATATTCCTTTGTGAAATGCATTTTTGGTGTGGGAATGAATATTAGTTAGGAAGTGTAATTATTTGTTGGCTAATAATAAATGTTCTAGTAAGATTTTCGTTTTGTATTGGTTTGCTGTTGAGGTGTCTTTACCTTATATTATTTATATTATATGCTTCTAGAGGTTGGAACTTGTTCACCTTGGTTACATTAAGGTATAATTATGTTTTGGGAAAGGAAACAATGTAGTAAATGGAGTACAGTCAATGAAGGGCTTGGATGATTACAAAGATAATTGAGACTTTAGGAGAGTTGAGGCACAGTTATACTGGACTTATGCCTCAAGTAGGTTTTATCAAATTTTTATGCCACCCTGCTTCTAGAGTCATGACGAGAGTTATCGTTGTAACTTCCAAACACAACACGATTAAGTGAATGGGCCGGCATGGCCCGACACGATTAAAAAACGGCACGGCACGACACGATTAAGTAAACGAACACGACACGAGCCAAACGATTAAGCGGGCCGACACGACACAATTAAGTAAGCGGATCGGCACGGCACGACCCGATTAAAAAACGGCACGGCACGACCCATTAAGCAAATGGGCACGACATGGCACGACACGGCACGACACGAGTCAAATGATTAAGCGGGTCGGCACGGCACGACATGATACGATTAAGTAAGCGGGCCGGCACGACACGACACGATTAAGTAAATGGGCCGGCACGGCACGACACGGTTACAAAACGGCACGGCACGGCACGACATGAATGAAGAAAAATGGCACGGCACGGCACGACTAAAAATGGGCACGGCACTAATAAGCACGGCACGGCATGACACGATTTAGTAAAAGGGCACGGCACGGGCACGGGCACGGTTGGCACGGAAGAAAAGCGGCACGGCACGGCACGACGAGCACGTTTGACACCTCTAGAAGTTGTAGACTAGTTTCTTTCTTTTGTTGGGTCTGTATCCCTAACTTAATCTTCCTCATGTAGTGCATGGTACTTCTCTTCCTTAGTTTTATTTGATTTCCGAATTACCCCGAGAGAGAGAGAGAGAGAGAGAGAGAGAGAGAGAGAGAGAGAGAGAGAGAGAGAGAGAGAGAGAGAGAGAGAGAGAGAGAGAGAGCACCTTTGGTAAGGATCAGAGACACAAAGTTGATCAAAAAAATTATCAAGATTTCCAGGTGCAGCCATGTCATAACACCCCAACCCTTCAAAAACAGGACCACCCTTATTAAGCGATGTGTACCCTTTCCCTTCCACCGGATGAGAGTTCCTCAGCTTGATCTCCACCGGCAAATTCAGCAATGATCGCGTCACCGCCTTCATTTCCCCCATCAATGCCGGCGAAATACCGTGATTTATAATCCTAAAACACCCCCAATCCCTGCATGCCTCCATTAGAATCTGGGAAATCTTGCATATCAATTATTGGAATGTTACTCTTAGCCATTTTCACCATATTCCTTTTTTGTTTTGTTTTGTTTTTTTTCTTTTTTCTTTTTTCTCTCTATGTGATTTTGTTTCTTCTTCCTTCCTTTTTTGGGCTGTTGACTTGTGGTTTAAAGGATTTGTGATTTTTTTTATGGGATATGCATGAAAAACGACTAGCCTGTACTGAACTGCCACACCGGCAAAAAGATAAAGAGAGTGAAATAATTGTTTTAGCTAACGTCCGTTCAATTCCTTGGCCCAACTTTAAGTTTCATTTCAGTGGACTTTGATTAGATAGGAAAAAAGCTTGCAGGATATGCATGTGGTGTGGTTCCCGTTCGCCTTTTCGAGTTGGTAATTTTATTTATCACGTATGGAAGCTCATAGTACAAATATAAAAGCAATACCCCCAAAATTATTGTACATATTTTCTAACAACTTCTACAATTAAAGGGGTATATATATATATATATATATATGGATAATTGTTGATCCATATAATCTTTAAGAAACTTGGAGATTAATTTTTTGTATTAAATGCATAAAACCTTAGGAAGACGATAATTGAACTTTCCAAATTCTTGAATGAGCGGGTGTCAGACTTTCTGTAAAATCCTTAGGCGGGCAAGCTTCAATCCTTCAAAATTTGAACGTATTCAAGGAAAAATTAATACGATTCTCAAAATATTTTGATTCGTGGGGTAAGTTGAATGTGCGGACTCATCCACCACTCAATCCGTCTTTGATCCAGTATAAGACTAGCTAGGGATTTATTAATCTACGCATTATTTTCTAGACTTTTTGATCAAGCCCAACTTTCTTATTTGCATTTCAGCTAACTTTGTTTAGATAGAAAAAGCTTGCACTATAAGTGGCTCCCTTATGATCTTTGTCTTTTGATAATTCAAGTGTTTGGATCAGTTTACACGCACTTTCACTTATGTTAGGGACCAATTGCATCGTTTTCACTAACAGGGAGCTTATTAAAGTAGAAGCAAAACTCCTCATACACTGGACCTAAAGGAGATACCACGCACCAGTGAGGTTTCAAATGTGAGACCTAGGAGGGAGCAAAATCTAAGTTTCAAATTCGCTTTCGCCTTTTGGAATTGGTATCAATAGTAAAGAGCTCGATTGTCTTCATATCGTCGTCTAACGATAAGAATGAAAGTACTGTATTTACTATAAGTAGCATATAAAAGAGACTATTGATAAAACATGAAAATGACACCCGAATGCCACTTGCAAATAAACCAATTTCATCACAAGAGCAATGCCAAAAGCCCAGAGGAACAATCTAAACGTACACAAACCACCGGTCGACTCCGAGCAAAGTGGACAAACAATTTGAACAATTCATTAGGAGCCCGATAAGATCGTTCACTATAATTTGAACAATTCATTTCGTCGTCGTCTTAATTGAAAATGCTATTTTTGTCAACATTGTTTTGATTAGACATCAAGAATTAATTATGTAAATAAAAATATGAGTAATTTAATTTTTAAAATTATTCGTTCCATTCTTTTCTTATCTTCAAATGTGTTTTGTTCACATATTTATCAAACTTACGTTCAACCAAGTTAGAATTTGATGAGATCATTAACCACACAAAAATCATGTTTTCCAGATAAAAATCAATGCATGATCAATCGGAATACATTAATTTATTTTGAACAATAAATGTATTCCGATCTGCTATGGACCGGTATCTGAATAAAATGATTTTCATCAGTTTGATTAATGTTCTCAACAAATGTTAAAGAGTGAACGATTCTGATCATCTATATAGATCCGTTACAAGCCCCCAAATGCATCAACCATATGTTGCAGTTCACTCAAGTGGTGGACTGTTTGGTTGTCTGAGATCCCCTCTGCCCAAAAAATAGTGTGCCTCTGTGCCGAATTATTTTGGGTTGTTGGATTGTGTGTTTTTTGTGTTTTGTTTTAAAATTTTCATGTGATCTAATGCCCTGAAGTGCACCAGAACAAAGGAATAAAGGATTTTCGGAACAGAGGATTTGATTCCACTGCCGAGAAGCCCATTTCATTACTTAACCCTGATGGTTACTCCAATGGTTGGTGGGTGTGCTTCTTATACAATTGTCTAACGTCTGGCTCTTGGGTCAGGCAGAAAAAAGTAACTTTTATTAGTATCTTAGTTCCGGCGTGGATAACTTGCATTTCACCGAATTGAGGATGAATAATTACTTCCTCCATCGCAAAAAGGATGTCCAAACATACTATCCACACCTCTCAATTTTTTTTTATATTTGGTAATTTATAATACTCCCACCGTCCCTTTTTAAATGTGTTACTTCGTTAATCCAACTTATTAAAAAATATATTATTATTACACTTTTCACATCAACTTTTATATCCACTTTAACACTTTTTATATCAACTTTTACATCCCTTTTCCAAAATTATCCACCACTTTTACCCAGTAACTCTTTACTTACTAACTTTTCAAAAGGGCAAAATTATAATTGTACAAACTTTTACCCATTAACTTTTCAAAACACACACTTATTAAGGGACAACCCAAAATGGAAATGTCTACACTAAAAAAGTGATAAATGGGAGTATTTTTTATGATTTTAAAACTTTGATTAATAAAACTAAGTAAAATCTATCAAACAAGATCCATATTGCATATATATATATATATATATATTATGAATCAAGACATATAGATTATTTTACGAGAGGTGTGAGTAGTATTTTTGGACATCCTTTTAATTTGGGACGGAGGGAGTAGTAAAAATGTGCATAAGCTAACGGAGATTACTAAAATGTTAGCAATTTTTATCAGACATCTGTTGGATAGGAAAATACACGAACACAAAAGTTCTATAAGGGTATTACCCACTAGGTTCACAATAAGTACATAAAAAATATATAAAAAAAACACGCAGTTCAGTGCATCTTTTACACTTTTTAATACATTTACACATACTTTTATACATTTTTCACACAGTTCAACACACTTTTTAAATCGTAACATAAAACACCGGGCCTATTTTGGCATTTTCCAATATATATCTTCACCACTAGTATGAATGTATGATACATTACATATAGCTGCAATCAGGGCTGGCCATGGGCTGATTAAGGCTCAAAAACCGTCGCTTTATGCCTCCAAAAAAATGCACAAAAACTTGCGCCACCAATTATTTTTATTACTGCAGTTCAAAAAAAAATATTTTTATGTGCTTACTATACGAGTCCAATTTCTTTTTTTATATCAATACTAAAGGGCTCTAATTAAAACCCAAACAACCCATTTTAAACTTATGGGCCACCGGCCCAATTTAACTTAAATTAGGGGAGACTCCAAAGGAGAGGAGAGAGGGCTGTGGGGCGCACCCCACCCCCAAAAAAAAAAAAAAAACTAACGTATGGGCAGCCGAAATTGATTTTTGGGCATGGGGAGAGCCGGATCTGGTGTGTTCAGATCCGGATTCCTGACAACAGCGGCAGCGTGGTGACAGCTCCGGCGATGGTTCCGACATTTTCATTTTCTATACTCTTTGTTTTTTGTATTTTTTGTATGTGATTTTTTAGCCGGCAGTTTTGGGCCGGTGGTTTTGTGTAGTTGTATTGGTAGCCGGTGGTTTTGATTTACTCTACTATCTCTTTTCCCCCCAAAAAAAAAACTCCAAAGCGATTTTAATTTTGCTCACCCTGAACAACCTCTAATTGAGTAAAATAGTGTAGGTCTCACCAAAAAGTAATGTCATCCCACCGAAAAGTGATGTCATCTCTATCAAAAAATGTATTATAGAGACCATTTCAATAAATAAGATGAAGGGTTTTGTTCACTCTCTTTTAAGGAGGGGAACAAGCACTCGTGCAAAGCAAAGCTATGAGATGGGCAATTGCTTCCAAAATGATACTTCATACTAGTACTTGAAGGTGCATCAGTGAGTTTGAGGCATCCGTGTTAATTACTAATCCTATATGCATTTGTTTTTGAAAAGTTCAATGATTTATTTTTTATTTTATTTCTATTGATCAAATATATTAGGCTTATTTGCAAGAACACCCCCTAAACTATCACTTTGTTGCAAGAACACCCCCTAATCTATCAAACGTGCCAACATCACCCCCTCAACTATCAAAATCAAGCAAGTTCACCCATTCCATCCAATTCTGTTAAAAAGAAGGCATGAATTGGACAAAGTTAACGGAAACAAAAATTTTAACCCAAAAATGCCCTCACATGGGATGGCAGCTGTATATAAACAACCCATTTCCCCATTTATCAAATTCTCTGTCATTGCATCTCTCTCCCTCTCCCTCTCTCTACACATCCGATTGGAACAAACCCAGGTAAATCTCTCTCTCTCTCTCTCTCTCTCTCTCTCTCTCTCTCTCTCTCCCTACATTATGGAAACCATTTGAATACCCCCAGAAACCCATAAATTTGAAAACTCAAAACCCAGATTTTTTGAAACCAAAACCCAGAAATTAGAAAACCTAAAACCCAGATTTTTTGAAACCAAAACCCAGAAATTAGTTAGAAAACCTAAAACCTAGATTTTTGATACCGAAACCCAGAAATTTTAAAGCCAAACCCATAGCTACAAGATCAGATTTTACAAAATTTGAAAACTTGATACCACTCTCTCTCTCTCTCTCTCTCTCTCTCTCTCTCTCTCTCTCTCTCTGCATTACGGGTATCACACCCAGAATTTTGTTTACCCAAAATTTGAAAACTTCATACATACCCAGAAATTTGAAAACCCAAATCCCAGATTTTTTGAAACCGAAACCCAGATTTCAATTCCATATACTTGTAGCAGATTGTGTCAAACCAAACCCAGATTGTATATGGAATTCATACACCCTGATTGTATCAAACCCAGATGCACTGACATATTGGATACAGACACAAACTTTACCAGAATTTCAGATCCTTCCAACCCACATTCTTAACATAATTTCAAGGCTAATTTCAACCCAGATTCTGAACACATTTTGCAGAAATTATCAAGCTATGAGCAGTTCTAGTAACACCACAATTTCAGAGTTTAGTGGAGATGAAATATGCTTTTGTCGACAAAGGCCTGTGTTGAGAACATCATTGACCGTGGCAAATCCAGGAAGACGGTTCCTTGGATGTAAAGATTACAAGGTACATTCTGTCCATTTAAATCAAACATCCTACACGTGGCTAATGAACTAACTACTATACTTGTATTTTTCAGAGAAAAAATGCATGTGATTACTTTGTGTGGGTAGATAAAGAAACCTGTCGTCAAGGATTGGAATATGCGAAGATAATGCAAGCCAAAAAGGATGAACTAGACAGACAAGTTCAAGAGTTGAAGATGATGAATGAAGTGTTGGAACAAGGGAAAAAAATGGTGGAAGAACAAAATGAGGCACTCCTTTGTAAACTAGCAGACCTGACTGAGATGAATGTGCACCTTAAACAAGCTCTACAAGCACAAATTGCAGCTAAACAGACAACAAACAAGCCCGGAAGTGTGATTTGTGTAGTGGTTGCTATAGTTATATCTGTATTTGTCATTTGTGTGCTTATGTCAAGTGTGAAGCAGTCCCCAAAGAATAGGCCATTGTATTTGCCTTAAATGTCAATGAAATGCATGCTTGCATACTATGTAAACATGAATGAAATGCAATGCAAGTCAATGCTTTTGAACAGTTCCTTGTATTAGTTACTTACTGCAGTGTATAAACTGTGACAAAATGCTTCAAATGACAGGATACTAGGCAATCAAACTAATTCAAATTCCATTAAGGGCAAACTGCCAAGTCAAAACAGGATACCATAAGTCAAACTGCCAAGTCACAAAATTACATGATCCATCCTAAAGTCATAACATTATCCATCCTCAAAACATAACATTAAGTATTACAGCTTCTACCATTACCATAAGTCCTAAAATTAAAGCCTAATTAGTGGCAATTAAGTGGCAGATTTCTGGGTACTAGGTGTTGAAGTTGCTCCTTGGGAGTACTGCTTGAGGGAAGTGGTGCCTGGCATTGTGGCACTACCAGTCCCACTGCCACTGCCACATGAGGCAGCAGATGACCTTGATGGCTGGGTCACAAACATGGCATTTCCTATCCGTGTTGAAAAATTCCATCCCTACATTGATTTCATCAGAAAATAAATAAGAAAATCTCATTTATAGCTCCCACTATGTAAGAAAATCTCATTTATCAACCACTTTATAGCTCCCACTAAATAAGAAAATTTCATCAGTAAAGTATCGAATGCATATTTACCTGTGGCCTGGGCAGACCAACCCTTGGCATCCTCATTGCTTCTTTGCCCTTTCCAATATTATCAATTGGGTCTTTCATTCTCTCTTTCCCCTTGTTTGCATCTTTTTCCTTACCAATGACAATCCCTGCACTGCTTCCTCTTCCTTGTACCCCAATGTTAGCACCTCTTGCTCTTCCTCTTCCTCTTCCACTCCCTCCCTCCACAGTAACACCAATGTTTGCACCTCTTGGTCTACCTCGACCTCTTCCTCTTGCTCTTCCTCTTCCTCTTCCTCTCCCTCTACCACCATCCACACACTGTACATTTTGTGCATGTAATCACAGTTCATATCATCATGTGAAGCATATCATCATGAGATGTCAATTGAACTAACCCAGTGTTCATGTCACACATTGGTTTTCTATAAAACAAACTAATATTATCTTTCACTCCATACCCTGTCTCTCCAATTACTTCCATCAAATCATAATAGGAGAAGGAATCTGGATCTACCTTGCTTTCAGCCCTTACCCCCTTCACGTACTCAACGTGCTCGCCCCTAATGATTTGACCTCCAACATGAATATACAAAAGGCACCTCAGCTCCACCATGTTTTCTGTGCAAGAAACAAAGTCATAAAGTCTAAGTTAAACTTATATTAACCAAATAATGACCACAGAGTATAATATTCATGCAAACCCACAAACTGAGTAACATATTCACTGAAGCAGAGCCCTCAAAAACCACAAACACGTATATTATTGTAAAGAAGAACAAAATCCCCAATTTTTTAAGCCCTAAACACTGGAAAACTTCAAAGCATTGGGGTTTCATGCAAACCCACTAACAAAGTATAATATTCAGTCAACACCACTTAAAAAATTGGGGTTTCAGTCATCAATCATGTAGAAAATGGGTTTGTAGAGAGAACAAAAAACCCATTCATGAATGAAACCCACGGCCCCTTCCAAGAATTAGGGTTTCCTGTCATCCTTTCACTCATCAATCACGTTAAAAATGGGTTTGTAGAGAGAACAAAAAACCCATTCATGAATGAAACCCACGGCCCCTTCCAAGAATTAGGGTTTCCTGTCATCCTTTCACTCATCAATCACGTTAAAAATGGGTTTGTAGAGAGGGGAAAAGAAGATTATCGTTAACGTTAACGAAGTATATATATACATACATACATATATCGTACAGAAATTTGGGGTTTTGAATCAAACCTTTTTCGATCTGGATGGGAATACGAGTTCTTCGCTACAGATGTGAATACCGTTGAAAGAGAGCAACAGAGAGCGGAGGAGTAAGACAGAGAAAGATCGATCTTCAGGGTTTATGGGGTTTTCGTTTCTGGGTTAGGTTTTCGATTCCAGGTTAGGGTTTTCGATTCGATATTAGAGGGGAGAGGGAGGGATAATGGAGAAGTGATAGAGAAGAGTGCTTTGTTCTGGGTTCATGGCTCGAGATTGATCGACGGATCGATCATAGTGGTTGCACAGAGAGAGAGAGAGAGAGGGACAGAGAGAGAGGACGAAGATGGATGGATGAAGGAGGAACGTCTGTCTTAGCCCTTACCAAACCTAATTTTTACCATGGGGCATTTTGGGTTTTTAACACTGTTTCCGTCCAACTTTTAACGGTTTTAAGGTAAGGGGGTGTTGTTGCTTGATTTTGATAGTTGAGGGGGTGATGTTGGCACGTTTGATAGATTAGGGGGTGTTCTTGCAACAAAGTGATAGTTTAGGGGGTGTTCTTGCAAATTAGCCAATATATTAAGGTCCTGAAGTTTGGCGCAGGCTTCAAAATGTCAAGAATGGCCTGTGACTTATTAAGGTCCTGAAATTCGTCTCAGACTTCAAAATGTCAGGACTGGCCCGTGACTGCACTTGCGGTCCTGCCATACAAATAGATCCGAATATATGAAAAGTTTTGAAGAAATATTCGTCAGACAATTAAGCTCTCTAAAATTCCAAACACAAGCATTTCAATTTATAAACGTACTATATTATTTAGGGAATTGATAATCGCACTCCAAAAATTGATGGAGGTGCTCCAAGCTACAGTGATTTTCCAAAACCACCCTTTTGCAAGTTCCAATTTTACTTCAGGCACTCCTAAAGTTTTTTACTCTCAATTTTACTTCAGGCGCTCCTAAAATTTTTTACTTGTCTGTGCTCAATTTTTTTTACTTGTCCGTGCTCTTCTCCTCTGCCTGCTCTGTTAATGGAAGAAGAAAAAATAGACGCTTACCCAAACCCTAGCATGTAGCAAAAACTCTATTTTGAATTGGGTGATGTAAATCGAGGATTCAAGCTCGGAAGATAGTTTTTTTTAACTTCTTTTCTTATGATTTTGTCGGGATTAAGTTATGATTGGGTGGGTTTTGTGTATTTTAAGAGGGGCGTGTTTCGGCTAAAAAATTTCGCCATCATCGCTTCACAAATCCAAATGAGAAGGGAACGAAACAGGGGAAAAAACATCAATGCGCTTCAATACATCACCACCACTACCACTACAAGCATAAATGTTGGAAATTTTCGAAATTGAAAGCTGGTTCAAGCTCGTGATTATTTTTATTTCTTTTTTGAGTAAATTCTCCACGTCGAAACTTACCTTGGTATTCTGATATAAGGTTTCCTTGTTCTAGCTGTAATTTTTTTAAGGTTTCCATGTTCTAGCTGTAAATTTGTTATGTGTTTTTTTGAGGTTTTTCTAACCCAACTCTCTCTAACCTAACTTCACTCATAAGCCCCTTTTTTCAGCCGCCTCTCAACTAGGGCGCCTCACGCCAGTCTCTTGAACATCGGCTCCCCTCCCCTCCCCCTGTTTTTCTAATTTTCTAGTGTTTTGATTAATCTCTCTCCCCAATCCATCTAGCTGCCGCGCCGATCGTTGATTTCTCCTACTCCGATCTAACATGCAACAGCAGATTTGCATAGCTATGGACTATGATTGCTTCTGTCTTTACCATTTGTACTGCTAATGTTAATTGCTTCTGTCTTTTTCTGTTTGGTTTTAGTTCAATTTTCTGTTTGGAGTGCCTTAGTAAATAAGGAGATAATTTTGGGGTGGAGTGCCTAAAGTAATTTTTATATTTTCAAAAGGGTAATTTTGTAACTTCATTACATTTTGGAGTGCCTTCATAAAAAAAGGGAGCCTCAAAATCAGCTCCCTATTATTTATTCTCCATCCCTTTATTTCTCTGTAGTAGAAGAACAAGCACACAAGGTATAAACACAAGAATAACACCACCCAGGATACATATAAGGAACGACTTATGTTCATGATGGTATATGTTGAGAGTCCACCCCGTGTGGGCCGTTGGGCTTAGGCCCGAGGGAGTGATTTAGGGTTTTTTTTATTGTATCTCTATAAATACTCTGTAATGCCTAGGTTATGATGTGTGGTAGCACAATGTAGACAGAGAGTGTGAGAGGGGGGCGGGCTCCGAGAGAGAGAGATACACGAGAGAACTAGTGAGGATTTCATTATTGTGAGATTGAGTTTGAGTGTGAGTGTGTAACACAAGAACACGGATTTTCTCCGGATTATAGTGAAACCCCTCTCCCCGTGGATGTAGGTCCGATTTGGCCGAACCACGTATATTGTGTGTCGTGTTTATCTCTTGATTTTACTGTTTCTGTGCGAGAGGTGCGCGTTTGGGCACAACAAACTGGTATCAGAGCTTGGGTTGAAGAACCGGAGAGCGCAGAGCAATCGAAAAATCACTCGGAGGCAATTGGAGCACTGTTTGAAGCTTTCGTCGGACAAAACAGGTGACAGAACTTGTATTTGATCAGAGGGATAGGTGCAACTCTCAGAGACGAGTCCAACGGAGTGCTCGAAGTCAGTTTTGGTCACCGGAGTAGGTCGGAATCGCGACCTGAACAACGGTGAGCGGAGGACATGATGGGGTTCTCGTGAAACGTGATCGAATATGAGTTTTGAGCACAAGGTTTTGTAGCTCTCAAAGAGACGATCACGAGGGTAGTTTAGTCGTCGCTGGAGGAGGTCGGACGCGCCAGCACGCGCCAGCACGCACCGGCGAAACATCAGCACGGCAGATCCCGCGCTAGAGTGCGTGTCACGCGCGGAAGGGTCAAGAAGATGACCACGTGGCGACAGGTTAGCGACCACGTCAGATGCCACGGAGGATGGTCAACGCCATGTCAGCTGGTCAACGCTGACGTGGCGCCACGTCAGCAAAAGTGTCAGGGTTTTGGGTGAAAAAGGTCAAAGGGGTCAAGGTGACGCAGCGTTGTAGCGGAAGAAAACTAGATATCGTTCTAGTAGACGAATTGGTTAGATATCGTTCTAACAGACGAGCTCTTGAATCCACAAAAGAAGTGATAAACACTTTGCGCACAAGGAAAATAGAGAGAACTCTAGAAATATTATAGATGATTGAATTGTTATGAAAGGTTACATCCCTATTTATAATAAGCAAATCCTAATTGGACTAGGACTCAAACTAATTAAAGAAAAAGAAAATCCTAATTCAACTAGGACTCAAACTATTTTAAAGAAAAAGAAAATCCTAATTCAACTAGGACTCAAACTATTTAAAGAAGAAACAAATCCTAATTCAACTAGACCAAGAATCCTAATAAAATTGGAAATCAAAATAAAACCGAATATGGAAAGATAATAATTCTAACCTAAACAAAAATATTCCTAATCAAAATCTTATTCTAAAGCAATAAAAATAAAAATAAAGGAATTTCCCAATATTGTCCTGCATCATTCCCTCTCTCTTAAAAAAAAACTCGCCCTCGAGTTTCTACTGCTTAAAGAAACTTGATTAGTCTGATCTTGCCCGCATCAACTTTATACTTCAAATTAATCTTCTCGAATATGAACTTCAAAAATGAACTCCATGCGACTGCACCTCCAAAATATTGTAGTGTCCCCTTCCAATATTTAGCAAGTCGAGCACGAGTAAGATAATACCCAAAACACGTGGAATGCTTTATAGAAAAGTATACTTGCGATGATCTCTTCTCTGCATGCTTCAACTTGTTGACAAGATTCACTAGACGAATATTTGGAATCCAATCAAATTGCTCCACACCCAGAAAATCCACAAAAGCAACATCAGCACCCTTTAGAGTACAATCATGGTGTAAATCCCTTCTCTGGTTGTGTGCGTCGAATGGATTGTTGATCGATTCTCCTAAAGTCAATTCTTTCAAACCCGACGTACCTTCGCTTGTGTTGCTAACTTGCTTTTCCTCCTCAACACTATTGTTGGTATCGACCACCTCCAATAGAAAATAATTCTGAACCTCGGCAACTTGATCACTATTAGTGATATTAATTTTTAGCTTCTCACCATCATCCACATCAATTTTCTTATTATCACGAGCCCTCTCTTGACTGAGATCGGCCCTTAGATTTGTGTCGGACTTATTCGCCTCTTCCTCATCAAGTTTTAGTTTGTCTCCTTGTTTTGAGAACCCAAAACCATTGTAACAATTGTGAAGCGACTGATATGAATTTGATGGACCTTGACTCAGCTTTTGACTCTCAGAACTTGATTGACTGGAACTCTTTGACATGTTTCTTGAGTAATTCGTATCTGCAATAACTTCATTATTATATTGGGATTAATATTGCGAATCAAAATTATCTCGAAGCAATCTTTTAGACTCAAGCTTTCTCAAGTATTCTTGATATACCAGTTGCCCATGATTTGATTGAAGAAATCTGGTAGCCATCAATTGTCTCATCTTACACCATGTTCTGATTGGCTGTTTGTATTGTCGCCTTCGATTGGATTGCAACTGTTCCCACCACATAGAAATATAACCTTGTAATTTATGTGCTACATATCGAACTTCCTTCTCTTTTGGAATTTCCATATATTCAAGGAATTTGTCAACTTTTCGAAACCAATAAATAAAATCCTCCGGATGACAAAACCCATCAAAATTAGGAATTATTGGTTGTACCTGAAAATTTGGAAAACTGTGATTCATGCAGTTAAGCTCATCAAACTTTGAACCACCACCATCATAAACTAGATAGTTTGTGACAGGCCTAGGAAAATTCCCTAAGCGACCAAGATCATTGCCCACCCTTGGCTCACGTGCATGTCGAACACGAACCTGTGGATCTCGTGCATGTTGATCACGAGTTGGAACATCAAGATCAGGAACTGTTGGTTGCCTAGCGTTGATTGCAACAATCAATGCACTAAGAATAGTGCGTATCTCTGCCAGTTGTTGTCGTTGCCCATCGATTACTCCCCATACTCCATTAATTCCACAAACCCCAAAGGTTTGCATGTTCTCCGTCTTTGGCCATTGAACAAGGGAGGACCTTGCTCTGATACCACTTTGACGCAGCGTTGTAGCGGAAGAAGACTAGATATCGTTATAGTAGACGAATGGGGACTAGATATCGTTCTAGTAGACGAATTGGTTAGATATCGTTCTAACAGACGAGCTCTTGAATCCACAAAAGAAGTGATAAACACCTTGCGCACAAGGAAAATAGAGAGAACTCTAGAAATATTATAGATGATTGAATTGTTATGAAAGGTTACATCCCTATTTATAGTAAGCAAATCCTAATTCGACTAGGACTCAAACAAATTAAAGAAAAAGAAAATCCTAATTCAACTAGGACTCAAACTATTTTAAAGAAAAAGAAAATCCTAATTCAACTAGGACTCAAACTATTTAAAGAAGAAACGAATCCTAATTCAACTAGACCAAGAATCCTAATAAAATTGGAAATCAAAATAAAACCGAATATGGAAAAATAATAATTCTAACCTAAACAAAAATATTCCTAATCAAAATCTTATTCTAAAGCAATAAAAATAAAAATAAAGGAATTTCCCAATATTGTCCTGCATCACAAGTCCTAAGTTAAAGGGGTCAAAAGGATCAGAGGTCAGGTCAAAGGGGTCAGACCGGCGTTCAAAGGGGTCAAAACGGTTCAGACCGGCGGTTTAGTGGAAAGGCAGACCGGGTTCAGACCGGACCAGACCGGATAACGGTCCGGAGGCAGACCGGCCAGATTACGTTTTTTGACCAGTTCAGGGGCATTTTACCGGTTCATGGCCAGTTCGGACCGATTCCTGACTCGGTTTTTCATTCCGGATTCAACCACGCGCTCTGTTTTTCATGTTGAGGCTCAGAAGTATGTGTAATTGCTGGATTGAGCCGGATTTAAGTGTTCGGAGGCGTTTTGGGTTGTGAGGATGCTGTTCCTAGCTAATTGGACAGTTCCAGATTCACTGGTGGGCTTGGATTTGAGTGATTCGAGTCTGATTTTGCGATCTTAGATACATCCGGAGAGATTGAGGAGGATCAGACATGGTCAGGTCAGTCGGATGGGATGTTGTTGAGTCGGAGGCAGACCAGAGATGATCAGTCGCGTTTGGCAAGCAGGGATACACTCTTTTGGGTTATTGTACTCTGGTTTAGAGGTGCATGGAGGCTCGTCTGGTTAGTGACAACAGGCGCTAGCAGGAATGGTGATTTTTGGGAGATCCGATGAGAGTTCTGGGGGTGCTAGGAGAGTCGGGTATGGAACGTGAGTGAACCAGAAGGCAGGATAAGATCTGGGAGAGCTGGCAAAGAGTGACGGGAGACCAGGAGAGTGGCAGAAGTGGTGAATAGGTGGCGAAATAGGTGAGCAGAGTTGGATAGCTACACACCAGGAGTATTGGACAGACTTTGCAGAGATCGGAGGTTGACCGGGGCAATCGGATGATTGCAGATTCGCGGCGATGAAGTCGTGGTGATCAGTCGGAGAAGCTAGTGAGTAGGGATACATTGTCTCAGGTGTTGCATCTTTGTTGATGAATGCGGATACACTTGTTTGGTAATGACACATGCGCTTACTAGAGTGACAGGTCGGAGTGGTCGGCAGAGATTGGAGGCAGTCTGGTTCAATCGGAAAGACCTATCATCCGGAGAGGCAATTTTGATTCGGGCTGCAGGAGGAGCTGATCGGATGTGGATTTACGGTCTAACGGATGAGGGGGCACCATACAGGCTTGTGGGGAGTGCAGTGACAGTTAGAGGTGATGTCAAGCACGGTCAGGTAGTATGGGTGTTTTGTGACGTGGACAGGATGAGCACAGTTGCGGATGCACACAGGATAGGCGTTGGAGAGTACTTTGGAGTCATGACCGGATGGTACTGGATGCGCCGGAAGTCGAATCAGGAGTGTGCAGGATGTTAGCTAACAATGAGGATGCAATTGGTTGTTCAGGATATGTTCACGGGAGCTCCGGACAGAGAGATTGAGATGGAGATGAAACGATGCATCATGGTATTCTCTCTCTTCTGTGTTTTTTGTGGCGGATTACCTTTCCAGTTACGAGCGCTCATGATGGGGTGGAGAGATGGAATCACAGATTATGTCCTGTGATTGAGCATGACTATCCAGTTTTGGATGCTGGATGCGGGCACCCCAGGTGAGGGGGTGCGAGCGCTTCTGTTGGTGAGGGCATGCGCTTCTATAGGTGAGCGCGGGCACTTCTGTTGGTGAGTGCGGGCGCTTCTGTTGGTGAGCGTGGGCGCTTCTATTGGTGAGCGCATACATCTCGGGCTTGAGGTGTGCGAGTGAAGGCATCCTAGTTGAGGGGGTGCGGTACTCGGGCGGGCGAAGGCATTCCAGTTAAGGGGGTGCGGTGCTCGGATTTTCTGATTTGCTGGGGAGTCTAGTTTTGCAAGGATACACTCTTTCGGGCTATTGTACTCTGGATTGGGGGTGCATGGATGTTGGATAGGTTAGTGACACAGGCGCTTGCTAGAGACAGCTAATTAGAGATGGCAACATGGGGGTGCTGCAGATGACATTGCCCACTCGGGTTGGAGGGTGTGATTGTTGAGAATCCACCCCGTGTGGGCCGTTGGGCTTAGGCCCGAGGGAGTGATTTAGGGTTTTTTTTATTGTATCTCTATAAATACTCTGTGATGTAGGTCCGATTTGGCCGAACCACGTACATTGTGTGTCGTGTTTATCTCTTGATTTTACTATTTCTGTGCGAGAGGTTCGCGTTTGGGCACAACAGTATAAATATGAGTATATCATTAGCATAGCTAGCCACTCTCTCTCTCTCTCTCTAGATATATAGTAACACCCCCGAAGGGTCCATGGGGTGGTTCATCTAATGCTACAATATATGCTTTTAGGATTTGATGCGTAAGAGCTCGATAGCGCCCGTGGGGGATTTGGTGGTAATGCGGAGCATCCGGTACTCTTCAAAGTTCATAGGGTTGTACAAACGAGGGTGTTCCGAGTCCACCAGCTCGTCCGGTGCTCCGAGTGCCCCATCCTTTGGTTCTAACACGAAAAAAACTATTGACACTCGTATCGATCCTTTATAGCATTGCACCCTGTGCTTCACGCTCCATAGTCTCCCGTTGCTCCATAACTGCAACAATCACAATGTTAATGGTAATTGAATGATGGAGCTTGACAGCTTGTTCAAATGAAGTTACTTTTATAGTTAGTTTTTTTTTTTTGGTCAAGATTTAAAACGACAAAAAGAAAAAATTACCTTTTTTAGATTATTTCTTTCTTTAGTGAACTTGTTTTAGTTTTTAATCTTAATCCCTCTGTGCCAATAGTTCCTGTTCTTTCTACGTGTTTTGTTACGGTAGGGTGTTAGAGGTCATTCCCCCGACCTTCAGGAGGTTGTTCTGGATAAGTCAACCAGTCTGCCGCAGAATGTTTTCAAGCAGTTTGCCGCAGACGAGGTTTGCATCAGAGGAGAGGACGGACGTTGTTTTGGACTCGTATCTCTCGGAACAACCTCCTTACGAAACGAGAGGAGCATATCCGAATGAGGTACATTATCCTTCAACCGAAACTTTCCTTTCCGATCTTGATTATGGGTTCGATGTAAATTACGGAGGTATCCGGATCGAATATGGTAGTAGTAGAACTTCTGATCATTATAACCTATGATGTTCATGTGGTTCAACTGATTAGGTTCGGTAGCTAGATAGCTAGGGGACAATCTAGAGGTGTCAAATGGGTTGGCCTAGCCTGTTTAGTTCTGTGTCAGACGTGCTTTGTGCCGTGTCTAACTCGTCCCATTTATTAGTCGTGCCGTGCCGCGCTAGTCCATGTTAGAATATGCTCGGCCCGGCCAAACCCATTGCACGCCTAACTCCATGCCGTGTCATGCCAGTGCCGCGTCAATTCCCGTGCTTGTGCTCATGCCAATTCCGATGTCGTGTCGTGCCCATGCTCAATTGGCCTTTTGTTTTTTTAATCAGGCATTTGTAAAGAGGAAAAAAAAATCTTTCAGATAATTTTTTTTTAATAGTTATACCCTCCATTCTGATTTGTTTGTCCCCTTTTGATTTCTCCTTGTCCCAAATTGAATGTCCAAAATTTTAAAGAGAATTCCTGATTTAGCACCAAAAATTTTGAAAGTCTCCCTCCAAGATTACCTTCGAGAAATTTGGAAATTCTAGATACTCAAATTTTGACCCTTAAATGACTCCCTATTTGGATTTTCAAAATAATAAATGGCATTTTTTTAATAAAATTGATGGCATTCTATTAGTAATTATTTGGTTCCCTTAATAAGTTGAAAGCGATCGATTGTACAAACAATTCAGGACAAAGGGAGTATCATAAAATAAAACAACCAAATTAATAAAATACAAATATTTTATTGATAACTGCATGCAATTTCGTAAAACACCAAATGTAAATAGATAAGAGTTGCACCACTATAGTTTATGTACATGTCTGGCTTCCCCAGATCCGGTGGGATTCGGTGGTGGGCAATAATCGACTCAGCGAGGGGATCTAGGGTTGGCAATGGGGACGGGGCGGGGCCGGAGACTACTATCCCCGTCCCCGATCCCCGAATCCCTCCCCCATCCCCGTCCCCGCCCCGATCCCCAATGGAGATTATTTTCTCCCCTCCATCCCCGCTCCAAACGGGGAACGGGGATCCAAAACGGGGATTCGGGGAATTTCCAATATTTTATAAAAACCGCTCTTTAAAAACGGTTGAACCGGCCACCCGGTAAAACCGCCACGATTTTGTTGACCCAGCCCGGCCATTATCCACGTGGCTTGACTCATGGGCGTCTGCCAGCTATTGGAATCTTTGTTAAGGGGAAGCCCGTTATTTATAAGGAGGGAGGGAATGCTTTTTTTCTTCCCAGCCGATGTGGGACTGTGTCCCTTCTTCCTTTTTTTGAACTCTCTTTCCCTTCTTCAAAGTTCAAAGAGCACTTCTTTAAACATGGCCACAACCTTCTGGAAATTGAAATGTATGATTACTAATTGGCCAGGATCATTCCAACTCTCTATTTTATCAAGATTTAAATGCTCATTGACCCTTTCCAAAGGAAAAAAAAAAAAAAGGAACTCAATAAACTCTCCAAACTATACCATGTGAAAAGTAAGTAGAATGATATGAAGTTATAAGAATATATATTTATTACACCTAATATACATATATATGAC
The DNA here is from genome assembly GCA_016920895.1 of Vaccinium myrtillus. Lineage (NCBI taxonomy): Eukaryota > Viridiplantae > Streptophyta > Magnoliopsida > Ericales > Ericaceae > Vaccinium > Vaccinium myrtillus. The sequence goes on along the minus strand of CM029273.1, from coordinate 7,097,324 downwards.
GTCACGGTTCAACTCCTGTTCAACCGCGGTTGAACCGGTGACCTGTCCGCACGGTCCCTTTTCCGGTTCGCTCACCGGTCCGATTTTCAAAACATTGCAGCATATTCATTCCACAAGAGCATCTAAATTCCAAATTTCTAATCCAAAGTAGTACTAAAAAACAAAATCAAAAACTACATTTATAAGGGTATCCAAAATCTGCCTAAATTAAAAGATAGTTTGGGGAAATCCGATTTCAGATTAACCCATGTAAATCGAAATCGAACATACCCATCTCTGCCTAAATTAAAAGATTATGGGAATTGGGGGCACCATTATTATTAACCCATTATTATTATTATTATTATTATTATTATTATATTTAATATAAATAAAAACGGGGATTCGGGGACGGATCGGGTAGGATTCGGGGGCGGGGCGGGGATCGGATCGGATTCGGGGCGGGGATACACCTATCCCCGCATCCTACCCGATCCCCAAATTTTTTTTAAAAAAATCCCCATATCCTACCCGATCCCCGAACGGATCTCCAAAACGTCGATCCATTCGGATCGGGGATCGGATCGGATTCGAACGGGTCGGATGAAATTGCCATCCCTAAGGGGATCTGGGCAACTCAGTCCATTTGGGTTTTGATGTGTTGTTTAGTTTGTTTTTTTTTTCTTCTGTATTTTTTTTGTTTTCGCTATCCCTGTTGTGAGATTTATTACCCCTTACGGGTGCTTTTGTTGATTTCATCTGTATAGTTTTGCTAATGGGTTGAGCTGGGTGTCCGTTTTCGGGATTCTCTACTACTAAATCGATGACGGACTCTACGCCGATCTTGTGTTGGTCTGCCTTGGCAGTACGTGTCTTTTGGGCTTGTGAGCCGGTGCGTTGTTGCAGTATCTCGCGTCTAGATTTTGGTAGTTTTGGTTCAGTCCTGTATTTTGAGATGAAATCATTTGCCTTTATGACTGTGAAATGAATTGACTTGCCTTATTAAAAAAAAAAACTAGGTCAGACACCTACTCACTTATCAATCATTTGCAATTTTTTATACCTTATAAGCACAAAAAAATTACAAAATAAGTGAAATGCTACTAGATCCATAATCATGAATATTGCGACTCATTCTTCATCAGATTCATGTTTATACCTAAATTTGAAAAATATTCGGTAATATCACCCACTTTTGAATATTGAAGTCCAAGACGTGCATCATTCCAATCCTCTAGGCAAATGAGGCAGTTCAAAATATCTAGAGCTGGTCTACTTCTCTTCTTGTGATGAGTTTGACATTTTGTCGCTACAAACTTATTACTAAAATTTTTTTGTCACCCAGTAGTGTCTTGATTTTTACTCATGCACATGCACGTGCTCGTGCCATGCCCTTGTCTGTGCTACGTGCCACAATACATCAGCTCAGCGTATAGTCCACCTATAAAATCGTTCCGTGCCGCTCTTAAACGTGTTGTGCTTGTACTGGCCCGTTTGACACCTCTAGGACAATCTGTGCCATCCATTTTTTATTTTTCAATTTTTTGTTGAATGGGGGCATTTGACTCATCATATTTCAAATCCGAAGTCCGAAGAGGAATGAATATTCTTGGTATTACAACTATGAATATGATAGTTCTTGGTTTCATTGGAAGAGATTATCAAATTCTATTTTTCAGCGAAGGTCCAAGTTAAATTCGGCCGCCAGTATCCTTGCGTACCGCTTCAAGGCCGCCGGTGTTTCATCATTGGTGAATGGTTTGAAATCTAGGGTCTGTGTGCAAAAAGTAGGTATCCTCTCATGTGATTTCTTATGCGACGCAAAAAGAGACCCTGGTCCATTTGAGGATCCGAATCGCACCTTATTAATATTCACGATTTCCTCTTGTTGTACGTCAGCCATGCAAAAAAAAAAAAAAAAAAGAACAAATCAGACCATCGATCGTATCCGTTCGAGCAATCAATGTTTGTCAAAATACATGGATGGTCAAAGTCTACTCGTCAATTATTCTTAAGACAAATATGATTCCCCGATCAACTTACTTTTTTTGCATGAATAATTTACTCTTTGAGATCTACAATATTAAGGGTTCTGAGGTGTAGCTGCATTTGTTGATTTTTAAGAATACTATCATATGATTTCCCTAGTAGCAAGTAGTTGCATGTCAATTGTCAAATTTCAAGAAAGTGAAAAAGCTCTTTAATTGTGCACTCCACATTATTTGTTCCTATATTAGTTACACAATTATCACCAACCTGTTTCCACACACGCGAAAAACACCGAAGCTCTATTCCTATATAGCAAAATGCCTTTCTGGAATCCAACAAAAAATCTTGCTAAGATCAACTGAAGGGGATTCTGAAGAAATATGACTCCGATGGAGATGAAAAGCATAATTTTATGGAACTTTCTGAAGAAATGCATATTTATATCATTATATAGGGTGTATAGTGCAGTTCTTAAAAATTTGGCGGAGGCCAGCCACCCAACTACAAGCCTTCCCTCCGTCCCTGTCTATAGCCCCGACCCATTTTTATTTATCTAAAACCCTTGAGAATAAGAGCCTTGACTCAGTGATTAACTGGGTTGGGTGTCCGGGTTAAGTTTTGTTTTTCTGGGTTTGTTTTAGATGTTTGTTGTTTATATTCCAGTTGTATTTTCTTTATGTTCCTTTTTTTGCTTTCTGCTTGGATCGGCAAGGGTAGATCCCAGTTGCCAGTTGTCGTGGTCGCTGGCGGCTGCATTGAGGTTGTTTCTCGGGCTGTTTGAGGTTGTTTTCTCAGACTGCATCTTGCTCGCCGTGGCCGCTAGGACTCAGCAGTTTGCTGCCGACTGGATGTTCCTCAAGGTCGGAACTCTGCGTGCCAGTGAGGGTTTGCCATGGAGTGGCATCCTGTGTTTGTGGTTGCGTGTCAGTGTATCGGACCACAATCAGCCGGTGTGGCATTGGGGATGTAGATTCGGGCTCCAGATTTCTCCTGTGCTTAGTTTAGGGTTTGAGTTGGGTTTCCTTATTGGACTCTCCACTGTCTTGTCTGCGACGGGTTCTTAAGTACTTTCGTTTTGTCGGGCCTGCATTTGCAATAGGTGTCTAGTGTATAGGATTGGATAGTGTTGGTTTACTCATGTATCTTATGTTGAAATCTGTGTAGCCTTCGGGCTTTTGGTATGAATGAATCTTGCCATTTTCAAAAAAAAAAAAAAAAAGAGCCTTGAGGATTTGAGAGCGGGACGGCAATTTTTGGGCCGAATTTTCCAATTGGGCCCCTCCAATTGGTTGCCTCACATTTAGATTAGAGGGGTAGATGGGTCTTTTTGTGCAATGGCGTCTTTTGTAATTTCGGGTGCATGGAGGGGCAACTATTAAGTCCCGGGGGGAAATTTTTTTGTTCACCCTCACCAAAAGAGAGTGAACAAAATCCTCACTCTCATTGGTTAAGAGGAGTGGTCCCTACCACTCTTAACCCAACCCAACCCAACTCAAGTTACTTGTATGCTTAATTTCAGGAAAAACCCCTAAATTCTTAATTTTCTTTACTGAACCCCTCACCTAAGTTCACAGCTTTAGGTAAGCTTTAACAAACACGACAGATATGGTTCTTCACCAATATGGTTTCGATAAAGTAAACCACAAGCTTAACTTTTCAACTTTGTAGGAAATTAATTTTAATCTTTGTTGGTCCACCTCAGTGTCATTTGGGATCCATCGATCAAGGCCCTAACTGAGCGACAGAACTTGCGTTCTTGTTATGCCTTCATATAAGCATTTACACCTCAGTGTAAATGACACTGAGGTGGACCAACAAAGATTAAAATTAGGGTCTTGATGGACCCCAAATGACACTGAGAAAACCGATTTTCCCTTCGATGATTACCAAAAAGAGACAAGCCCAATGGGATGGTCTAGTAATCAACCCAGCGATTTAAAAGTTTGCTCATTTTAAAATTTTAAGTTCGGTACATGGTAAGACTCTGCAATTTCACCTAGATCACATGTATGTAATTGGTTTTTAGGACCCAGTTTTTCCATGGTCAGACTGCGCAATTGCATCTTAATTGTTCATATCGTCAATCAATGATTTAGATTTTCGACAGACTTTTTCCATAAAGAATAGAATCTTCTCGCGAAAAGTCTTTAACAAATTTGAACCAATAAAAATAGTTTTGGACAGTCGAAATTAAATGACCTATCCTTTACGGTCAAACCTTAGACCTGATTCTTCTCTCTTTTTCTAAGGCAAAAAGGTTGGAAGGAGCGACAATCGTTGGGATTTTAGTCCACCGCCGTAATGGAAGCACGTCACAAAATTAACGAAGCACAAAGAAAAAAAAAACTAGAAACAAGTATCCTTCTTTCAAGGCTCAAGCACAACCGGTTCCTCATTCATGGCCCTGACAGTTCGTTGCCAATATTGATCGCACACACATCCGATCAGCAATATAAAGAGAGCAATGCAACATGGATTCAAAGGAAACAATTGCTTCCAATTAAATCAAATCCTGCCCATTTGTACAATATTAAGAATTTAGGGGTTCAGTAAAGAAAATTAAGAATTTAGGGATTTTTCCTGAAATTAAGCATACAAGTAATTTGAGTTGGATTGGGTTAAGAGTGGTAGGGACCACTCCTCTTAACCAATAAGAGTGAAGGTTTTGTTCACCCTCTTTCGGTGAGGGTGAACAAATTTTTTTCCATCCCGGGCGGTGGAATGTGTACAGGTCTTCTTCTCTGCAGATTCACTGCAATGCGTAGCGCTCTCTCTCTCTATTTTCTCTGCTACATCTTCTTCAAAAACTCTTTTCCTCTCTCCATTTTTTCTCTACTGCTTGTTCTCCAAAACCCTCATCCGCGAGCCGCATCCACGCCTGCAATCCGTGGAACGATCACCGCCGCCAACCACCATTAATCCGTGCGCAACCTGGCTTATGAATGTTGGGTTGCATGCAGTTGATCAATTTATGGATTCTCTCTGGGTTTTGTAACTTCTGATTCAGGTGACTTCCGGTGCTTAAATTTCGGCATTACTCCTAAATAAGTAGTTTTACCTTGTAGAATTTATGCCATTTTTTTTATTTGATCTGGGCTTCTTTCTGATTCCTCTCAGTTTTTCTGTTTACGACTGGTATGTGGATGTTCTAATGATGCAGGTATAAGTTTTGTTCGACTCTTTCGACTGTGTATGTAATGTTTGAGGAAGAAGAAGTAACGTAAAGAAGGAAAAAGAATACTCTTTATTCCAGCCCAGAAGTTGTTTACAGAAAATTCAATGAATGGAGAGAGAGAGATTAGTTGATCTCTCTTATACAGAGAGAGAGAGAGAGAGAAGAGAGAGAGAGAGAGAGAGAGAGAGATTAGTTGATCTCTCGTATACAAGACTATGACCTAACAAACCAATGCCAAATTACATTACAACAGAAAAACAGTTACAAAAGAATGCCACAACACCACTTTCTTCTAACTAACTGTTGTGATCATAACATTCCCTACCCCTAAGAAAAATCCTTGTCCTCAAGGTTGGTAATTGGGAAACTTCAATTTGAACTCCTCATAGTCTATCCAGGTGGCATCTTCAGGGAAAGTCCTTGACCATTGCACTAGCCACTGGACCACTGCTTTGTTGTTGCGTTTGATCATCCTTCTGTCCAACACTGCCACTGGTTCCATTTGTAAGACACCCTCATCACTGACAGGGGGAAGGTCTGGGCTGGGTATAACATGCTGACCCACTTTCTTCTTAAGCAAAGAAACATGGAACACTGGGTGGATACGAGCTGAATCAGGTAACTGCAGCTTATAAGCTACTTTTCCCACCCTTGAAATGACTTGAAAAGGCCCATAGAAACGTGGGGACAACTTCATGTTCCTTTGTAAAGCCAGAGAGGACTGTCTATAGGGTTGCAATCTCAAGTATACCCAATCTCCTGCCTCAATTTCTCTGTGGGATCAGTTTAGTGAAGTTGAGACAGTTGCCATGGCAAAACTAGCAGGCACTTTCCCGTGACAATAGGAATGAGGCTCAGGATTGGATCTTAATTACTACGGTAAATTTATTTATATTCAACCTTTAATTTCCCCGCCAACACTAATAACTACTATACTCCTGCCCTTTGGAATAAAATGTTCAATCTCCTCCACTTTACTCTCCTTTCCATACAAAAATCAGACCACGACAACTTGTTCATATAGGCATCAATCATAGCTTATGCCTCATACACATGGAGTACTTACAGCTTGAACATTGTGCACGTTAAACAAGAAGGCCTTTTCAGTTAAGCCATAAGACCTTGTTCATGCAGGCATTAATCAAACCTTGTACAATTGATATTCAGCATAAAATTCCAACTACGGGAAAAATTCCAACTATGCTAAAAATTATGCACAAACTTTGAAAGCAGCCCACAAAAAACAAAAGTAAACCACAGGAGCCCATTTTCCCTCTTAATTTCCATTTATTCAACTTCTTCAAATTCCAGCACCGATTCCCTTTTAAAACTTAGTTAGCATCTCATATTCATTATTACTTTTCTTATTTCAATTGCTAAATTCCCGTAACAAGAAAATGTTCAAATTGCACAGGTATCGTGCTAGCAACACAGAATTCAACGAACTTCACTTTCCATCCACCAATTCCTGAAGCCACAGCATTGCAGTCATGGTAAACAACTTCAAAATGCCTAACAAAATTCTGAAATCCAATTCTTAATAGCAATTATATACAGGTGTTTGGCCAACGCGAACAAGCTGAAAGAACTGTCCTTGTAGAACCACCAAAACGAACAAAGATCAAGCAAAGGAAGCCAAAGAATGACGACCAAGGCATTGTCTGTGTCACAACTTTCAACCAGAAATTGTACTACCTCGCTTGTTCGAAGTGCAATAGATTGCACTGAAGAAGTTCCTGCACTTGCAAAGTAAGCCCTTTCATATCCTTCTATATTTCCATGTTTCTTATGACTTCTAATTATCTTACTATTCCAGACCTTAAATGTGCTCATTCATCAATCAACGATACTATCGTTGAACTTAATTTGGGATGAAAGTGTTGGTCATAAAAACATATTTCTGACTGAGTTGTTGGAAAGACATGCTCAGAAAAATCTTTGACTAAATTTCGATCTGTAGGGTAAATATGGTGCTTTTGTTCATTTCACTACCATAGATGTTATTCTGTTTACTCACCAGGTTTGACATTAGACCTTCTGAACTTAAAAGGGAAAAAAAACTTGGGGAAGGGGAGGACTACAACTGTGCAGAGAAGGTTGCAGGAATCGATACTCTTATCTCACTAAGTAACTCTTTAATCTCGTTTGCACATCAATCCGTAAATATCTCCTATTCTCCAATTGCGTTCTTTGGCAATTTGAATAAAGTGAGTTTTGCTATGCTAGAAATCAAACAATGAGTTGGATTTCAATTTTTGGACCTACAATAGTTCAAATTGTTGATTAGCAACTACAACTTGGCTCTTTATGTCTACTGCAAATTTAACTCAACTTTTTGAACCTCTGATTTTAGAGTCGAATAGTGTCGCTCGAAACTGACAATTAACTTTACAGATTTAAGTCACCTTCCTGTTTAATAATGCAGACTCAAATTTGAAGTGGAAGTCACAGATCCAATGGGCTCAATCGAAGCAAAGGTCTTCCCTGAAAGAGCAGAGCCACTCTCTGACATCACAGGAGCCGAAGTGTTTGGAAATGCAAGTGAGGTAAGCCCACACAACCTCCACTCAATAATGAACATACACATGTTACATTTGCAGCATTTAACACCAATCCTGCAGAAACTCTCTGCCCCAAGGAAATGCACAATGAATCTAAAGGCTTATATGTATGACTATAGTGGAATTAACTAATGCAAGTTCAACCTCCATTCTTCAACGTATAGGTGGCTGAAGAAGTAGCAACTTCCAAATCACTCCTGCCGCTGACTCCAAATACGCCCAACAAAAAGAGCAAAACAGAATGTTACAAGACCGAGAGCTCATCCACGCAAGAAAAGATCGCCAACCCAGCTGCCAAAAACAGCATGGACAACATGTCAGACGATGAAACTGATGCTGAAGATGCTTAAAAAAAAAAAAAAAAAAAAAAAAGCCCAGCTGCGTCGTCGAACCATCTTTTTGATTGAATATCAACCCTTTTGGTGTAAATAATCTGTAATGTTTCAAAACTTTGGGGTAGTCTGACGTTGGCTTGACATCCAAATCTTATGCATGTTTTCTCATTAATGTATGGCAGAAAATAGCGCTTAAATAGAAACATAAATTTTAAAATCAACGGGTTACACCGATCGTGCAAAGCACGAGGGTAACTCACCTAGTTTATTTATAACTAATTGTATGCAAGGACGGAGCCAGGGAGGGGCTAGTTGGGGCAGTCGTCCTCCCTACGTCTTAAAAAATTCGTACTATTACATTGAAAAATAATAATTTATCATCAAACTATATAGTCCTGTCCCCCCTCCATTTTTTCGTAAAAAAATAAAATAAAATAATAACCACTTTAATATTTATCAAGCTATGAAACAACATTGTTCTAAAATTAGTTTTAATGAGGTTTAAACACAATTTTAAAACAAAACAACACCCAAAATTTATAACCCAACTCATTTCAGGGACTTAAGGCCCGTTCACTTTTAAAAACTAAGACTCACTGAAATTTCGGAAGCCTAAAACTCTTTAACATGGTCTGTGGACATCAAAGTAAAAATTCATATTGTTGTCTTAATTTTATTTTATTTTTATTGTGTATATCCGTCCCCTTTACGCCAAAATCCTGGCTCTGTCCCCGGTTGTATGTGTTTACATTTTTTAAAATTTTCATTATACACCTCGAACCAAATATGTAAAATTTGTCCAACAACTTACCTTTCTTCTTACCTGAAACTGAGTTAATGACTAAGTAACTAAGTAATGCGTAAATACGTAAAATTTATACAGAAACCTAGAGGATGCTTTTGTAGAGAGGAGGAGAACACAGTTTTAGAGAGGTATTTCACCATTCAATGTGCGTTTACTTCAATTTTTTTTTAAAAAAGTTTTGGACGTAATTTTTTCTTTTTAGATTCTTTTAATCGAGACAAACTAATAGCCCATAAATTTATAACAGAATCAAATTTTTTAGTAAATACAAAAATAAGCCAAGAAGACAATTTTTTTGGCTTACGTTTTGAAATAAAGGTTATTGATTATCACCAACACTTTTCTTGGTGCTAAGAATGGCAAACCCCGACCAAGTATTTTTTGGTTACCCCCGTTTCGGGCCGATCGGGGGACGGGTTTACCCGCCCCACTTCGTAAGAAATTTAAAAAATTGTTAATCTAAAAGAAAAGTAAAAGTAAATATATATAAATAAAGTGATATTTTTGTGTAACGGTTAAAATATTAAGGCAACAATGAAAGTTTTTTTTAGTAGAATGATAATACAATTAAGAATTTAATATACTCCTATTTACTATAATGTTTATTACATTAGGGTAAAAAGTATATACTTTTATATATAAATATATTTCGGGGCGGGTTAATATAAACCCGACCCGGCCGGGTTTTTCTAATTTTCCATGTACTCGCCCAATACCAAAAAGTTTGATAAAAAAACCCGCCCGATTAGGGCGGGGCGGGTTAGAGCATCTTGCCATCCCTACTTGGTAGGGGTGCATATACGTCTGGCCAGACTTATACTAGATATTAACGAGACTTGTGCATGCCCAAGCCCGACCCCATTGAGAATTGGGCTTCATTTTATATTCCGAAACTCTGTCCAATTAAAGTTTTATTTCCCATACCCGACCAACAAGCCCATTTATTTTTCTAAAGCGTGATATCACAAACATAAATAAATCAACTACAATTATCACACATTAGAATTCACAACTGGGAATACTTAAAGTTTTATGTTCTCGCACTACTATTAAAAATAAACGCATAAAACATTATGGTTCAATAATTAAATTGTCTCTCAAAAGCAATAAAAATGTTCAAAAAATGGAACTCTCCAACATTCATAAAGGAAAAATACACATCTTTTTTTTAATGAACTGATGGAACCAAAAAAAAAAAATAAAGGAAATTTTTTAAATTTCCTTTCGTTCCCCTCACTTTTCTCGTGTTCCAAACACCCCCCTTAATTTGGAAAGTGATGAGTCGGTGATAACAACAAACGTGTTGATGGCATTTACTATCATTTTCCTAGATAATAAAAATATCTTCTTCTCCCCCATCTCTCTCTCTCTCTCTCTCTCTCGATATGACGATTCAGAAGAGTGCATCTGTGGCTGCGGCTGCGCATGAGTCAGGAGGCTTGGAGACACAGTTGTCTTCTTCACCGATGAGGTCAGCTGAGTCTTCTTCTCTCGAACACAATGATTCCAAGGTATGCTTGTTTTTCTTTCACGAGGAAGGTCCGGTTGGATACTCGATCTATACTATTGATGTTGGGGCTATCGGGGGTCATGAAAATATGGGTAACCTAGAGAAGCCAACACAGACTTTAACCCCTCTAATCGAATTGTCTAGTGTGGATTACCCCAAGGGAATGAGCGCCTTTGCAGTCGGCTCTAGGATTTATCTGATCGGAGGTGATGTCGTACCTCGTCGTCGTAGAAAATACGGGAAGAACACCCTAGCCCTAAGCGACATTGTTTATGTCTGTGATACCTCATCACGGCCCTTATCATTCGTACCCGAGGGTCGCATGAACGGTGGTAAGACAAGGCCGTTTGTGATCCCTGTCAATGGGATGTTTTATATCCTCTCGCACATACAGCCTGATATGGAGTTCAACAAGAAGAATGCATTCTTCGAGTCGTTTGACCCTAATACCAATAAGTGGTCTACATTGCCAAATCCGCCTTTCTATGACTTTGAGGTTGCTCGAACTGGTACTTCTGTTGGTCGATCTGCCCTGGTTGTTTCGTATACAGTTGTTGGCTCTATGATTGTTTTCTTTACCCTTGCCAAAAGTTTCTTGTACGCTTTCCATATCAATGAGTGCAAATGGGAGCGTTTTGAAATTTCTCGACGTCAATACAGCCGGTTTCCCTTTAAGAGAGACTCAGTGTTAATATCCGACTCTGTGTGGGCTACTGCTGGTTATCCTCCCACCTCTTCTCATCTCGTACCCGAATTGGGATTCATTAAGAGAGGTGTTGAAGATCTTGAGATCCTTCCATTTGACAGTCCATGTCTGGCCTATGATGCGCTACATCATCTGCTTGACTTAGAAAATGGATGGTTTTGTCTTGTGAAAGCTGGCCGTGATGCCTTTGCTGACTCTGGAGGGAAGCAGGCTGTTCTTGCTACTGTGTTCCGCCTGGTTGAAAAGCGCAAGGATGAGTTCCATCTATATGAAGTATATCCTTGGCTGGCTCACGAGGGCCCACCATTGTTGGAAAAATGCTTTCCAGACCCCGAGAAGATTGGTGGGGAGACAGCAGTACTTCGTGCTGAAGAGGTTCACTGCTCTCTGTTTAATGTTGCGGTTGACGTCAATCACTTCCACGAATTGTCCGGCTTAGATGCTTGCTTCCTCTTGTAAGTTGCTTCATCCCCTTTTATATTTTTTTGCTTTTGTATTGGAACCACCACACCATTCATTCTTCATGCTATCACCCTTTGTGGTTTGCTGATGTTTGGTTGGAGAAAAAAAGGGGGGTGTTTCAGTTGGGGGTATATGAGAGTCCAAAACTAAAGACCTAAAAGGACCTGAACTTTATCATGAAGCCTTGGGCTTCTTTACTTCTTGTACCAAAATGAATTTTGTTTGCCAGTTTTTTAGTATAAGAAATCGGAAGAGCTAGATGGATAGAGCCATAAATAGCAGTGCAATTAGCGTATGACATGATGATGATGTAGAGCTAGATTGGATAAAGCCATAAAGGGTCGTCTTAGATCTTCAGTGTGTGAATTGTGATGTGCTCAGGCATAATCCTCAACATCTGAATATGAAGAAAGTTTGGAAGACACTGTTGAAGAGAGCACCGACACTGTACATTCCCTAGGTACCTATAATGTTACCCAGAATTGAAATCTATGGATGAGATTCAATCTGAATATGACGCATACTAACATTCTTCAATAAAACAACACGTATATACAACATACGCTTCATGGGTAGTATTTTTATTACCTGGAAAATCAATACAAATCCTCCCCTCCAATCTTCTTTCGTTCTTCTGAACCCCCATTCCTTCCACCCCATAAAAAACAAGCTATCGATACACACTTGTTTTTTAATGCGATTATGTCTGTGAAGTACTTTGAAATATTGGTTGATGATTATCATTGCAGTGCTGACGAAGATTAGAAATAGTTTCAGTATCCTGAGAATAGCTTTGAAAGTGTATTGTTGCAATATCCTTCATGTTGTCCTATATCAATAGGACAATTGTGGAATTTTAGGGTTTCAAAAGGTGCACCAAAGGGTGGTTATTTAGGATGGGGGCTGCTCTGGGATTTCTGTTGCTGTAAACAGTACTTCTGAAATCTGAACATTGTCAATGCTGATTTTATGACAAAATTTTAAGAAAAAGTTAAAGAAGAGAAGTAGATGACAACTCAAGGACTAGAGGGTTCAAGTATCACACCTAGGATTTTGATTACATCACACAATCCAAATAAGAGGCTCCAAAAAGTATGAATTTTTTTCCCTCCAAATATTCGACGTCCAATTCCCAATGCATGGGGCGAAATGATTTATATAGACTTTCGACTTCCTATGGGACTAACATTCCTCAATAAAACAAGGAAACTATTAAACTCCTGATTTCCAACTAGACGAACCATTGGCGAGCCCCTAGAACCTATCTAGAAATATTGCATTGAAAGCTGACCAGCAACACATTTAAGACTCTACTACTGCTATTTCGTTGACTGTGGATGCTTCTTGGGGGTCCCATGACTCCCATCTTGAGTTCATTTCAATTTCCATACTTTGCCCCCTCTTTAAATTTACTTTTCCTTGAGCATCTTAGAACCTGCATAACCTATCTATTGTAGTGTCCTACCTCTTACTTTGGAAGATGATGTTTTTCGTGGAACACCAAGTAGCTAAGCGGCCCCAACAAATTGAAGCTTTATGTGATAGTTTTTCATGGACTATTGTTTGTTTTCTACCTTTGACTGCTGATGAATCAATAGATGGACAATCCATTCTAATGGCACGCAAAATGAAAATCAGGCTTTCTTAGTAAACTCGCTGGATTCATGAATATCATACCTATTGTAGATCAAATATTCAGCATAATTTTCCAGGAAAAAATGTTGGCTATTGTAGAAGGAAGGTTAGAGCGCCAGACCACATGGCAGTGGTAGCAATTAAGTTAGACCTGGGTTAATTCTTGGCTCTTTATTCTCATTTCATGTGGTAGAGGATCAAGTCTGCCCATTTGTTTGGTTACAACCAGAAGTTGTAGAGGTTCTGTACCCAGATTTGACAGAAATTTCTCACGTCCTCCTAAAGTGCCACATTTAATTACCCAGATGTTATCATATGTTATATTGGCTGAACAATCAGTTATCAGTTAGTTGATTGTTTACTGCCCCATTGCAATCTGGCATGTAGTAGAGTCAAGTGCATACACATCATTCGTTCATAGATTGTGACAACAAATTGCTGGTGCCTCAGAATTTGCACATCGGTAATTGGCAAGTGTGATATACTTGTCTCCTTGAGAGTTAAAATCATATAATCTTATCCTGATATATATGCATACATGGAGAGAAATGCGGGAGCGGACATTGTGACCTGATAGAATAATTTTAGTGTAGTCACGAGTCTAAAGCTTTTAAGGCTTTGCTTCATTTGCTTGTGGCTAGGGCAGAACCACTCCTCTTTTCCATCAATCTTGCATGGATAAAGTCCCAGACCCAGAAAAAAAAAAGAGTTTTACTCCCTCCATTCCTAAATGACAGTCCACTATGAAAAGATGTGCATAATTTTTAGTATACTTCTTTAATTTAGTGTCAAGAAATTTAAAGATGCTGCAAGGAAGTACTTTATTTTTTTTTATCTAAAAATTGCATGTCCTTTCGTAATGGACTATCATTTAGGATTACAGAAAGTTACAAAAAGAGGACAAGTTCAGCTTACACTAGGTAAAGTGATACTGTTTGGAAGTGGGAAGTAGTTGAAAATGCTAGAATGACAGTGTTTATGGTTTCATGTTTAGGAATAGAAACCTTTGTCTATTCATTTCGCTTTTATGAATGTTGTTTTTATGGTTATTCGGAATCGAGGTTTGCTTGTTGACATATTGGGGAAATGTTGTGTGGGATTCCATGTTACTGTATTCCATGTTACTGTGAATGTTTATGTCTGCAATCTATCATTACTACAACCTCCGTAGGTATACCTTGAAGGAAGTCCTCCGTACGTTTACCTTTAAAACATAAGATAGTGTTTTCCTAAGATAGTGTTCCACCACTGTTTCCCTTTCTTTCATGTGCAGTTTATGGAATTAAGTCTCGTTGCTCTCCCTTTAGAACTCTCAAATCTCTCTGCAACGTCATGAATTTTTGAGATAGTGTTTGCTAGATTACCGTATTGGCTCTATCTTTATAGTCTCTTCTCACAAATTAGTTGGGTTTCTGGCTAAATATGTGATGTTGTTCTTGATTGTTACACAACATGTGAATGTTTGAGAGAGGTTTTTCCAGTTATATTAGTTGATTTTGTAAAAGCATTGTGTTAAGTTTCGGTTCTTTATGTTAGATGAACTTTTTTCTCCTCACAATAATTGATCTTTCTTAGAGGGCTATCAATCACTCGTTGATGGCCATGTGATTCTTATTCCACTAAATTGCATCAATGATGATTCAGTTGGCTAAACTTTAAAAAAAAAATTGCTCCCTGTTTTGTGGTTGAGGAGCCATTTACATAGTTGGGGTACTCCATACCCCAAAGGAGCTCCCCATAAAAAAATGGTATGATTCTTGAACTCAATACAATTTGTTTGCGTCTTAATCCCCTGCACTTTGTTAGTTGGAGTAACCTGTAGAAAGAAATGTTGGTTCCACAAAAGTTTTCTTGACCATGGAATCATTTTTGAATTGGTATACGACGTTTGGACATGCACCCGCACCCAATACTCATATCCGAGTCCATGTAACATAGGTCCCTACTAGAGTGTTCATGGAATCCGAAACGGAAAAAAGGGCCAACCAAGCTGAAAACTGTACTTGTAGTCAAGTTGATGTCATATTTTATTATAGTTCATGAGGTTTGAGTCGTTTGACAACTTATGCTTCCATTGCCATAAGTATTTTTTCTTTATTTCTTTTTGTGCATCTTTGCAAGTTGGAAGTGAAAGTTACAGAACTTGTACCGTCCGGGATTTCATTGCAGATAAGATGCAAAGTAGATGAAGAATTCGCATTCGTGTTCTATTCGAAGATTTTTTCCTCGGTTAAGAAATTATTGTTGTTTTCTTTTTCCCCTACAGGACTTCTTGAAGGTCGAAGAAAAAGGAGGTGAGGGAGCGTCACTTCTGGTGGAACTATGAAAAGGTAATATTTTTTTGTTTACTTTGTCTATGACTGTCCCTCGTGATGTTGCTCCTTATACTCTGGTGGGTTTTCTGATTTTTCCAAAATCTGCGGGTTCTAATACCGTTTATTGTTTGCTGGAATGTGATATTGTAGTTGCTGAAATAGGGAAATTAGTTGCTAAATTTGCTGTGTAGAAGTTGGAATGGTTATTTCGGGAGCCTAGAGGTATGTTGGTCGCTGTTAGAAGACTTAGAAAGTTGTACATTGGATTTCTAGGGCATGATGTGGTATTCAGTCTTTTGAAATGAAATAGTGGACTTGGATTCTAAGTTAGAAGGAGCAAAAGTAAAGTTTTTGAGAATGTGGTAAATATTTCTGCAAGTTTTGCTTTGTGAGGTTTGGATATTTAGAGCTTGCCATTAGGTTTGCTGATTTTGAAAGAGTTTTCTTTTTCAAGCACTTTATCTATGATCAAGAGATTAATCTGTTGTTTAGCTGAAGGTGATTTGATTAGAAATTGTTGACTTTTATAATCTGAATGTTTTCTTTCCTTGTAGGTCTTCAAGTATAGAGAGAAGATCGATGTTTCGTCACTTTTTGTGAAGATGGAGAATCGTAGATTATGATCTTGCTACCGCGGCTTGTTGGAACTTAGTTGAACCATTTACCTTGTCACTTTCTTTTCTTATTTTGTGGTATTATGAGACATGTAGGCTACTTAAGGGATATTTAGATGTTTATATAGTCTCTTTTTTCATTTTGTTTGTAGTTGGAAGCTACTATTTTTTGTATTTTTTTCTATGTGAAGTTAATATGTATGATACTTGTGTTTTGGATGAAACGTTATTATTTCCATTTCAATTTTGTATGGAATTCGGTGAATGTATTCTTGATGGATTCATAGCAATAGGATAATTTAGATTTCATAGGATCAAGTAATTGAAATAAATATGCAGCAATGCCATAAAATAATCATTCCATATTTTGAACCAATGCTATTAAAATGATCGAAAATGCTACATACACAACAGATTGGTATAACAAATTGGACAACAGCCTCAAAACGACGTCGTTTTGAGGCTGCTTGTTTATAAAAAAAAAAAAAAAAAGAATCGTGAAAAATTGAAAATCATCCTTCCCCCATCAGCGATGCAGAAGAGGGAGAGAGAGAGGACCTCTGCCGACCGTCGTCTCACCACCTCTGGCGACCACCGCCAATGTCGACACTCACCACCACCGCCGATCTCCTCCACTGCCGACTCCCCCACCACCGGCGATCGCAGGATTCCAAATCGTCTATCTCAACCACCACTTTGAAGGTCTCTCCCTCTCCCTCACGATGCTCTCTCTCTCTCTCTCTCTCTCTCTCTCTCTCTCTCTCTCTCTCTCTCTCCTTGTTTCAATTTGAGAAACCCTAGCTCAGTTGAAAACCCCCCATTTTTTTCAATTTGAGAAACCCTAATTTAGTTGAAGAAACCCAATTTCATACGGTGTATTTCATTGAAATCTGTGTGTACGACATAGTTCCAGTCGTTTAGGTCATTCAAATAAGTGAGCCTTAATGCTTGTTGCTAGAATTTCTTTTTCATGCGTCTATATTTAAGGCATATGTATGCACTTATGATGATTATGCAAGATTTATAGCAAGATTTTGATCGAGTATATTGTCAATTTAGAGTCAACTTGGATTTTGCATGAGAATTTGCACCATATGCATACATCCTAGAATGGGAGAACTTGCCAGCAAATACCCGTATTGATCTCGTCCTTCACTGCTATCATAAGGAATATCTGTCATAGTGCCATTATCTTCTTTAGCAATTAGCATCGTCTTTTGATTTTGCATGAGAATTTGCACCATATGCATACATCCTAGTGCTTGTAGTTCACATTGGCACATATTTTCTATCTTAACGTGCTGCTAAGGTCATGATGCCATCGACCGTGCAAAAGACTCGTCTTGATCGAACAATTACGCGAAAGGCTGTTAAGCTGCCACTTGAAGTAGCAAACATTGACGAAGTTGAGATCTGACTTGAAGTAGCAGTGACATGGTCTGCATTTTTTCCCCCAAGCTGCCACCTGCTGCAGTTACACTTTGTTTCTTATTTTCAGATTCATGTTTGCTACTGGAGTATGTTTCAGAGGCAAAAAGAGATGACAAGTCTCCCACCATCAAACTATCAAAGCCATCTTCAAAGAGATCCCGCAAGAAGCGACACTCTAGTCTTTTCCTTTCTTGTTGCTCGTTTTTTTTGTATTGTATGCAGCTTAAAGGAGAGGATAAATGTAATTATGTTTGGATGTATCCCCTTTTTTTTGTACTCGGAATACTATGTATTACAAAACCTTTGTAGCGGATGTATGTAATGATGTTTGTTTTTCTTTCTTCGTTCAATACTTCAAATTTGAATGTGCTTAATAATTATGATGACAATGACTTGAACTTGGTGGTTGTTTGTTGAGACGTGTGACGTCGGGCTAGGAAAAAAAATAGGGGAGATGCTGTCCAAATTTTTCCAAAAAAGAGAAGTCATATAACAGTGCGTCATGTGGAAAACTTCTAATTTGGATTTGCTTAATGATTTATGATGAGAACTATAGCACCAGTGACTTGTCTTTGTTCGAAAAATTTGGGCAGCATCTCCTCTGTTTTTTGTCCTAGCCCGACGTCAAACGTCTCAACAAACAACATCAATAGCAACAACAGAAGTTGCACAAAGCTGAGTCATTCTTATCATAATCATCAAGCATAAATCTGGGTTTGCTAGTTGCTACATTTGTAATCTAGGCTTGCTGCTACATTTGTAATCTAGGCTTGCTACATTTGACAAAATTTGAGAATTCTACATACAAGATACAATCATATTCAAGGAACATGCCAAAAGTTCTTCCTTCATTTATAGAATTCATCCTCTACATACATTCGCACAAGGGATTCATTCTCCCATAAAAAATAAAGTTACATCAGGAAGTGCCAAATGCACCAATCTATAACATGACAAGAAGTGTTTCAATCTCTTCATATTCCTCTCTTTGATTTCATCAAATCTCCTCCTTTCCTAGAGATCATTTGGATGAACCGCGGCACATGTGCACCTGAAATGCATGAAAATGAATTAGGATTCCTGCAAATGAAGTAACAAGTAAATTTTGTTCACAAAACTAGTATCTTGTATAGATACGGGATACACTGAAACAAACACGAAGATGCAATATGAAGGAGCATCTCATAAACACAGTGAACTCATTGACAAACTACTATAACAGAGTTTAGAACTCTGTTATAAATCTGGAAACATATACAGGGGACGTTTTTTGCCTTTCTTTCCCATTTGGTCTAGGCATTTTGGATGTAGAATCAAGGGATGTAAAATTAAGTCACTAATAATTTACAGTAGAGTTGGTCATGCTCCTCTAACTTCCCTGGGAGGTGAAAGCCCAGAACCATTTTCACTCGGGATGATTGGCCTTTCTTGGCATGAAGAATGCTTTGTAGGATTGTAATATACGAAGCTCATTCAATTTTTTAGATGTAGGATTGTAATATATGAAGCTCATTAAAATCAAGAATGCAATCCTCCAAAGACCAAAATGTAGTAACTGATGATAAACTTAAGAGGCAATTTACATAAAGGATAATTCATCCACATAAGTACATAACTAATTAATAAGATAAATTCATCCACATAAAAAGGGGTCAGGGGCATTGAAGAATTTTTCCCAGCACAAACTACACACTATTAAACTAAATTAAACTAAACTAAACAGCATTTGATTTGGAAGAAAAACTTACTTCATGAAATTGTTTAGTTCATCCTTCATCCCTCCTTCAAGTAAACTCATCAGCAACCCTACTTCTACCTGCAACACCCAAACAATACGTGTATCATGCCGAGGTGTAGTTTTTCGTAACCCATCGATTGGGTGTTATTTTTGAAACAATTTGTAACCCATCAACTGGGGGTTATTTTTGAAACATGGTTTTTTTTTTGTAACCCATTAATTGAATTCAGGGTTTCTCAAATTGAGGGTTTTCAATCATCGGATTGTGTTTTTGTAACCCATAAACTCAATTTAGGGTTCCCGAATTAGGAACCCTAATTTTTTGGGCAAAAATCCCCAAATTCAAATTCGTTGAACAAGTTGAGAGAGAGAGAGAGAGAGAGAGAGAGAGAGAGAGAGAGAGAGAGACCTTGGTGTAAGTTCGAAGCTCTGGTTCGAAGCTCGTCGCCAAGAGTTCTTTTAGCTCGTTGATGTGGTTCAACAGATACGATCCAGTCCACGTCAGCAGTGGGGAGTCGACGGAGGTGTCGGCAGTAGCGGAGGTCGGGGGAGTCAACGTAGGTGTCGGTAGTGGCGGTAGTCGCCGGAGGTGTCGCGGGGTTGCAGTGTGTTCTCTCTTTCCCTCTCTCTCTCTCTCTCTCTCTCATTTTTCTGTCGACTGAGGGGAAGGGAGAGAACCCCGACTGCAATTTCTTTTTTTATTTATTTATTAACAACAGGCCCCAAAACGACGTCGTTTTGGGCTGTTGTACCACTGCGTTGGCCCTTTTTGTTGTACCCGTAGCATCGTTCTACAATGATAACGTTCAAAGAATGCTATAGTAGAGTAGCACTTCATAACATTCAAAGAATGCTATAATAGAATACAAATAGATAACGTTCAAAGAATGCTATAGTAGAGTAGCACTTCATAACATTCAAAGAATGCTATAATAGAATACAAATAGATAACATTCAAAGAATGCTATAGTAGAGTAGCACTTCATAACATTCAAAGAATGCTATAATAGAATACAAATAGATAACATTCAAAGAATGCTATAGTAGAGTAGCACTTCATCACTGTGTTCGGTTCCGGATCCAAAGTTGTAATTTACTTTTGGGAAAACTAATTTTGCCAACATGTGATCGGATGACTTTCATTGTGGGCCCAACAAATTTTTTCTCACCCACCCTTATTACCGTGGGCCCCACCACTAACCTTAATTAAAAAAAAAAACCACTAACCTTAATTAAAAAAAAAAAAACTCAAACGTCTCTTTCTCTCTCCTGTTCTCATCTCTCTCCTCCCCAAATCCAAGTCCCTCCCCTCCATACCCACCACCACCAGCAGCAAAAAAACCAATCAACTAACAGTCTACGGTGCCGACGTCCACCTTCGCCGTCAAGTGGTCCGTCCGCCACTTGACCACTACCTTCGTCCTCTACGGTGCCGACTGGAGCATGTGGCAGGTCGGAATCTGGTCGAAATTTTGTGGGGTTTTGGTTGGATTTTGGGGTTTTGAGTTTGGTCGGAATACGGTTTAAATTTCTGGGTTTGGAGAGAACAGCGTTCGCGAGAGAGAGAGAGAGAGCTTTGTGGTGGATATGGCGTCGGGGCCGTCGGGCCGAGTCGGCAAACAAAAGTTGAGTCGGGTCATTGCAGGCTGTGGTGCCGCCGGTGGTGAGGACGTGGGTGGCGGCGGGTCTGGTTCGATCTTCTTCGTCGCTAGGTTCGATCTTCTTCTTCATCGTCTTCGTTGAACCCCTCTCTCTCTCTCTCTCTCTCCTCTGGAACGCAAAGAAGGGGTTTTTTTCTGAGTTTAGAAAGGCGGGGGCCCACGTGGGTGCTGGCCCGAGAAACAAAGATGAGCTGGGTTCCTGGGTGGGTTCCACTAGTGGTCCAAAGTTGACTGAGAAATCATTTACCGTGCAAGTCCATCTGGAGACTAGTATTTCGGAAAACTGCATTTCAAAAAAATTTGGCTGCAAAAAAGGAAACGAACACAGTGACCAACGTTCAGAAAAGTCTATAGTAGAGTAATGCTTCATAGCATTTTATGAACGCTATCAAAAGGTTGAGACTTTTTATAACACTCGATGACTTAACGTTCTTATAAACGTTATGAATCACTTTCGATAGCGTTTTTCGAATGCTATAAAAGGTGATTTTTGTTGTAGTGTTTCTAAGTATCTTGCAAACTTTACTAGCAATTGGTGATAGCTGATTGTGGCCTCATTCCACATTGATAGCCTTGATACCTTTTTCTGATTCCGGAAGCTAGATCTCTTTTTTGGAATATAGGAGTCTTGAACTTCTCCAGCTCCACTAGAAATCTGCCGTACCCATTCCTCGGAAGATTTCCAGTAAATAGAGTAAAGAAGTACTCTGTCTGTGTAGATTTGCAGCCTGTTTGGTTGATCTCTCTCTCTCTCTCTCTCTCTCTCTCTCTCTCTCTCTCTCTCTCTCTCTCTCTCTCTCTCCTATTTTTGGGACCACTTCTCTTATATACACTCCAATCACATAGACAAGTTATGGTTAATTTGATTCTGTAAATTAGGGTCTGCTCGGGATTCTTGTTTTCTTTAGATTTTTGGCAGTTTGCCCCCCCGAAAAGCCAAAGGTTTAACACAATCTTGTTTGTGCTGCAAAAGCTAAGCAATGTTTTTGGGGAAACATGTTTGCAATTTGAAGATATTTTTGTTTTTAAACTGAATTACACGTCTTCTTTCTTTCAATATTTTTTGGTGTAAGAATGTCTTGTCTTTGTTTTGTTGAACTTGTAGGAATGACTGGTGGAAATCCAGCAGCGTCTTACCAAGCGCGGGCTTAAGGTGTTACGGAAACCTTAAGAGGACTTTGGTGGAGCAACACTCTGTTTGGTGCTTGTTGATGCTAGAGTCATGGCTACTATGATCTCTCTTTTTTGGGCTGTAGGAAAGCGGTGAATATTGATTCACAGTTTGGTTATGAGATATGTCTTGCACATTGATTATTAGTGATTAATTTTGTCAAACTTGGGTCTGCTCCTTCCCACTCTCTGGAGTTTTCCATGTAAGAAACTTGCCTAGCGACTATTCTCGTGTGTTTGATCTAATCGTTTGCACGTACTTTGTTATGAATCTGGAATTGGGTGACTGGTTAAACATTGGGTCATTGATTCACAGTTTGGTTATGATTAATTTTGTCAAGCTTGGGTCCTACGTTTTTTCTTTCCCCCACTTTTTGGAGTTTTCCAATTAAGAAGTTTTCCTAGTGGTTATTCTTGTCTGTTGATAACGGTTTCAAAATATGCAAACAAATGGAGGGCAATTATAATACTATCTCCGTCCTTTTTAAATGATCCCTTTTGAAAACATGTATCTCTGAGTGTGCTATCCAATCGTCCAATTTTTTATTAATTTAAATAAATCAAAAAATGGAATGTAAAATCAAGCACTGGGCAAATTTTTTACGAGGTGACTTGAAAACATATTTTAAAATTAATGAACATCTTAGCTTATTCATGTGGTATCCAGAAGTGGGCCCCATGGCAAGGGTGACACTAGATGGAAGTGAGGGGGGTCAGCCGACCCCACGACAACAAAAATTAATACTACAACTATGTTAATTTTTTTTAGAAAATTCATAAATGAACGCCCATAAATTTAGGGCTGACACCACTAGATAATTCTCCAACTTTCATCCCCCTCTGTGTGTGGCTTGTTTGAATCTTAGTCACTCGTTTTGTTCTTTGATGATATGGAGAGATTGATCTGTCTTGCTAAGGAAGTACTCCCTATGTCCCAAATTGTTGCTCCTAGTTACTATTTCAGAATTGGGACCTCTAAAAAAAATTGTTTAGATTTTTAATGATTTATATATCTAATATGGATCTTATTTGATATATCTCAATTAATTTTACTCTCAAACATATGTTTTAAAATTATAGAAAAATTATAGATTATAAAATATAGATAATTGTTTGAATGGTTCAAAAAGTGAAGTAGAAGCAACAATTTAGGACGGAGGGATTATCTGGTAGTATCGACCTAGAGACTATCATGCAACGATTTCAGAACTCGAAACCGCGCCGAACGCAATTGAGAAGCTTGTGTAGATTTTTTTTTTTGTGTGGGGTGAAAACTGAAAATAGAAAAAACTGTTTTATGCCTTTTGATGATATCTTTTGTTTATGTTGAGCTTTAAATGTGATTTCTATTGGAACAAAATTTTTAGTTGCCATTATTGCGATGACCCCACACTTCCGAACTCCTGGAGTCGCCATTGCCCCACGCAGCGATTTGTGCGCAGGAATAGCTGCACATAAACTATTTTCCGTCCAAAACATTGGATGTCATTAATGGTTCGACCAAATGGGAGAATATCGAATATTTTAAGGACGAAATAGGTGCAATTTTTAGTTTAGAGAGGAGATAGAAAAAATGTGGATAGTTTAGGGGATAAAAGTACAAAAAAAAAAAAAAGAACTCTTATGTTTTGGTTGCAAAATGCACGGTTCCCCTAAAAGAGCGAGCAATTTCGGATGCAAGGAGTAAATTTTTGGTTATTTAATATTTGGGTTTTTTTTTTTTTTTGGTCGTCAAGTGAAATTTATATAAAGCAGAAAAACAAGATACAGGCAAAAATGGTTTGGCTTAGTTGACGAGATCCACCCACCAGGCACCAACCAAAAGAGAAAGCCAGAACACAGGCGTAATGGCTAAGACACAGAAAACAAACAAAACAAATGAATAAGCTCAAGCCCAAACTACAACAGGAGAAAAAAAGGGGCAAACAGAGCAGCCTGTGAAGAATGCCAGAACCCCAAACACTTCAGACCACTGGTGCAGTTCAATCGGCTGATCCTCAATGAGTTAGCTGGCAGATACTGCCGTATTTAGGATTAGGAGTATACTTAATACTCCCAGAGACGCCTCCAAACACTCCAAGCCAATTCAAAGTGTTCTGGCTTTCAATTTTCTTATTCCATTCAGACATTTCTTGAAATCATCCACAGAATATTCCTTATGGTCATAATTAGCTTTAACCCAGAATGCAACCTTTGTTTTAAGCTCATCAATACTTTAGAAATCTCAAAAGGTGTTCCTTTAAAATGTTAGAATATATGTAGTTATGATTTGATTAGGGTTCCCTCTGATTTCCATGATTACGAATTGATTGGAATTAAGTAATTAGGATGATTTCATTCCCATTTCCCATAATTATAGACTCTCTCCACTTGTATATGTAGAGGCTCATTATTAAGTTTTACTTACCGAATTCAACTGGGATTCTTTTCTTCTTGGGCCTCAAAATACTCAACCAACAAACTAGCGTCATGTCCCTCTATCATTTTTGTAACGCCCCATGTAGACCACTAGTCTAGTACCCTGATTTGATCCACTAGCCACACCACATGGCCCAAAATGCTTAAGCCCAACGTACTAGTAGTAGCCCACATGGTTTGTTATATACCCAAGACCACTCATGTAAACAACCAATGTGGGACTAAACACCATCTACTCCCAAACCTGGGGTATTACAATTTTCCTCTTATCTCTTTGAGCATTATAAAGATTGTGTTGTGAACATCTAACATTTTGAAGACCTCAGACTTGCATCTCCAAAATACTCATTTGTTGGTACATTTGCATCGTCAAGTTGGTTTGTCAAAGCTCTTTGGGCAGCTGACAATTTACGATGAGATCGTTATAAATGCACCTTCTTAGGTGTGGCAAGCGCGTGGTTGTGACTGGTGACAAATTGTGTGAGAACAAAGCCCTCACCCTGTCTCACGACAGTCATTTTTGCACTACAATTCTCTCTAGTTAACCCTCGTTTCCATATAGTGTTTTCAGAAATATTTTGCATATACTTTTTCGCCCTCACCCCTTCTCTGTGACAAACAAATTCCTTCCTAACGGTTAGACCGCCCTTCCCCAACTTGCTTGAATGAATTCGAACCCCAAATCCAGCTTCTCTAGCATAATCGTTGTAAAAGCTATGAGCGTCTTACAAACTAGCAAACACTTGTTCAATCTTTGGTAGCAAGTTGTTCTTCACTTGAGGAGTGTAAAGAGTTTCAGAAGAAGCTCCAGATGATGCACAGGGTTCTAATGGTGACGGTGAGTAAAGTACATCTCGCAAAGACTGCATTTTGAAGACAAAAAAATAGAAAACATCAGTAAGACAAGTAGAACTACGATCAAACATTTATAACTACTTAGGAGAAATGACCAAAACATGATGGTTGGGGAAAATTATGCCGAAAACATGGGCATGGTTTCAGAAATTCCCAATTCATGAGAATGAAAACTTTAATTCCACATACATGACAAATTATGGGTGAACTGCCCAAAATACACACACTCTCTCTCTCTCTCTCTCTCTGCCCCACTCTCTTCTTCCCTCCCTTTCTTCTGTCTGCCCCACGAACGAACCAGAGCTCAACGACGAATAAACCGACGACAACGGCGGCAGCGAATTCCCAAACGACGTCGTCTCACCCCTGCCCTGCTAGTCGACGGTTAATCAAATGTTCCATAGGAACCGATAATGATGAGTGCTAGAATAATTCATTCGCGTCATGGGTAGAAATTGTACTCATCAAAAACCCATCAGAAACTCCATTTCCATACATTTTCTGCATCTCTCTTCTCAAACAAAATCGCACTAAAAAAGACAGAAGTTGCTCAAGGGCTAGAGATTCTTGGACCTCTCGTCACTCCGAAATCAAATTTCAATGGTGGTGCATGGTTGCTTGGTAGTTAAAAATGGGTGTTTGGGCAATGTTTATGTTGGCAATTCTTTGATCAGTTTGTACTGCAAATGTGAAGATCTAAGCTATGCGTACCAAGTGTTCGATGAAATGCCCATGAAAAATGTAGTAACGTGGGCGACAATCATCTCCAGGTTTGCATAGGAGTGGCAGGTTGATGTGTGTTTGGAGCTTTGAAACAGGTGGTGGACACTGATTTTCAGAATAAGGTCGGTTATCTCTCCCTTGCTTTTGCCTTTGAACTTATCCTCCCTGATCTTCTTGGAGTGTCCCCAGTGCCCTAATCAAACTCAGTTATTACAGGATTACCAGGATGTGATTTCAGGTACTGGTCCAGCTGTTTCTTGTTATTAATCTACTCTCCTATTGGAGCAATGAATACGATCTCATTCCTTTTTGGTGTGCCTCCTTTCTTCGGCATGAACAATTTCTTACAAGGAGGAGCAAGGAGCTCCACAAAGACGACGTCGTCGGTGGGACCACTCTGAGTCTCTTTACCCACATAAGTCACCATTTTTGCACGTAAGGTGTCAGTTTATGGGGAGGGGGGAAATTATTGGGGATTTTTTTTACCTGGGGGTATTTCTGTCAGTCAAAATGTTGGTACCATGTATGTGGAATTATTTTTTTCCTTCTCATGTTATTGGTCATTTCCAAAAACCTTACCATGAAATTGGAATATTTACTTTTAAAAACCATGTTTTGGTCATTTTCCCTTCTTTTCTTTAGCAGTTCTTGCACTGACAGAACAAAAGGACGACAACTGGTAGTCTATCTGGCGGAGAAACCAAAGGGCGTGAAGTGTGAGTATTTTACAGAAGGGCAAAATAGTAATTCCACAAGGAGGCATCTAACAATACTTTTGTCCACCTTCTCTCTCTTTATATATTGTAGTGGATTCAACACTGTTCTACTACTTCTTTCTCCACAAAATTGTTAGTACAGTATTTTTCTTAATTTGTTGCGAGTGTTCCTAGAAGTATATAGATGTTGGAAAAAGTGGCAGCTTGGGTTGGGACCAGGGTGGGTGCTAGCTGTGCAGTGCAGCTTATGCTGGGTCCGCGTGACCAAAGATGGAAAGAAAGAAGAATATTGCAATCGCCTCATCGTGTCACATAGCAAACCAATCACAATCTATCATATTTTCTCCGTGTCAAAATTTTAGTTCCGCTTTGAGAATTTAACATTTTAAAGGAACATTGTCATTACTTTTCAACATAAATTGACTTCCAAAGTTACCCTTGTACTATGTGTAGTAAATTTGAAATCCAATACAAATTTTCTTCCTTTTTTTGAAAATTGGAAAGGGAAGGAAGGGCAAAAAATGAAATGTAGTAGTTGTAACACACAAATTTGAGTCCTGCAATAAAGACGAGAAAAAGATGCACAAAATATATTTTATTGATTTGATTTGAATTGAATGCGGGTACAATCTCTATTAAATTCTTTACAATAAAGAATAATTCCTCCGATTCGATCTCTGAAGTTGATGGTGCAACCTAACGGCTATAAAAGCTTGTCGTAGGATTGAACCGGTTACCTAACGGCTATAGAAGCTTGTCGTAGGATTGAACCGGTTGGTAGTTCTTTCAGATCTTCGAGTTGAGAAGCTTGAAGAACGAAGCTTGATTGAGGGCTTGAACAGCTTTATCTCGAACAAACGGTGAACTTGAGGATGATCTTCGCTAGCTGACGCGTAGACCGTTGTTGTTATGGATGAATCGGCACGTAGCTTGGGTGCTTGTTGATCCTCCACACGAACTTGAGGGATTTGAGAAGAACTTGCAGAGAAGCCTTGAGAACTGCTTGAGAGTGCTCTGGAATTTCCCTGGCTGCAGATGTCTGGAATGATTTGAGTTGTTGGATGACTTGATTTGATGAACTTGCGAAGAAATCGGCACGTTGTTCTTGGTGCTTGATGATTTTCTGCAAGATGTTGAAGAGTGCTTGAATTTTTGAAGAGTGCTTCTGAGCTCTTGTAGAATGTCAAGCAGAAAAGTTCTTCTCTCCATCTTTCTCTTCTTCATATGAGCCTTTATTTATAGGCTCCAGGAGAAGGGTTTATATTTGGTATAATTTGCAATTAATTTGATTTTTTAAATACAAATCAGGATAATTGATAATCAATCAAGATTATTTAACATTAATCAAGATAATTGATTATCAATCAAAAAGATTAATTTGGTCTCATTTCCTAAAAGAAGATTTGACTTCTTTTATTACTTTTAGGAAATTACATTAACCCAAAAAGATAAATAATATATTTATTAATTATTTAACTTTTTTATTGGGTTATCTTGAATGGGTCTGACCATTTGAGCCAGCCCAATTCCTTGACTCATTTGGCAAATCAATTTAGCCCAATGTATTTTGTGGTCTTCCACAAATCTTCAAACGGGCTAACCCCATAAATTTGACGGGCCCAATATTCATTTGAAAGTGTTGACCAGTGTTTGACTTTTAATTAATCGAGATTATTTATTTATCTCAATTAATCGGACGGTGATTAAGCAGTGCCGAAATTTTGGTGTCTACAGTAGTACTTTTTTTCCCTTGACTAGTCAAAACAAACAACTAATTACTTTGGGACATTAAAAAATAGAAAGATGGACCATAATTTTGAGCTGGATAAAGTCTCATATGCTACTTATGCATGATAGATGTGAGTCACAATTAGTGGGATGAGGTGGATCAGGTCATTACACTCCCCATTGTCTGCTACATTTTTTTTTTTTTTTTTTTTGGTACGTCGGAATTATATTAGAAACTTAGGAACCAAGAACAAGTAACATTAGGGGTTTAAAGTTGATAACACAGCACATAGAAACAAAACTAGATAAGCTAGCAAGCATAAAACTAACTAATTAGTCCAGAACTTGGCAGATATTGCAGCTATCCCTGATCATGAATTCCCGGATTCCCAAAGGAGGGCTGTTGGTTACCACCAACTCTTCTTCCTGCTCAGCTCCAAGACCAGCGAGGAAATCAGCACACTCATTCGCACTTCGGTAGGTGTGGGTCAGGGTGCATTCTGTTCGATTTAAGATGTGATGGCCTCATTAATCAAGTTGCTTTGAGGATGGTTGAGTGAGGCACCGTCATTGAAGAGGAGTACCGCCGTCTGTGAATCAGATTGGATCTGCACATTTGTTAATCCTTTCTCTAACACAATAGTAAGTCCCCTGTAAATACTCCATATCTCCGTCTCCAGACTTGAACTAGCCTCCATTTTTCCATAATAACCGAGAACCCATTCTCCTTGAGCATTTCTAAATAAGCCACCAAAGCCAGCTTTTCTTGTGCTTTCGTACCAACATCCGTCGGTATTGAGTTTAATTTGACCTGTAGCGGGAGGCAACCAAGGCATTAGACGATTAATGGGGGGGTCGTTAATGAGATTGGATTTAAAAGCCTCCACACAATTTCAGCGGCGTATGAGATTGAAATATTGGAACTTACTACCGGGTTAACATCAACATTATCAAAGCTTTTACGATTACGGTCTTTCCATATTTGCCAAATGGTAGTACAAAACATGGTGTTCCAAGGTATTTCAGTTCTCATACGCAGCGCTTTCCTTCTTTTCAAATTTATAGACATCCAATCTGATGTGGAGTTATTAAACCCAGATCTCATTGCACGGCCCAACAGGATTTTATCCCAAAGCTCAACGGCTTTAGGACAGTCCCTAAAAAGGTGACCCATATTTTCCCGTGAGAGGTTACATCTCGAGCACCAATCCGAGTTTGTCATTCCTCTTTTAGCACGAAGGACATTGGTTGGGAGCTTATCATGTAAAATTAGCCAAATAAAAGTCTTAAGTTTTTGTGGTAGCTTCATTTTCCATAACCAACTCCAACCTTTGGTGTCATTGTTATCATTGCAAATAAAATCATAGGCAGCAGCCGCTGAACAAATACCATTGGGAGAGCCCAACCAAGAGTGATGATCAGATGCTTCAGAATATATAGGCAGAGAGATGTTCAATATGGCAGCACGTGACTCCATATCCACAATATGATCAATCCTATCAATCTTCCAAGCTCCATTGTCAATGATGTCCGCTACCTTGGTATTAGCTTGAGTATGTGGGCCAGGATGTCTCTTGGCTAACGGGCCATTGCCACACCACCAATCGTTCCACAAATCCACGGACTTACCATCACCTATAGTCCATTTAGTTCCTTCCTTAAGAAACTCCCTAATGTGGATGATACTCCGCCAAGTATGAGAAGCGGGTCTATTATTAGGCCAACTTTGCAAAGAGTGATTTTTGAGATATTTGCCCTTTAGCGTTTTAGCCCAAAGACTGTTCTCATTGTTTTCAAGGTTCCAACCTAGTTTAGTGACGAGGGCAAGGTTTTGATTTTGGGCTTTTCTCAAACCTAAGCCACCCACGTCTTTGTTTTTGCACACGGTATTCCAATTAACAAGATGTATTTTTTTTTCTCTCCGGAGTATCCCCCCACAAGAAGTCTCTATTAAGACGGTCCAGTTTCTCACATATGCTAACCGGAAACTTCATCGTTTGCATAGTGTAGCTAGGAATAGTGGACGAAGAGGTTTGGATTAAAGTGGCACGCCCTACATCTACCATGTATGCATACTTGATAAGTTGTAAGTTGTAACTAATTTTTTCTTTTTAAATGACCAAGTATTCAGGTCAATTATGCGTATTTTAGCGCAACAGTTGTATTTATAAAGAAAAATTAGACATTACTACAATATAGCAGTATTTTACCTACCTGAAGGGGAGAACTCTCATATTTTGGAATGTAAAATAAGGATATTGCTTTTAATATTGATTTCGACAAAAGAACAAAATATACATATTCTTTTTTTGTTTTGGACATAAATACCCATGTCCCTCACCTATCAACAAAAGATCCTCCCATTCCAATCCTCTCTCTCTCAAATTAGCTCGTGTCCACGTCAGACCAGCGATCGTCTTATCCTATTACAAGAAGAGAAGGTTGTAATTAAGAAAGTTACAAGCAATCGAAGAGAAGGTTGTAATTATTTTGAATTTACTGGACGAAATTTTTGGAATTTTAAAAATAAGTGATATTTCCCTAATTTTTTTGACCGCGCAGAAGTGGTCGAAAGGAGGTGGGGTGGTAGTGGCCGGAGGTAAGAGTTGGTTTTTTTGAATTTTCTCTACGAAATTAGAACTTTAAAAAATTTGTGAAATCACACTAATTTTTTGGGCTGGTGAAAGTGGTCGGCCGGAGGTGGGCTAGTGGTCGGCGGGAGGTAAGAGTTGATTTTTTTGAAATTTCTGTATGAAATTAGAACTTTTAAAAATTAGTGACATTTCAATAATTTTTGGGCCGCCGAAAGTGGTCGGCCGGAGGTGGGGTGGTGGTCATCCAAGAGGCAGGAGTTGATTTTTCAGAATTTTTTTGTATGAAATAAGAACTTTTAAATATTAGTGACATTTCATTAAAAAAAAATTTGTCTTTATGTTCGATTGCAAAAGTTTATTATCCTTTCCTTTAAAAGTATCAATTTTTTTTGTCTTTATATTCGTTTGCAAAAATTCATATCATTCTCTTAAAAAATGTCAAATATTTTGAAGTGTTTGGATTTTTTGGCTAAGGTGACCCTATTTATAACTTTATCTTTGCTAGTGAGAGGGCTTTCCAAAGGG